>OX411822.1:6280000-7530000 GCA_948253155.1 Leucoma salicis | reverse complement strand
ACTTATGTAGTTTGAACAGTATAGGCGAGGGTGTCACTAGAAAATCGCGAAGGCAGTATATCGATGTGTTCGCTATCGAAGGAAATTTCGTTGCTAATTTGCCGAGTCCCTGTAAAATGTTCGCAATTTAGCCTATTTATTCAGAAAGGCTATGAAAAATTGTATTACAGCCCTCAGGTGCATATCAAGTTCGACAGAGATGGGTGATGGAATATTGCCGAGAATGCCAATGTGTCAGCGGTAAAACCAAGGCGGCAAAAAAGATAAAGCTACTACTTCTACTTATCATCACGCCATTTCGAACAGAGTGCCAAGAGGCTCTATTCTTGCATCCCTCGCTTCCTCGACATTCATAATTCTCTTCACACACGCCGGTTTCGGAGACTCTTGACTCCACCTTTCTTCAACTAAGGTAAAGCTCTTTAATCAATATTCCGCAAAAATGAGCAGACTGCAAAGACAGTAGTATCGAATTCGATCCCCAGACTAGGGACAAGTTTTAGAAAGGCACACAGACTTGCGACATTTTCAAAATTATGTGTATTTGCTGGTAAATTATCACTACTTGGTGATAGAAAACATTGTGAGGAAACTGAGGTTTTCTCAACCGCTTGTCATGTCTGTAAACCCACGCTGCAACAGCGTGGTGGGGCACGGCTCAAATCACACATTCTGAGAGAAGCCCCGTGCCCTGTAGTAGCAACATGAAATTTTCTAAAAAAAAAAGAAAAATATCTATCTGACTAAAAAATAAACGAGAAATTCAAAGACATGTATAATTATACAATAGGCTGCCAGTTAAAATGCTTTCTTTGCTAGAGAATTATTAAATGGAAATAAAAAAAACAACTAATGGGTATATAAAAGTATAGAGTACTTACTTCAAGACAGACCATAAGTAGCGGCATATGTGCCAATATCAGCTTGTGATTATGGTTGGAGTTTATTTTCTCAGTCAAACGTCCACATAATGAATCAGCACCTATAAATTGTCATGATATTACTAAAATATAAGTCTGAGAAAATTAAATGACGTGTTTATAGTTATATTAAGTTTGTTAGTGTTACCACAGAGTATCATTAGTGGTAATTTTATATTACTTTTTTATTATAACAAAAACTCATTTTAAGTTGGCTGAATAGGCATGATGACTGTTTTTCAAAATATATTCTATGATATTCAGAAGTATCTAATAATTGAAAAATATATCATATTTCTGTAAAAATATTGGCTTTTTATGCAGTAATATGAAATTTAAATTATAAATTTCAAACTCACGTCAAACGCATGCCATTTGTCATGACGTCACGCATCAGTACGGCAGCAGTTTAAACATTAGAGTCAGAGAATGTAAATAATGTAAGAGCGAATGACGTCACGTCTTAGCACGTGACGTCATTCGCTCTGATTGGTGTTTAAGCTATCATGGCGGATTGTTGTATTTTGTAGGTTTATTTTATCAAATATATTATTAATCTCACCATTCAAATAAGAATGAATATATTTTTCGAGATCCTTGAATCCTATTTCATAAGATCACTTCAATATTTTGGCGATACTTTATTACTGTCATCAAGCCTATTGTGACTAAAAAATCGTTTTATAACAATCCATATTCTTGGACAACGATAATCCTTGGTGAAACTGGGAACGTTAAGGACCAGTAGATCACGCGGTTTGCATATCTCCAGCTCGTTACATACTTTACTCATAGTGCTATCTGTTGACGTGGGTCAACTCGTATCTTAATTAAAATATTTTAAATATATATCTTAAATATATCCTCATGAAACATGACCTTGGTGTTAGTTACAGGAAAAATATAAATAGGTTACGACTTACCGTCAATAAAATACGTTAAAAAACATGTTTGAGTTTCAGTAGCAAAACAGGCAAAAAAAATATATTTAAAACTGTACGGCATTTGTTATTAATAAGTATATATAATACATGAATGCAGATTTAACCACTTTCTAAATCTATGAAAGGATGTCGTAAAAATACTTTCTCAATTACGACCGACACTAATTTGAAAGATCGGGCGAAACAAATCATCGTCTCGCTTGTGATTGGTAGAGAAACCGACGCGTGATGACGCAGTAACGTTTAGTAAACATCAATTATAACTGCAATAAAATCACTTTTACGAACGAGACTCCATTCAAGTGATTAAATCGGCACTCAAAAGGCGTGAACATAAATAAAGGAAAATTAAACAGGGGATCACTCTTTCACACTGGTCGATACCTATTAATATTGTTAGAGCGTTTATAAGAGCTGGCACGTGATATTCTTCATCCACTGCAACACCAATACAATAATATATTACAATATAATTTATGCGATCGAGTTTCTAAGGCTTTTATTTATCATCATCATTTCAATTTTAACCCAGTATCTGAGCTCAGATTTTTTTTTCACGGAATCTCAAATTCGAGAAAAAAATCTGTTTTATTATATCAAACGTCGATATTTGAGGGGACAATCCATATGCCTGTAAGATATTTTAGTACACAATACATATTACCGAATTTTCTACTTGCTTCGAATGTAAAATGAATCCTTACTAATATAAATTTTGCTAATACATATTTATTATAAAATATTATTAAACGTAAAAGAATGTAAAAGTGAGTTTGTTTGTTGGTTGGGTTGCTGTCTGTTTGTTACGCTTTCACATCGTAACTACTTTGCCAACTATCGTGAAATTTTACATGCACATAGTCCAAAGCCAAGGTAAAGGATATAGGCTGTTTATTTCGGAAAAATAGGTAGTGGCTGTGGGGTAGGTATTTTTGCACAGAAATATTAGTGACATACAATGATGTGCTTTTTATAGCTAACTAGTCTATGCCCGCGGCATGAAAAAGCTACTTTTTAGGTTATATCTCAGGTTTCCGATAAAACGTCTACCAGTTTTTCAATATAACCAAGAGCTATCAGATCTGTAAAATAAGCAAAACCATGGGTAATGTAAGGTTTTAAATACATTTTCCCTAGTTTTCGAGGTAACTTACCGATTAACCCTTTTTACTGACAACACTTTGAGAACTTGTCAAACATTGACTCGGTTGTCTCTATATATAGTGCATTATCTGTGCTCGATGGTCAGTAAACTTGTGTCGACCGAAGCGTACGGACGTAATTTAAAGAGACAGTTGATTGTAAGAAATATACGAAGTTTAGTGCAAATTCTGTGCGTTTCATTATAACGACCGTTGATGCCTATAATAAAATCGGGACAGCTTTTTTTTTATTGCCAACGGTGGCAGACCTTCAAACGGCCTACCTAATGGTAAGTAGTAACCGCCGCCCATGGACTATGGCAACACCAGGGGCACAGCCAAGTCAAGTAAAGTACTCTTCTCAAACCTCGTTTAAAAAGTCGTAACGCTGGGGAAACACCGCAGCAGGAAGTTAATTCCAGATCTTACACGTACGTGGTAGAAAAGAACGCTAAAAACGAACCGTCTTGGACGAGATCGTTTCCCGGTGGTATGGATGAACCCTAGTACGGCGTCTCGTGGTCCGGTGGTAAAACGGCGATGTTGGTACCACCTCAAACAGTTCATCAGAGCACTCCCCGTTGAAGAGTCGATAGAGCACACAGAGAACCCCAAAGTCCCTCCGCCGCCCCAACGACTCCAGCTCATCCGTGAGATTGGGATCATCGACAATTCGAACAGCGCGTCTTTGCAGGGAGTCAAGTTGGTCGAGCTGGTATTTTGGTGCGCCTGCACAGAGATGTGAACAGTACTCCACGTGAGGGCGGACTTGTGTTTTATACAGCACAAGTCGCTGCCTCGGTGTGAAGTACCGCTTAGCTTTGTTCAGGACGCCCAGTTTCTTGCTCGCCAATTTGGCTTTGTCCTCCAAATGACTCCCGAACTGTTTACTAAATATGTCGATGCCAAGGATCCCAACACTATTGGAGTTGGGACACCGGGAGAGTTACCCCTTGGAACTGGGGCGTCACGACAAATGGAAGCCAGCTATCCATTTGCAGAGCCCCTCGGGGATTCCATACGATGGTAGCTTCGATAGAAGGGCCCTATGCCAGACCCTGTCGAATGCCTTCGCGATGTCCAGGCTGAACGCCAAAGCTTCACCCCCACCTCCTCCAAGGCCTCTGCCCAGCGATGAGTGAGGTACACGAGAAGATCACCAGCTGATCGACCTTGACGAAAGCCGTATTGGCGATCACTGATCAGCTGGTGATCCTCAAGGTACTGCAGAAGTCGGCGGTTGATGAATCTCTCCAGAACCCTGGAGAGCAGGGATGTTATCGCGATTGGCCTGTAACTCGACGGGTCCGACCGATCACCCCTTTTGGGAATAGGGTGAATATGGGCTACCTTCCACGAAGTAGGAATCCTGCTTACAGTAATAACTAAACTTTGGTACAGGAGGGCCGTGATAATGTCAAGGGAGATTTACAAACTGAGTCTCAGACCCGAATTTAAAACAAAAACACGAGCTATCGAATTTCATACAAATCCGCTCAGTAGTATTTGTGTTAGGTGAGAACACACAAAGCGGCAAATATTAAAAAAATATTGTTTTGTGCCAGTGACGTCTAAACAGCCTTTTTTTTCTAAAATATATTAAATGTACAGACATCAGCTCTAAGCTTTATAATAGTACAGATTCTGAAGCTCACACAGACGAGGCCAAGGGGCAGATTGCTATTCACTTTCTTTCAGTTATACATCTAGAAACTCGACGCATATTAATAAATATAAAGCCAATTAATATAGAAATATAAAATAGATACTGTAAGTATTGAATATAAAGATATACTTAGATAAAAACAAATAGATATTCGAAAATTAAATAGGCAATTAAACGATGCACAATTAAAAGAAACTATTGAAAGAAAAGGGTTAATTTAATATTAAACAGAAGTTTTCAGTATTTTAACAGCATCACATAAAGTACATTATTTTCTAATTTATTAAAGATATATTACGAGCTTATTGAGTTGTGATCACAGTGATATTATACGCATAGAGTAGGCGAGTCATAAGCGTGCACACCAATTAATGTACCATCTAAGTCCACCCGTGATCATGAATGCTGTAAAATATTCGAAACGTCGGATAGTAGAAAATCAAGTAAACGCGATAGAATCCGTAAACGTAGTTTTATTTCAAAATGTGTAACATTCGCGTAAATATCAGAAAGTATTATCTGTCTACCTTTATTGGCGGTATGACTATTGGCTTGGTTCGCATACTCTAATTATATAGATATATAATATGTATATAGATATATATAGTATATATATAGATATGTATACGGTTGGATAGATTTGTGACATGGTATGTTCTTTATCATGATAACAACTAACATTATAGGATTTACCTACTTTTAGAATTAACCTATAAAAAAAATTATTTATTTATTTTATAATTATAACATGTATAGATTCGTATGTTTAAAATTTAATTGTATATATTTATGTTAAAAATGCTTCAAATCACCTGTTTCATCACCAATCGCCCAGACGAGTAAATCGACGCAAGCAGAATTCGCCATCACGTTGACTTTGAATTTGTTGACCGTTGCAAAGTTGCTTTCTCTGTCCTCTCTTTCCGAGGCGTCGTGATGACGGCTCTGTAGTTCCGTTTGACCGCTCAGGAAGAGACACTTTACGAATTCCTATAAGATAAACTTATTTTAATCTATACTAAACACTTACAATTACGAAACTAACTATATAGCTACACGCACAAGCTTTATAGCCTTAAAAAGTTAATGAAGAACATTGACATCTTTGATATTTTTTATATATTTTTTAAGTATTTCAATGGTTAAACCATATAAATGAAAAAGTAAAATAAGAATTCGAAAATAATAGCCAATTCTGGGAATACATATGTGATCTCGGACGGTTTTCTAGGAGATGCAGGTTAAAATTTTGCTCGTGACCATTATTTTCAATTTCACATTTTATGTACGTATGTATAGTGACATGTTAAATAAAATTAATTTATTTTTATTTACAACTTTCATTTAGCTTTGGAGTTTTGGCGGGAACATGAAAGAATCATGTCGTTGCTTTACACTGTTGTCCAAAACTTGTTTTATTTTAAGTATTAATGTGTAAGTCGTGGCATTTTACTAATTAAATAAGGTATTTATTTGACGGATTAGTTTTACTAAACTTAGATACTTGATACGATAAGAAACTTGACACTGGCAGCAATGGCTTATGCTGCTTGCCATAATAAAAAAAGAAGAATATTAACTTTTTTACAGATGGAGTAATGTTTGGTTTAAGTAGCGACATCTTGTTCCTAGCATTGAGATTAGATTTTTAGACATATTAGCATGACGTGTATCATATATAATTATATTTTTGTGGGGACTTTATAATAGACTTTATAATATTATATATATGATAATACTTTATGACCGTTACTTGTATAATATGTTTATAGGAGTTCAACGTAATTTTAATACACTTCAAATCATTTACGATGATTTCATTACCTGAACGTCTTTAGTGAATGGTCCAGGTAGGTCTTTCTGATGCTGAAGTATTTCTCTTAGAAGCGTAACCATAACCAGGTTTAGTGTCTCAGAGAAAGATTTATAGGGAAAAACCTGAAAAAACAATGTTATATTTAACACAATATCCATTTACATATCATACTGATTTCATTTCTATAAGACTGCAACATGCACTACTTACCTGAATTTGTCCAGAAGCATAAATATCTTCGGCCTCTTCGTCCAAAAATGCTAGCAAATCCTTCGTTAGAAGTTTCTTAGACAACGAAAGAATGGACTGCAAATATGTAACATAGAATTGTACGCTAATTCTCTTTTCGGGGGACTCCGAAAACCTCATATACGGAAACTGGTTAAAGCTGGAGCCAAATTTATTAAAGAAATAAGTCGTAGGATCGTATGGAACTGAATTATAACTATGAAGAGAACCTCTTTTTAATGTTCCTCCTGTACCATCAACCGCATCGACTCCATTTTCTAGAATAGCCTCATTGTTTGGATTTAAATTCCCGGATAAGGACCTAGGAATTATCGGCCGAAATTGATTAAACTTCCTCTTCTTTTCTAAGGTGGAATACTCGAAGTTAGGTTCAGGTTCTTTTGTCTTAACTGGACTTGGAGGCTGTGGGAATAACCGGCATAAAAGAGGGGGATCCACCGTGGCATATCGTCCCATAGATCGAGCAAGACCAATCAGAATTGGGATAGTACTTTTACATAACTGCAGTTTTGATAAAGTACTGCTGTAATCTCTGCTTTCATGGCAAGTTATGATTAACTTTGTCAGGTTGGACATAAGCTCGATTTGGGCCGTAATAATTTCTTCTCGGAGCGCTGGCTGCTTTGAGGCCACATCGGATAGAAGAGTGTTGAGACAAAAGCTAAATTTCTCTGCCATTGGTATACCTAAAACAAAGAAAAATATATCTGAGAATTAGGTAACATGCTCTACTAAATAAAAAAAAGCTCTAGGGCATTTTAAAGAATTTTGCAGATATGATTTTTGTTTACGTTTTACTGTTACACTTGCCGCCGTTGGGTGACCAAAAAGTGACGCTTATTTGTGATCATCCGACCTCTTTTGAGCTTCGGAAAGCACGTTAAGCAGTGGACCCTGGCTGTCAAATAACATACTCGAAATAGTGTTCTAAGATCGCCAGTGTGGGGGACACTGGCGATTGTTGGCTTGTGGGTGGGAAGAAATATTGGTGGATCATCTAAAACCGAACAGATCAGAAACTGAACAAAACTTGGGATAATGCTATAAAGATGATGTAACATTTAAAAGTCAGTGCGTATTTGAAAGAAATTGAATATCGGTTTATAGCTAATTCGTAAGATCCTATGCTTAGGCCGTGATAGCCTTTTTTTGTTAAGGCGGGAAAATTGTTCCTAACTGCACACCCCGTCGTTCGGAGCAACGAACAGGGTAGTGTGGGGCCTTCACCCACTAAAGAAACCCGCCGTGTGCCGTTTCTCCGCCTTTATTGGCGGGCCACTGGAACTATGTTACATTCCTTCGGTGGTAGGCAGTGATAGCCTAGCGGTAAAACCATGGCTGCAAAGACAGTGGTATCGAGTTCAATCCCCAAACCAAGTTCCAGACCTCATATGGCACACTAACTTTTCGAGATTTTTCGTAATTATGTGACCCGCACTGGGCGCGGTAGACTGTGGCCTAATTCTCGTCACAAATAGAGGAGACCCGTGCCCAATAGTGAGACAGAAAAAGGGTTAAAAAAAAGGATCTATATTTTTTACATTTTGTCATAGAAGATAGAAGAGGCTGTATTACGCTAGGCTGAATAACAAAAAACGCTAGGCTGAATAACAAAAAGACAAGGTTAAAGACCATGAAATGATTGATATACTATTATTGCAATAGCAAAAATATCATGTCATTAGTATCTAGACTATTATTCATATTGCTGGTTTGCTTATTTAAGTTGTAAAATTTGAATAATTTTCACGTAACAAAAACTGATAGGTATACATACCTATACTTATGTGTAATGATACCTCTGAATTGCGTATCGTTTGATTTTTTTTTAATAGGTTAACGTAGGCAATTGGCATCACTCGTTATGCAATTATCTAAATTTTGTTTGTTAAGGATTACTATTGTACAAGATACAAAAGTGGGAGTGCCTGGCACCACAGACTATTTATTGGGCACACATACAGCTAGCATACTATAACTAGCTCGTACGCAAGGAATTCATTCAGTCTATACACACCAACATTACTGTAACCAACTAAAGTCCTTCAGATATATACACCTATCAGAGACGAGTTTTAGATTTGGTTTGGAAGGTTCCAAAGGTACTGCGTAGAAAAATAACTTAAAATGAAAAAAAAATACATTCCTGGAAAATTTTGTTTTGTTTCGGTTATATTTATAACTGATCGGTTATATCCTATACCCTCTTCCATTAAGCGTAGTGAAAGATTATTACTGTACTTCAGTCAGAGTATTGTTAACTTCATGAAAGGCGATTACGAATTACCATTCACGGCTACCGTGGTTCGACTGCCCATATACACCACTGCAAACTAAGGTAACTCCTCGGTTTTCCTTCAATGAATTTAGGATAATTCTTCATAATAACCGGTTGTACTAGTGTATAATAGCCTTCTCTCAAAAAGGAGTCTTTTTGTTTTATTGCTCATGGTGGCAGACGAGCCACGGCCCACCTGATGGTAAGTGGTAACCGTCGCTCATGGACTCAACTATACCGAGAGTGGTGTCAAGCCACTACGCAGCATTTCATTTCTCAAATACGAAATGAAAGAATAAACGGCTATCTTCTGCTACAGCCAAAACACATTGACGTGCATGACCGGTCGCACAGGAGACGGTGGTACCGACCCGATCGGGCCCGATAGCAAGTACCTAAGTATTCTCACTTGGTACCCAGCCCTACCACCAGTAATGCAATGGGTGATAATTGCGTACTTCCCTTAGTCGCCTTGTACGACACCCGCGGGAAAGGATGGGGTGGTGACACTTGTATTCTTAGTCCGTCACCACACGGACCATATCTTCTACTTCAAGCATACTTGTTGACAAAAGTTTTTCACAACCTTAGAGCACATTAGTCGATCTCTTTATACGTCTTAACAAATACAATTAGTAGTAAATGTTCTTGAAACAGCAGTTATGAAGCCTAAAAGGTCAACAGGTCGCGCATTACAGCGTAACATGGGAATAGTAGAACTTCCTTATAACAATGAAATAATAATATGTCATTATACGTTGTTTATTCTATTTGCAGGCGTGAGGTGTTTGCGTGTTGCACATTGTCAACTGCACTTGCTTAATTATAATGTAAATGAATGGTTTTTATTTTCGTAGTACACGTATTAAACTATTTAACTGCCTCGGTGGTGCAGCGGTAGTGTATGCGACTGCTGATTATGAGGCACATTTGTCTTTACGACCCCCAAATGCATTCCGATAGATGGCGTTGGTCGTAAAGACAAATGTGATGAGATTGGGTTGACCGAAAGGTCGGTACGGTAGCTCAGTGGCTTAGAGCACTTCCCCGGATTGGAAGGGACGCGGGTTCGATTCCCGCTCGTACTAAAAATCTATTTTTCCTCATTCACAAATAATTTGTACTTTAAAAGCATGTCAAATGCTAAAAAAATATAGATCAAAAATAGAGATTATTTTCGATTGCTTGGCATTAAAACATTAAATTTGTCCAGTTTATGGGTTGGATCATTTCTGCACAACACGGTCCAATACAGGCAAGTTTTTCTTCACGGGACAGTGATTATAAATCAAATACGTACTTCAAAACAGACCAATTCTGTTAAATTTACATTATGGACAGTGATTAATTATAAATCAAATACGTGTACTACAAAACATCACGCCTGTATTCCCCAAGGGGTAGGCAGAGGTGTATTACACACGCACGATTCGCCAGCTATGTTGTATCGAACACGAGACCTCATGATCAGCAGTCGCTCACACTACCGCTGCACCACCGGGCATTCAGTATATAGTTGATCAGACGACGCTAAAGTAAAAATTATATCACTAACACGTAGTAGAACACTTTTTTTTACACATTACTGCCTCACTCGGCCATGGGTCTCTCTCAGACGGATTTAGGCCGTGGTGGACCACGCTAGCCCAGCCTGGGATGGCAAGCCAAGCCCTCGAGAAAACCTTTGAGGAATGTAGGCTTCCTCACAATTTTTTCCTTCACCGAACAGTGATAATTTGTAAACAAATACCTACACACATCATCTCGAAAAGGAGGTGCGTGACGTGCGAAGATCTTGAGATCGAACTCGAGGTATTTACAGTCCTTAATTTTACCGCTAAGCTATCACTACACCATAATTTGAAATCTCATCGCTTTTTTGAATGATAGTTCATGATATAACAATATTTCAATGTAACAATTATTTAGCCATCATAATTTAGATAGAATCGCGTAAATACGAACGCAGCTATTAAAACCTGTATAAAAGACGGTATACCACACGCAATAGGCAGTATAGAGCTGTCCGTGGCTGTATTTACTTGGATAAAAAATAACCATGTTTAAACAACTCTTAGTACTTGTCGTCATTGTGTCTATGTTTGGATATGTAAGTCTATTTGATTATTATAACCATCGCCACTGTCACAGTCATTTCCTAAATTTGACGGTTTCCTAGCCTGACCTGACACGTTAACAGATTTCACAACAGTTAAGAAATTCAGGAATATTCGCCATTTCGAACATAAAACGAAACGTTAGACAAACGTTAATTTCGATTCATTATCATATTCATCGTTCTTTCAACCAATCAGAATCCACGCGTCGGATTTTTGACCAATCACAATGAAACTAAACGAACGCTTGTCTTCTGTTGTGCCCCACACGTTGGCCCAACGCAGGCCTTAACACTATCACCTTATCGTGTGGACCGACAAAACTGCACTTGGGCGAACGTTGGCAGTTGGCCTTCGCATGTTAGGTTTATCGAAGGAATCTGTGCATTAGCTGCTTCGAGCAGCCTGCTTGTCTTATTCAGTAACGCCGCGACGGGCAACAAGTGTGTACGTATGTACGTCAAGAAAACATAAGCACAAGCAAAACAAACGATCGTCTAACGTTTCTCTTTACATTCTAAGAGGGCTGATGCTGGTGTCCTTATGATGGTTTTCTCCACCTTTTAAAGCATTGATAGTTTGCGATGAATTAATCTTAACATCAGAATTCTGGAATCAAATCAAAATATCTCACGACCCTTTTTCGACCACGGAATGTGGAATTATGCCCAGTAGATTACTTCGAGGATAAAGATAATTGTGAAGTTTTTGCCTATAGGTACTAAGGTTTTTTTTATTGCTTCTAGTGTCAGACGAGCCACGGCCCATCTGATGATAAATGGTAACCGTCGCTCATGGACTCAACTAAACCGAGAGTATTGTCAAGCCGCTGCTCAATATTTCATTCCACAGATATGAAATGAAAGAATAAACGCAAAACGAAACGATGAGCTTCATGGCCGATCACACGGGAGATGGTGGTACCAACCCGCTCGGGCCCGATACCAAGTGAATACTCCCACTTGGTACCCAGCTCTACCACCAGTCATGCAATGGATGATAATTGCTTACTTCCCTGTCGCCTCATACGACACCCGTGGGAAAGAATGGGGTGGTGACACTTGTATTGTTAGTCCGTCACCACACGGACCGGTAGAGTGAATCTTAATTTATTTTTGATATACAATAACTTAGTGAGCAAAAACCGAATAAATCAGAAGCTATGCCACTGACTTTTTCGGATAAGGCTATATAACAATGTTTTTCCATTCTCAGAGTATGCAACAAGGAGGTCCAATGGGTCCACCTCCTGGGCAAGGAGGCACAGGTAACTATAATAATAATAAATAAACGTCTTTTTTGTACACCAAAATAACTAAACAAAGATCTTAAACATTAATATTGTACAATTGGCGGTCCTACCGCACAAGGGACTCTCTTCCGGACAACCATTGAAGTTGATGGAGTGAACGAAATATATATAAGAAATGGGAGGGCTGGTGGTGTATACAGGATATTTTAATCATAAAATATACGGCCGTGTGGAGCCGGCTTTAGAATTGTCCTACCCCTCTCCACCTATGGTAGTCGTAAGAGCCGACTGAGGGAATACCGGGGGAGTGGGCAGCAGCACTCCCTCGAGTATTAACAATATACACTGCGATCGCCAACCCGCCTGCCAAGTGTGGCGATTACGGCACTATCCCCTATATGAGCGAAACACATGTTGTGGCGTTGTCTTGGGGAGGCCTATGTTCAGCAGTGGACGCCAAAAGGCTGATAGATAGATATGAAGTTCATATTATGAACTAACAAAGAAATAAAAAGACGAAAATTTCCAACATCAGAACAAACGTAGTGATTCTTTAATAATGTAAACAGTTACAAGATTTACATACATTTTTTTGCGCTGACCTCATTATTGCAATTAGTGCGATTGGGGCGCGCTACAGCAAATTCCAATTTAACATGAAGACCACAGTAATCAAGAACACAAAGGATAACATTAGTTGTCTATTTTTACAAACCGCAACATACAACAGTAGGTATGAAAGAGGATAAGTAAAAATGCGAAAGGGAATGCTCAGGTGGTTCGAACATTTGGAATGAATGCCGGACAAGCGATTAGTTAAGATATACGACACGAAAGTGGAATGATGTAGGTACAGGGGGAGACCGAGACTAACCTACCTAGAGCAAACCGGTCATGTATTAAGGAAGGTGGAGGTCAGGAGTGACCAAAACCGGCGAGCATGTTTATAGAGAATTATGAATGTCGAGGAAGCAACAGATGTATGCAAGCATTTTGGCACTCTGTTCTCTCTACCTACCCCGCAAGGGAGATGGCGTGATGATAAGTAAGTAAGTAACAAATGAACATAATTTAAGTCAAATTTTAAATTATAACGGTCAAGACTACAATCTGTTTTAATCTGTAGAGAAGATACGTAAAGGAAGTGTAACTTCTGATCAAAGAAGCTCAGTATTCGTTTGGGATGCATTTCTCGTCTGTCACAAATTTTAAAATTTCTTTTAGTCATTACTACATATCAAACTAGCCTATAAGCTAGTTTTTAGGTTATATCTCAAGATCCCGACATAGTAAAAATTAGCTAGTGGCTGTGGCGGAGCCGCAGGTAAAGGCTAGTAAATGTGTTATATTTTTTTAATCCGCTTTGATCTTGAATGTAATAATATGTAAATAATATAAATTTAATTCCTGGATACTAGCTTTCTTTTTATTTTTTTGTAAGGCGGAAAACAAAGTACCTAACCGCATACCCCACTGTTCTGGGCAACGAACGACGGGGCTATCGCCCACTCAATAAAACCCGCCATGTGGGGTCGCCGCGCCTTTATTGACGGACCACTGGAATTGTGTTACATTACTTCAGTGGTCAGCTGGCGGCTTACCCTTTCGGGTACCATCTAATGACCGATACATGCGCACACCAAAGCGTCGCACCTTCGCGGGTGGCCTTACGGGTGGCGAACGTGCCCCGGTCGATCCATCCGAAGGCTCAGATGGATCCATCCCATCCATCCATCCATCAGCCTTTCAACGTCCACTGCTGGACATAGGCCTCCCCAAGCGAACGCCACAACGAGCGGTCCCGTCATGGGGTATAATGCCGTAATCGCCACGCTTGGCAGGCGGGTTGGCGATCGCAGTGGATGTTGTTAATACTCGAGGGAGTGCTGCTGCCCACTTCCCCGGTATTCCCTCAGTCGGCTCTTACGACTCCCATGCGTAGAGAGGGGTGGGACAATTCTAAAGCCGGCCCCGCACGGCCAGATGGATACTCCAACCATATTATAGAATTGTACATCTATATATTTTATTATTTACTTTAAATGTTGGACGAAATATTGTAGGTGTACGGTGGCCCGTGTCAAGTGGCCGCAAATGTAACATAAATAATAATAACTAACTTATTCATACACGCTCGCCGCTTTCGGAGACTCCTGACTCCACCTTCCTTCAATACATGACCAATTTGGTCTAGGTAGGTAAGTCTCAAGTTGCCGTGTGGGGCCGGCTTTAGAATTGTCCCGCTCCTCTCCACCCATGGGAGTCGTAAGAGCCGACTGAGGGAATACCGGAGGAGTAGGCAGCAGCACTCCTTCGAGTATTAACAACATCCACTGCGATCGCCAACCCGCCTGCCAAGCGTGGCGATTACGGCACTATCCCCCTTTCTTGGGGAGGCCTATGTCTAGCAGTGGACGTCAAAAGGCTGATGGATGAAGGTAAGTCTCGGTCTCCCTCTGTACCTACGTCCTTCCACTTTCGCATTGTATATCTTCTTAGACAGTCGCTCATCCGGCATTCTTTCAACATGCCCGAACCATCGGGCCATTCCCTTTCACATCTTTCCATCAATACTCTCTTTCATACCTACTCGCTCTCTTACGCCATTGTTACGAATGCAGTCAGTCAGCCTCACTCCACAGATTCTCCGCAGAGATCGCATTTAGACCGCATTGATTTTACTCTCATGCTCCTTTTTACATACCCAACTTCGCTTCCATATAATAACGTTGGGGACAAGCACTGCACAAGTATTGCGACACGTGCCTTCTGGCTGAGGTGGTGGCTGCCGAGAAGTTGTCCCAATGCTCCGTTCACTCTATTTCCCGCATTCACTCTTCTCTCTACATCAGTGGTGTACCTTCCATCCCGACTAAATCCACATCCAAAATATACAAATTCATCCACTTGTTCTAGCACACCATTTCCTATTACTACTCTAACATCTGTTCTGGCTTCTTCTCTTTCAAAAAACATAACTTTGGTTTTGCTCACATTCACACGTAGGCCCCTTTTCTTACAACCTTCTGCCATTACGTCGACTAGGGTTTGCACGTTAGTCGCAGACTGCGCTAATAGGACCGCATCGTCTGCATATAGCAGCGAGTTAACTACTGAGTCGCCCATCTGAACTCCCACATTCATTTCATTCAACCTTTGTAGACATTTATCCAGATATATGATAAATAGGATCACACCATTGAGCGGGTGCCAAAGCCGTGTGGGGCCGGCTTTAGAATTGACCCACCCCTCTCCACCCATGGGAGTCGTAAGAGCCGACTAAGGGAATATCGAGGGAGTGGGCAGCAGCACTCCTTCGAGTATTAACAACATCCACTGCGATCGCCAACCTGCCTGCCAAGCGTGGCGATTACGGCACTATCCCCCATTCTTGGGGAGGCCTATGTCCAGCAGTGGACGTTAAAAGGCTGATGGATGGATGATGATAAACAGTCTGGCTGATAGAACGCAGCCCTGTTTAACGCCGATATTGAAATCAAACCAGGGTGACATTCCATCATCCAGCCGCTAACAAGCTCTGCAGTCCATGTAGTTGGACTGCACGGCTTGTAGCAGTCTACCGTTAATACCATACTCCGTCAACATGTCTCAAAGTTCCTTTCGTACAACAGTGTCAAATGCTTTCTCCAAATCCACAAAACTGCAGAAAACCCTCTGGCCTACAGCCAGATGCTTCTCCACAATGTTGCGCAGAGAAAACACTTGATCCATGCATCCTCTTCCACACCTGAAACCTCCTTGTGCCTCACACAAAAATTCATCAGACACCATCCTCATTCTCCTTTCAATAATCTTACCATACACTTTGGCCGCCAAACTGGTCAAGCTTATGGCTCTGTAGTTTGCACAGTCATAACGTGAACCTTTGTTTTTAAACAAGGGCACGATGACTGAGCTTCTCCAGTCCTTGGGAACCATTCCTGAGCTCCAACAAAAAAAAAACAAATAGCTAATAAAATAATAATTATTTCAGGTAGCAGTTCTGGCAGTACCAATGCTGGAGGTGAGTTAACGACAAAATATACTTATTATTTGTTTTAATGAAAGGTATTGTTGGCATTTATTTGTTTGACAGTAACAATACCTTTGCCTATTTATATCTGGACAAAGTGTGTAAATGTGAAATCGAAAATAACAGTAACGAGCAGGATTTTAACATACATCTCCTGGAATAATCCAGCTCGTGACTGTTATTTTCAATTTCACATTTTCACACTTTGCGTTAATTTATATGGCTAAGCATGTCAAATGCTAAAAAATATGTAAAAATATCAAATATCTAGATTATTGTCTTCTGTTATTCCTTATTGTGGCAGAATAACACAGACTACTAATGCCTGCTCGCTATTAAGATACCGAATCGCTTCACAGTCGGTTACACGGCAGGCTGCGGCACTGACCTGTTTTGGACCTTTGACTAATAATTAGGTATTTGCATGTCACAGGGGGTGCCGGCGGTGGTGCCAGCGGTGGTGCCAGTGGTGGCGCTGGTTTCGGATTTGGTATGAATGCTGGAGCTGGCGGCGGCGGTCAAGGCAGTGGAAAGTAAGTATGTCACATTACCCGATACATAATCTCAATTATACTCTTAAGACAGATTGGATTTGAACAGGTCCCCGATATTAGCCACACGACAGGGTTAGCGGGTGAAGGTGCAACACTACCCTGTTCGTTGCCGCAAACGACAGGGTGTGCAGTTCAGCATAATTAGGAAATAATAATAAGTTGTTAGCCGTGTGGGGCCGGCTTTAGAATTGTCCCACCCACTCTCCACCCATGGGAGACGTAAGAGCTGACTGAGGGAATATCGAGGGAGTGGGCAGCAGCACTCCTTCGAGTATTAACAACATCCACTGCGATCGCCAACCCACCTGCCAAGCGTGGCGATTACGGCACTATCGGCACACGGCAAATATTAATTTTAAATATAGAATTAATATTATTAATTTTATATATTTTTTTACAGGTAAATACAAAGGTCCCCAAATGTGTGGTGTCCCAAATTAACCTAGTACATATTGGAAGAATAAGAAAATATGGAATAAAACTACCGTTAAGGAATTTATAGACTTTACCAACTGTAATTTTATTTTACTTCACTTTAGTCATATTTTCATACTGTGAAATATTCAAAAGTTAATATGAATGTAAAATATCATTAGAAGGAGACAAATTCAATGAAAATTGTTTTATTTTTAATAATATGTACCTGTAACCATCAAATTATTAAGCAAAATTATGTTCAATGTTATAATCATGTAGCTGTTACTAATAAAAGGGCAAACCAAAATTTGTTTCCATTGGAATTGATCCCACAACACTTTTCCAATTCCTACTTATATAATAAACAAAAATTACCAAAATAAATTCAGTCAAGAAAGTATTGGGAATGGATGATTTGTTTATTGTTCCAAATTCAAATTTTTGTCCAAACACTCAACAAATACCATCGAGCAACCACCATATTCACCAGATATGGCTGCAGCCGACTTCTTTCTCTTTCCTAAACTCAAATTACAACTTCGTGGCACCCGTTTTCAATCGGTAAAAGACATAAAAGAGAATTTGCGCCGAGAACTGAACTCAATTCCGGAAACAGCGTTTAAAAAATGTTTTGATGATTGGATTATTCGTTGGCGTAAGTCTATCGTTTCTGAAGGAGTATACTTTGAAGGTGATAAAATAAATTTGGATGAATAACAAAAATTTTGTGTATTATTGATCTTTTCCCGGTACTTTCTTGACAGAGTAGTATCTAAAAAACAGGATATTGAAGCCTTGGATGACACCAGGACTAATTCGATACATTTGAAACCGTGATAAGCTTATCCTAAAGTCTAGAAAGTCCCCTGATAATATGACACTCAAAATAACTTCTACCAGACATCGGAACTTCAGCAACGTCTTCTACGTAATTTAAAAATTGTATATAATAAAAGTCTTGTAGACGAAGCAGGCACTAATTCAAAAGCCCTCTGGAAAGCTATAAAACAAATTACTGATACCCAAAAGCGTAAGGACAGTCCTATAGAACTCTTAACAACTCAAAATAACCCTAAGCAATCTGCTAACAATGTATGCAGGTTTTTTTCGGACATAGGCAATAACCGAGCAGAAAAATTATCCATTTTAGCTCTAACAACACGATGAAAGCATCGGCTAAGTCCTCTTTTATAAAATCTATAAATAGTTCTTTGGTTTTACTTGATGTGACCGAGGCTGAAATAGAGACCATCATTTAGAAACAATGTCTAGATTGCACTATGGGATGGGATGGTATATCATCTAGTTTTGAAACTCTCTTGTAAAAATCATCCCACTGATATTTGCAACCGTGCCATAAACACCGGAGTTTTTCCGGATGCTTTAAAAAAAGCGATAATCCACCCGTTTATAAGTCGTTCAATTTATAAGTGGGGACAGGGGCTGTGTCAATAACTGTCGCCCCATATCAGTGCTTTATCAAAAATTCTGGAGAAGCTTCTTAACAACGCACTTGAAAATTACATCGAAAAATTTAAAATATTAGCTAAAAATCAATATGGTTTTCGGTCGGGCGTCTCCACTGAGGACGCAGTTATTGATCTGTCTGATGCTGTTGCTAAGAAATTATATGGTAATAACAGATGCCTTTGTGTGTTACTAGATCTCTCCAAGGCGTTTGACATAGCCTCCTTCCTAATCTTACTAGGTAAACTAGAGAAATTGGGTGTCCGGGGTATATCACTCACGATCTTTTTAAAGACTAGCTTACAAACAGAAATAAACGGGTAAAAATTGGTGATCAGATAAGTGATGAATTTCCTGTATGCTTTGGAATCCCACAGGGGAGTAATTTGGGGCCTACACTATATGTGTATGAATGACCTATGCAGAATATATTTCCCGTACACTGACATGTTTACATATGCAGATGACACAGCAAGTCAGTGGCCCAAACTGGACCATTGTAAAAGAGAGGACTGAGCACTCCTTAAAACAAATTATATATTTATAATTTGCTAACACTAAATCTATCTAAAATACTGTATATCCCATTTTCTTTGTCTAAAACTAAAATACCATACACATGACTACTCTATTAAAGCTCACGTCTGTCATTCACATATAAACTGCACATGTCCTGAAATCACTAGAGTTGACAGTGCGAAATATTTGGGCGTATATATTGACAGCAGTCTGAAGTGGGACGTCCAGATTAAAGCTGTAAAAACTAGAGTCAGAAGATTGATACAGCTCTTGAAAACCCTCGCGATGTGACCACCTTGGAAAGATTAAGATTGGTATATCTCACCCTATGCCAGTCAATTGTGCAATACTGCATTGTGGTTTGGGGAGGGTCTTCCAAAACACACTTTCTTGAACTGGAAAGAGCACAGAGAGCTGTGCTGAAAGTAATTTTGAAAAAACCCATAGATATCCTTCTACACAAATTTATGCAGACTGTAAAGTGCTGTTAGACAGCTCTTTGTGCTCAGATCAATTATAAAAATGCACCAAGGTGTACCTATCCCAGCACCCAATAAATGCAGCAAACAACCACTCTGCCTAACTATTCGCTTCGAAATAGCTCTTGCTAGACGACAGTTCAAGAGCCTAGGTAGCAAACTATATAATACAATCAATATCAAACTTCTATGTTATGTTTTAAAAATCTGCAGTGCGAAACGAAAATAATGGTTTTGAGTTTTTTATGATTAGCAACCTGCCTCATATTAACCACTCTAGTAGTAGTTTACAACTGCCCATATATATATATGTGTTTTTGTGAATGCTACATGTGACTTTGTCTGCGTGGAATTTCTGTTATTTTTTGTGCTGAATCCTAATTATTTTTACAAAATACAAATAGCCTAAGCTACTACTACATCAACTATCTGCCAGTGAAAGTGCTGTCCAAATCGGTAAAGCTGTTCCGGAGATTAACCAGAA
This sequence comes from Leucoma salicis, assembly GCA_948253155.1. Classification (NCBI taxonomy): domain Eukaryota; kingdom Metazoa; phylum Arthropoda; class Insecta; order Lepidoptera; family Erebidae; genus Leucoma; species Leucoma salicis. Next base: position 7,509,663 of record OX411822.1, on the reverse strand, counting down.
TGAATTGCCATAGGTCACATATTATATTCTTATATGTATTTAGTAAATATTCTGTTTAGACATTACAAACAGACACTTCAATTTTATTTATTGGTATAGATTTTTTATGATTTCACTGAAACATTTAACAACAACAATTTTGGTTTATACTTTATAAAGGTGTAATACACAACGCATATATAAATAACAAAAGGGAAAAATGTTTTGATATTTTAAATATGAAGCTGTAACATGTAGTTGTGACACATCTACAATCAAAGCCACTAATAAAGCTTTTATCACTCAGAATGGATAGCTGAACAGTTTTTATATCTGAATAACTAAATAAAGTACTCACGGTCGCCATTCTTGATCCTTGATAGTGGTTCCTCAAATTGTGCATTTGTTAGACACTTCAACACCTTCAGAAAATATGGTAGAAGCTTATCTTGGTGTTGCAGATTACTTTGCAGGAAGTATAGTCCGAGAGCTATGGATGCCTCTTGGCTGCGAGGAGTCACTAACAATGACGAGCTGGCTTGTGGACACAGCATAAACAGCGTATTAACCTGAAATAATGGTAACACAGAACCTTTGATGAATGAATGAAGTTTTATGATTAATATTCCATCTGAAATTCAGAAATATTTAAGAATAATTTTGGAAATAATTACTGGAAATAATTACTGAAAATAAATATATTTATAACTGAATGAACACTACTTAATTTTTTATAACATAAATGTGAAAGTTTGTGAAGATATTTATATGTTTGGCTGTTTGTTTTATCACATCTAAACAACTCGCCAGCTTCGCAAGAAATTTGGTAAATAGATAGATGACACCCTAGATTAAAATATATCTCATTATTATTTAGAAACAAAAATAATCTCTTTAGGATAGCATTTCTTAGCAAATGACCTATGAACTAAATGGATTTGTACAACATTTAGTAGAAAAAAAAAGCATCACGCCTGTATTCCCCGAAGGGGTAGGCAGAGGTGTATTACAGACCCACGACTCGCCAGCTATATTTAAGTCCCACGTAATAGGGGGCGAGCCTATTGACGTCTACCGGGCACATTTCCAAACTCCGGGCTGCTACTGAGAATTTTTCTTTTTAGGAAAAAGCTCAAACAGATATAATATAATGATAGCCTCAGCAACTCTATGGACCAAACTTTGAAGCCCACTCTGACAAAGCTGAAAAAAAAACTTCCTATTTTATATGTAGTTTGTAAGCCTTGGAATAGGTTTTTGTATGCCTGAGCTGGTACTGGCTCTGCTGGTAAACACCACCTCAATTGTATGAACACAATTTAAAATACTCATTTTCTGATAAACTTTCATAAACCAACAATTAATCATACAATGAATCACAAAAAAAATCGGTTAAGGTCATAATAACATTTGTTGTTTATTATTTGAAGTCCATGGACGTAATATGATGAGGTCATAGGTACATAGAAATTGATAATCCGTAAAAAAATAACCCTCCTTTATTCCGTCAATGAAAAATTATAAACCATAAAAACTAACGTTTAACCGAAGAAACATTCTTATAAACAATATTGTTTCAAAACCTATAATGTTGCAAAATACGTGTCGACAATTTTACCTTCTCCCATGGTGTAGGATTTATATTTGACAAGCACCTCGCCAAGTGTTGTACAGTCTGTCTGAAGAATTCGTTTTCATCCATAGTTTTTATTTAAATTATTAAATAAACATTATATTCTAATTAAATTAACTGCTGATCCTTGGCTAAATCCGATCAATCAGTTTGTTTGACAGTGGCACATTTGACACTTTGCTTTGAGCTTGACAGCAGAATAATAATACATTTTGCATTCCATTTCACACGCCGTAGGTGCACAGAACAATATTACTCAAGAGCGTAGGTGAGTATTATCAAAGAGTAGAATAATCTAAAAAAAGAAGTATTATGTTCCTTGATTTCACAGTCCTCACTTTGGTGAAAACATCATTTTATTATTGCTTCCCATAACAGGAATGCGGTTCCTTATTGCTAATACTAGCTGATGCCTACAACTGTGATTTTAGTTTAATAATAATAATAATATTTAATCAAGACCAAGTGAGCATAATTATACAGTTATACAATTTAAGTTACTTAACTAGGTACATTGTTTTATAGACTACTAATTCCCATACTAGGCTAGTGCCTGTGTTAAGTATGGGTGCTAGTGCACAAACTTCAGAAAATATTTAGACACAGAAGAATGTCGCCGCAATTATTTATAGTGGAGTTGATATATAATTTAAACATGCATGTATGTATTGTATGTATGTATGCCTGTGTGTGTGTGTGTGTGTGTGTGTGTGTGTGTTTGCGCGCGCGCGCGCGTGTGTGTGTGTGAGAGAGAGAGAAAGAGAGAGTGTGTGTGTGTGCATGTGAATGTTGTGCAACTAGTGCTTTTATATTTAACTACATTTTTGGTCTCTTGATAGTTTAGTGTATGTAGCCAATCTGTAACCATTCTTTTTACTTTGTATTTGTTAACTCTAACAAAATTTAACTTATTGTTTAATATATTATAAACTTTTAGGCTTAAGCTATTGTATTGACGTCTCGCAAACGCTGTTCTGCAAATAATATTTGAATATGTCTCTCTGTGCCCGCTCTAGTGCTATGAGATGAGACTTCGCTGCTCCTCCCCATACCGGAATACAGTATTGTATAATGGATTGACATAACGCTTTGTAAATTAATTTTCAGTTCAGTCTGATCCCCAAATGAAGACAGCGGTGTCATCCGCGTATGTAAAGATTCTAGTATTTTGCAAGGTCATATTGCAGAGATCATTTATGTAAACCTTGAATAGAGTACTTACTGCCCAAGACGCTCCCTTGTGGGACACCAAAAGTAACTGTGTGTTCATCACTTACATAGTCTCCTATTTTAACATATTGTTTTCGATTAGTAAGATAGTTTTCGAATAACTTATAGGTAATAATACCACGAATTCCTATTTTATCTAGCTTTGTGAACAGTATTGTGATAGATGTTTCAGTTTCTTTCGGTATTATCTTTAAACAGGGGTATATTTTTATAAAAAAATACTTTTTTGGTGAAAACTTGCCTTTTCATGAAAACCACCAGACGCATATTGTTATTTTTTATTTTTATTGCTATTGATGGCAGACGAGCCACGGCCTACATGATGGTAAGTGGTAACCGTCGCTCATGAACTCAACTATACCAAGATTATTGTCAAGCCATTTCATTTCTTAGATATTTAAATGAAAGAATAAACGGCTTTCTTCTGCTACAGCTAGTGGTGGATTTACCAGCAGGCTAAGTAGACTAGAGCCTTGGGCGGCAGATTTTCCATCTATCCATCAATCTTTCATCGTCCACTGCTGGACATAGGCCTCCCCAAGAGAACACCACAGCGAACGGTCCTGTGCTGCCTGCATTCAACGACTGCCTGCGACTTTGACCAGGTCATCGATCCACCTGGTGGGAGGCCATCCTACACTACGCCGGTCGCGATTTATGTTGATGCCGAATCCGGTCCAGTCCAAGAGCTTGAAAACATCTTCCAATGCAGTGGTGAAGAGTTTCGGGGACATGACGTCTTCCTGTCTAACAACTTGCTACAGTTGGATCGGTTTTGTGCTCTTGTCCTAAACTCGGACAGAAATAGTGGCATTTCTATACAAACACTTCAACACTTCGATGTATCGATAATCAATTTGGCACCGCTGAAGGGACTGCAGCACCGCCCAAGTTTCGATCGAATCGAAGGCTTTCTCGTAGTCCACAAACGCTAGACACAGAGGCCGATTATACTCCTCGGTATTCTGTATAATCTGGCGCAGCGTACGTATGTGATCTACGGTACTATAGTCTTTTCGGAAACCGGCTTGTTCGGGAGGCTGGAAGTCGTCGAGCCTGCGCGTGAGTTCCGCACACCGGAGCGTCGCATCGTTGCGGGAGACCCTGCAAGTGGCGGACGTTTCCCGGTCAAAACAAGTACAGTAACTCAGACCCCGTGCGCGCGGTAATTACCTACGCACGCAGGGCTGGTCACTGTTAGTTTATTCAATCGTCATAAATACAGAGCTAGCTATTATGTATATACAAAATTAAAATATCTTGAAACTTAGGCAAAACATCAGGGATCCTTAATACAATATTTCTTTTATATGGTTTTTATGCCTAGAATGGGAGCTGGGTACCTACCTATATTTTATTTTCATTAATATCATGTTTTTAGTGTTGTGATTTGAGAAGATCCCGTCTATATGTCATCCAAATATAATTAATACAGTATTTTCTTTTCCAATATGTAGCCATCTTTGAACTTGAATAAATTAATACCGAGCAGTAGTGGCGATCAACGAAGTCTGGCTGCACGGGAATGCGTACATAACGACGGCGCAGCCTAGACGGGCGCATCTTTAGCAGTTTTAAGTTTCGTTATTGGGTGCGTGCGGCGACTCGTAGGTACTGGGGTCATTCTTCAAAACCGAGGGTTTTTGCCTCATTGGTGTGGCTCATTTTTTTAAACTCAGATTGATACTGGTATATCTAGTACGTCTGGGTCAACACATATTACAACATATATCAAAGGCACGAATCTCTACCTAGTAGCTCAGGATTAAAACTATGCTGATTAATTGATGAACCAGATTGATGATGATCAAGGCAGAAGAATGAGATTATGCAACATATTAATTAGAATCAGGCAAATAAATGAGAAAAATCTTATATTTAATCAACTTTATTGGGAAATACCTGGCAAATGCAAAAATTTTTACTTTTACATGTACTTTTTAGTTCAAATAAGGTGATCTTATAATTAGATTTTAATTACTTACAACGTTGACACACCTCTGTAAATTGCATAATAAAGTAACTTTTTGTATAAGCAAACATAATTAAAATTACAATATTTTATAGAATAGCTAAGATCACGTATTGCCACAGATAGATTTCTTTTAAAATGAAATTAAATTCTTAAAATAACAGAAATAAAAAAAAACACAATCTGAAAACAATTTTAACTTAAAACAAGACTCTAAGACTCTAGCTAACTCTAAAGTAAAAGAAGACAATCAGACTTAATTTGGCAACAGGGACTGAATTTGAAATCGTAGAGCATTAAGTACTTAATGTCATAAAAGATTAAAAATTCAAAGATGTTCAAATGTTCATCACTAGAATCTATTAAATACGAATCAACATTTTCTAAATTAACTCATAAATGGAGAATAGCCTGCTCAGGTGTTTGCCTACCCAAGGACCCGTCCTCACAAAAGCAGTGGGACAAGCCACTTTCTGAGCTGGTACGGAATAATCTTTTACAAACGTGCAGTGGCCTTACAGAGCGTGCTCGTCCCTTAGCTGTTTCGCGTCACTAAATGCATTAGGCACGGTTTTAGACAACAACACATTCCGTATTATCGGTCGTCACGGCACTTTGAACGATTTCATGCGTGGGGACAAGGGATGGTTTGGGATGCTACCTGTGTAGATATTTTGTCTTCGTCTGATATTTCAGTTTACCCGGAGTGCTGGTGGCGGTGCCATAATTACTGAATCACACAAATGGCGCATATATTCTAACCTAGGCAGAGGTTACTTATTTGTGCCGTTATGGTTAGAGGCAATGAGCCCCTGGGCACCTGGTGCTTTTTAAATTTATAAAGACTTAGCGGAAAAGCTTGTAGAATATACACGTGACAAAAATGCTAGTTTAAACCTTGGCAAAAGGATTAGTTTCGCTATCCAGCGAGGTAATGCTGCCAGTATTTTGGGCGCGTTGCCGGTAGTAGGTATATGATTATTTGTTTTAGATTATTTATCTCTTTTTGTGATTTATAGCGCATACTTATGGTAGATGAAACAGATAAAGAAGAGAAAGGAGATTTTATGGGTATATCCAGTAGATCTACTTCTAAATAAGTGGAGGCTTTGTTGCTTTGTATGAGTATAGCTGCTTGTATATTTCCTGGCATATGAGAATCTTGTTCTCTGTCTAGAGACTCTAGAGGCTGAAATGTTGACTCGATAATATTGTCTTGAAAAGCTATTCAGCGGTTTTTCGGTTCAGCCTGCGATAATATGCTGGGACTCTCAGGTAGAATATTTTGAATAACCAAGGCCTGTGTTATTTTTTCTTGTTTTTTTTTAAAGTAATATGACTTATAAATTCTTTCTCCATCATTTTCTTTCATTTAGTTTATTGATAGTTGCTTTTTTTTCGTTTTTCAGTGTAACATATACTCTGTCTGTCTGTCGATATTTTTCTTGTTTTTATTTCCATAATTTCTCATTGTTTTTTATTTTTTTATGCTCCGTGAGTCATGTCTTTACTAGCCTTTCTTCTTTTGTTTGTGTTTTGGATTTGCCCTTTTTAAAATGGTAGAGCCAAACGAAGAATTTAACAAGAACCTAATTAGTATGTTATATTCAAATTTATCTGGTCTTAAGATAAATCCAGATTAATGCGACCCAGATAAATTAGAAATGCATGTAAATGCGTTCCGATAGAGGGCGTTGGTCGTAATACTAATGTGATAAGGAGATTGGGTATATCTAAAAGATAGTACTGTAGCTCAGTGGATTAGAGCACTTCCCCGGATAGGAAGGGAGGCAGGTTCGATTCCCGCCTGTACTAAAATACTCTTTTTCCTTATTCACAAATTATAAGTTGTACTTTAAGAGTAGCTGAGCATGTCAAGTGCTAAAAAATTGATCAAAATGCTACAAAAATTGGGGATGGGGACATACCAGATTAAGTAGTTTTGATTGTTGTCTGGTAACTTAATTCATTACTGTTTTAATTAACGATAATTCGATATAGAGGCCTCAATAGACATCATAATTTACTATAAAACCTGAAATTTATATCTAAATGGGAGATTATTTTCATATGTTCTTCAGTGAAAAACACTCTAAAACTACGTTCCGAAGAATCACTTACTGGCACGCACACATGCAAACCGTGCTCGGTTCGTTTGTATGAATATAACTTACTCCTTTCCTTATACTATGCTACAGCGCATCGAGTTGACGATGCTCGGCAGCGAGAGGTTCCCTCTTGTTACCGCGCCGTGTCCTCGTCGCAGTCGCAATGTGACAGCACGGAGTCGCATCCCTTCTTGCAACTATGTGCACCTGCACCAGTCAGAAAGTAGGGAATCCGTGCCGTCACCCTACCCACTCCTCCAGCACTGACTGAAGTGCCCCCATGGTCCAAAGACCGGCCCGAGGCGCGCGTCTCCAGTCAGGTCCTCTATCGGGCCATGGTCGTTCGGCGGGCGTCTCCCTGCCACCTCGCTGGCCACCAACCATTCAGTAACAGATACTTATTGTTAAGGCGGGAAAATTATTCCCTAAGAGCAGAATGTTTCAGTAAAAAAAATTATAAGAGAAGGAAGGTTTATGTCGAAAAAGATACACAAAACACATTAAACTTATTTTAATTTTACTACACATCAAGATTTTTAAAACATGAATATTGATGAACATTAAAATTATTTATTAATGACAAGATTTTTAACTAATTACTTATAGTTACCTACTTATGTTTCTACGGGGCATCCATTAATTACAGAAGCCTGGACACATCTCTCCTCCCACTTGAAATCGGTCTTTGGCGATCGAAACCTAAGCTATCTATTTATTAAAACTTTAAAGTGTTTGCATGGTGTCCTTAAGATTTTTGCCCTAGCATTTTAATTGCGTTTTTTCTCGGTTTCTCTCAGATTTAGTTGTTTTACGGAAACTCGGATATCTGGTAATGTAAACATAGCATCACGCCTGTATTCCCCGAAGGGGTAGGCAGAGGTGTATTACACACCCACGACTCGCCAGCTATGTTTAAGTACCACGTAATAGGGGGCGAGCCTATTGCCGTCTACCGGGCACATTTCCAAACTCCGGGCTGCTACTGAGAATTTTTCTTTTTAGGAAAAAGCTCAATAACATTGCCCGACCCGGAAATCAAACCCGAGACCTCATGATTAGCAGTCGCGTACACTACCGCTACACCAAGGCAGTTAGGTAATGTAAGTAGGTATAACTTTTTACATACCTCTAATCAAAAGTCGACGTGAGTATCCCAAAAAAAAATCTTTGACTGAAAATTCGAGTTAATTTTCCTGTCGCGTCATTTTGAGGTCACGTAATTTAATGGATGCCCTTTACTTATTTTATATAATAATATTTTATAACGTAGTATAGGTAGGCCACTTAATTGCATATATAGGGCCTACGGTAACTACTGTTAACGTAGGCCTTCGTTAATTTTATTGTGATTTTTAAAAAACGTAAAACAATACTCAGGTGTATTTAAAACAAATTTTATTATAACATTTAATGCTAAAATACAAGATCTAGTTAAATCAGTTTTGTAGAAGGTAATTCAACGTGAAATGCGGCTTAAAATTGCACTATTCCCGTACCTTACAAATAATATAAATTCTAATAAGGATATTACCCTGAGATCCGTTTGTTTGTTACAATAAGCATATCACTTCCTCATTTTGGGTTACTAGCTGGTCATAGATTTAAATTGTAAAATGCAGAAATTACGACAATAGTTTTAACCATGTCGTAATAAAATTATAATAGATTAGTGCTCGCTTCAAATAGAATACTTAGGTTCTAATACCTCGGTTCTAGTGCAAATACAAGCGGAGAGGTACCCACACTACCCTGTTCGTTGCCTTGAACGACAGGGTGTGCGCTCAGGTACATTATTGTATGTGCATTTACAAATAAAGCTTTGGAATATACAACCACCGAAGTTATGTCACCAGTGGTCCGTCAATACAGGCGAGATAAGGTGGGTTTATTTAGCAGGTGGGTGCACATTGCCCCGAACGGCGGGGTGTGCGACGGAGTACATTTTTTCCTACATTATAAAAATATATTGTAATTTACAATATTAATTTTAACACGTAAGTCTCTTCTCTAGTCCTCAAACTCTACGGTCAAGGACGACTAGCCTACGTGAAAGTCTCTGACTTGGCTTAAAGACTACTTGGCAACAGTCGGGACTGGCATTCACGTGCCCTCCGAAGCACACAGAGATTCGTTCCAACAGCAGTTCAAACAGCTAATAGAATACGTTTTATAGATAGTATGAATTGTTAAAATTTTAATAAATTATTTCTAACAGTCGTACTGTAGTTACTAACAACTCACTCAGAACAGGATGATTTTGATAGAAAATAACCACGTAATCTATTTATAGGAAGTATATAAAGCATGAATGTTCATCTTATAAATGGATTTTTATATATTCCACTATAAATCTAATTCTGTAGTCTACCTCTAGACTATTTTTGCTGACAGACGTAGACGTGATCCGCCGTAGTCGAATCACAGCAAAATGGAAAGTAGTAATGCCACTTGGCCACTCTTGGTCGGTTGACGGACAAACACGATAGGTGTAAGTAGACATGCCGGCGGACCACTGAAGGAATGTAATATGGTTCCAGTGGCCCGCCAATAAAGGCGGAGAGACGGCACATGGCGGGTTTCTTTAGAGGGTGAGAGCCCCACACTACCCTGTTCGTTGCCCCGATCGACGAGGTGTGCGGTTAGGAACATTTTTTCCCACCTTAACAAAAAAAAAAGGTATGAGTCGACATTATTGCTGTTTTACCTTTTTTTAAAGCCTCGGGGAATATTGCAGCTAAATAATTGCGCGCTTGTGCAGGACTCCACTAAGTAACTGCACAACGATTTGTTTCGATTCCAACAATGTGAGAGAGTTCTGAGGATTGTGTTAACTAAGGCAAAAACAGCGTGAGTGTATCAGCCCTAAACCAAAGACAATAACACATTGGAAAATGATATAAAACTTTTTGGAGACGGATTTAGCCTTTAAGGCCATAGCTCACTTGCAGACATGGAAGTACCATGTGTACGATAGGTCCATGCTTGCAGATAATTAGCAGACCTCACAAGATGTCTACTAAATCTCCTGCCATTCACCGGAATTTTTAGATTTATAGGTAATAATTTATTAAAAAATACAAGCATCTTTTCATATATATACTACTTATTAAATGCCTTTCGTGGAAGCAGCAGCGATTTTCAAATTGCCATTATATTGAAAAGATCCATATCAAAAAACTTTTTGTTAAAAATAAATCAGGTGAAAAATACATCATTACAAAATCATCCTGTAGAGTGACCATAACAAGCTTGTTTACCTCACCATCGCTCAACAATTTTATTTAATACCCTGCGTGTTTCAGCCAAAATTCACATAGGTACTAAGGTAAGTATTGTACCTTAAATAACAAAAATATGGGTAAGTAATTAGGTATCTACCGCAAAGTCTATCTAATAACTTTAAACGAGCAATTCTCTGCATACCTTTATATAGGTAAGTATTATATATAAATATATTAAAATAAAAACAAATATATAAAATAGAAACGGCTCTACTTATTGGATAAAGACTTTTTTGTAACGATATCTTTAAATCTTTTACGAGACATCGTTAAAAATAATTAGTAAAAAACAAGTCATACCTACCTATCGCTTTTTAAGTTTATCTAAAATTTAAAAAGACGCATCTTCTTGGAAAGACACAAGAGACCGGGTTTCCTGCAGCTACAAAACTTTTATAGGTAATTATAATTATCGATTGTACGTAAAATCAGTACTTTGGTATTATTGAAATCACAAACATGTTATTTATAACTATGTAAGTGGTATATTTTATATGTAAATTTTAGGCCTAGCGACTAGGTAACGCAAGACGAATAACTTAATCACCTAAAAATGTCAGCATAGGTTTCCATCAACAACAACATGCAATGATTGTATTAAGTATATAAACATATATCTCGATGACAACATGGCACAAATTATAGGTACTATCTCCAAATAAAGAAGAGGTCACAGATTACTAAGAGATACTACGTATTCAATGAAGAGGTGCAATTTTAAATAAACGATATAAATGTATTGACTAGACTATATAAGTGTATGACTAAAATAATAATACATAGTTATTTTGATGATATAACATCTTAAATTAAAACGGTACAGTATTACTTCGATAAAATAGCTTTTTAAAAAGTAACAATAACCAGTATAAAACAAAAAAAAATATAACATTTATTATCTAGTACTATTGTAAATACAATATTTGTGCCTAAATATTTTTACCCATAATAGCAACTAATGAAAATCCATAAAACTTACATTATTTTTGTAAAAGTCTGTAGGGTACGCCATAGGAAATTACAGTTTTTTTTTTTAAGAAACAGGTACTAAATATACAATATATACGTGGCAAACTTTGGAGTTGTCATTGGAAACGTTTACATACGGCCATAAATCGGTGCATACGGTTCAATAATATAACAGAACATACATAAAGAGCCGACGAGCCGCACGATCGTTGTCATTTTGAAGTTCGATAAAATAGACTCACTACTATTTTATTACTAAGAATAAAGAAAAGGATTCACATATTAGATCATAGCAAGAGTGAGCGAGACACATGTATAAGTTTTTTATTCTTTTCGCGTATGCGTTATTTTTGTTCGGACCCGATTGAATTGGGTCCCAACAAAAAGGTGGCCAACCGTCTCCATCATCGGTTTATAAGCTTGTTGTTGTGCTTGCGTAAAAAAACGCATCACGTAAAACAGATTGTGCATTTTTAGTCTACATTTCTACAAAGTTATTATTATTCATAGTTATCTTCTAAAATTATTCCGGTTATCATATGTCTGACTATTGCTATCTCGACACTGCATACTCTGAGAACGTGTCTACGTCTATTATATACTCTGCCTACGGCTGGTAGAATATGCTTAATGTCGTCTTTGGTTATTTATTCTTCCATAATTTGCGAGACGGATACATCTGATTCATTTGAGAACATGTTGATCAATATGCTTCTAAAGTTTTCGTGTTTATTGTTCAAGATTATCTGGAATAAAAAAAAACATGAGTTATTTTGCATAAGAAACAAAGATCATGTTTTCCAGGCCGTCGGTGACAGCGGCCAGTCTCATCAGACACTACCCAACATATATTGATCATAGTTTAGGCTAGTACGAGTATATTATAATTGCCTTTGCCCGCGGCACCGCAGCAGCCAAATGCTGGTTTTTAGATTATATCTCTGGTTCTCGATGTATAGTAGCGAGATAAATCGTATACTAGTTTTTAAGTCTAATCAAGAGCTATCAAATAAAAAAGTTGCATCTAAATCCGTTCAGTAGTTTTTGCGTCATGTGCGAAGGAACAAACAGATCTTTTCCGTGTGGTGACGAATTAAGAATACAAGTGTCACCACCCCATTCTTTCCCACGGGTGTCGTATGAGGCGACTAAGGGAAGTAAGCAATTATCATCCATTGCATAACTGGTGGTAGGGCTGGGTACCAAGTGGGAGTACTCACTTGGTATCCGGCCCGAGCGGGTTGGTACCACCATCTCCCGTGTGACCGGCCATGAAGCACATCGTTGCATTTTGGCTGTAGCAGGAGATAGCCGTTTATATTTCATTTCAATCTGTGAAATGAATTGGTGAGCAGTGGCTTGACAATATTCTCGGTATAGTCGAATCCATGGGCGGCATACCACCAGTCATGCAATGGATGATAATTGCTTACTTCACTTAGTCGCCTCATACGACACGACACCCGTGGGAAAGAATGCGGTGGTGACACTTGTATTCTTAGTCCGTCACCACACGGAGGATACTGAGTAATGTGTATCATAGAGTGATGTATTTATTTTCAGCATTTTACGCGGACGAAGTCGAGGGCAATATCATTTGTTATTTAGAATAAATTGATTTGAATAAAAAGGCTATAGATATCTTTATTTTATTGTCATTTATCATTATGGTAACAGTTCTTCCTAACTAAAGAAATTTCAGAAACATTTCTAGTTTCTAGTTAACGATTGTATCAGGGATCTGTAGCTACATCCATCCATCCATCAGCCTATCAACGTCCACTGTTGGACATAGGTCTCCCCAAGAAATGGGGGATATTGCCGTAATCGCCACGGCAGGCGGGTTGGCGATCGCAGTGTATGTTGTTAATACTCGAGGGAGTGCTGCTGCCCACTCTCCCGGTATTCCCTCAGTCGGCTTTTACCACTCCCGTAGGTAGAAAGGAGGAAATCTGTAGCTGCGTTTAGTTCCAACTAAATGCAACGGCTAATTTGCTAAAGTATATAATTCTAATGAAAATATTCACTGAAAGACGAACAGATATAAAGAAAATGTGATCATATACAATCTTTTATTAGTTACTTACTTGGACACCCTTAAAATGTTTCCGTTGAGAATTCGTGTGGGTCTCCGAAGAACGATCTTGAGTGTTTTTTCGTGAAAGTGTATCCATTGTTGAAGTAGACACGTTACTGAAACGTTAATTAATTGGCTTTACTTTGGATGCACGTGTAGGTAACGCCATACTAATTACCAGAAGATGTTTCGTATTACAAACAGTCAATTCAATTTTTTTTTTATACTACGTGGGTGGCAAACAAGCATGCCGCCTACCTGATGGTAAGCTGTTACCGTAGCCAATAGACGCCAGCAACATCAGAGGCACCACCTGCGCGTCGCCATCTCCAAGGAAAGGAGGTGGATAATATGAAGGATACTAAGGAGAGGATAGGAAGATAGGAAAGGGGTTTAAATCTCCAGCACTCTCACTCACCATACGAAACACAACGGTAGGAATACCTACCATTGTTTCACTCTGATCAGTTGTGAGAGTGTGGTACTTCCCGATTGGGCCGGGCCCATTCATGCTGAGATAAGTTTTTTTTTACCTGTAGTGGCAGACAAGCCACGGTCCATCTGATGGTTAATGGTAACCGTCGCCCATGGACTCGACTATACCGAGAGTATTGTCAAGCCACTGCTCACCATTTCATTTCACCGATATGAAATGAAATATAAACGGCTATCTCCTGCTACAGCTAAAACGCAATGATGTGCTTCATGGCCGGTCACACGGGAGATGGTGGTACCAACCCGCTTGGGAAAAAATTATAGACGTATTATCCTATCGAAAGAATAACGGTGGTGCACTTGTAATTTATCAAAATCCGATTACAAATGGGTAACATAACATTAAACTTTGACTGCACAGATGGTGGAGTGGGTTTGATACCGGCATACCATCCGAGTGTTGTAGATTCGATTCCCACAACACACAACTCCTTGTGTGATCCACAAATTAATATTCTGAGTACTTTGTGTTAGGAAATTGTATATTTGTAAAGTACCCCGCGAAGGATCCCTCAATGCAAGTTGTCTTAAAAAAATAATAGGCGAAAGAGTAGAGAAATTACTCAGTATTAAAAACTAATAAGTAATCCTACCTCAGGCTACGTGGATCATCATCCTGAGCACGTGTTTCTGAAAATTATAAATAGGTAGGTACGTCATCTTTATACAATAATAACATTCCCGGAAAAACCCTCCATTTTTCCATCCATTCTCCATTTTTTTTTTTAAAGTAGAATGTCTTTGTCTGTGTTCCTGGATATGTGCCTATGCCAAATTTCATGATCGGCGTCAAGAAGATACAAGCTAACAAACAAACTCACATAGTGAAAAGATCCTGCAACAGAGCTGTCAGTACTTTTTAACTAATTATAAATGTGAAAGTGAGTTTGTCTGTTATGCTTTCCAGCTGTAAATACTAAACCAATAATCATGAAATTTTCAATATGTATGAGTATATGCTCCAGACTTGGAGCCCCGTAAAGGTCAATTCTTATCCCGGAAAATGAGTAGTTCCCATGGGATAACTATTTTTACATTCTCTATTAGTGAACTGTAACTAAAACAACTTTATATCCTGAAGTCCACGCGGACGGAATCACGGGCAAAATCTAGTTAAGATATATGAGATATATGTGTGTCGGTTTTCTTTTCGTTTATTCGTACATCACACAAACTACTAAACGGATATTGTTGAAACTCTTTTGTTTGATAGATTTAACCAAAGAACTAGCTATATGTATAGCTGCGGCCAAGACGCAGGTAAAGGCTAGTCTAGTATGATCAAGGATGACATAATCAAGACAGTTACTAACATGCCGTTTACTGTTACTACTGCACCAAAATGAAAACATTTTTTTTTGTTAAGGCGGGAAAAAAATGTTCCTAACCGCACATCCCGTCGTTCGGGGCAACGAGCAGGGTAGTGTGGGGCCTTCACCCATTAAAGAAACCCGCCGTGTGCCGTCTCTCCGCCTTTATTGGCGGGCCACTGGAACTATGTTACATTCCTTCGGTGGTACCAAAATGAAAAACCTTATTAATATTAAAGGAAAAAAAAATACGAGTGCTTTAGACCACACGACTGAAGTAAAACTTAACAATAAATATGTATATAGGTATATTATTATTTATTATATTTTATATTAGATAATAATGTTAATATCAATTAACAAGTGAATACAGTTATGTGAAAAAACTATTTCGTTATTTTTATTTAAACTTGTGTGACAATCGACGTACGACCAATGAAAACGTCACAATTTACTTATCGTTTCCGAACATGTAATAACTAAACCCCACATTTGACATCTCTTGAGTAATATTGTTCTGTGTTTGGCATACAGTATGACAGATAAAAGCGTTTCAGTGTGTGAGCAAACGTTATACATATTTTATGGGATAGGTACTTCCTTTATCGTCACATTTTTCATCTTTATGGTCAACCATAAAATTATTGCTTTTTAAATAATCAAATAACAAGAACTGCACATTCCGCCTAGTAATGATTTGTTGATTTTGGGGCATAAACTTCATTAAATTTCACTAACATCAAGATCGATCCCGAGTCCGCGCCAGTTGACTTTTAGTGAAATATTTATTTTGAGAAATATTTAATCAACATTGAATGCAATATTTCTAGGCAAAATTGAATATTGAAAGCATAAAAAAATATTGCACGCCTCATAAGCGAAGCGTTGAGGTGTGTTCTACTCCCGGTTGACACGGCACAGCTGATTTTTCAAACTTAAAATGTCTCTATTTATCATATATTGCACTTGTAAAATAATATCTACACACACATATAAAGAACAAACACTATTTTTAACACTCATGATATTTTTGATGCCATTTTTGTTATTTAAACTAGTTAAAAATGGTTTGAAAAAAATCTGGCTTGGACGTCCGTGAGTTGTAGGTAATGTACCTATGTTAACACGATAACGACCAAAATACTCAATTAATCGAGTCTTTTTTTTTCGTTTACGAATTATTATGACTAGGAATAGAGCCCTATTACTTTTCACGTTCTGATTCGATGTGGTTTAATTGTTATTAAATAAACAAAAAATACAGCATATTTACGGCATTTACGCTCGACGCGACACTAAAACCAGCGCCTTTCATGAGAACTACCTACCTTTTTACGTACGCATAGCCATCGGTGGTTTTACTATCGTCAACAGAACAGAACGCCGTTTGCCCGGCCGGTACATTGTTTTTTGTTAAAAGAAAGTTCTTACCTTTGCTTGACGAACTGATGATATTTGTCAAGTATAATAACTATTTTATCCATAACAATAATTAAAAACACTAAACACACGTAAATAATAACACACCAACGTTATAAAACACGAAAAAAACATATTTTACATTTCACAATTTTTTTTGCGTGGCCTTGGTGTCACTGGGCGTCACGGTCACACGGTGTTTTCACTTAGAACAAAGTATAAAATTATAAGGCAACCAAGTTAGGAAGATAAATGGTTTAGAGATTTCTTATTGAACTCATTGATTTTTAAATAAGTCGTATAATATTGTCCAAAGTTGCAATTTTCTATTGATAGATGTCGCAGTTTTAAAGTAAAAGAGATATTGACAAATGCAGCCCTAGATGTCGCAAGTGGCAATTTTAGATGTATTCAGTTGCTGTTGTATATATAGAACCACAATATTGCTTTTTTTGTAAGGAAACTAGCGATGTATTTTTGTTTTCTTAAATTGTTTTTGTTTACAGTTTAATAAATTATTAAATTTTCCATGTTCATATATATTATTTGCACTTATGCAGGTATATATGTAAACTCATGGATTGTTGTTCTTACTAATTGCCAGATGGCGCCTTGCAAAATGACAGAGGTAGACCAATATAGAAGTACCTACTTCTTAAAATTAGCGCTAGATGGCGTATAAGTAGTACTTTTTGAAATTAGCGCTATCTATGTGATTTATTGAAAACTACTTAGTAAAACCAATATATTATTAGTTACTTATCAAATAATCAATTTTATTGTGAAAAATGAAGATTATGAGGCGTGCAGTTTTGGATTTTCCAAAGTATAATAATATATAACAAATAATGAGAAAGAGAGAAAGAAAATGTGTGCTAGCACCTCTCTTGCCCCTACAGTAATATACGAAACGTAACTCTCTCTCTCTTTCTATCTTCACTAACTTATAACTCCCTCTGATCTTCCGTTCGCCTCGCCTGATCAGCACTTCCGTAACACATTCACCAGCTTACTCCCAAGTCGAGCGTGTGTATAGAAGTATTTAAGTACTTCAAAAACAGTATTCAAATATTTTTAATCTTTTGTCAAATTTCGTAACACGTTTTGTCCTGATCCTAATTGCATGTGATTTTAATTTACCGGTGCCACTTCTGATGTTGCGCTCCAATAACACTTGGGTCACTGATTCATCTGAAGTAGGTTCGTCGTGAGGTATATCATCGTCTTCTGTCTTTATATATGTTGTATCGATGTATTCCACATCGTCTTCTGTCTTTATGTATGTTGTATCGATGTATTCCACATCGTCTTCTTCAACTTCTTGCTTTATATCAGATACAGGTACCTCTGTAAACGAAGAAGAATGTAATGGCATTTAATTAATGTACTAACGGCCCGTCACGGCTTTGCACGGATGTGCATTTATTTTTTAAACATTTTGGGTAAATGTATCTTTATGCAGGAGTCCAATACTTTTTTAGTTTATTCGATACAAACATCCAAAAATAATTTATAATATTAGTGTAGTGTTTATAATATTAGATTTTTTTACAGTTGTTTCCTTTGTTGTTTCTAATATGGTTCGTTTTCTTCTTGTTATTTACGTATGGCAATCGGTAAACTACCACTGTTGCCAATTTCAAGTGTTTTTTTTATATGTTGAAATCGAGTTAAACATTTAACGTTTTTAGTATGGGTGACGTTGGGATTGGCGGGTTAGGTGTAAGGAAATTGTGTAATAGGTATATACTTTAAAATAAAACATAACGTAAGGTTAGGTTAAAAACTAATGGGAGTAGGTATTATTGTTGTTTAAAATGAGATTTTGTAATGAATAAAATAATAAAGTACAAATTATAATTTGTGAATAAGGAAAAAGAGTATTTTAGTACAGGCGGGAAACGAACCTGCGTCCCTTCCTATCCGGGGAAGTGCTCTAATCCACTGAGCTACAGTACTATCTTTTAGACATACCCAATCTCCTTATCACATTTGTCTTAACGACCAGCGCCCTCTATCGGAACACATTTACATGCATTAATCCAATATAGTTAGTTTAATTTTGCAATTAAAATTCATACTATTTGATGGCGTGATTTTTTTAAACATTTTGATCTTAAAATATAGATCACTTTTCACTTGACATGCTCAGCTACTTTTAAAGTACAAATTATAATTTGTGAATAAGGAAAAAGAGTATTTTAAAAGTAGCTGAGCATGTCAAGTGCTAAAATATAGAACAAAAAATTTAATAATAGATTTCACATATAATATGTTAGATAATGATAGTATAGTACAGGAGTTCCGCCCACTGCTGGGTCGCGAGCGAATATTACGTGGACCCTGAAGCATAAGATAACCCGACCGATCGGACTAACAACCGGACGGCCACTGAGGGGCCCTGCCATTTCCCATTGAAATCAGCCAAACAGTCCTTGTATGTAGATACTTAAGTATTAAAAAAATCTATTCTAAAATTAAGTTGTTTTTCTTAATTGAACAGTTCTTTGTCCACATTGGTGACGCTTAAATTGCCATTGTTTATGACCTAACTAAAATTACTAAATTACAATATAAATATGTTGTCGGTTATGATGTAAAATGAAAAAAGTACATACTTTGTAACAAACTCTCAGTCGGTCCAAGTCGTGAGCCTTCGCCATAGATAATTCACTTATATACCTGAAAGGCTTCGCGTCGGCGAATATTTTATTGTTCTGAGCACAGAGACTTTGGAATCTGAGCGAACAATATTTTATACCACCTCTTTAAGACGGCCAAGAGCTGGGTCCCGAATTTGGTAGTTTTTGTTAGGTGGGTCGGAGCCAAGTCAAGTTTGGGAACCACTGGTATAGTAGATAGATTATACGGAAGAAGTGCGTTACATTCTAAAAGGAAATCATGGAAGGAAGAAGAACCGAATTGGGGACAATAAACTAAAATGTAGGTGATGTCACCAATTCCTTGACGACACCACTGGCATGTCGGCATATCTTTAATTTTTAGTCTAAAAACATAAATGATGATAATGAAATCAGTGCAGCAATGATCAAATCTAAGACGGGAGAGCATAGAAGAAATATTTTTTGGTTATATTAATTTTGAAAACCAGGGCTTGGACGGGACACTGGCTTGGTACGATCCGTAAAATTCTAATAATGGTGTTCAAGGCCACTACAGGAACTCATCTTTTCAAAGTAGGTAGCACGGAGTACAGAAAAATAGCGGAGATGCCGCAAGGCAACTAGGTCATGTCGCCTTCAACTAGGTCAACGATATCACAGTGGGCGGGGCCTAAAACCGTAGTATCAAATGAACCGTCACTGCGATCGGTTCGCTCTTTTCTCACGTTTATATAGGTATCAAATTCTTTTAACAAAGAAGTATGTTGTTGTTGGGTGTAAAAATTGCTCAGGAGTAAAATTAAAACAAGATGGCATATCATTTCATGTGTAAGTCGTTTAAATTTATATATATTTATATTTTAAAACACATTTTTTTGTTTCATTACAAAGAGACATCTGTCGTCGAAAAGTGCATTATACCTACAACTCCACAATATCGTCACAATAATATTATTGTTGCGGACTCTTTTATAAAATAATTGTTTCCTTTTTTACATATTTGTCTTTGCTTTTTTATATATGTCAGAATCTTTCTACATGTACTTAGACGAAGAATAATATAGACTCGCTACTATTTTGACATTAAGGATGAAGAAAAGGATGCACATACTAGGTTTTACCAAGAGTGAGAGAGACACAGGTATTAGTATATTTATCCTTTTCGCGTATGCGTTAGTTGTATTTGGACCCAATGAACTGGGTCCAAACAATAAGGAGGCCTAAATACTAAGGGACTCTAAATTTTGCAATACATTATTGCTTTATTTTTTATTAAAGTGATATTATTTTTATGTAATTATCACTTTATTTAGCTCTACTAACATGATAAAGTGTAAATAATGTAAATATAACGATAAAAAATTATGCTTTTTTTTTCATCGGAATTTTTTTTTTACTATTCCAACATCTAAACTGTCACTAGTAGAATCATCTGTCTTCGTATTCCGAAGTGGTCTTCTTACACGGTGTATATAAAAATATCTAAATATTTATAGGGTTTGCGTCATTATTAGGTAAAATCTTAATTGTAAAATTAAGTTTACATGGTCGGTATAATGTATGAAAATACTTCCGACAGATGGTGCAGGCGTCACCCAAAGACGTTAAGTATGAATGTGTTATCGAGATTAGCAGTCAGGAGCAAGGGTCACGGTGGCTGAATTGGCAAAGCATCTGGACGGTATCCAGGAGATGCAGGTTCGAATCCTGCTCGTGACTGTTATTTTCGATTTCACATTTTTCACTTTGTGTTTAATGTATGTTGCTAAGCATGTCAAATGCTAAAAATATATATAAAAATATCTAAATATTTATAGGGTTTGCGTCATTATTAGGTAAAATCTTAATTATAAAATTAAGTTTACCTGGTCGGTATAATGTATGAAAATACTTCCGACAGATGGTGCAGGCGTCACCCAAAGACGTTAAGTATGAATGTGTTATCGAGATTAGCAGACAGGAGCAAGGGTCACGATGGCTGAATTGGCAAAGCAACTGGACGGTATCCAGGAGATGCAGGTTCGAATCCTGCACGTGACTGTTATTTTCGATTTCACATTTTTCACTTTGTGTTTAATGTATGTTGCTAAGCATGTCAAATGCTAAAAATATTAAAAATATCTAAATATCCCTATTTTTTATTTGTTAATTATAAACTTTAATTTTTTTGTCAAGATTTTTATTCTTATTTTGTCAAGACTTAGAAATTACTCTTGATTTTCCACCTCTCTACGATCAACCCATATTTTTCCATCGCGATTTTTTTTTAATAATTTCCTTTAATTATGATTTTTTTTTTATTCAATTTGATCTTTCGCCTTCATCTGTCGATAACTGATCAACTATCAATCGATCAGTTATCCCCGCTAGATGTCTACCGTTGTCACCTCTCATCCAGCAAACATCATGGATAAGGATGAGAACGAAGCTGTCTCCTGTCTTACTCTTTTTTGGTTTTATTTGTGTATCGATCGTAGCAGTCTGTTATACGTATTATTTTAATTTTTCTATGCAACTCTCATGTTAATTTTACTCTCATCGTAAATTTATTATTAATTTCCAGTGCAATAAATATTTATTCGCAATTTATTAATAACTGATAAAGACAGTTTTAACTATTAGTTAATTAAGTGATCTCATGTAAATAAACACGTGTTGTGAGCTCCCGCCAACAACGGCCATTACCGTACCTGTATATATTGTATTTAAATTTTTTTGGAAATAGTTTTAAATCAAAACGAAAACGTGTACGTGTTTAATAAATATACCTGTTTTATTATTGTGAAAAGTAAGTCAAATGATAAGCAAACGAATACAATATTAATTTACTGTTTTTCACCAATACACTGATAGAAGGATTTATTAATTATTAAAAATTTAATTTATTTGAGACAAGTTTAATAAATATTTTTTTACATTCAATAAAAATGTATTTGGGTATAAAGTACATCCTATATAAAGCATACCTTCATTGTCTACAACGCTTTCGATTATAACGCACATCGGCAACGACAGTGTCACAACACATAAAAATACGAAATTGAGATAAGCATCCTCTAAGAATCGCAAATGCAACCTTTATCTACTAAAAAAACGTCAAAATTATAGTGTGATTCCTCACCGAGATATGGCATTTAATACCCTTTTTCGCTTAACCACTTTCCTACCTTTTGCAGCGCAAATAGTTTCATATCAAAGTTAATACACAGCGGGCGTACATATAGTGCATGTAGTCTGTCATAACCTGTGTAATGACCCTATTACCGTAAGTAATTATCATTTAATTGCTTTGATTTCTGCAAAAAGACAGTCGCATCATGTGAAGTGACCATATTTTTGAGTTATTCTAACTACGTATTTTAAAATTAGGGAATAGAACTGTCATATCATGTTAAATTACACTTTTCTTGATTTAGCGATAGTTTATACACGAATTTATATAATAAGTAGAAGTGTTATAACATGTGATATAACTGTACTGTCGGTTAAGACAAGTATTTTATTGAGTATTATTTAATAATATGTCTTTAATTCTGATTTATATAGCGTTTTTATTTTATCTTAGGATGCGTTACAACTGTTGCAACAATGCTTACTTTTTACTTTATTAGGACAAAATGAAGCGGAACTCAAGAAACAAGTTCATGATTGATATAGTTTTACGCGATAACACTCCATAAGCATGCGTTGGAATGGATGAATCTGAAAATTTGAAAGTAAATATTGGTGTATTTTTTTTTTCAAATACCCACTTACTTTCTAATTTTACATTACGTTTATTAACGTTCTATTCATAATAATTTTCAGCATCTGCATTTACAGGTTTTAAACGACGTAGTTTACAAAATAGTACCTAATTTAAATACCACAGCTGTAGCAATACACGAAGTAGGTGTATTGCCTATGTCCAGCAGTGGATGTTAAAATCCATCAGGGATGGGTGTAAGTGCTAATTATTTATTTTATTTTTGAACGAAGGTGATGCTTTCCAAACAGATACAGAAAAGGTTAAAATCTGGGCATATTTACATGCCAAGCCAGTACCCTGAAGTGATCAGGTCAGCGGAGGAAAAAGGAAGAAAACATTGACTGAAATTAGTTCTTGCGATTTTGTGTTGTTTTAACTTATTTTGTGTTGTTTAAACTTTAGCACTGGATACGCCTGGGCATCCAAACAAAATCTATTACAGTATTAGCCGTGACAATATGATAACGAAAGATGCATCAAGAACATTATTTTATAAAACCGTTTAATCAAATAGAAAATTTAAAGTTTGTTTTTTATCATTTTGTTATTACATTGTGTTTTTTTCTGATACTGTTTTTAGAATGTTTTAGTTATTAGATCAAGTATTACGCAAGTATAAAAATCTATTTTTGTTATTTTTCACTTCTGGGCTTAAGTTCGCACGAATTATGCTAAAACAATTTCATTTTGTTTGCGTGAAATATTGTTTAATAATATGTTTTCCAATGGTCAGGTTATCTTTTTTCAGAAAATTTGCTATATAGCTTTATATATGTATAGTTTTGATACCTTATCTGCTTCTAATATAACTGTTAATAACTATGTAATTCATAAATGTATAATAGTCTTTGATTTATTTTAAAAACTATACAAAGTATTAACAAATAAAAATAGAAAAATTATCTTTAGATATTTATTTTCATAAAAACATAAAAGAGCATTAAGCAGTCTTCTTAAATATATATTAAGTTCACCGATACGCATTCCCAGAAAAAATAAATGGAGTTATCAGTTATAAAAAAAATACAATCGTGATTTCCCAAAAATACATTTTTTGTGTTGTGACACTGTCCTTGCCGATGTGCGATAAGTAAATCCCCGCACACTTATAGTTATTTTTATTGAACTAAAACAATGTTTCCTAGAAATAATATACATGGCAAAACAACGTTTGCCGGGTCAGCTAGTTGTTATATATTATTGTTATATTTATTGTAATAGCTCTTGATTGGACTGAAAAACTGGTATAATCCGGCACCGGATATATAACAAAAAAAAACTAGCTTTTGGCTGCGGCTAAGCTACGGGTAAAGGCTAGTAAATAGTACTTTACTAATCATTATTTGATGCATTAGTGACTAAAGCAACAAAATCCTTATTATTTATTCGTTATTTTATGATTTTCTTCAGAATCAGCCAGTATTACAATAACAAGACGTCAATACTATTTTATAAGTCCTATCCTATTATATACAACAGATCTAATACAAAGCTTCAAATTAATTCTCTTACAGCCCGTAAATATAGATCAGTCTTCCATAAATGGCTTAGTTCCTTAAACTATGAAGAAATGAAAAATTTATTAAACATAATCTCGGCCACTATATCTTTACCTTTCAGACCTTCCAAACACACACACATACACACACACACACACACACACACACACACACACACACACACACACGCGCGCGCGCACAACATATTTCTAACACAAACAACAATTTTTATTGTTATATATTTTATTCATGGATACCCTTCAAAACCATTTGTTAGGAAATTATAGGATAGCTAATAACTTTGTAGATATTGAATTTTTTTATGGTATGATTAAATGTGCAATTAGTATAAATTTATACAAAACATAAATGTTTTTTGTTCCAAATTTCGTCACAAGTATAAGTAGGTAGAGGCAAATCTATTTACGGAAGCATCTCAATTGAGGAGCCAGGCAAAATGTGCCATATAACCCAATTAATTTTTAAAAAAATAAAATAAAACAAATCTAATATACTTACTACTAAATGTTTAAAAAATTGCGCATTAATTGAATAACTGCTTCTTTGAAAAATGACGAGTCATATATGTATGGTCTGAGGAGCCACATATAATATATGGTAACTTTTTTAGTTTTGATACTACTGAGCTCAGATTTTATCTACTAATTACTCTCAAATGCTACAAAATCATACCAAATTTTGATAAATATTCATCTATCATATTCCTAATTCTGACATGGCTCCTCAATCCAAACATTTAGATTGAGGTGCCACCTTTATGTTCATATAACTTTTGAAGTATTATACTACAAAATCGCGGATCGACCCTACAATTTTTCAAACTTACTACTAAATAAGTATAATAATTTCATTAGATACGAAAAGTGGCTCCTCAATCCTTACGGACATTTTAAATTCCCTGTTTAAACAGAAATTATAACCGCATGTATAAGTTAGGACTGCGTGACGGAAATTGTGCTAATAGGGTTGGTTTATTTATCCCAAGCACCAAGTTACCCGTCAGCGGTCGTATCCGGTGTCAGAACCTGAACGCAAAAGAAGATAAGCGAAAGTATAACGCCGCTTATAGATCTAATAGGAAAGTTATCGCCTATATTACAGGTGCATACGAATCCACCTGATACTGATATACATTGGCATACGGCATTTTGTTTCGCAATCTCAGTTACTCTCGCAGCGGTTTATACCTGATTAAGATCTTTCACTCCAACGCTTCATTGGTCTTTTGAGCGTAGCGAAAAAAATCCTACGATATCGTATCATTGCGTCTGTGCCCAATACTACATACATTATAAATAGAGTATAATAGAGTGAACGGAGCATTGGGACAACTTCTCGGCAGTCATCACCTCAGCCAGAAGGCACGTGTCGTAATACACAACGCAGTGCTTGTCCCAACGTTATTTTATGGAAGCGAGAGTTGGGTATGCAAAAAGGAGCATGAGAATAAAATCAATGCGGTCGAAATGCGATCTCTACGGAGAATCTGTGGAGTGAAGCTGTCTGACCGCATTCGTAACGACAATGTAAGAAAGCGAGTAGGTATGAAAGAGAGTATTAGTGTAAAGATGCGAAAGGGAATGCTCCGATGGTTCGGACATGTGGAAAGAATGCCGGACGAGCGACTGTTAAGAAGATATACAATGCGAAAGTGGAAGGATGTAGGTACAGGGGGAGACTGAGACTCACCTACCGGAGTCAGAAGTCTCCGAAACCGTCGAGTGTGTATGAAGAGAATTATGAATGTTGAGAAAACGAGAGATGTTTGTATACATCTCTCGTTTTCTAATGGAGCCTTTTGGCACTCTATTCTCTCTGCCTACTCCGCAAGGAAGATGGCGTGGTGATGAGTAAGTTAGTTTAAACAATGTGGTCCAGCCATACTAACGTATATGGAATGTTCTGGAACAAACTGTTGTGCTTGTAACGCCGTAGTGGTGAATAGACAAACTAAATTAATGAAAAATTTTCTGTATTACGCTGTAAAATACATTTCACCGCTAGATGGATTTAGATCTAGGGGTGGAGCTATTGTTGTACCTCGTCCCCCGAACACCCGCATTCTCCGCTTCGTTCTAAAGAGATTTTGCCTTGAAACACCTCCGCTCTTCAATTTAATTCAATTCAATTCTTCATTCTGGCGGTCCCGATGATTTCGCCAATGTCAGGTTTTATTTTTTTTTTAATTTTTATTGAATTGATAAATATATTTTTTTTTGTTTAAACTTTGGCTTTGTGAAAGAT
Organism: Leucoma salicis; assembly: GCA_948253155.1. NCBI lineage: Eukaryota > Metazoa > Arthropoda > Insecta > Lepidoptera > Erebidae > Leucoma > Leucoma salicis. Next base: position 7,483,054 of record OX411822.1, on the reverse strand, counting down.
CATGAATAAACCTCCGCTCTTTTTCTGTACTCCGTGGTAAGTAGGTACTGTGTGTTTTTATCCCTTGCAAAGAAGTTGCATACCTACTCTATGGATTGTAACTTTTTTCGTGGCACTACTAATGTGGTGGCCAGAGAACGTACTGCGAATTAATACGATGCCAAATCTCTTTTTCTTGGTAAATGGTAAATTAATACTTCATAAATAGGAAGCACTTTATGTTTCCGATACTGGACACTTACATAAAGAATATTTAAAAGTATTTTTTTCAGTTATTTGAAAATGGAACTCTGGCTTAGAATACAGTTTGTTTCGTACTTTCATCTGACTTGTCTGTCACTTATTTTTAAATTGTGATTGTGGCGTCATTTTAAAAATTGCGTGTCTACATCACCATGGATTTAACTCGTGAAAATTTTCGTAATTTGATTTTCTATGATGTTAAGTGTAATTTGACAGCTCAGCAGAGCTTCTATCGGCTTTAAACTGCTTTTGGCGATGAAGTACCATGCAAGACGACTATAGCTGGTTTGCAGAATTTAAACGCGGTCAGGTTAGTTACACCATTTATATTTCACTAACCTAAAATATTTATTAGAGCAAATGCACAGCACTGAGTGCCATGCGTTTGTCACACACACACAGACACACATATATATACTACACTAACCTTTGCCCGCGGCTTCACCGCAGCTAAAAGCTAGTCACTCATCTACAGAAGCATTTAGTCTGTGAAGACTAAATAAATAATTGGGATGAGATAGGAAAGGGGAAATTATTTTACCTGATGTTGATGGAGGTGACGGTTGAAACGTTATTTGATATGTTTTACCGGGCAAAGTATCCTGTACGGTAGAAACATTACTTTGTTGTGGTTCTGTTACATAATCTTGATAACGCGGATCTGAAATCAATAAGTAGATAGGTATACATTCCCTTTGTAAATTTAAAATAATGATCCGTAAGCGCGCAAGTATATCTACATAATGATTGATCAATTCTAATACTTCAGTGACTATAATATATATAATTGTCATATTAAAACGTATCTAATAAATGACTAGTCTTAGCCCATGGCTTCGCCACAGCCAAAAGGTTTTTGGATTATATCTCAGGTTTCCGATATAGTAGCGGGAGAAAATGTATACCAGTTGTTAAGTCTAATCAAGACCTATGAAATAAAAAAAAAAACTTGAATCGAAATCCGTTCAGTAGTTTTTGCGTGATGCACGAACGAACAAACAGACAACAAAGAAAAAAACTAAAAAAAAAATGTTTATGTACGCCTATATAGCCTAATAAAGATTTTTTTTCTCAAATATATTAAGCTCTGTTACAGCTTTATCATAGTATAGATAAAAAAACATGTTTAGAAATCAACATGTCTTATAGAAATTTGATCGCTTTGCATTTACGGCTGCATTCGCTAGGCAGTTTCACTCGGTGGGTACATAATTTATGTCGTAGCGTTTACATTCGGGTAGACTGGTGTTAGAGCTTTAGCGATTCGGGTAGACTCGTGTTAGAGGTTTATGACTTTAATTTCAGATAGATACTTTACAGTAATTTGTTATCTCACTTATTCTTAGATTTATCTTGGCAGCAGGCGGTGTAACAGCTAACGATTTCTTAGCGCCGTTAGATTTCGGAATCTCTGCCTGAGATGTACAAGCTGATGTAGAGGCTCTGTAAACCAAGACCAGTCTTAAAACAGTACCTAGAATCACATAAGTAGGCATGTCGATTTTGTCGGGACGCAAATTTAATTTTGAAAGAGGCGTCTATGCAAATGAATGAAATCTAAAGACAAATGTGTAGATTGTGTGTCATCATTAGGTGACTGCGATAGCTTAGCGATCCAGAGCACTTCCTTGGATTGGAAGGGATGCAGGTTCTAATCCTGTTCGCGATAAATCTCTCTTTTTCCACTTTCACAAATAATTTATTCTCTAAAGTAGTAGAGCATGTCTAGTGCTAAAATACAAATCACAATATTATGTACATTCAGTCAAGAAATAATATTGTGAATGGATGATTTATTTATGGTTCCAAATTAAAAATTTTCTTTTGTTTGTTGTTGTTAGATTGGCACAACTGTTATCCATTTTGGCGCGGAGTTTGAGTTGCATCTGTTATTTATATTAAATACAGTGCTGCTTTTAGTTATATCATATCTAGTGTGTATTGCGAATTTCATAATGGACAAAAACATCGAACAAAGAGTTTGTCTTAAATTTTGCATCGCCAATGGAATTTCTTCGGATTCACTGAAAATATTACAGAAGGCTGGTGGACGGTGAATCGACTTTATCAAAACCAAAGCGTTTAAAAGCAGTCGAGATGTGAAGGAACATTTGCCTCGTTCTGGTAGGTCATCAACGTCTGCAACTGCAGTTAAGATTGCAAAAAAGAAGGAAATAGTGACTGAAAATCCTCATTCAACTTTAAGAGAGATAGCCACCGAACTTTCTGTTTCTCACGAGTCGATCCGTACCATTTTAAATATTCACTTGGGTATGAAACATGGTTTCTTTGGTATGAATTATGTTGTTGTTGTATGTTAGTCCCAAAAGACCTGAATTTTCTCCAAAAACTCAATCGCATGAGAGTCGCTGAGGACATGCTAGAACGAGTCAATTCCGACCCAACATTCATGAAACGCATTGTTACTGGTGACGAGACGTGGGTTAACGAGTTTAATATGCAAACTAGTCAACAAGCTACGGAGTGGCGACTTCCAACTGAACCGAAACCGAAAAAACCACGCCACTGACTGTTTTGTTTGACTATCGCGGTGTTGTGCACTCGGAATTCTTGCCAGAAGGTCAAACGGTAAATAAAGAATATTATTTGAGCGTTATGCGGCGTTTAAGAGAGCAAATTCGACGAAAAAGGCCAGATTTGTGGAAAGAAAATTCTTGGATTTTGCACCACGATAATGCGCCTTCGCACAAGGCCATCATTGTGAATGAATTTTTGTGCAAACACTAAACAAACACCATCGAGCAACCACCATATTCACCAGATATGGCTCCAGCCGACTTCTTTCTTTTTCCTAAACTCAAATTACCACTTCGTGGCACCCGTTTTCAATCGGTAGAAGACATAAAGGAGAATTCGCGGCGAGAACTGAACTCAATTCCGGAAACAGCGTTTAAAAAATGTTTTATTGGATTATTCGTTGGCGTAAGTCTATCGTTTCTGAAGGAGCATACTTTGAAGGTGTTAAAATAAATTTGGATGAATAACAAAAATTTTGTGTATTATTGATTTTTTCCCGGTACTTTCTTGACAGAGTAGTATATCAGTTATTGAAGATAAATATTTATGTTTATTCATAGAAGAAATACTTGATATATAAAAATAACTCACCCTGCATTACCTTCCAAATTAAAATATGCCGGAGAGCCGTTCCATGTTTGATTTTCTGAAATTGCAGTAAATATTTTATTTTATTCATTAAGTTCTTGGTTAATGGCGATTTTGGACTTATAGACAACAGTCTAACTACTGACAGGTGCAGGTGATGTGGCAAATACCTACACAGATTTGGGCTGCGGTCGCTGCCTTCTGCGAGGAGGTCCTCGGAGAGGGCCAGAGAAAGATCCTTTTGCTGACCCGAACCGCCGCCAGCGACTAGCTGAGGGTGAGGGTGGACGGATCGGGTAACATTCGCCACCCGCAAGGCCTCCCTCCCGCGAAGGTAATACGCTCCGTGTGCGGATGCGTCTCTCCAAGTGCGGATGCGTCGCTCTCTCAAATATACGTGAATATTTATGTATTATGTACTATTATAGTAGAGGGTACCCGAACGGGTAACTACTACTGAAGTAATTTAACACAGTTCCAGTGGGCTGCCAATACGGCGGAGAGACGACACACAGCGGGTTTATTTAGTAGGTTGGGGCCCTCCCCAAACTAATATATATAATATATATATATGGCCGCCGTAACCGAAATCAGTCTGCCATCTTAGAATGAAAAACGAAACGTTAGACGAACTTTCGTTTCACTTCATAGTGATTGGTCGCCTGCATCACGCGTCGGAATCTCGACTAATCAGGAATCATGCGTGGTGGGACTGTTGATCAATCACAATGACTCGAAACGAAAGTTCGTCTAACGTTTCGTTTTTCTTTCTAAGGGAACTGGGTAATTATTATTAACGATATGAGAGTATTTCTATAATTCCGCTTACTCCTACGATCTATACCTCTATCCTAAGCAATTACCCTTTCCCTGGCATGGTTATAATTAATATATTAAATGGTATTTTACACAAGATATGTTACTTTCATAGTAAATGACGTTTAGAATCTGTTCCCGCATTACTATTACTTACGCGCACTTATATCGCGCACACCGTTGACAAGTTGCACTAATGAACAGTACAGAAGATAGGATAACGATATAAGTGAAAGAGATAGGTCTATCTTTTTAATTGTCATTTGTATTGGTTCAATTATTGAAAGACAAAACGTCCAAAATTTGGATGATTTCGAGTCTTCACAAAGCGCGCGCTTGTAACATATCTGCCCCTTTTTATATACATATCATTGTTTTAATGTCGATAAATTACCATTATCACTACGGCCATTAGCTCACCTGTCAGCCTTAGTTAACTTTATGATCTAATTTATATGCAACAATGGATAATAAATTTGTGATCGAGTTATTACCTTGTGTCTGCGATAAACACGGAGGTACTGACAGTTCTACTGTCTTCCAATGAGCAGTGGTGTGACTAGGTAGCTGACCCGTCTGTAAGAACCTCGCTTTTTCCTCCTTTGTGCCATGAACAAACTTGCATTGATTCCTATAGCAGCGCTTGTTTATAAAATCAAGGCAGAATGTGTATGCACCAAGCAATTGGGAAAAGACCAATTTGTGCTCATATTTGCATTCAGAAGCACTCCTTGTACAGCGGCCACGTGCATACTCCCGACACATGGGCATAGTCTTGTCATTCCGTGCCGCATTAGAAGTAATTTCTGGATGTAACTTATTAACTCCTGAAGAGGCATTTGTCGCACTAAAAATATCTGAGTAATCCCTAGATTTCGAATATGCATCCACCTTTGAAGCTTCCGTTGTTGTATTAACTTGTAAATACTGATTTTTGCACGTAGTTGCGTTAGGGATTGGTGGGGGTGGGTACGGGGGCACGTAGATATACTGCGAATGTAGCGTCACTGGGGCAAAGTTTGTTTGATTAGCGTGACTTGTTTGATTATATTCTGTTACGGATGTGTAATTTCCACTCGTTCCATCGTAACTCATCCCCACAAATGTAGACTTCGATGGCTCTTGATGGATATTCGATAATGTTGTAGAAATCTCATTAGCACTATAACGTTTTGCAATATTATCTATAAAAATCATAAAAAAACATAGTTTATTCAAATTCAAATTCAAAGTAGTATTCGAATTTGAAATACTGATGGATTAGCTAAAACCATTAAAATCGAACACATTGGAAGACGGCTAGGAAGAGGATGATAATATTATATTAGTACCTATGGATATCATATGTACTCTTATTAATATCAAATGAATTTCTTTTGTAAGTATATTTGCATTGACCTACACACAAATGGACCTAGCGTCCGCCTCTCAAAAGTGTCCTAACCAAAAGAGAAACAAAACCCCAAAAGAGAAACAATGGCGAATTATTACGAATGCAAATTAACTATAACCTTATACCTACTAAGTGAAACTATGCATAGATACCTAAGTAATACAATTTAGTGATAATAAGGCCATTCAGCAGTATTGCTGCAGTGTAACGTAAATTACACTGCAACGCTGATAGCAAATATACGAGCTACGAGCACGATCAACAAATGAAGCGTGTTGTCACATGAGTCAATCACAAATAAAACAAAAGCGCGTACGGCGCGTTGTCATCACGTCATCACACGTACTTTAGTGATGCAGGTTTAAGCCTGTCACCCGCAAAAGGAAAACTACGCGAAAGTACTAACACTTGATCTTGAACGCGCGCAGCGGCGCGCGGCGCTTGGGCCAAGGCCCTCGCCGAATAATTTTTATTCGGTATTCGGCCAAATTCGTGGCATCTCTAGTAAGTATTTATATTCTGAGGTAGCACACAGAGTTGCGGACGGAATCTAGTGTACCTACCTACATATAGCATTAGAGTCATTTAAAAATATCTAGGTACAAACAACAGCCCCCTTAGAATGAAAAACGAAACGTTAGACGAACTTTCGTTTCGCTTCATTGTGATTGGTCGCCTGAATCACGCGTCGAAATTTCAACTAATAAAGAATCACGCGTCTGACTGTCGATCAATCACAATGACTCAAAACGAAAGTTCGTCTAACGTTTCGTTTTTCATTCCAAGGGGGCAGTTCAGCATTTCTAGCTACCATGAAATCAATTCAATTATTAATATGTATTAACAATTTTAGTTTCAAAATAATTCAGTTCAATCTTACTGTTTTCAGCATTTATAATCTGATGGGTTTGGTCTGAAACGTGATATGGTACCGATGGCGGCGGTGGAGGAGGGGGCAGTACTAGATATGACGGGGCTTTATTTTCTTGTCGAGTCGACGCTTTACCTGTAAAAGATAGGTACATATTACTTACCACTTATAAAATTTTTGCATGTGTTCCAAAATACTGTACCTACTCGGATTGTGAAAAAACCTTTTTTTACAAAGACCTTTTTTCATCCTACATTCTACATAACAAAAGAGGTTTTATTAAATTATATTATTAATAGATTATAACTATCGTATTTTTTTTTTGTTGCTGTTATTTATCACATGCTTTAAAAGGTTTTATAATTTTAGTGTTATGAAACTAATATACAACAAATACATGTCCCACTGTTTTGATTCGTTTTTGTTTGGCTATAACTGCTGTGTATTTGTGGCGGTACCGAATATACTGATAATGTTTTTGACTGTACAGGTTGGGCGCTAACAAGAGTCCCACCAGGGTTCGGTTTCGGGTTGTTCGTGGGCTCAGTGTATGAAAACATTTAGATATTTTGATAGCACTTATTTTCAGACAAATTTTGGAAATATACTTTTAATCCTGCAATATAATATTAACAATTTCAATTTATTTTGCGAACACTGTCAGCATTGCTTTAGTGGACGCGCAAATGAGTGTAATTAAGGAGGCACTACTTATATTTTGTACGAGGGCTGCCATAAATTTGAATATTTATGCCGCAGTGCACCTAAATATCTAATCCCTTAGATAAATGTAAGAAACAAATAAAAACAGCCAATTATCTAATAGGATACCTACTACACAAAATATTTATTTCCTCAACAGCTCAGGCTTAATAGTTTAAAAATCAAATTGAGCATCATGCAGCTGATAATGTCTGAATAATAATAATAATAATTTATTTCATTATCCACATCTACAATATAACCATTATAGAGGTTTCCTTTTAAGTGTATTAAGCACCTGTGTCAGGAGGCCCCGGTCTTCTAAAACTAATTACTTACAAAAGTAGAAGTGCAGTGTGTGTGAGTGTGGTGTGTGTGTGTGTGCATGTGTGTGTTTCTAATATATACTGTGTAAGAGAGCCTCAATTTCCTCATAGTTTTTTGGTTTTAACCAGTTTATTACAGTTATTTTACATTTTTGGTAGGCCAAATTGTGAATCTGTAATTGTTTATTTATTAAATTACAAGAGAAAAGCTGATTGTCTAGTGTATTGCCTTTTTGCATAAGTAGAATGAACGGTGATGAGTGTACTATATGGTTTCTTCTGTTTTTGGGTACATTAGGGTTATAGAGCAATGTTTTATGCAGTTTTAAAATGACTTTAAGAACGTATAATTTTCTAACTGAAATTAGGCCACCTAGTGTATATAGTTCATTAGAAGGAAATTTATATGGTTTGAAATACAGTACTTTTAGTAAAGACCTTTGAGTACGTTCAAGTTCACGAAACTTTATTTTGGTAGCACCACCCCATACAGGTATGCAATAAGTCAGGATTGATTGGGCTAGCGAGGTGTATACTTGGCATAAAGTTATCTTATCTGTTACATGACCAATATTTTAAAAATCTATATAAGCTTTCTAATTCTTGTCATAGTCATTTCCATGTGTAAATGCCATGAAAGTCGTTGGTCAACTATAACTCTTAAGTATCTTACGCTAGTTACTTTACCAATTTCATCACAAGAACAGGTGTTATTGTGGCTGTAAGCATCTCTACAAGAATGTGTTTTCAATGTTAAGTCCGAGTGTGGTTGAGTATTATTATATTTAGTAAATGTGATGAATTTAGTTTTACAGGTATTCAGCGTAAGTAAATTTGTAGAGAGCGAACCAGCAACTATCGCAAGTCCTTTTTCAGCGAGTTTTTGTACAGTTTCCCACGTGTCAGCAATGAAAGTAACAGCAGTATCATCTGCATACGAAAATATTTGTCCATGATCTAATTTCATTTTGCAGAGATTATTAATGTAAATTAAGAATAACGTCGGACCTAAAACGCTACCTTGTGGGACGCCAAAACTAATATTTTTCTCCTCACTCGAGTGAGGAGAAAAATAAAAATAAATTTAAATTTAAAAATAAATACGGTTTTTTCGAATAGATAGATAAAAGATTCAGAAAGTCATACATATACACATGGATGCAAGGGTTCAACTACCACTAGTTGCGGTCCCCTACAATTGCCGAGTTTCAGTGTAGAAGTGAACAATTGTTTTTGAGCAATGTAAACTTCTCAATTCAATTTTAATGTTACAAGCAAATTAATAGGTCTGTCTGTTTCGAGTCATTGGTATTTATTGATACCAGCTGTGTATTGATGGTGCCAAAATTTGCGCATGCACAGGTTGGGCGTTAACTTGAGTCCCACCAGGACTACAGTTTCGCATATTTTGTGCGGTCAGGGTCTGAATAAAAAATAATTATAGGTCTTAGGAGGAGGAGTTTAAGCTGTACTCCAGATTTAATAAGGTCGTAGTTTAGTTGTACACGTATAGGTACACTTAGAACGATTGGCAATCCTAAGCAACTTTCACAGGGCTGGCTTCAAATGGTTGGGTGACCAAAAAGTGACCCTGAACTCCTCCTTCAAAGCACGTTAAAACGTTCAAAGCACGTTAAGCAGTAGGTCCCGTCCGTCAAATAACGTCCTGACAGTCGTTACAGTTTGTCCATCGTAAATAAAAATCTGACTCCGGTCTTGTTCTAGAAGGTCGCTATTTGTCCTCTTAGTTGGGTTATGGAACTCCAAAATGTTAGCAATAAATATAACTAATGTCAGGACATATAATTTGTTTATAGTGCAGCATGTAGGTTCATTCGTCGTAGGTAGTCGGGATCTGCCACTGACCTGCAAACACACTCAGGATAATATTTGTGTTGGCGCACAGGCGTCTCATTATGGAGGCGCAACTTATTCGTATCCGGATACCGCGGTGGACTTTACACTCATACAACAGACACAAAGTATCATTAACCTAAGGTGCTGAAACTCAGAGCAGACTACTAGACTATCTAAAATGTGGGAAAAACTGGAATGAATTTATCCGTGTGGTGACGGACTAAGAATACAAGTGTCACAACCCTATCGATTTCCGCGAGTGTCTTACAAGGCGACTAAGGGAAGTAAGCAATTATCACCCATTGGATTACTGGTGGTAGGGCTGGGTACCAAGTGAGAGTACTCACTTGTTATCGGGCCCGAACGGGTCCACCACCGTCTCCTGTGTGACCGGTCATGAAGCACGTCAGTGTGTTTTGACTGTAGCAGCAGATAACCGTTTATTCTTTCATTTCATATCTGAAAATGAAATGGTGCGCAGCGCCTTGACCATACTCTGAGTGTAGTTGAGTCCATTTTATCGATCTACTGTATCTCCATAGGTTTGTAATAAATTAGCAGGGAAAAAACGAACGAAAAAGACGAACGGCTCTTAGATTCCTGTCACCGTTTTAACTAGAGGGACTCTATTGATCCCATCTTTCACGGGATTATTTGTTCTTTCAAGAATAATGTCGAAGCCTCCCGAGGCTTTAGTAGTTAGACCTCGTACGTCACACACCTCTAACTTTTCGAAATTAAGTGTGTGTATTTGTTTACAATTTATAATTGCTCGGTGAATGAATACATCGTGATTAAACCTGCATGCCTGAGAGGTTTTCTCGACGGCTTGTGAAGTCTGCCAACTCGTATTGGGCCAGCGTGATGGACCATATCCTAATCCATCTCACCATGAGACGAGACCCGTGCCCAATACTGGTACAGAAAAAAGGTTGAAAAGAAAAACAAATTAAATAATAAATTCTTTATTGCCACAAGATTACAGTTCAGTGAAACGAAAACAAATTACAAATTTACTTTTTTTATATATTTTAGAATTTGATATAACTGTACCTCAGTTTAGTATTTGGGCCCTGCCTCTTAAACTATGTAAACAGTGTTCTTAAAAATGTATAGCACAACTTATCTAGTAAGTAGTATTAATATAAACTGTGTTAAGAATTATCATGATTTCATTTTGTGTGCGCGTTTGTGGGTGATGGTAGTGTGTGTGTGTGTGTGTGTGTGTGTGTATTGGGGTGATGGTGTGTGTGTGTGTGTTTGGTGTCAGGTCTATGGTGTGTGTTTGGTGTCATGTCTATGGTGTGTGGCTGATCAATAAATATTTATTATAATCTTGTATGTTTAGATGTTTGTGATTTTTTTTATAAATGTATTTAATGTATAGTATAAATGTATTTAATGTATAGTTAGGTGTTTAGTAAATGTGGTTCTATGCTGTGTAACCGAGGGAAGATTTCTACGTTTGCTAGGTTCTAAACGTGGAATAATATTATGTGTTCTCATAACCGATCTACTTTGCAGTCTGAGTACCTATAATTGCACTGTAGGGTGTACCTACCTATAAGATTTATCAACCATGACCTTTAGTAGGTATAGTTCATTGTGCACCTTCCTCCCTACGAAAACCTTTTTTATCGCTCCACCCCAGACAGCAATGCAGTATCCCAGGACTGACTGACACAGCGCAAAGTAAACGATTTTTAAAACATCTAGACTGGTCACCTCCCTAATCTATTTAAATACACTTCTCATCAGAAAAATCGAAACACCCTTTTTATGGTTCCCTTTTTATGGTTTCTGTCCTAATTTAACACAAAAGAGTTTTCATTCTATGAAAAAAAATCACATTATTGTATAGCTGGCAGTTTGGCCATTACAGTGATATGCGAAAATTCTAAATTCAAAATTAGAATTTAATTTGTTCATCCTTTAGATGAAATGATTCACTGTTTTGAGACAAATGTGTGTTTAGAGTTGGAGTACATTTTGTGGTTTAAGAACTTTATTTCTCATGAAGAATTAACATAATTCACTTATTGAGAAACTATGATAATAAAAATATAATATCGCGAGCGCACTGGAACTAAAAATTACATTGTAGGTAGCTTTATAATAAATGCAATGCAACATGTGATTCTACATAAACCAATGTGGGTACATATTAGAAATACAATCACCTAACTGAATATAACAACCAAGCAAACACGGATTTAACACAACTAGATGGCAGTGTACTTGTTATTGTAAGTGTTTTGTATATGTATCGTGATGGATGCTAAATGTAGGACTAAATGTGGTATTTTATTATTTATATGTTTATTATAAATATATATATATATGTATATATATATATTTTTATATCAAACCAATGTTAAAAATTGATGTCTATTTGATATTTATATGGTACGCATTCACACGTCAACAATTCAACCGATCATCATGAAATTCTACCTATAGATAGGGAATCAAAAGGAATTAAGCCTAGGGTGTCATTCTTCTTAGAAGATTACTATTACCAAGGGATAGTTTATATACATGCAAGCACACTTACATACCCACGAACACTCATATACATATACACACCCACAACAAACATATACAAAGATACATATATGCATATATATAAACACATGCATACACACACACACACACACACACAACATATTCATAACATATAATTAAATACTATAATCACTATGTGTATGCATGCTTTATGTATTTTTTCAGTGTGCTTTTAAAAATAGACATACTTTCTGCTCCTTTTATGCTTATAGGTAATTTATTGTATAATGTTACTCCTTCGAATTCAATATTTTTTATACCATAATTAGTTCTAGGTCGACATGTCACTAAGTAATTGCCGTTTCGCAGTTTCCTTTTTTGTTGTCTTGTAATGAATTTAAGATTTGAGTGAATTTCCTTGTTCAAGATTTTATAAATGAGTATACATGTATAATAAACATATGTCTGAGCAATATTCGTTATTTTAGTATCATCGTATATTTTCTTAGTGGACGTTAGAAATTTATAGTTAAATAATATTTTTATTAATCTGTTTTGTGCCTTTTGTAATGGCTCTAAATTTGATTTAGCGGCAGTCCCCCTTACCTCAATTAAATAGTCAATATTGGGTTTTACCAATAAATTATAAATCATGTATCGGACTTTTTGAGGCAGGCTTTTAGTAATACTATGGAGAGCTCCGGTAAGGGAGAGAAGTTTACTTCTAGTTTTTTCTATATTTTACCTTTGAAAACTAAAAATTAGCACTTATCTTAAAACTTTTTGTTCTATGTTCTGTATACTGTGTCTGTACTGTGACTTTGGGACGTCTGAAAAAGTTTTTTTTCTAAAACATATGGATACTTCGCCCGTAGAAGCCGCCCAAGGGGTGGCATTGCTGGATTCTGGACTTAGTCAGCGTGTTGTGGCTAAAAGATTGCATCTAAGCCTGTCGTCTGTTCATAGAGTCTACAAACGCTATCGGGAGACTGGTTTGTTCACGCGCCGTTCAGTACCTGGCAGGAATCAGGTCACTTCTGAGCGAGATTATCGATTTATTGTAACAACTTCTTTAAGAAAACGACGCCTTAATGCTTTTCAACTGCAGCAGCAGCTTCACGTTGTACGTAGGGTGGCTGTAAGTTACTCTACAATTAGAAGAAGGTTGAAGGAACGGGGACTGGTACCGCACAAGCCAACAAATGGGCCGAAATTAACTGCAGACCATCGAAGAGCGCGCCTTAACTTTGCACGTGAGCCTTAACTTTGCACGTTTGCCTAAATTGGTCATACCTCCAGTGGAATAAAGTCCTCTTTTCTGATGAGTGTAAAATTATGCTGTATGGTAACGACGGAAGGAACAAGGTCTACAGAAGAGATGGAGAACGCTTTGCACAATGCTGTATTGAAGAAAAGGTCAGCTATGGTGGCGGTTCGTGGACGGTTTGGGGAGGAATCAGCGCCGACGGTAAGACAGAGCTTGTCTTTGTGTCTGGGCCACGTCTGCCTGCACTAAACAGTCATCGGTACATCGAACAGTGTCTTGAGCCTCACGTGATGCCCTATGCACATTTTATTGGTAACGGTTTCATATTCATGCACGACAATGCTAGGGCTCACACCGCGAGCGTCGTACGACATTATGTTACCGAAGTCGGTATCTTCATTATGGAATGGCGAGCAAGAAGCCCGGACACGAATCCGATTGAACATCTATGGGATGAATTAAAGAGACGAATTCGTGCAAGAGATCCTGCCCTAGAAACACTTAGCCAGCTGCTGCAATCCAAGAGGAATGGAATGGCATGCCACAACATTTGATCGTGACTCTCAATCGATCGATGAAGAACCGTATGGAAGCAGTAATAAGAGCTCGGGGAGGGAATACAAGTTATTAAATAAACGTTTCTTACCTTTTTTTATTCTTTTACGTGTGTTGTGTGTGTTGGTAAAAATGACTTGTTAAACAAAATACGAAACATATGGAAATTTAATTTGAATTTAGAACATTAACATTAGGATTTGAAAACCTGATATTATTCACTATTAAACGACATTTTACATATATTCCTAAATATACCAACACATTTTTCTGATAATCCTTACAAAACATAAACTTGCAGTGTTTCGATTTTTCTGATGAGTTTATATGAATTAGTCTGAGGGTCCTGGTGGTGATAGTATCAAGTTGTTTGTCCCATCTAAGCCCTTCATCAATTTCGACCCGACATTTTATAGTAAGTGTTGGACTTTGACATAGTGCAGCTGAATTGGAACATAAGTGAGTTTTGATAGAGAATGTGGGTGGAGGTGTTGAGTTACGCTGAATTGTGAAGGGGAGGTAGATAGATGTTTTTGTGACCGTGCTCCAGCCAATTTTAGAGGAATGGGTGGCTCGGCGGCATGGGGTCCTCACCTTCCGGCTGGTGCAGGTAGTGTCGGGGCATGGATGCTTCAGCAAGTACCTGTACACAGTTGCTAGGAGGGAGGAGAGTCCCTGCTGCCATCACTGCGACGACTCAGCGCAACACACGCTCGAGTCGTGCCCGGCCTGGGCTAAGCAGCGCCGGGATCTCGCTGCAGTCATCGGAGAAGACCTGTCGCTGCCGGCTGTCATCCGATCGTTGGTCTGTGGCGATAGGTACTGGACCGCGGTCACCACCTTCTGCGCGAATGTCATCTTGCGGAAGGAGGTGATGGAGAGGGCCAGGGAGGCTGATCTCTCCTCAGGCCCGACTCGCCGCCGGCACGCGGGGCGACGAGGGCGTGAATATTTGCGCTTAATGCCGCTCTAGCCGAGGCTGCGGGCGGTTGGACCGGGGATTGTTCGCCGCCCGCGTAGAGCCTATCGCGAAGGTGCGACGCTCCAGGTGAGTGGGGACGTCACTCAGAGAGGAAGCCCAACGGGGCTAGCTACCGCGCGGCGCGGACCACTGAAGTGAATATGCGCGGTATCAGTGGTCAATCGCGTATGCACGGTGGGTTTTTAGTGGGTGAGAGCCCCATACTACCCCGCTGTCTCCCCGGCAGCGGGGTGTGCGGTAGGTACATTTTTGCCCATCTAAAAAAAACCTGTTTGCCTGAAGATTTTTTGCTATTTTTTGTGTTTAATCCAGTTCGTCAGTCTGGAAGATTAAAGAACTGAAATACGCTATACTGTGTGTGTGCCACAAAATATTTGCGACTTTACCCAATTTTCTTTAATCAGATACAATCTTTGGGAAATAAATTTACATCGGGGTTATTACATTTTGGTGTAGGTACACAAGCCAAATTACGAGAAAATAAAAATTTACTAAATTTTTTTGATCTATATCACTTGACATGCTCAGCTACTCTTAAAGTACAAATTACAATTTGTGAATAAGGAAAAAGAGTATGAAAGGAAGGGACGCAGGTTCGCTTCCCGCTCGTACTAAAATACTCTTTTTCCTTATTCACAAATTGTAATTTGTACTTTAAGAGTAGCTGAGCATGTCAAGTGCTAAAATATAGATCAAAATGTTTGAAAAATCACGCCATCAAATAGTATGCAATCAAAATTTGCAAAATTAAACTTACTACATTGGATGAATGCATGTAAATGCATTGCCGATAGAGGGCGTTGGTCGTTAAGACAAATGTGATGAGGAAATTCGGTATTTCTAGAAATGGTACGATAGCTCAATGGATTAGAGCACTTCCCCGGAAAGGAAGGGACGCAGGTTCGTTTCCCGCTCGTACTACAATACTCTTTTTCCTTATTCACAAATTGTAATTTGTACTTTAATTTACCAAATTGTATGGAGTGAATGTTTTCAATGACCATGTCGATGATAATACACCATCTGCCGTGAAATTATGGCAGTAAACATCCCCATTGGGTAGATGGCAAGCCTCACGAATGTCACGATAGGCAATCTAGGATTGTCAAAATCAGGAACATGGTAACAATATTTTTCGTGAGGATTATCGAGAACCTTTGTTAACCGCGTGGCAACAAAAGTTTTCAAAGACGGGATCTGAATTAAGCCATTATAGGGTGGCCATTTAGTCAGTGAAACACTAAATATTTTAATTTTCAAACAATAAAACCATTTATTTATTTATTGAGATGCAAACGGTGAACCATTTGGTACATTCTTCTCACACAATATTTTAGGAGCATGGATAACTGCAATATTAAACAAAATACAAATATTACAAAATTAAACTCAGATATAAATTAGAATTACATAATTAGAATTAGATATAAACAAAAATATAAATGAGTGATGATTATAGTCCAATATTAGGAGTTTTTAAAGTTATCCAATCGTCAAACATAATAACGTGATTGGGCACAGAATAACTTATAGTGGGTACTAGCGTACAGAAGAGTCACTCTCTAACGAAGCCATCAATCAAGTTGAAGCATAAGAATAGATAATAAAAATAGAAGCTTAAACCTTTCATGCATGCGCAAGTCACCGTTATAAACACCTACTTACCCTCTAGCCTCTTACGCCCCATCATCAGGACTGTCACCTATTAAGGTTAAGCTTCTATTGAACCCCCCACCCCCACACATGTCCCAAAAATAAAACTGCGTCCTTTAAAAAATGTAAAGCTCATGTAACATTTCAATGGAGTATATAGTTATCTGCTTACTCGTATTAGAATTAGAACAGAAGTGTGTAGAAGTAAAAAGGTTTGATTTACATACTTTATTCTGTAAGAATAGCAAGCATTAAATATTATGTAAATAAAAGTGAAATGGCGTCTAACGTCTGAAATTTCTGAAATATAAGCAGGTGATCGTTTCCACACCTTGGTGCCGCATTAGCATAGAATTTGTTGGCATGGGACACGCCTTCATGACTAACCCTCGTTATGAATCTGACTACGGTAGTGTTTGAGCAACAATGTTAATATACACAGTTTTAATCTTTTATGGTAAAAATGATATAAAATTATGTATGCACTCTCGTGGCATGGGATAGTGACTTTGGTAAGGGCATTAATAATAACACAAAACTCTTTTATTTATAATTTTATTACAAGACTAATCTCCACTACACAAAATATAGTTTAATATTCATAATTTCAAATACAATATGATATAATAACCTATAAAGACATTATAAAACTAGTTTAAGTGTAAAAAATGTCATGTATTTTAAAAAATAGTATTGAGAACTATGTCTGCAAATTACTACATAGTTTTTGATGTATGTGTGGGCGTATTTGTTTTATAAAATATCATTAATTTGTTATCCTCAAAGGATAAAAGTATGACATTTATCTTTAGTAAAACAGCAGAACAGAGCGTAAAAATACATAAAATCGATTTTAAGGGTAATAGCGCTGTTAATTCCGAAGTAGATGACAGTTGGAGAAGATAACAATTAGAATTGTAAAGACACCGCACTTGAGACACAGTTCCACTTTATTTTGGTAACCTATTATAATACTTATAAATAACATTTATTAGTAAGACAGAAATAACAACATCACGTGGCCACAATGCCACATTCAAAAAGCATAAATGTATACTGTATAACGGTAATAGAGCTGCTGCGCATCATTATATCAATAAAGTCTCCTCATTGCGTCCGACAATAAGTCAGGACGCGTTAAAATTAAAAAAATACCGAGCGCATTTTCTCTTGGATGTAGTAATCCATTGAGGCATAATTGCATAATTACTTAAGGTTTTATGTAAACGGCTGATGTATAACGATAACTATTAAGTGGGCCTAGCCAAATTGCATTCTATGATCGCTGACTTATCATACTTACTTATCATCACGCCATTTCCCTTGCGGGGTAGGCAGAGAGAACAGAGTGCTAAGAGGCTCTATTCTTGCATACATCTCTTGCTTCCTCAACATTCATAACTCTCTTCATACACGCTCGCCGGTTTCAGAGACTTCTGACTCCACCTTCCTTCAATACATGACCAATTTGGTCTAGGTAGGTATGTCTCGGTCTCCCCCTGTACCTACATGCTTCCACTTTCGCATTGTATATCTTCTTAGCCAGTCGCTGGTCCGGCATTCTTTCCACATGTCCGAACCATCGGAGCATTCCCTTTCGCATCTTTACACCAATACTCTCTTTCATACCTACACGCTCTCTTACGTCATTAAATACATAACAATGATATAGATAGATAACAATATCTATACCGCTACGTCACGTGACTTAACGTTAGAGATGTCAAATTTCCATACATTTTAAAAGTTTTCTATTAGCGTTAGCGATCATAAAATGCAACTTGGCTAGACCCAAAGGATAGAAAAATCATAGCAATAGGCTGCATTACTAGGTACTGAGGTACTGAGTAAAGCAATAATTACTTGAAAACAACGCGGCTCTGCCGCGGGCCTAAGCTTGTCCGCTTGTTAAAGATATTTAAAAATAATATTGTATCTATTTAGGTATCTCAGAACCCAAAAGATTTTTATAGATGCTGTTTGTTAGCGCATAAACGGTATTTTACAGTTTACCTCATTACTATATCCGGACCCTGAGATAAAACCTAAAATTAGCATTTTTAGACTAAGTTTGTTATATACGTGAATCATTCTGCATTTATATATAACAATTATAAATGCAGAATGATTCACATTTACCATTTTGAACATTATAGTATTTGTGTTCAAAATTCGAAGTTCGAAGTAAAATACAATGCTAATGATTGTTCTTGTTCAATGATGTCTCGCATACTGCAAAGGTGGCTGATTGGAACTCATTAATATATTTGCCAATATATTCTGGAAGTTCATATTTGAGCCGATCATGTTCTGAAAATAAAACAAACTTAGTTATCATCCATACATATATAAACAATTGCCGTGCTTTCATCTCGCAATAACTCGAAAACGGCTTAACAACTTTCGATATTTTTTTGTGTCTGATTAATATGATATTGTCAAAGGTACATCACTCGCTCTAGGCCCCGAGTTAAATGCCTACCGCTTCGCATACCGCCCACGGTACAACCGATAGAAGCTCTTTGGACAGAAGGCTGTCACACGCGCGCCTAAGCGCTCGCGCTTGCAGTATTGATTAAAATAAAATTATTTCGACAATAAAATTTAATAACCGAAAATTCAGAGCTAAATCTCTAAACGTATATGACCAACAAAAAAGAACAATTTATAAAAAAATAATCCGAATTATTTGTGAATAAGGAAAAAGAGATTTTTTGTACTAGCAGGAAACGAACCCGCGCCTTTTCCAATCCGGGGAAGTGCTCTGAACCACTGAGCTATAGTACAGATCTTTCGATCATCCCAATTTATTTATCACATTTTGTCTTTACGACCAACGCCATCTATCGGAAGCATTTACATGCATTAAGCCAATATAGTAAGTTTAAAAAAATCTCTTTTTCCTTATTCAAAAATAATTTGTACTTTAAAAAGTGGCGGAGCATGTCAAATGCTAAAATATAGATCAAAAAAAAATAATCCGACTTGAAAATAACATTTAAAATGATATAAAAAGTAATCAAATAGAATCTACTAGAAAAATAAATTTTTAAGTTTAACGACAGCTTTGTTGCTGTCGGTGGAGTCAGAAGTCTCCGAAACCGGCGAGCGGAAACCGGAGAATGTATGAAGAGAATTATGAATGTTGAGGAAGTGAGAGATGTATGCAAGAATAGAGCCTTTTGTCACCCTGTCTCTGCCTACCCTGCAAGGGCGATAGCGTGATGATAAGTAAGTAAGTAAAATCATCATAGGTGCAACCCTAGCGCATTCGTTGAATGACGCGGTTGCCTGTGGATCATGCGGCGGGCAAAACAATCTCAACTGTGTTTCTGTGAGCATAAGGTACATTTCTTCTCGCTACGACAATTGGTATTATTATTAAGATTTTGTAGGATATTATAGAGAGATTTTGGACAAGTTTTAATGAAAGTGATGTTTCTGTCCGTAGGACTAGTATCTATTCTGTGATATTGTGTTTGAGTGGGTCTCTGGATGGTTTAGATCGATGGTGCTGCGATCGTTTACCGAGATTTTTATTAACTGAAACTGTTTCTTTTTATTTTTCGTATGTCCTCGCATACCTACCTCCTATGCCGAGTGTTGTAGGGTCGACTTCCACGCAGAATACTTCTTGGAGTGATCCACAAATAATTATTCTGAGTCTGGGTGTAGATTGTATCTGTTAAACTCTCGTATGATTGTAAAGTCCCAATAAATAAGGATTATTACTTAGTGCAAAGTGCTGCCACAATAAAGGTCTGAGATCGCAAATATCAGGCAATTCAACATTTGGGTAAAGCGGTAACAGCGTCTATTAAGCTAGCTATTAATAACTATAAAATGTGGTTTTATTTTTAATTAAAGATGTCGGCTTAAAATACCAATTTTTTTTTGTTTGTTTGGCCAAACATTTGGGCTAGGTTTGGCGTGAAAGATTTGTGGTTGTTTTGATACCTATAGTCGGAATTATAATTCGATTCCACATTTGACATTAGCTACTGTCATTTTGTAAAATAATGATACCATATATTAATAGTGTAGTGATGAACACAAAAATCGATAAACAATCGCGATTTATGTTTATGTAATCATAATATTGGTGTGCAAATTAAAGACTAAATTATTGATTTTTATTTAAATAAATACATCATTATTTATTAATTAGTAACCGCTGCTTTATTTTGTAAAAAGTTAATATTTTTGTTTTTTATATTAAAAACAAAACTTATAATAAAAGAGCCTAGATAATTTTCTGTATTGGCAACCCGTGCGCGCTCGTGCAGCTATCGCCATTTTGTTTATCTTGTCATTCGGCTTCATTCTCCCAGTCT
This sequence comes from Leucoma salicis, assembly GCA_948253155.1. Taxonomy (NCBI): domain Eukaryota; kingdom Metazoa; phylum Arthropoda; class Insecta; order Lepidoptera; family Erebidae; genus Leucoma; species Leucoma salicis. The sequence continues at coordinate 7,462,424 of OX411822.1, read as the reverse complement.
AACTGCACGAATATTTTGTTTCATTGCGAATCGATATTTTGTTATTTTGTTGGGTTTTTGTTAAAGTTTTGCTACGTTGTGTTTGTTGTTACGTTTATAGTTTTTTGTGAACTTTGAGTGAATCTATTTGTTTTGGTTTTCCATCAAAATGGATCCTCAGCCAAGTACATCACAAAAAGACGTGGATGTTTTCTTGTCCCCAAGAAAAAAACGTCCACGAAAAGCTTTCACTGTTACTGAAAAAGTAATGATCCGCAACGCCTACAAGTACGTGAAAAATGAAACTTCTGCGCAATTGGAGGCATTTGAAGTTGTGGAAGAAAATGAATGTATGAGCAAAGTTGCTGACATATTGGGAATAACCTCACGCTCTGTTTGTAACGTTTTGAAGGAAGTAAATAAAGGTGCGCCGCCAACTCCTCCTAAAAAAAGTGGACAAAAGCGAAGTTTCAAAGATAAAATTGATGAATTTACATTCTCCGCAATACGCAGATTTGTTCATCAGTTCTTTTACCGAAATGAACCTCCAACCATTGCAAAGGTTAGTCAATCAGTCAGACAGTATTATTTTATACCTACATCTTTTATATATATATATATATATATATATATATATAACTAATGATTCCAAACTATAATAAAATTTACTATTTTAGATTTTACAAGTGATGAACAGAAATGCCCAAGGTTTCCAAAGACACCCTCAGAAAAATTTTGAAGCATCTTAATTTTAAATTTGTTGCACGGTCACGCAAGAGCACACTTGATCGAAATGATATAATAACATGGCGCCAGCGTTACTTGCGATCTATATGTCAGTTTCGACGAGAAGGGGGACATATATATTATCAAGATGAAACTTGGGTTAACGCAGGTAAGGCTAACATTTTGAATTTATATACATTTTACATTAAATTTAATAGTAATATTGAATGTTCATGTACTATATGTATTGTTAGGTCATACTGTAAAAATAACTTGGGTGGACAAGAACGTCACATCATCTCGGCAAGCGTTTTTGGAGGGACTGACCACTGGATAAAAAAATCCATCTGGAAAAGGCAAACGTCTCATAATTAGCCATATAGGTAGTGAAGAAGGCTTCCTGGAAGAGGGGCTCATGATTTTTGAAGCAAAGAAAAATTGTGAAGATTTGATCATTACCATGATGAGATGAATGCAGTTTGTTTTGAGGAGTGGTTCGCTGGAGTCTTATCAAAATTAAGACCAAACTCAATTGTGGTGATGGATAATGCACCTTACCACTCCCGAAAATTGGAAACGGCACCAAAAATGAGCTGGAAAAAAGCTGCAATTCAAGACTGGCTTTTAAATAAAAATATTCATTACGAACCAGATATGGTTAAAGCTACGCTTTTAGAACTGATTCCACATAACGAGTCTTTTAATAAGTACGCTGTAGACGAAATGGCAGCACAACATGGGATCACGGTTTTAAGACTGCCCCCTTACCATTGCGAGCTAAACCCTATCGAATTGATATGGGCGCAGGTAAAGGGGCATGTAGCTCAAAATAATAAAACCTTCAAATTGACAGACGTGAGAAATTTATTTGAGGAAGGCATTCAAAAAATTACGGCTACCGAATGGTCTAAATGCGTATCCCATGTTGTCAAAGAAGAGGAAAAAATGAGTAGGCTAGATATGTTAATTGACAATATCACAGACACATTTATAATAAATGTTACAGAAAGTGACAGCGATAGCGATAGCGATGACGGCGACGATGTATAAAATAATATATTACCTTAATACATATATTTGTTTTATTTCTCATGTTCCTTCATGATCACATTTTTTTATTTATTTCACACACAATTATTAAAGAAAACTCAGATCCTTAATAAAATCAATCGTCATAACTAAATTATCCGTTCTTTAATTTCCTGATATACTTAGTTTCTATTAAAGTAGTAGTTGTTTAGATATACTACTATAAACGAGAGGAATCGATCCGGAAATATTCCATTTCCGTATCGAATAATTTCACAACGTCACTATTTAGTACTTGTCATAACGTTGCAACACTGAAATTGTCAAATCTGGAACCGAATAAAAATTCAAATAAAAATATAGGTATAATTCTGATTTAGTCGTTTTCGGTTCCGTAAAAAACACTAATATAATACATAATTATACGTTATACATTACATAAATATACTTAAGTACATAAATATATATTTAAAAAAAATAAAGTTTATTTAGAGTTCATTATGATATATTGTGAAAAAGTGTAAAAACTACTCAAATAAAGTTAAAATAGAATATTTTCAGTAAGTAGTTTTGTTTTATAATTTTTTTTTCAAGTATTATTTTGTTCTTATTATACAATGGATATTTTAGGAGAGCCCACCACTCACCTACGGATTGTCAATCCCGATTATCTTTGGACACACATAAAATAACCTAAAATTAGTGATTGTGCGGATTGCAATCCGCATTCACAGATAGAGGGTAATGTGATAGATAATAGCAGAGTAGCATGGACGATAATGACAAAAAATCTCACCAACGCGACACAATCATTCGATACGGCAGGACTCTCAGAACCACAACGTTGCAATATTCCGCAAAAATCCGAACACAAATTCGACACGTACTTCTAAAGGAGGCATCCTCAGGATCGCTCGGCAACAAATGAGCAAAGCTTACTTCTTTTGTAAACGAACAAACCGATTTTACGTGCACTTTCTCTTACTTTGTGGCTTATCAGACAAGTTAGCAACGACACTGAGGGTTCACAGTATATATTCGTAATTTAGGCCTAACATTTCGCTTAAAAATCTTTGCAACGGTAAAGATAGTAGAGATAAATGCAAAGTCTGATGTATAATAATAGTAATTGGAATGTCAAATATGTAATAATGTTTATATAGGCCAGGGGTCTCCAAACTACGGCCCGCGGGCCAAATCCGGCCCGCCAGTGCCATCAATCCGGCCCGCGACAGCCAATGTTATTAATATTGCTTGTAACTTATTGTTGTTACTATTGCTGTGATAAGTTGAAGAATTTCACACACAGAATGATAATTACTCGGTTTTATTTCCTTGCAAGGTACAACTACAGAAATTATGACGCAGAAAACTTAGCTTAAGTATCTAAGCTTAAGCATATTAATAACTAACAAATAATTGAAATGAATCCCACAAATCACAGTAAAACAAAAAAAATTTACGTAAATGTATTTTGCCCCTGGAACATACTGAAAAAATCATTATGGCCCTAAAGCTTCAAAGTTTGGAGACCCCAGTAGCTCAACCATGAGTTTTGCTCACGTAAACTCGCTAGCGACTACGTAAAATATTTGTATGACAATCCTTACAGCGCCTCTGGTGGTTACGTTGGGAATTAAATTCGGTAGTATGAGTAACATAATATTTCGATGCGTAAAATACCTATCGAAAGGAATTCGATAGCGACTTGGCATTTGTATAGTTTGTATACAAATTTGGTACCATGAGTTATGAATTTGTCTTACGCTATCGAACAAAACTGTTTCGATTGTAGTTACGTAACTCACTGTATTATTGTGTGGTGAAAGACTTAGTTTTTCTATAATACTTACTAAAGCGCGCTATCTATGTGATTTATTGAAAACTACTTAGTAAGACACATACATTATTAGTTACTTATCAAATAAGCAATTTTATTGCGAAAAATTAATATTTTGAGGCGTGCACTTTTGGATTTTCCAAAGTATTTTAAATTATGTAGTTACTAGTCTTATTCTATTTAGGTAAAAACTTGCTGCTATTAAATTATTAATATATTGTATATTTATATTTTATATTAAATATTTAGCATAACAGTATTTTGTATTATGTATCTAGTTGTATTATACTATTTCCATTTCTTTATTTTCTCGATGACAGTTCTAATTTGATAGTTGTAGTGTTGTGACCAAATAAGTAATGATATCGATCTGTTATACCCTTCCCATGCAAGGCATCTAGCTAACCACTGCACCATACAAATAGCAACGTTAATATTAAAAGCCTATTTAAGGACTACGCAGTGGGGCAGTTCAGTCAGTTACTCTAAATCTCAGTACGGGTCGCACGTTTTTTCCTATTTCCAAATCAAAGTGTACTCTGATTATATTTCTAGTTCAAGTGTATTAAATCGTGTATTTTATTCAATATAATTTTAATTCTAGCCGTAATAATAGTTTTTTTAAAAACCTTGCGGCGTGAACCCGTATAATATTTGGTGGCAGCGGTGGGATGCGAAAATCCCCTACCCGAATACGTTTCCGAATCTAATTCAATAAACTCGGTGAACTTTTAAATAAAACAGTTAACCCTAAATAACCATAAAATAAAAATTGTGTGTGTAAAAGTGAATACACCGTATTGTGCTGTTTGACCGTGGTCAAACAATTTTCCTACATCTACTGTTCCCGAGAAGGAGAGAGGACTGTGGTAACAGCTTTTGCTTGAATCTGCCGTTGGTCGAGTGGTGCTACTGTCGTGATGATTCCGGCAGTCCTGGTAGCAGTTGTGGCAGTGTTATCGTGAGTGATAGATCGTACTTAAAATCATAACTCTAAATCGCCAATACAGAATAGTGCTCAGAGTCCCGTCTACACTTTTTTTCCACCGCCAGTGACAGACGGAAGGGTATGTAGGACTCGATGGGCGCCCAGATCTTAGTTGCGCCCGAAATACCCACTAAAACCACAGCGGCCCCTTCCACACCTATTAGTGGGGCGCCGGAGGGTCGTCTTTGACATTCTACTCCGACGCCCCAGGTGAATAGCACACTGGCCACGCCCTGTCGTCATCAAGGTAGTGGGAGGAGGTGGGCGTAACGACGCCTTCTTCCCCCCGGCCGCCGCCTGCAGAGCGAGTCTGCGTGGGCTAACGCCTCGCGTTCCCGCTCCGCGGCCTCTTTCCGCGAAATTACAGCCTCACAGAAGGAGGCCATGGACGACCAGCACCTGTCACCGCCAAGCATCTGAGAGATTACTCTTGGCAGCGACAGGTCTCTTCCAATTATCGCCGACAGGGCGTGGCGCTGGGCCCCCCAAGCGGAGCATTCCTCCAGCGCGCTTCATCGACTAGCGTGCCACACTCATAGCATCCGGGGACCCCTTCTTTTCCAATACTTACCGAAGCACCCATGTCCGGTAAATACCTGCGTCAGCCTGAAATTCAGGTTGCCATGCCTTCGACTTAGCCAGCGATGGAGGTGCGGCGCAACCGCCTCTACAGTCCCCCGTCCTGCTCCGGGGGACTCCAGCTCTTCCCTCCACCGCCGGATCATCGCTCTTCGGGCCGCTTCATAAGCTCTGCCCAGGTTCCTTGCGGAGACTTCCTCGCCCCTGGCCCTCACCGCGGCACGAAACCAGTAGGCCTCTGCTAGCGCCTCGGCTTGGAGATGCCAAGGCGGATCGCCTGCCAGCAGCGTCGCCGCGGCCCACGACTCCGTACGGTATCCCCTTATGACCCTCACCGCTATGGCCCTCTGCAGACGTCACAACAGGGCCTTATTGGAGGCGGTGAGGGCGTCCGCCCAAATTGGGCCACCATATAGTGCCATAGACCGCAATATAACGCTATAGAGGCGGCTGCAGGACGTTCCCAGACCTCCAATATTTGGCAGAAGCCTACCCAAGGCCGCTGCAGAATTGATGAGCCTAGGGACGAGCTGGGCAAAGTGCGGCCCGAATCCCCATTATGTGCAGGCCCAGATATTTCATATGGGCCTGCACAGGCACGGCAACCCCCTGTACAACGAGGCGTGCTCCTCGGAACCAGAGTAACCAGCCCCAACATAATAGCGTGAACACCACTCCATTGAGTGTCAATTCCAATTCCTCTGAATCTACTAAGTCGAATTCTAAATCCTCTGAGTCATATTCTAAACACTCTGTTTCAAAACTCAAATCCTCTGTATCATTCTGAATCCTCTGTATCGTCTGACTCGCACCTTAAGATACCATCATCTCTCTCCAAATTTTCTAGATCAAACTCTAATCCTTTTAACTTGCATTCTAAATCCTCTGATACACACACCAAACCCTCTGCACCCTACCTTGAAAACCCGAATCGTGCCCTAAACTATCTGAACCTTATGCTAAACCCTCTGTATCTACCTCTGAAACCATTGAACCTGATCTTGAACCATGTAAAACCCCAAATCGTAGATTCTCTAAAACCATGAACTGTACTCCCCCTCCTACATCTGCTCCAGATCACGTCTTACTGCATTCACCATGCCTGAAAACAAAAAAAGAAAATGTAAAAATCTTATAACCTTAATAATACAGAGAAAAGATACTTACCTTATATCAAAATCCAAACTTCAGTCGCTTCACGACCATTATCGTTTTTAGTCGACACTGGCTCTTGCATCTGCTTACTAAAATCGAGCTCTATGTCTGAAATTCCAACTCTAAGTAATAATATAATCGCACTAAAAGGTATTGATGCTGGTGATGAGTAAACAACTACCTTAGGTAGTTTCCAGATGCAAATATTTAACAAACAAAATAAACCGTATTTCCATGAATTTCATGTAGTTGAAGATATTACTTTAAGCCAAGACGGAATAATTGGTAATGAACTTTTTAAAAGTTTAAAATGCCAAATAGATTATAGCCGAAGTGTATTGCAAATTGGCAATGAGACCATTGAATTAATATTCTCTGCTCCTAAATACACAATACCCCCTCGTACCGAAACCGTGATCGAATGCTCCGTAAAAAACACAAATATTCAAGGTCTTATCAACATATATCCGATTGTTTGTTAGTCTCTAACTGCATCGTTAAAATAAAAGAGAATGGGCGCGTAAACGTCACTGTCCTCAACACTCCTGATAATCCCATAACAATTAATTCTAACCTTAATCTAGATATACAACCATTTAAAGCTCAGTGGCATTCGTCGCCTTGCATTTCACCGTCTAAAATATCAACTAGAACTCAGAAAGTCCTCAACCTATTGAGAACATCACACCTCAACAGTGATGAAAAAGACGCTCTACTTCACATATGCTCTAACTACTCAGACATTTTTCATTTGCCAGACGATCCACTCTCACACACAACAGCCATTGAACACAAAATCCGAACCAACACTGATGCCCCAATTCAAACAAAATCCTACAGATTCCTAGAATGCCAAAAAAAAGAAGTTGAAACCCAATTAAACAAAATGCTAGAACAAAGTATAGTTACGCTTTCTAACTCACCTTGGTCATCACCCATCTGGGCAGTTCCAAAGAAAGCGGACTCTTCAGGACAACGCAAATGGAGAATTGTGATAGATTATAGGAAACTAAATGACATCACTATTGGCGAAACATACCCTATTCCACAAATCACAAATTTTGGATCAATTAGGTAAGAGCCAATACTTCACAACATTAGACCTGGCTTCTGGATTCCATCAGATCCCAATGGCACCGGAAGACGCTGCCAAAACCGCCTTTTCTGTGCCTCAAGGGCATTTCCAGTTCAATAGGATGCCATTTGGCCTTATAAATGCGCCTTCCGCCTTCCAAAAACTGATGAATACATGTTTTTCAGGACTCCAGGGCTCCAGGTGCTTTGTATATCTCGATGATATCGTTTCCTACTCCCCAGATTTATCTTCCCATATCCAAAATCTAATCGCTATATTCGAAAGACTCAGAAACTACAACCTCAAACTCCAACCAGATAAATGTGAGTTCATGTGCAAAGAACATACTTAGGTCATCTTATCAATAGTGACGGTGTTAAGCCCAACCCCGATAAGATCAAAGCCGTCACTGAATTTCCAGTTCCAAGATCCCCTAAAGATATAAAGCTTCCTTGGCCTCGTTTCCTATTACAGGAGATTCTCAAAAAGGACATACCTTTCAACTGGAAAAACGAACAACAGCTAGCCTTCGAAAGGTTAATCCGCATCTTGTTAATCAAAATGAAGTGATAGGTACTACTAGATTCGCCTGTCAAAAATTAGAGTTCCAACAATGCAAAGATACTCTTTTCCCATTAACGGTTAGGTATAATGATATCACACGCGAATATGAATCCATGTCTCACTTACTTTCTAAACGCAATCGATGATCTGCATGGTTCGGCGGTATAGGCACTATATTCAAACATATCTTCGGCACACTTGATGAAGACGACGCATTGAAATATGATTCAGCAATTGACTCTGTTCAAAACGATCAGGAAAATATAGCACAATTGGTTAAAGAAAACATCTTAATTACTACATCCACACTAAAATCGTTTAAAGAAAACTTACACAAGCTGAATGAAAATTAACAATTTTTAACTAACACACTAAATCACCTTCTAATTCTAACAAATAACGTTAAAAATGTCTCAAACACTTTAATAGCTGAAACTAAATCTCTCTCAATACTTAATAATCTCGAAAGTTCATTAATGACACTCTCCTTTCAACTGGAAGATTTAATTAACGCTATTATACTAACTAAACAAAATATACTGCATCCAAGCATACTTACCCCAGCTCAATTATACCAAGAGCTTGCAGACAACGATACGCACCTGCCTAGAGGCTAGGATTCCAATTTTATTAAGTCTAAATAATATCCACTTAATTTTAAGTATAATATCTAATGTAGCGTGTTATTATTTTAAAGAAAAACTTGTATTTGTTTCACAAATTCCTCTCGTCACAAACGATGACTTTAACCTGTACCATAACTTAGCATTACCCACCCCTCACGGTGTGTACAATCCAAAAACCTACAGTGTGATACAACCTTCTAGTTTATACACAGCTATTTCTAATGATAAAATTAGTTATTGTAACTTAGATAACCTAAACACGTGTCAAACGGTAAACTCTGAGCTCTTTCTCTGTAAAATTTCCATGATACTATTAACCGGTGAAAACCCCACGTATAAAAGTGAACCCTTAACAAAGACAATTAATGATATCCCAGTTGAGCGTAAAACCAAAAAGGTGTCCGGTGAGCTTGACATTTGGCAACCAATTACAAACAATCGGTGGATCTATGTTCAATCTCGCCCAAACAAAATACACATCGACTGTTATGTGTCCGAAATACGCGAAGTGATAGTGTCGGAAATGGTGTATTACAAACCCTGTAAAAGTGTATGGTGTATACTAAAAGCACAAGACTAATATCGTCAGACAACGCCGTAAATATAAGTATTCCTGTTCCTAGGTTAGATTTTACTATTGTCAACGATTCATGCTGTAAGCTAGACTCTAAGACAAACGATGTAAAGAACATCGTGTCTCCTATTTCACTGCAAAACATTGATCTTGACGATTTAAAACTTAATAAAGAAAATGAAAATATAATTTCAAATCTAACTAACATTATCCAAAAGGAACCCGCTGTGGTGAAATACGGAACACACTATTTTATATCTAATACTATCATAATTTTAATTGTATTAATCACTATAGTTATAATTATCCTTAAGATGTATAATGTTACCCCTAAATTTAAGTTAACTTCGACCAATAATGAGATTAACAATATCCAAGAGGTTGAACTGCAACAAAATGAATCACTATGAATGACTAGCAGCTTCTCAAACCACTCTTTAAAAACCTCAAAGTTCATTTCCTCATGGTAATCACTTGTAGTTTTAGAGGCGAATGCGAGGAGGCAGTCTGGAATAAAACCTTGAGAAGCTAATCCCGCGTGACATATAATAAGTCGGGCTCCTTTTCCCGATGGAACTTTTGAGGTGGAGGTCGCTGTATCATCGGTCCATGTCCGCGAAACCGTATGGTTTGCATTCAACCATGTTTTGTCAATAAACACGACACTGTCCCAATCTGTAGTTTTATTTACTTGACGTAAGAATGTTACTTCTCTCAAAATAGTATCGTAGCGTTCTAGCAGGATTTTCCACTTGTCCGATTTTTTAAATCTAAAGCCAATCGATTTCAAAACCTTTGATAGAGACGATTTACCGCCAAAAAATATGCCTGCGTCTTTTAACGAACTCATTAGCTTCCCGTGTAGGATATTCTTTTCTCGAGTAATATCCATAAATGTGTTTGCGAATTGCAGCAGCATCAAAATTATCAACGCCAACAATTTTCTTGTACCTCTTTCTTTTTTTCGGTGTACGTAAAGTATTATCTTCTGAGCCTGATGGTCGGCATTTCTCTTTCAGAATTTGAGTTACTGTCCTTTTCCCTATTGCCAATGCTTCGGCAACGCGTTCTCTCGGTTGTGTCAATGGTAAAAGGGGCCCGTCGTTAGCGTACAATTTCACGTACGTTCCAAATAATTGTACAATTTCACCACTAGTTCGCGAGATTGAGTGTTTAGCGTTTTCCCCCGTTTCGACACGGTAAGATTGTAATGTTGTTCTTGTTTACTAATCGTTAAGCAATCGGAGTCCAATTTATAGCCAGGTAAACGTAGTCAGTAAGATCCGTCCAATAAAAAAGCCGGGTCAGAATAAAATAACAGAGAGCACACCAAAAACGCACAGTCACTTCGCATAACGACAAAAGACTGCGTCATGTAATGGCGTCATCGACAGGCACTGGTGTTGCCAGCAACATCCCACCTAAATTGACTATAATTTTCTATTTAGTTATTTTTTGTATTTTTATAGTTAAAAAAATAATAAATATAATTATGTTTTATTATAATCACAACGTGGTTATTAATTTATGGTGATATTTCTTCAAGAGTAATCATTGCATTCGATTCTACTTATCAGCTTTCGATTTTTAGAGTAACATCCCTAGTGTTTAAAAAGAAAGAGGGTTAACTGACGCAAAATTGTAACGACATTCATTTCTTCAGATCAGTAATTGTTTGTTATGTTTAGAATGGTTTGTAAGTGAAAGCAAATCGTATAATTACTCATATCGGTCATTTTTACAATAAATATGTAATCGTATATGACTGCCTCGGTGGTGTAGCAGTAGTGTATGCGACTGCTAATCATGAGGTCTTGAGTTTAATCCCCGGGTGGGGCAATGTTATTGAGCTTTTTCCTAAAAAGAAAAATTCTGCCCGGAGTTTGGAAACGTGCCCGGTAGACGCCAATACGCTCGCCCCCTATTACGTGGGACTTAAACATAGCTGGCGAGTCGTGGGTGTGTAATACACCTCTGCCTACCCCTTCGTGGAATACAGGCGTGATGCTATGTTGTTTTTTTTAATTGAAAAAAGTTAAGCAATTGTGCAGTTCTAACAAAACGAAAAAATATATTATTTTATGCCCGCCGTTACAAGGTTACGTTGTTGAATTTTGATGAATTGTCATATGTTACCTATTAAAATGACTCCACTTTAGTAACATTATTTCATACAATAACTGGGTAAATAAGTCATTTAAATATTCCGAAAATAAATAAATTATAGTTCGTATTTTTTTATGTGATACCAGTTTATGAACTTAAATTTCCCGCGTAATCTTGCAAAGTTGATGATATTTTCCCTTTAGCGAGTAATAGAAACATTACCTAAATTATTAGCGTTTTTAATGGATCCATAAAGCTGCACAGTCGTCATTTTCGCAATTAATTACAATATTAGTATTTGTAATATTATTATTTATTTTAATGATGAAGATTGTTTACATTTTTATATTTATAATTATCGTGGATTATAGTAGTATTCTCAGTAAAGAAGAGGTTATATATAGTATATATTTTTTTATAATATATTAAGATTTGAGAGAAAATAGAAATAGATAACTGCCTCAGTGGTGTACGTGGGACTTAAACATAGCTGGCGAGACGTGGGTGTGTAATACACCTCTGCCTACCCCTTCGGGGAATACAGGTGTGATGCTATGTTTTTTTTATGTTATTGAAAGAGATAATTGACTATATATCTACGAAACATTTTGTAGTATAAGAATGTCTTGAATCTATGATAATATAACTATCCCATAATTTAATACTACCACTGAAACTGGTATCATTACCAACGCACACAAACACAAATTGCACAAGCGTAATGACAGCTGTCACGCACACTAGCATAATAATTCCCGCCCGATTTTTATGACGTTTATAAGAGTGACAGTCCATCTAGATAAATAATTAATCAAGATAATGAGCTTATTAATGCTAATGATCGAATAATGAGGTTATGATAGCTATATGAGTGTTTCCGGTTTGCTGTCCGTACATGCACTGAACTGGCGGTACGCCTTATACCACAAAGTTATGTGTAAATGTTGGCTCAGTAAAACGGGTGTTCGATCGTGTTACATCGAACAGATGGTTTGTTGATTAGTTAACAGGATTTCGTGGATTTCACCATTTCTAAACGAAGCTAGATGCAAAACTACATTGTGACTCGAAGAAAGCATTCAGAAATCGTTTTATCCGTACATAGGCATATAACATTTGAAATAACACGTGCAATCCAAATATGACGCTTTATAGTGTGATACACATTTTACGGAAAGGACATAAATGAACAAACAATCGCAACAGCCTAAACCAGTGTCTGCCCAACGTAAGGGACACAATACGTCATATAATCTCGTCGCAAATCAGAAACAAGCTGGAGATTGTGGATCGGCTAACTTGTCTGTGCTCCATCTAGTGCGCATAAACTGGCGATAAGCACAAAACCGCGGGCTGTTCAGAATTTAAAAAAAAGCTATCAAATATACGCATGCAAGTCGCAACTGACAGGGGCTAATGCTATAACTGGCTTAAACCGTTTTTCATCAGTTGAAAAACAGTAAATCGTTGTAAGCATAAACATTACACCTCACATTGTGGAGAAAGACTAGACTTCACAACATTGTGGAGAAGCATCTGGCTGTAGGCCAGAGGGTTTTCTGTAGTTTTGTGGATTTTACCCTCCCCCCGCAATAAATGTTTCACATCAATAACATCGCAGCATAATAATGATCAAGTACCTACTGCGCGCGCACTTATGATGTGTGGCCCCAATTAGCGTTAGACCAAAATAACTATTCCACGCGGACGACGTCGCGGCCAGAAACTAGTTTTAAACACATCATGAAATTATGTGAAGGAAAATTAGATGATTGATTGATTACCTACCTAATATTTATTTAAAAGACATATTACTATAGGTAGGTATAATAAAAGGCAGACAAAATTCTGACTTAGACATTGCTCATTCAATTATAACACTATAAGGTTACATAATGATTACATACAAGATAATTGTCAGAAACTCAGAACATGTACCTACACCTTATTATGTACGTATCTAAATATTACAATAGTTTAATAAGTAGGTAGGTAGCACGTGATTACTTTCGTCTAAGTCGTTCTTAAGTCGGCCGATGCCGCCAGCGATGTCGTACTTCACCGTCTACTTAGCACATTGAATAACCATATGGTAACCCAATTATATTGAATGGGTACACCATTCAATGTGCTATCTATATTGAAGTGATAATCCTTTCAATTGGTTTTAAGCATATACCCTTCTCAATGGGCTATCACATTGATAGTGTAACCCTTTCACTGGGTTTCAAGCATAGAACCCATTCAATGTGTTATCCATATTGAAAGGGTAACACTTTTAATGGGTTTCAAGCGTAAACCCTATTGAATGGGTTATCAACATGATGGTGTAACCCTTTAATTGGGTTTGAGCATAGAACCCTTTCAAAGAGTTACATCACGATAAAGGTAACCACATAAACGGCTTACCCATTCGAATGGCTTAACTCTTAACTGGGGTTGTACGGTCCTTGGTTACCAGTGATGACATATGGAACAGAGACGTGGTCTCTCAATATTGGCCTCGTATCAAGGCTCAAAGTCGCTCAGCGGGCCATGGAGCGGGCTATGCTTGGCAGGCCACATCGCTCGACGAACCGACAACCGTTGGGGAAGAAGGGTTCTCGAGTGGCGACCACGTATCGGACGGCGCAGCGTAGGACGGGCCCCCACCAGATGGACCGACGATCTGGTCTAAGCTATGGGGAGCCGTTGGATGCGGTCGGCACAAGACCGCTCGTTGTGGCGTTCTCTTGGGGAGGCCTATGTCCAGCAGTGGAAGTCAAAAGGCTGATGGAAGGATGGATGGATGGATGGAGTCAGGACTCCGAAACCAGCGAGCGTGTATAAAGAGTACGTTATGAATAATGAGGACGCGAGAAATGTATGCAATAATAGAGCCTTTTGGCACTGTTCTCTCTGCCTACCCCCCAAGGGAGATAGCGTGATGACATGTACTGGATATAGACAACACAGTACTCGTTTTCGCTATCTTGGAGATATGTGAGTCTCACATTGAGCAATGAAAGTTTATTGACAAACGAATGATAGATTTTGGTTCCGAGTTTGGGTGTAATCTGTAAACGTGTTTAAAGAAGTGTTTAATAATATACCTTCATGGTTTCTTGTTCATTCATGAACATCTGTTGTGTCGTCATCCTGTTGTTGGTGGGTGCTAGTAACTGCATCTGTTCCAAAATACTCTGAAACAAAGGACAGTGTACTCGGTAAATCATTAAATCGTGTCTTTTGTTGACATTGTAGGATAAAAGCTACTATTTTCAATGAACCAATAATATTTATATATATTTTTAGCATTTGACATGCTTAGCACTATACATTAAACACAAAGCGAAAAATGTGAAATCGAAAATAACAGTCACGAGCAGGATTTGAACCTGCATCTCCTAGATACCGTCCAGGGGGGTTAGGCAGAATGTCATATATCACATGTCGATCGTATCGTGATCACTGTGATTGGTTGAGAGATCACCGTGATTGGCCAACGGATTATTGTGACATCACGCGTCGGTTTCTCAACCAATCACAGTGATCCCGATACGATCGACACGTGAAATATGACATTCTGCCTAACCCCCCAGATGCTTTGCCAATTCAGCCATCGTGACAATTGCTCCTGACTGCTAATTTCGATAATACATTCATGCTTAACGTCTTTGGGTGACGCCTGCGCCATCTGTCGATGTATTTTCATACATTATACCGACCAGGTAAACTTAATTTTACAATTAAGATTTTTACCTAATAATGACGAAAACCCTATAAATATTTACATATATTTTTAGCATTTGACATGCTTAGCACTATACATTAAACACAAAGTGAAAAATGTGAAATCGAAAATAAGTCACGAGCAGGATTTGAACCTGCATCTCCTGGATACCGTCCAGATGCTTTGCCAATTCAGCCATCGTGACAATTAACCAATAATATTTTTACTATATTTTTTCTCCGAAATTAAAAAAACATATCAATTTACACCAGAGCTTAAATTAATTGGACTCAGTTATACCAATATGTACCAAGGGTACGTTACGCTTGCTATTCACAATTTTATTAGAGTTCTCTAATTTAATGATGTAAACGAGTAAGACTAAAAAGGTGGTATGTGTACTTGTACCAAGTCAGAACGTTTTATATCCCCGCTGATGCTGGTTGAATACAATTTACAGCAATACAACACTGGTTTTGGTTAAAATTACACTTTATTTACCCACATTGAGAATTTGTGATGTTTTTTTTCGATATAGATATCCTGTCAGTGGTCAGTAGCCACAGTATATGCCACGAGGCGCAGACTATATTTAGACAAAAATAAATACTTAAATACAACCAGGAACGTAAGGATGCATGTTAATTATGATAAAAGTTAATTTGTAAATATTTACCTTTTCTCTTTCTCCGAATCCTGTGCTCATTCCCGCCAAGCTACCAGCGCTTAGTTGCTGAAACATTATGTATAAGAAGTTTGAGTAGCATTTATTTTATAAGTACATAGAAATAAATTTGTGATGAAACCTTTTTGATTTTAGAACTGGCTCAACTGGGGAATAACCACCGTCCTATAAAATATCGGCGAAAACTTAACGGTTTTCCAACCCCCATGAACTGAATGAGGGGAGGGACTAGCCTAGGCAGTTTTTTTTTGTTAAGGCGGGAAAAAAATTTTCTAACGGCACACCCCGTCGTTCGGGGCAACGAACAGGGTAGTGTGGGGCCCTCACCCACTAAAGAAACCCGCCGTATGCCGTCTCTGCGCCTTTATTGGCGGGCCACCGGAACCATATTACATTCCTTCAGATAGTCTTGTCACCCTAGTTGACCAGTGCCGAAGCCTTTGAAAATGGTAAAAAGTTAAAAAAAAAGTAGTAGGAAAAAAAACCCATTGGAAAAGTAAGAAAATATAACAAAAATAAAAGAAAAAATAATTTACGGGCGATTTGAGGTCGGTAAGGGGGTGGGGGGGTGAGCTTTAAAGGGTAAAAATCGGTTTATCACGATTTCCGGCAAAACTAAGAGTCCCATCGAAAAAAGTTAAATGGCAAAATTGTAGGCAGTAAAAAGATCTACAACTTTTGTATTAACACTTTTTTCACATAACCTCAAAATTTATGTGAAAAATCTAAAAAACCGACTTTTTGGTTTTATACTTTTAACTTCCACAAAAAATAGTATTTTTTCGTACTAAAGAAAAAGTAAGCTTAATGCTTATTAGAAATACGAAAATAAGCTGAATGCTTGTGCTATGGGTACCAGATTACGGATATAATACATGCACTACTTTTTTTTTTGTAAATACATAATAGATAGAAAACACCCAGACGCAGTACAAATATCTGTGTTCATCACACAAATAATTGTCCTGAGTGGGAATCGAACCCACGACCTAGTGCACGGAAGTCAGTTACACTACCGACTACGCCACGAGGCCCGTCACCTGTCCCGTCCAACGGTGGTTAACTTCAGAAGGCCAGTACGCTCGATACTAGTTAATTGTACAAAAAGAAAATTAAAGTGACAAAATCGAAAGAAGGCAATGTAACAGAATACATTTTTAACCGAGATTCATATATCTGATCGCAATATCCACTGCTCAAGAACACAACGGGCAATATCGGGCCCACACTTACTAAATAAATCGCCATGCCACCAGAATCCTATGCCTATCAGATTATGGTGGCTATAATATAGCAATAGGCCACTTTTTAGGAGACTTGATAAATAGTTGACCAATATGGTTGCATAAAAACATAAACATAGGTAGGCAGAGGTGTATTACACATCCACGGTTCGCCAACTAGGTTTAAGTCTCACGTAATAGGGGGCAAGCCTATTACCGTCTACTGGGCACATTTCCAAACTCCGGGCTGTTACTGAGAATTTTTCTTTTTACGAAAAAGCTCAATAGTACCGCTCGACCCGGGGATCGAATCCGAGACCTCATGATCAGCAGTCGCTCACACTACCGCTGCACCACTGAGGAAGTTGCAAATGTTTCGCAAATCTTATATAATCTAAGAATAAACATGAAGTTACTTTATCCACATACCGGTTTGAATACAGTAGAGAGCACTGTCCAGAGGCGTTGAGTTTTAGCATTTAAATGTGACATTAATTTGTCCATTTCATCACCAGCACTAATCATATTTTCTAGTTTATTCTTGTGATATTGGTATCTGTAAAATAAAACACAAGCGTTAAAATACACCTCCAAGTATTATACAATATATATTAAACACACTACAAAAAAATATTATAATAACAGTAAAATATGTATATCACGTGCAACATCTAGTATACCATAAACCCTTCTTATTTTGATGTATATGTATTTATATATATTTTAAGCATTTGACTTACTTAGCCATATAAATCAACACAAAGTGCGAAAATCTGACATCAAATATAACAGTCACGAGCAGAATTTTAACCTGTATATCCTGGAAGAGCGTCCCAGATGCTTTGCCAATTCAGTAATCGTGACAATTGCACGGGACTGCGAATTTCCATAACACATTCCTTCTCAATGTCGACGGATTGACAAAGTATCTGGGATGGCATTCCAGGAGATGCAGGTTTCAAATCCTGCTCGTGACTGTGATTTCACATTTCTGTATTTTGAGTTAATAAGCCCTTTTTGTTTTTTTAAATTATTAATTAGGTATTTAATGAATTATTAACTAATGTTAGGAACAAAAGGCGGGAAAAAATGTTCCTAACCGCACACCCCGTCGTTCGGGGCAACGAACACGGTAGCGTGGCGCCCTCACCCACTAAAGAAACCCGCCGTGTGCCATCTCTCCGCCTTTACTGGCAGGCCACCGGAACCATATTACATTCCTTCAGTGGTTAGGTACAAAACCTAAATGAATTGTTATATTTACAAACCTGAACTCATTCGCATCACAATCCTTGCACTTCTTTGGTATTGGAGCCTCAAACTGGCTGTACATTTGTACTAAAAAATACAATAAAACATATTTAGAACAATCACATAACGTACACTTAATGACGTCAACAATTTTCAAGTCAAAAATTAAATTTGAAGTTTCGAGTGTTGTTTAGCGAGGCTCTTAAGAATAACCATAACAGCTATTAGTTTATTTTTGAAACAATAACCTAATCCTAGCTTTAAAACGATGTATTAATTACTAACATTAGTTTCAATTTATGTTTAACAGCATTCGATACTAGTTATACACAGTTCAATTGACTGTGATTAAAACCAAAACTTTCACTAATTTCTTGAATCGTTGGACGAATTATAGCCAATTATTACTTAATTTTTAGTTTGTTAATATAATAAGCCTTCAAATTTAATTCGCGCAGCTATGCAATGTACGAGTCCTGAGATATGGCGTCTTACGTATGGAGAATCCGCGCACAAAACAAATACACGACGAGCGAGTGCAAATACATAAATTTGAAATAAGAGTTCACTCAGGACGCACACTTTGAATAAAGAAGCTATTTATTTTTCATATAAAATATATACGTACATATATATTTTTAAAACATCGCAGGGCTAATATACAACAATTTCGAATATGTTTACCCATAATACATATAATACAATAGGGTTGTCTAATTTCAAAAACTTAACAAGTATTTTTGGCAAGCCACGGGGGTGTTGCATCTAAGCGGCAAAAGCATTAAGCAATGTAATCCTGTAAATTAAAAAAATCCTCTAAATAAAATATGGAATAAGTTTAAATCATGCAATTTTTGGGATTGTTTTATAGATTTTTTAAAAACCATGTAGTTATACTAACGTACCCACCCATCGACTAGCAAATACATGTCACATGACCGCGGTGATGTGATGTATTCACAGAGACAAAACACATTACTGTAAACATCTAAGTTAACAAGAAATATTGAAGAAAGAAAAATTGACAATTAATTTTTCTATCACAGTAAAATTTTGCCAAATTGTTTTTATTTGAATACAGTCAACACCCCGTTCAATGTATTTATGGTTCACATATCTGTGTAGTTTCAGTCACAGTAGAATGTCATTTTAAACAACTTGTTATTTTATATTCTGAATTTTAATTGTGCGCAAAGCAAAATAGTCCTAGCCGATGATGCGTGTATAAGCGTGTTAAACAGCCAGCACACTACGTAATAACAGGTATCGTGCACCTCTATCAAAACTAAAACAACACAAAAACCTAGAAAATATTACTATATTTAACAATTTGTTGCTTTAATCTAAACTCTAAACTAGTAAGTATGTTTTTTTGCATCGATGATGTAATTCGTAATTTATTTCTGAGTTTCTTATTATTGTGATAGATGAGTACTGTTACGATGTAACCCATCAAATTAATAAATAAATTATAAAGTTGCATATTCAATTGATACCGGATACCATATCGGCAAATTTAAAATACGCGCGGTTGCCCCCTACACAGTTAGATTATCGCCAATGGGTCGCATGATTCCACTCCCACAAAGGTCAGAATCAAATATTATAACCATATAATTATATTATGGCCAGCATGCGATCCCGGATGCGAGCAGAGTACACCAGGGTTCGAGAACGTGCCATGGCTACTCCAATCGCAAGTGTACGGAAAGGAAAAGTTCTATAACAAAAAAATGCTACCAATGAGCAGGCCGTACGCAATGCGCAAGAGAGAGATGGCAAGAATAATCTTAGAAGGGGTACCCCCTTCTAAGATTATTCTTATAATTAAATATCAGAAAAAATATAAGAGATGAGAGTGGGCAGAATAATTTTTTCTCTGACTGAATTATCGTGTGTGTCAAGGCAGATAACACTGCGTAAATTACTATAGTAATATATTATATAAAATATTTTTTGCCTAGGGCATTTGAAAGTAAAAGTGTGTGACTAGGAAACTCCAAAGAACTGAGCTGTAGCGAGCGTCGTGTCTTAAATATACCGCGCCCCCCATTAATAACTAACACCCGAATAAAAGCTCCTGGGGTTCCAAGTTCCTTTTTTTTTTTTTGTTAATGCGGGAAAAAATGTACCTAACCGCACACCCCGTTGTTCGGGGCAACAAACAGGGTAGTGTGGGGCTCTCACCCACTAAATAAACCCGCCGTGTGCCGTCTCTCCGCCTTTATTGGCGGACCACTGGAACTATGTTACATTCCTTCGGTGGCGGGGTTCCAAGTTCCTAGTTCCGGCTACGATCAAGTTCCTAGTTCCTGGCTACGATCAAGTTCCTGGCTGCAATCGAGTTCTGGGTTACGACCTTCCGGGTTGCGGCTGCCCTACGGGTTCTGGTTCCGGCACCGGTTGCACTGGCTTCACCCGCCCTCCGGCATATATCTGCGCACGCCAAAGAAAGAGGGCTTCCCCTTCGGCCCAATTACAGCCAGCCCGCAGTTGAGTACCCGTAGGTGACGGTCTTGGGGAAACCCTGAGTTGCGAATCAGCCCCTGATTTCTCATTGCTCTCTTCTCTTTTCCAAATTAATTACTGAACCATAAATTTTTTAAATAATTAATTAAACTTACTATATTGGTTTAATGCATGTAAATGCTTGCGATAGATGGCGTTGGTCGTAAAGACAAAATGTGATAAGTAGATTGGGATGATCGAAAGATCTGTACTATAGCTCAGTGGTTCAGAGCACTTCCCCGGATTGGAAAAGGCGCGGGTTCGATTCCCGCTAGTACAAAAAGTCTCTTTTTCCTTATTCACAAATAATTTGTACTTTAAAAAGTGGCGGAGCATGTCAAATGCTAAAAAATATAGATCAAAAATGTTTCGAAAATCGCGCCATCAAATAGTATGAATTTTAATTGCAAAATTAAACTTACTATATTGGTTTAATGCATGTAAATGCTTCCGATAGATGGCGTTGGTCGTAAAGACAAAATGTGATAAGTAGATTGGGATGATCGAAAGATCTGTACTATAGCTCAGTGGTTCAGAGCACTTCCCCGGATTGGAAAAGGCGTGGGTTCGATTCCCGCTAGTACAAAAAGTCTCTTTTTCCTTATTCACAAATAATTTGTACTTTAAAAAGTGGCGGAGCATGTCAAATGCTAAGAAATATAGATCAAAAAAGTTATTATTAATTAAACACGCTCAGTCGCGGCAATTAAATGCATTGGCATTGCACAAATCTTTCTGAGAATACTACCTGCTAATAATTATATTTCTTTAAATAAGAATCAAAAAAATAGCCAGAAAGAACCACAGTAAATATAACGAGAGACAGCACTACACCGCTTTTTATTAGAAGTTGAAACTACTTACTTCCCAATAATTCTCAAGGAACGTTAAGCGAGCGGTCAGATATAAAAATCGGCCCAGTGCGAGTCGGACTCGCGCACGAAGGGTTCCGTACCATTGACTAGGTAAACAACATTACACTATTGTAACTCTCTGTAACCGTGGTGTTTGGCTGCTACCAAATTTTGCAAGTAAAATTTGACTAATTTCGTGGTTTTCAACTTAGCCTAATAATATAATATATAATATCTTTTTATTTTATTTTTAGTATTTGTTGTTATAGCGGCAATAGAAATACATCATTTGTGAAAATTTGAACTGTCTAGCTATCGCCGTTCTTGAGATACAGCTTGGTGGCAGACGGACGGACAGACAGACAGACAGCGAAGTCTTAGTAATAGGGTCCCGTTTTGACCCTTCAGGTACGGAACCCTAGAAAGGACGGGAACCCATGCAGTATTTATTACTCTTACATCAGCGGTCTACTACAAGAAATAAGACACGGTTCCGGCCGTAGTTCGTACATTTTATCCTACTATTCTAACAAAAAAACAAATGGCCTAGAAAGACAGATGGCCAGATATATTTGGTATCAGTATTTACTCCCTCAAACAGTACACATAATGCGGCCTTTTTATAAACGTAAAAAATATTTGTGTAAATATATATTATCATGCAGTACAACATTTAGGGGATTCTCCCAAGCAATATGAGCGTACACAAAGGAGGCGCAGGGGTCTATTCTTCAAATTCCCCTACCCTCTGTGGAACAAAGTCTCTGAGATATTTCACTGATAAGAGTAACTGGCATATTAGAATAGATTTTTATATTACAATCCTGCGTACGCGCATTTCAATTGTATCTTTTTTTTTTGGTAAATTTTCAAATACTTACCTTATTTTGTGAGTGTTTCAATGAACTTATTAGCAATTACATAAAATTTGGCATTTTGTTTTAATTAGCAAGTTTTTTTTTAAACTTTACTGGTACCAATGTCCTTTACTGCACAGTTAAAAATAATACACATCACCCGCCCCATTCCACGAAATTGTCGAAAAAACCGATTTAAATAACTAAAACTAAGAAACCTCTAACCTGTAAGAAAGAAAACTCGCAAATAAGCCCCGTGTCTTCTGGCTATAATGTTCAAGAACTGTAAATAGGTAATGCAAGTGCGGCCAAGGTCCATCACATCACACAGCATGCAATTTGGTGTTAGTGGCAACAAATAATTAGTGAATCTGTTACACTTGAAACATTAGTCAAGATGTAACTTGATAGTCCATATCATTAAGTCAGAAATAGGATATTTTGGGAAAGCTTTATGTCTCAGTAAGTAAGAATAAATCCAAGTTCAATATTATGATATATGCTTTGGTTGTTGACTTCAACGACAAAAGAAGTGAGTTTTAAATGGATGCCAAGTTCAATGGTCAGCCCTGAAATTTATTTATAACAACTTAAAATATCATTTCTTCTTATAACTTAGGATAATATATTGAAGCCTAAGGTCAGACTTGGCTAGTTCTAATATACAAATTATTATTAAGTACCTACTAAAAGTCATGGAAGAGTCCTATGTTCGACGGCTAGTTTCTACCAGCAAGCCAAATTTTCGAAAGAATAAGAACTTACAGCTTTAGAACTTGGCTCGTAATTCGATTTCGATTGTAAGATACATATTATGTGCTCCAAATTTCATAAACACACCTCAAACGGTTATTTAGACATTAACATCCAAAAATCGTAATTTTATCACTTTACTGACCTATAGATCAAAACTCTAACCCAGTTCCAGATTACCTAGAATGTTCTAATTTGGCATTCAGATAGGTAGTTGGGTAAATACAAAGAAATAAATAAGTAACTAGTCTGTATGTATAATCATTTTAGCTCCAAAAGGTCATACCTACATGATAAACTGTCCTAAGTTTCCGTACTCTCTGTCGTTGAAAGCGTCAATTTCTATTACTTGAACAAATATTTACTTGATTTTATCGAGATCAAGAAGTAAATTGACGATAGGTCCGAACAATTAGTATGCATTTGACTGCATTGCATTGGACGTAAACTTAGAGATATACCTGAACCTGTCTCCTGGATTTCCGTTCTAAACTATCTGGAATAGCAATTCTGGAGACGCAGGTTCAAACCCTGTTCCCAGATATCACTTTTTATTTCACATTTTCGAACTGTTGTAAATGGACGAGCATATGAAGTGCTTAATGTATAAAATACTTGAACGCATTAATAAATTTCGTACATACACTTGTTTAAATTTTAAAATATAACTTGGTATTCATTAAAAGCAAAAAGAAAATATGTTCAATCTTAGCATATGAAATATTAATATGAAAAATAACTTTCGAGTTTAGCATGAGAAAAGGCAAAAGAAGTATACAAATTACATCTCAAACTACGTCGATGATAGACGTCCAAGGACCAACCAACCAACCTTGGACGTCTATCATCTGAGTCCGCCCGTGATCGTGAATGCTGTAAAGTATTCGAAACGTCGGGATAGGAGTAAAATCAAGTAAACGCGATAGATTCCGTAAACGTAGTTTTATTTCAAAATGTGTAACATTCGCGTAAACATCAGAAAGTATTAAATTACATCTAATTCTAAACTAGTATAAAACTGTAAGAAAGCATGTCTATGAACCTAAAACTACCTTAATGAGTGATCACGCCAAACTATTAAACGGAATTTGTTTCATAGCTCACGATTAGACTTTTACTATGTACATTTTAAGTAGCGAGATACTAGAACCTATGACGTAAACAATAAACTAACTTTTGCCTGTGGTCCACAGAACTTTGTTTATCCGAATAAGTTTAGGCTACTTGACCCTATAGACCCCAAATAGGAGATCCTATTAATAAATGTCTTTTAAACTTCAGATGAAACCTTGAAATACTTGTTAGCATTTTGGTCTAACATTAAATGTTGATTGCATGGTGCGAAACCACAAAAGCGTACTTCAATATCGCTTTGCTGTATTAGATTTCCCTCGTGAGATATCTTTCAAAAGCTAAGCACCGTTATACATAAAAACTATCTTTTTAAAGGATTTTCAATTTAAAAATATTTTTATATAAAGGACCTTATTTACCATCCATCTTACTATACCAAGAACATGCACGATGAACGACGAAAAAACGACGTGAAACCGATCGTAAGCCGTGCGTGCTAGATGGTGTATTAGCTTGCTGTACAGCAGATTCAGCATTTAGAGCTTGTGACGCAAGGTGATTACACGTTCAAAAATGGATGAAAAATCTATCACATTCAAATCTGTCATATTTTATTCATTTGAGAGTATATCTGCATGTTTATGATATTTTTTTTTATTATAAACCTTTTTCTTTATATTTTTCTCTTCTTTTCTGATGTTGTAAGCAACATCAAAATGATTATGTAACATGTAAATATTGTACCAATAACACAAGCGCTCAGTTTATTCATTCAATTATATCTAGAACGCTCGATGCGCGTTCGATGGTGCGTATGCTACGCCTAGCAATACCAAATCAAGGCCGCGTATGAGCGGTGGTTCAGCGGGGATGGATGGTGAATAAGGCTCTTTAGGTTGTGACCAATGTAAAAAAATCTTCAAAAATCACTACATTTCTAACATTCATCTCTTTACTTATTGCTCTTCAATTAATAAACTTATTAGTAGGCCTTTATAGTTGTGCATAATAAGCCTTGTGAATTAAATATGCGCTTGGTGTGTATATACACTTAGCGGTATAGTATATGTATATATATATATATATATATATAAATACCTAAGTATATATATATATATATATATGTACTTAGGTATTTTTATAGTTGAAGTATTTAAAAAAGCCGCAAGTTAATATTGAAGCTGTATCCTTTTAGCTGTATGTTTTTAAATTGTGGTGATGAAGCTGTAAGAATACCTTAAAACCTATATGACAATCTGCAGCAATGTATGTACTAACATTAGTATTGTACTATGCATCCTTAAAGACTATGATAATATGTGACAAATTCAGTAGACATTTGCATTAATCAATTAATATGCAATATTATTTTTAATGCTGAGCCATTCCATATTGACAAGTTCGCTCAACTTATTAAATGAGCCTGAGGAACATGGTTAGATTTTAATGTTTTACTAACACCATACACAAATCGCCATAGCATCCATCCAGGCCACTCAAACTTGAAATAAACATGATTGTGTTAATATGATAAAATACTTACAGCCATCAGTGCCAAAAGTATTGCCCCAAGTTCTCTTTAAATGGGACGCTAAATTAGATGCAGCAGAAGTTGATGAGCCTGCTGCATATAAATCATTGATGGTCTGCATGTTCTGCACGTTTTGTACGTTTTGCATGTTTTGCAGTTGGGACTGATACATATAGTTGGCTAGCCCACCCATGGCTGCCATTTCTATCATATTTGCCCTGAAACAATAAAAATTGTAAACATACATACACACATACATATTGTCACGCCCTTTTCCCGCAGTATGCGGAGACCACTTCTATCCACTTGCTACGATCCTAACACACATTTTTAGCTTCATCTACTTTCATCACTGCTTTCATGCATGCTCGTTGGTTACGAATACTCTAAATCTGGCCTTCCTTAAAAACGTCTCCGATCTGGTCAAAATACGTTCGCTTAGGTCGGCCTCTACCAGCTTGGCTATTCACAGTCGCCTTGTATATCTGTTTCGTTAATCTTCTTTCATCCATCCTCTCTACTAGTCCACACCACAGCATTCTCGTATCACACTATTTCTCACTTTGTCTATCAGTCACTCCATCTATGCTCCTCAGACTTCTCATCTCCACAGCATTTATCATACTCTCATGCTTCCTTCTGGAGAACCATCCCAGATGCTTTGCCTGAATTAGCCATTGTGAGAAATTCTTGACGGAACATCTTGCATCTAATATATTAAAAGTAAATTAACTCACCCAGTATTCACATCCATGTATGTATATCCTGGAGGTATTTCCTGAGCAGGTGGTTCTGAAAATATTGAAATTATCACTTGGCGAGCATGCACCAAAACAATTTTAGAATTTAAATGATTCAATTTGATTATTTATGTAAATCAATAAAACTAATATAATACTACTAAAGCACATAAATGTCAACTATATTGAGACAAAAACTTGGGATTATAAAAGATCAAAAATTTTTCTCTAGGGACTTAAAACATCCCGTTATATTAAAACATTTATCCGAAACGTTGTATTAAAATCAATTTAAAATATGATTAACCATAATATAATACAGAGCCACGCCGGCTCTGTATATTTACCTTCTGGCGGAGGCGGAGGTGGCGGCGGCGGTGGCGGCGGCGGTGGAGGATTGGAGGCTTTTAAATGAGCCGTAGTATGAGGTGGTAACTTTCCAGTCCTATAGAAGTTTTGCTCTTGAAATACTGTGGCATGAACAAATTTGCATCTAGCATAATTACATGACCGGTTCTGAAAATTTCTACAGAATGTATATACGCTAGGTAACTGGGATAAAATTAATTCATGTAAAAATATACATGCAGATCCTTTTTTACAAGTTCCACGTACAAAGTTCCGGCACATAGTTGGTCCTGACTCCAGGGGGTTTGGCTGTTGTGGATCTTCTGGCAGTTGTTCTTGATATTGATCTTGATACTGATCTTGACTCTGATCCTGGTATTGTTCTTGATCTTGGGGATCAGTTTTATACTCTGTTATTAATTGTTGCAGTCCATTTTGATTCTGTACATTGCTGTAGTCATATTCTTCTTCCATTACTTCTTGTTTAATCTCAGACAAGGGGCTTTTAGGTGGAGGATTAGGAGGCAGTGGTGGCTGTATATTGGAGGGTTGAGATACTGGAGGAGCAGCAGCTGCCTCATTTTTAATGTTACTTGTCGATGGACCAGGATTGTTTTGGGGATGGACATGAGCAGGCTTCTCTTGAGCACTATTGCCACCTGAACACCCAGCAGCGTTCATCTCGTCAAACTTGGATTTCAAGTAGGCCTCATTTTTAGCGTTACTTGTTGATGGACCAGGATTGTTTTGGGGATGGACATGAGCAGGCTTCTCTTGAGCATTATTGCCACCTGAATACCCAGCAGCGTTCATCTCCTCAAACTTGGATTTCAAGTATGTCTCATTTTTAGTGTTACTTGTTGATAGACCAGGACTGTTTTGGAGATTGACATGAGCAGGCTTCTCTTGAGCATTATTGCCACCTGAACACCCAGCAGCGTTCATCTCCTCAAACTTGGATTTCAAGTATTTCTTCATGTGTTTGAAGTTAGGAGATGGTCGGAAGTGAATAGACTCCTCTTCACCGTGAGGTGTTGTTTTATTGGCTGAAAAGAATGGATCACATTAAGTATGAGTATCTTTACTATCCTTACTAATACTATACGAGGAGGAATCAAAAAGTAGTGAGAACGACATACTCCTTGGTAAGAAAAAAATCTTCGATTCTCTTTTGTTTTTTTCTGAGTGTAGTCATTTGTTTGCTTCGTGTCGGAACGTGTTCTCGAAAATGGAGAAAAACGAAGTGCGAGCCGTTATTAAATACCTCTGTTTAAAAAAGTTAACGACGCAAGAGATTCATTGCGATTTGGAGGCAACATTAGGAGAGTCTGCCCCGCCGTATTCCACTGTTGCAAAGTGGGCTTCTCAATTTCGAGTAGGGAGAACGAGCACGGAAGACGAACATCGTTGCGGCCGTCCATCGACGTCAGTCACCCAAGAAAATGTTGCTAAAGTCGAAAAAATTGTATTGAGCGATCGAAGAGTTACCATCCGATACTTAATTCAAGAAACGGGCATTTCATATGGAAGTATTCAATCCATATTAAAACAATCTTTGAATATGAATAAAAGTCTCCGCAAGATGGGTGCCGAGAATGTTAACCGACAGTCAGAAACAAAATCGACTTGACATTTCGAAGATATTGTTGGACAAGTTTCAAGAAGATTCTGAAAACTTTTTGTCTCGTTTCGTAACGAGGTGAAGGATGCAGCGGAGAGCTTTTTGCAGGACCAAGACAAAACTTTTTTTTTAAAGGCATTGAAGCCTTGGAAAAGCGCTGGACTCGGTGTGTAGTGAGACTCGGAGACTATGTAGAAAAATAAATTATTAAGTTATCAATAGTAATTATATTCTATCTCATTCTCACTACTTCTTGATCCCTCCTCGTAAATAGTGCTGTTTTTAGTTATATCATATCTAGTGTGTATTGCGAATTTAATAATGGGCAAAAACATCGAACAAAGAGTCTGTCTTAAATTTTGCATCGCCAATGGAATTTCGTGTTCGGAGTCACTGAAATTGTTACAGAAAGCTTACGGTGAATCGACTTTATCAAAACCACGTGCTTATGAGTGGTACAAAGCGTTTAAAAGCGGTCGAGATGTGATGGAAGATTTGCCTAGCTCTGGTAGGCCATCAACGTCTGCAACTGAAGTTAACATTGCAAAAGTGAAGGAAGTAGTGACTGAAAATCTTCATTCAACTTTGAGAAAGATAGCCGCCGAACTTTCTGTCTTACGAGTTGATCCGTACCATTTTAAATAATCACTTGGGTATGAAACATGTTTCCGCTCGGCTAGTCCTAAAAGACCTAAATTTTCTCCAAAAACTCAATCGCATGAGAGTCGCTGAGGTCATGCTAGAACGAGTCAATTCCGACCAACATTCATGAAACGCATTGTTACTGGTGACGAGACGTGGGTTTACGAGTTTGACATGCAAACTAGTCAACAAGCTTCGGAGTGGCGACTTCCTACTGAACCAAACCGAAAAAACCACGCCAAAGTCGATCAAAAGTCAAAGTCAACATGACTGTTTTCTTTGATTATCGCAGTGTTGTGCACTCGGAATTCTTGCCAGAGGGTCAAACGGTAAATAAAGAATATTATTTGAGCGTTATGCGGCGTTCAAGAGAGCAAATTCGACGAAAAAGGTCAAATTTGTGGAAAGAAAATTCTTGGATTTCGCACCACGTTAATGCGCCTTTGCACAAGGCCATCATTGTGAATGAATTTTTGTCCAAACACAACAAATACCATCATGCAACCACCATATTCACCAGATATGGCACCAGCCGACTTCTTTCTGTTTCCTAAACTCAAATTACCACTTCGTGGCACCTGTTTTCAATCGGTAGAAGACATAAGCAGAATTTGCGGCGAGAACTGAACTCAATTCCAGAAACAGCGTTTAAAATTTTATTGTTGTCCTATTTATTGTTTCATTTCAAAATAAAAACAATTGCAGTGAAGTATCTTACATAATGTCAAGGACCATTGTTAGTGTGTCTTATTATACGACCACCATATATATATTAAACACAAAGTGAAAAATGTGAAATCGAATATAACAGTCAGGAGCAGGATTTGAACCTGCATCTTCTGGATACCGTCCAGATGCTTTACCAATTCAGCAATCCTGACAATTGCTCCTGACTGCTAATTTCGATAACACATCATACTTAACGTCTTTGGGTGACGCCTGCGCCATCTGTCGGAAGTATTTTCATACATTATACCGACCAGGTAAACTTAATTTTACAATTAAGATTTTACCTAATAATGACGCAAACCCTTTAAATATTTAGATATTTTTATATATATATTTTTAGCATTTGACATGCTTCAATACCTTGTACAACAAATTAAGAAGTAAAGTGAGTCAAGGATAAAGGAAACTCCATCCAGATGGTTAAAAGAAATCATTAATCGGGATTCATGAAATTATGTATTATAAACCATGTCTTCCTTTATTACTACATAAAAATTGACATAAAATATGAGCTTTCACCCAAATTCAATCAAAGATGGTGGTAAAACAAATGCCATTACTATCGCTATGTACAAATTTAAAATTAGAAAATAAACAAAAAAGATTATGCTATAAAATCTAAAATAAATGAATTCAATTATATTTTTTACCTGTCTCTTTAGACTGCATTTGATAGATTTTTAATCCAATGTCTATAGATTGTAATGCGTGTAGAAATTTATAAACAAAAAAAAGGTAGTTACATTGTGCACTGGAAAGTACTATAAAGACAAGGAATAAAAAGTTAAGAAATTGAAATAAATTAGCAGTGTTTATATAATATATATAAACTAATGTTGGAAAAAAAAAATACTGATCTGACTTGAATTTACAATTTACACTGTTTACGCATGACTTTAAGCATCCAAACTAGGAAGTAGGGATGCGGAGTATTTACTGGAACAGGTATTAATACCCAGTATGATCTTACCAGTACGCATACTGGGTATGTAGTGAACGGGTATGTAGGTACTAGGAGTGTTCGTTATATTAAATTACTAATAAAATCACTTGCTATTTTGAAATAAAACTACGTTTACGGAATCTATCGCGTTTACTTGATTTTACTACCATCCCGACGTTTCGAATACTTTACAGCATTCATGATCACGGGTGGACTTAGATGATAGACGTCCAAGGTTGATATGTTATTACAACGGTTTCATCTACCCACAGTATATGATTTTACAAAAATTTTAGTTATTTATTTTAACCCACCTAATATTCGTTTAGAAACACAGTGAAAATATCTACTTCAAATGTTTATGCTTACAATGTATGAGACTTTAAATTAGTATATTAAAATGAGTATAATACTCCTCTTTAAATTGTAAAATTTTTGTTTTTATTTAGTGCTCAAAAATTCTACCACAAACTACCAATTACTACCAGTGAGAAGACAATCTTGGTTAATAGTTTATATTATTAAATATATTGATTTTGCCAAAAGCAAAGACTAAGAAGCTACCACCGGATCGGAACGCGGCCTGACTGAGAAAGATCCGGCCAGAAAACTCAGTAGGCAACAACTGTTATGGATTATTAAATTTTTTGTACGGAATTACTGAGATCTAATAAGGTTTAAATTTTTTTTTTTTTTTTTCAAAAGGTAAAGACTAGTCACTACTGTGGGTTTTATCTACACAATAAGCGCTAACTGTGTCTTGCAATCTTGTGGTGTGCCTTCTTGTATTCTGTTTGGTGATGCCTATCACAGGATTCCAGCTTGATGGAAAGACCCAGCCGTCTTCTCTATTGAAATTGGGATATTTCTTAATTTCAATAGCCTCGCGTATCATTCTAGGGCGATATCGATGTTCTTTTGCGAGGATTTGAGGTATACAAGCTGGATTGTGATTGTGGTCTCTCCTACATTGGGCAAACAAAGAGATCCATAAAAACTCGGATCAAAGAATACATAGCTGATGTGAAGCACAGTCGCTATACAAAGTCTGCAATTTGTGAGCACACACAGGACCACACCCGCCATTACATTAGGTTTGACAAACCTCAAATCCCAATATCCCAATTTCAATAGAGAAGACGGCTGGGTCTTTCCATCAAGCTGGAATCCTGTGATAGGCATCACCAAACAGAATACAAGAAGGCACACCACAAGATTGCAAGACACAGTTAGCGCTTATTGTGTAGATAAAACCCACAGTAGTGATTAGTCTTTACCTTTTGAAAAAAAAAAAAAAAAAAATTTAAACCTTATTAGATCTCAGTAATTCCGTACAAAAAATTTAATAATCCATAACAGTTGTTGCCTACTGAGTTTTCTGGCCGGATCTTTCTCAGTCAGGCCGCGTTCCGATCCGGTGGTAGCTTCTTAGTCTTTGCTTTTGGCAAAATCAATATATTTAATAATATAAACTATTAACCAAGATTGTCTTCTCACTGGTAGTAATTGGTAGTTTGTGGTAGAATTTTTGAGCACTAAATAAAAACAAAAATTTTACAATTTAAAGAGGAGTATTATACTCATTTTAATATACTAATTTAAAGTCTCATACATTGTAAGCATAAACATTTGAAGTAGATATTTTCACTGTGTTTCTAAACGAATATTAGTTGGGTTAAAATAAATAAACTAAAAATTTTGTAAAATCATATACTGTGGGTAGATGAAACCGTTGAAATAACATATCAACCTTGGACGTCTATCATCTAAGTCCACCCGTGATCATGAATGCTGTAAAGTATTCGAAACGTCGGGATAGTAGTAAAATCAAGTAAACGCGATAGATTCCGTAAACGTAGTTTTATTTCAAAATGTGTAACATTCGCGTAAATATCAGAAAGTATTACACTTGCTATTTATAAATAGTCTATTGCCCCGTTATTTATTTCACCAGGCAAGCGTTTTTTTCGATTATTTTTATTATATAAGCGCTATCACAACCGCTATGTCACGACGTCGACGACACACTACACTAACAAAACATCACAGTCACATGCACACTTGAACAGTCAGTCACTTCAGTCAGTCATACCGCGAAAGAAAGGGACAGAACGGAATGTCCCTGACCCGTTCATATCATTGTCACATGCAAAATTATGCTCTAACTTTACCACTTATGAACTATATTTCTGTCAATTATGAAAAATAACGTGCAAAATAAACTAAGTATTTAAAACATCGTTTCGTTATTTGATTTTATTTCGTTATATTTTTGAAGGATGATATAATCAATCAGTATGGATAACTCGCTTAAGCTGGAATAACCTATGATTATCCTGAGTTTTTGAGCGATTGCCGCGCGTTATTTGTTTAGATGTACTTATAGTTTTTGATTTTAAATTATTCGTGGTGTTGGTTTGTTGTGTTGTGTTTGTTTAGTGTATTATAAAACTGTAAATAAAATTTTGTTGTAGTATAGTGTAAATAATTTTCGGTTAGATAATATCTTTAAAAGTCTACTTAAATTTAATCAAAAATTTCATTGGATCAGTAGTTATGGACATTTTAGTGTATAAAGTGTATTAGTAAGGATTGACCTAATTCTGAAGTCCACGCAGACGAAGCCGTGGGCAGAATCTAAATACATATATCTTAGATCACAATTTCAATTCACTTAGTAGACAGTAATCTATTGTTTATTTATTTATTTATTTATTTGCTTATAATGTGGTAGGTACAAAGATGACATAATTTTAAAAGAACAAGACACATTATGCCATGTTATCATGGCATGCAAATGTTTAGCATAATATATAACAATTGACAATTATTAATTAAATTCAGGCAACATAAAATATAGAATAATAAACCAAATTACAATAGATAAGAATTCATTAAGTACAATTAAACATTAAAGATAATATATTAATATCACAATGCATTTCTAATATAGTATGACTTATAAGCGAATTTTTTTAAAAATTCGTTAACCGAATAAAACCTTTGTTGAACTAACCATTTATGAAAAGTAGGGCAGAACTGATTAAAAGGCAGCTCAACAATATTATTAGGTATTGAATTATATATAAGGGGTGCCATGTATACACAACTCATCCTAAACATTTCCAGGCGTGGTACCGGTAATGTTAAAGGTTTGTGGGTAATTTTACGTCTATTCATATTATCTTTAGCTTCAAATAATTCATAATTAAGTTTTACAAATTTAGCTACTTCATATATGTAAATACTTGGGACAGTTAAAAGATTTTGCTTTATAAAGACTTGCTTACAAGATTCTGACCATTGTAAGTTATATATCGCTCGAATACACTTTTTTTGTGCTAAGAAAACACGTGAAATTTGTGACGAATAACCCCATACTAGGATGCTATACCGAATTATGGAACACACATATGCATGATACACCATTCGAGATACTCTTTGAGAAGTCACATCAGTTATTTTTCTAAGAGCATAAACAAACTTATTTATTTTTTTACAAAGAATATCTACATGTTCCTTCCAAGTCAGGTGTTCATCGATAATTATGCCTAAAAACTTTATACTTTGTATTTGTTCTACTTTTTGATTGTCATAAGATATATTAAGATTTTTATGTTTTGTTTTAACAGATCTAAAGTGTATCAGTTTAGTTTTTTGCATGTTTATTTTAAGGGAATTTAATTCAAGCCAATTTACAATGTCATATAGAGTATTATTTATATCATTTTCATGGGTATTTAAATTCTTACAACCTATTGTTACGCTTATATCATCAGCAAACAGTATAACTTCATGATTCTGTATTGCTTGGGGCAGATCATTAATGTAAATTAGGAATAATAGCGGTCCTAAAATGGTACCTTGTCCTACACCAGTTTTATTATATCTTTGTTCAGAATTGAATACTTCCAAACTATTTGTAATGCTATTATATATAGTTATACGAGTCATTTGTTTTCTGTCACTTAAAAACGATGAAAACCACTTAAGGGCTAGGCCTCTTATACCACATTTGTCCAATTTAGTAAGGAGTTTTTTATGATTAACAAAGTCAAAAGCTTTGCTCAAATCTAAAAAAAGAACACTTGATGATGCTTTCTTATTTATATTATTAACTATAGACTTCACTAGTGTGTAGTTTGCAAGCTGAGTAGATCGGTTTTTTCTAAACCCAAATTGTTCGGTAGCTAATACTTTGTGTTTAGTTAAAAAATTTAAAATTCTTTTATGCATAACTCTTTCGAAAACCTTAGAAAGTACAGGTGATAATGCTATAGGCCTTAGTTTGTTTTGTCTGATTTCATACCTTTTTTATAAAGTGGTTTTATTAAAATTAGCTTTAATTTATCAGGGAAGTCACCATGTTCCATTGATAGATTCATGATATAAGCTAATGGTTCTGCTATATATTCAGATATCAATTTTAAAATGTCTGTGGTAATGTTGTCATAACCTGATGACCTACTATTTGCCAAAGCTGTAATTGTATTATGAATTTCAACTGCATCTGTAGGTTCCAGAAATATACTGTGGGGTCTGATGTTACTATTATTATTAATATTTTTAACGTCTTTTAGTTTTTGTTTACTGTTAACAGAGTCAATGAAATAATTATTAAAAATGTTTGCAATATTATGTCCAGAAGTTATTTCAATGTCATGATCAATAATCCTGTCAATCCATATATTTGGAGGCTCATTGCCCATATTACGTTTTACCACATCCCATGTAGCCTTACATTTGTTATTAGAATTGGCTATGTGTTTTAGATTGTTCAACGATTGATGCCTGTTTATACATTTTTTTAGAATATTAGAATACACTTTAAACTTAGTTTTATTTTCAGTTGTTCTACTATAATAATACTTATATCTTAGTCTCATTTTAGTTTTACTACTAACTTTTAGACCTTTTGTTATCCACTTAAGTTTGGAAGACTTGTAGTTAAATTTAACTTTGATAACTGGAAAACATAACTTATAAAATAATATTAAATAGTCATAGAAAATATTAAAAGCATCATTAACTTGATAAACTTCATAAATTTCTGAAAATGTCAATTTGCTTATGCAGTCAACATACTTTTTCATGTTTATCTTAGAGAGATCATTTTTTGTAACGAAATAATGTCTTATGATACTTTTATTATGATATATAAATTGCAAAACTTGCGCAGTATTATGATCCGACAGACATAGGTTATGTGTTGTACCTCTAGCATTTGGGATGTTTGTGACAATATTATCAATGCAAGTTTGAAGACGTGTTGGCTCTTTAATATGGCATTGCATGCCGTAATTTGATAAGATTTCATTAAATTGGTTTGTAGTATTGTTATGACAAAATAAATTAATATTAAAGTCTCCTGCAAGATCTCTAAGAGTCTCCTGTTAAGATTGTTAACTGCTCAACGCGCGTACATAGCTATATGCACATGGATCGGTGCGCGTTACAACTTATCGTTTGGTCAATACTCAGAATACCTGTATTCTGAGGGTCAAT
Organism: Leucoma salicis; assembly: GCA_948253155.1. Taxonomy (NCBI): domain Eukaryota; kingdom Metazoa; phylum Arthropoda; class Insecta; order Lepidoptera; family Erebidae; genus Leucoma; species Leucoma salicis. Next base: position 7,426,207 of record OX411822.1, on the reverse strand, counting down.
ATAAATGAATTTAATTCAAACTTCATTACCTACACTTTTACTTAGTTCTTGGAAATTATAACTGCACGTTGCTTGACTCTCGCTTTAGTTGATTGGTTTTGGTTAGTTTATATGGACGAACTGCCCTCAACCTCAACCCATCTAGTAAAACAACTGAGGATGTCAGATTTTTCTTTAGTTCAGTATTATTACAGACCGTACATAATAACTTTCAGGGTATTTCACAGCTAGGACCACTGCTTAACGTGCTTTACACAAATAGGTGTCACATTTGGTCATCCATCTAAAAGCCGGCCTTGCAAAAATTGCTTAACTTGTCAATTCATTTAAAAATTCACGTTATATTGAACAATTAAGATCTGTATTAACACTTTTTTATTACTCGATACCCTGATAATTTATTTTGAAATCTAACCTTTCTATTTAATAATATTCAAAATTAAATATGTATCAATATTGCTATTTCACTCATGTGCATTGGTTGGATTTGCGGAACGTAGTTCTTAGTACCTACGTAAATAAATATTACAGACAATTAAATATTTGTTAATAGTCTGTTGTACCATACCAGTAGGTAGCTAGGTAGACACATAAGTTTCGCGTCGTGAGATATACCAATACCAATATAGGTTTCGGGTATTGTGCTGATGCTGATATACACAATACAGCAATACTACTCGTCACACGGTATCCCACAATAAATGGTTATTCTCAATAAAGTGTTATCGTGTCACCTTATACCGTATTTATGGTATTGCACCAATAAATAGTTATTGAAACTATTTACGATTTGTAACGCCCACTACTAATATGCACATATATATGTAACCTCAAATAGCGCACGATGTGCTATACGACGATAATCAAAAGATATCGTTTAATATATTAAAGCGTAAAAATAATAGGCGTTTTAAAAATAGCACATCGTTATTTAACGTTTTTAATAAATAGCCGTTGCGAACACTTCTAATGGTGGATATGGCCGTACGCGCGCCGTCGTACGCGGTAGCGTGCGGTCGGCTTCGTACCGCCTTGGCGAGTTTACCCGAACAGTTACGGGAGTGAGCAATAACTCAAAATTCAATTCGTTACTGACCTTGAGTTTTTTTCAACTTTCACCTATTGAACTTTCTTTTTTATGACAACTAAAATAATAATTGTAGTGTAATTAGTATATAATTATATTAGTTGACAGATATTATTGTAAATAAAAACTTATAAAGATGCCTACTAAAAAGTGTGGGTTGAGATCATTTTATTGATAAGGGTGAATAAACAAGCGTAAATTGTGCAAAGCTATTTTCTCGTAACGATCAGGAGCAATAAATCTCTTCAAGTTCTCAATAGTTTCTCAGGTTCTCTCCCATCATGAATACGCCCGCTCTATCGGGGAAGTAGGTTAAGCACCTTCTCACAAGTAACAACTTGTGTTACGTATGATGAGTGAGAGCGCCGTAGGCCCAAATTCCCTCCCCCTCCTTATTATCCTTTCTATCTTCTCCTTAGTATCTTACCTATCCTCTCCTTATTATCTTTCCTATCCACCTTCTATCTATTTCCTTGGAGACGGCCACGCGCTAGTAACCGCTTGCCATCGGGCGGGCCGTAACTTGTTTGCCCCCAAGTAGTATAAAAATAGTTGCTAAATTTGCAATAAAAATGGAAACAATCTAGATATTGAAACATATCACGCATGATGAAAAAAAATAATTTAGGTAAGTACCGAAAACTCATCATAGAATTACACGGAACAGGTATAGCTGGAACAGATTTGTTATAGGTATAACGGTACCCCAAGATAGATACCTACAGGTATTTTGATACCCGGTTTCTGTACTGGGTATATAGCGATACCCATACCTTATGGAACAGGTATTGAATTTTGCAGGTATGTCTCATGCCTACTATGAAGGAATATTAATCAACTAACTGTCCTACCTAAATCCTAATATAAAAGTTACTCTATGCAACTAACTTCCCTGACTGTCACTGAAGCTGAACAGGAACTCCCACTTCCCTGTTTTTGTTATGCATTTTTTTTATATGGCATAGTTGCTAATTTTGTATGCATGCCTCAGACTACATGCACAGAAATATCTACAGACTAATAAGTAATAATACAGACGGAGCACCACAGCCACAGAACAACGGAGCACTCCTACCAGTTTATTTGCAGTATATTAAAGTTACTCTTTGAGCACTCCCCTACAAAAATACTAGACAATATTATTGGTCCGAGTACTAGACAGTTTATTATGATTCTGAAATTTTCATTAGTGAATGTACTGTTTATAGACGAGATAAATCAATTACCTGTTTTAATAGGAAAAAGGAGGGTGGTGGAGTTTTAATAGCCATTTATAATAAATTTATCTCGCATCTAATTTTGAGAGCTCATGTGAGGACCTGTGGGTGAGTGCAGTGTCGGACTGGGCTGGAAGGGCCCGGGCGGCTCCCACTAGGGCCCGAGACTGGTTAATGGTAGATAGGATACTAAATAATGAAATATAGAAATAATGAATTATAGACGATATATATTATTAGGTACCTACAGTTTCAGCTAAGCTGTTAATAACTCGATCGTAAAAGAAAAGCTGCCGTCCTCGTCATCCTTGTTTAGATCCGATTCTGTGTTCTAGCCTCCAGCGGGCCCCCTATCCTATCTACCGCTGGCTTGCGGCAAGCCCCTCTAAGTATGGCCGTGGGGGGCCCGCGCAGGCTGGGGCCCGGCTGGCAAAGGCCACCTCGACTATATGGCCAGTCCGACGCCGGGTGAGTGTGTCTTTGCCAGCAGGACCAACATTTTGGCCCATAGTGCCTTAGAGAAAGCTGAAGAAAAAGATCTTTTGGGCCAACTCTTTACCTTAAACTCGACTTTGAACGCCGGAGCGGCCATCCCAAGGTGTGAAAGCTCCATGCCTGAAATCCGCATTACGCAACGTACGGTCAGGCGGAATCTGCTGCTGCTGGACGTCCATAAGTCGAATGGGCCGAATGGCATCCCTGCGGTGGTTCTTCGAACGTGCGCCCCTGAGTTGACCCCCGTGCTTACACGCCTGTACCGCCTTTCATACAGTACCGGCAGGATTCCTACTTCGTGGAAGGTAGCCCATATTCACCAGATTCCTAAAAGGGGTGATCGGTCGGACCCGTTGAATTACAGGCCAATCACGATAATATCTTTGTTTTCCAAGGTACTGGAGAGAGTTATCAACTGCCGACTTATGCAGTAGGTACCTTGAGGATCGCCAGCTGATCAGTGATAGCCAATACGACTTTCGTCAAGGCCGGTTTGCTGGTGATCTTCTCGTGTACATTACTAATCGCTGAGCAGAGGCCTTGGAGGGTGGGGGTGAGACTTTGGCATTCAGCCTGGACATCACCAAGGCATTTGACAGGGTCTGGCATAGGAACCTTCCATAGAAGTTACCATCATATGGAATCCCTGAGGGGCTTTGCAAATGGATCCCCGCCTTCCTCCATGGTCGCAGATAAAAGTCATTGATGAGATTGATGCTGCTCTGATACCATGGAGGTTAATGCTGGCGTTCTTCAAGCCTCGGTCAGGCGTACATCACTCGCTCAAGGCCTCGAGTTAAATGCCTACCGCTTCGCGTACCGACCACGGTACAACCGAGCGAAGAGTGTCGCACGCGCGCCTGAGCGCTCGCGCTTGTAGTATTGATTAAAATAAAATTACTCTTTTTAGACCCGGAAACAGGCCAGAAGGTTACACAGTTCGCGTTAGTATCATCTGTGGAGTATGTGGAGTATTCAATACACTTAAGTGTGTGAGATCATGAACTCTACCCCCCGAGCATAGTAATAGTAAAATAGCACATCGTCGCGAGACCTCCTACAAACTTTCAACGGAAAGATCTCTATTTGATAACCAAGATATCAGAATATTCGCATCGCAAATATTAGTTCCAAAACGAGTTTTAGCATTACTTGCCGCAATAGACCTTAATATCTGTTTAACTAAAACATTAGAGCTAAATTGGCAACCATCTTTAGCTTTTATCTTTAGCTTTGGAACATAAAGTGGAAACAACAGATTTATGGACCAGAATAGTTCGGTATGCTAATTTTTCTTTAAGATGCAAGCCTGCCAAAAATTGAGCCAATTTCAATGTGACGTCATACGTCGCACCAGCGAAGCCCTCCTGCGAATACACCGCCCGGACCCCTAACCTTACTCCGCGTGGCCATATATATATCGCGGCGTGCCTGCTGCCGGCTCTTTACTACGCATCGGTCACCGACACTGAAGTTGAGTAGCCATTGATCGTTCGGCTACTTCACCTCATCTTGTGCCTAGAACCTACACCTTGAGATTTTAGTGTATATATATATTGTTAATTACTAGTGGATTCTATAATATACGTTGTTAGTTATATTGTTTTGTTGTAGTTTTCTTCTCAATCTACACCCGTAAAGCGACCGCATGGTCATTACCTAGATGTGTTAGGTTTCTACCACCAGCTAGGTAGGTTAGATGCGACATCGAGCCTGAAGGATCGGTGGGATTGACATGAGAGCTTAGACACCATTTTACCCAGCGCGCCCAGGCAGGTTTGTAAGTATTAAGCGTAGATTTCCGCCATCCTGCCTGCAACAACGCCTTTTGTTGCGCAAACCAAGACACTACTGCTTCAGACCACCCCCACATTTCCAAATTTCGAGCGTTAACTCTTTTACTTTCGGTGGGGGGTGGTCCGTCGACAGGTTTACTAGGTTGGACTCTAACTCGCGAATGGTGAATGGAGATGCTATACTGGAGAGAGTTATCAACTCTAGATGCTATGGCACGAGCCTTTAGATCCACCCTCCAAAACGCCCGAGGCCACCTTGGCGCCTCTATCAAATATGTGCCTATCGCTATATTGAGATGCATGAGGACTCTCGTTATTAGGTTCGGAGGAGGGAAGATCCATGCTTGAACTTCCATTCCCAATCAAACGGGTTGTGTCTCCACGCTGCGTGATTCGTTTGGTCCAAGGTGACATACTTCGGCGCGACGTGGGCTCGAGCCGACGCAAACAGGTGTACCTCTGGGACACCCCATTTTCGAAACACTACCTCTGTCAATGCAGGAAGTAGGTGCCACCCGGGTAGAATCCACCTGAGAGAGACGATCGGCCACACTGTTGAATTTGCCTGGAATGTGGTGTGCGACTAAGTGAATATCGAAACGATTTAGAATTTTGAAAATTTGATACATCAGATTCATCAGCTGTACCGTGCGACTTCCCCCCTCGTTCCTCAGATATGTCACCACCGATCTGCTGTCGCACTGGAGCAACACCGACGAATGACTCAGAAAAGGATAAAAGGATCGAAATGGTACAAACATTTTAGAATGGTTAAAATTTCTTTTTGATTCGAATGAATAGCCTCTTCTCCGCTTAACCGGTCTCTCCGTACCTGCATACCATTCAACTCTGCTTCCCATCCCGCGTCGGCAGCATCTGTTGTAAGGAAATGAGTCAATAAAGGGGGGTGAAGCCTGGTTTACTTGTCGCAGTTCCGTATGCACCACTCGAGCTCCCTGATGACATGCAAAATTCAAAGTTCCCACTAAGCTCTGAACTTCGCAAAGGCACGCTTTTTGCTGTCTGAGCAGCATTGATATAATTGTCCGTAACCCTTGGATTTTCTTCCCGGGCAAGCTTTTCCTGTTTTTCTATGTATCCCAAACTAGAATATCTGGTATTCGAATGATTTCTGTGGGACCAGAATTGATTTGGAGGTGTTTACAATCCATCCTAACTCTCGAAAGGTTCTGAGAACGATCTGTGTCTGCTCCACCAGCCTGGTTCTGGCCTGACACACAATTGAATAATCGCCTAGAAAAACTGCTATACGAATCCCTTGTTCTCTCAGAATTTCCGCAGTCCAGTTCGAGAGGGATGTGAAAATCTTGGGAGCGGTTGCAAGACGAAATGGCAAAGAGGTGATTAGCAGGAGTTGGCCTCGGTTCAGAAATGCATCTCGCCTTTGTTCAATAATGTCGGCTCGGCGACCACAAAGCAATTGCAAACAATCCAGAGAGATTTACTGAAAATCTCCCGAAAAAATCTCTTTAATTTTTGTAAGAACAGAGTATTTATCAATACTGTTACTATCATCAACCCAATGCAATAGTTCAGATACCCCCGCTTTTAAAGCCTCACTCTGCATAATGACTGCATGTGTAATAGCACCCAACGATCTATCGGTTGCAATCAAACTGTTTGCATTATCTAATTGTTTAAGCTTATCGTTTACTTCTAGTTCAACAAACCCCGGCCGAGCATTATCCATTTATCCATCCATTACCCTTTTAACGTCCACTGCTGGACATAGGCCTCGTCCTATTACGGATTCGATCACGTAGGGAAATACCAAGCATAGCTCAGCGGGCCATGGAGCGGTCCATGGCCCGCTGAGCGACTTTGAGCCTTGATATGAGGCCAACATTCAGAGACCACGTCTCTGTTCCGTATGTGTTTAGTTGTCATTTTGAAACCCAATAGTCGGGAAACCTTGCTGAGATCATTGAGCATGGTGCCAAGGTCCTCCAGAGATTCTGCCATGACTACGATGTCATCGGGATATCGAAGGTGAGTGATGTATTCGCCATTGATGTTGATGCCGAATCCGGTCCAGTCCAAGAGCTTGAATACATCTTCCAATGCAGTGATGAAGAGTTTCGGGGACATAACGTCTCCCTGACCTCTCTGCTGTTGGATCGGTCCTGTACTCTTGTCCTGAACACGGACTGACATGGTGGCGTTTCTATAAAAGCACTTCAGCACTTCGATGTACTGATTGTCAATTTGGCACCGCTGAAGGGACTGCAGCACTGCCCAAGTTTCGATCGAATCAAAGGCTTTCTCATAGTCCACAAACGCCAGACACATAGGCCGATTGTATTCCTCGGTTTTCTGTATAATCTGGCGTAGCGTGTGAATGTGGTCTATGGTACTATAGCCTTTTCGGAAACCGGCTTGTTCGGGAGGCTGGAAGTCGTCAAGCCTGCGCGTGAGTCGATTTGTAATGACCCTCGAAAACAACTTATAGACGTGGCTCAAGAGCGAGATAGGTCTATAGTTCTTCAAGAGGGTTCTGTCACCTTTCTGGAAGAACAGCACCACCACGCTTCTGGTCCACGACTCTGGAACGTGGCCCCCGAGAACGACGGAATTGAACAGCCGCTGAAGAGCTTTTAAGGCCGGCTTTCCGCCTGCTCTCAGAAGCCCTATGGTGATTCCGTCGTCTCCCGGTGCCTTTCCGTTCTTTAGTTGTTTTAGAGCCATTCTGATCTCGTACAGGCTGACGTCCGGGATATCTTCGGTAAAGTGCCGAGTCAGCTTGGATCTTGGCTCTGGGTTCTGTACAACTGTCCATAGAACTGCTGGACCTCTCCCAAGATCTCGAGAAGAAACGATAGTGCCGTTGTTGGTCCTCAGTTTAGTCAACTGACTTTGGCCAACAGACAGATCTCTTGCGAACACTTTCGAGCCTTGGTTCCGCTCTATCGCCTCTTTAATACGGGTAGTATTAAATTGGCGAATATCGTGCCACACAGCCTTGGAGATCTGTCTGTTTAACCGCCTTAGGCAGGACCAATCAGCTGAGGACTGGACTATCATTTCTTTTCTCCTCTCCATGAGTTTGAGAGTATGTTCCGAGAGTTTACGAGTCCTACTGACGCGACGGGCCTTGAATTAAGTCGACCCGACCGCGTGGACAGTTTGCACGAACCTGCTGTTCATGTCGTTCGCTGATTGATTTTTACATTGGAAGCGATTTTGTAGTTCGAGCTGAAAACTCTCGGGGTTCTGGTATTGTTCAGTTGTTGGTCGGAGCGTAGACTTCATCAAACGCGACCTCTCGACTTTTATTCTAATATTCAAGATGCCTCTGACTAGACGGTGATCATTCCCAGTTTTAATCCTGCTGATGACGATGACTGGTATCCAGAAGATGCAGGTTCAAATTCTGCTCCTGACTATTATTTTCGATTTCACATTTTTCACTTTGTGTTTAATGTATAGTGCTAAGCATGTCAAATGCTAAAAATATATATAAAAATATCTAAATATTTAAAGGGTTTGCGTCATTATTAGGTAAAAATCTTAATTGTAAAATTAAGTTTACCTGGTCGGTATAATGTATGAAAATACTTCCGACAGATGGCGCAGGCGTCACCCAAAGACGTTAAGTATGATGTATTATCGAAATTAGCAGTCAGGAGCAATTGTCAGGATGGCTGAATTGGTAAAGCATCTGGACGGTATCCAGGAGATGCAGGTTCAAATCCTGCTCCTGACTGTTATTTTCGATTTCACATTTTTCACTTTGTGTTTAATGTAAATTTACTGTTTTTTAACAGTTTTCTACAGTTTTTTTGAAGCATATCTAGTTTTGCTGTATGCTGAGGTTGGCAACACTGCTTGGCATAAAGGTTTTAGGCACAGATTATATAGTTAAGTCTTAGGTAGTATAAATAGTCTGTGGGTCTTAGCAACCAGTTTTTTTTTAATATTTGTTTTAAGGCATTGGCAGAACCATCAGCCTAACAGTAACTTATAAACATCGTTATTCTCTCATCACACGTAAGTTTAGTTCATAAAACAAGTCATAGTCGAAGTCAGTCATATAAAATAAGTCAGTCAAGTCAAAGTCCCACTCCAGTAAGACGATGGCGATCTTACTGAAGCTTCTATGGAGTTAACAGGAAAAAACACGTTATGTCGCATTACATCACTTGCCAACACTTATGCACATACACAAATAGTTAATAAGCAAAATGCCACCACTTTTACACATTAATACTTGAAATAACACAAGTTTAGGAAAATAATGCAGAGCGACGACATGATCTTCTTCGTGTTCCCGCCAAAACACTCCCTTAGCAACCAGGCCATAGCCCACAGACTAATTAGTGTGCCATAGCCATCTAGCTATATATATATTGTAATCTGTGATAGCCATAGCCATAAGTGCCATAACATAAAATACAAAAAAAAAAACAAGTCCAGTGACGTCAGTATTTTGTTTTCAAAATTAGTTTAATGTATCTATACACTGCTAATTTAATTCAATTTCTTAATTCCTTGTTCCTTGTCTCTATTATTTTCCAGTGCACAATGTAACTACCTTTATTTTGCGTTTATAAATTTCAACACGCATTACAATCTATAATAAACATTTTAAAGTCTATCATATCAAATGCAGTCCAAAGAGACAGGTAAGAAATATAATTGAATTCATTTATTTTAGATTTTATAGCATAATCTTTTTTGTTTATTTTCTAATTTTGTACATAGCTATAGTAATGTCATTTGTTTTACCACCATCTTTGATTGAATTTGTGTGAAAGCTCATATTTTATGTAAATTTTTATGTAGTAATAAAGGAAGACATGGTTTTTAATACATCATTTCATTAATCCCGATTGATGATTTCTTTGAAACCATCTGGATGGCATTTCCGTATTATAGGCTCACGCCTTTTTACCAAAAGGATAGGCAGAGAACAAAACCATCATAATCATTTGTATTCTAGTAATAAAATAAATACTTAGATTTGCTACTTATTGATTGACCACTACCTCAAAATATTGAATGAATTTTAAACTGCTTGCGTCTTGTGTTTGGTACACAATTGGCAACTTTGAGAACTGCAATCTTAAAACTAACACTAACCTTTACTGAAATAACATGAATTTAAAGGCATTTTTTCTGGTTTATCCTTGAGTCACTTGTACTTCTTAATTTGTTGTACAAGGTATTGAAGCTCTCCAGAAATATCAGTCCAAAAGACCATCACAATTAGTTTTACTGGCCAACTGATTAAACTTCTTAGGGGCTAGTGAGTTTTTTTTGGCATTGCATTATAAGTGACCATGAAAGTTTGAAATTGCATGGAGGCTTGCTTAGACTCTGGTTGATATTGATAAACCCTAGTTTCATACCCAGTAACCATCGAAAATGCTAAGATGATCATATAGAATTTAAAAAAAATCCAGAAATTAAAAAAGAATTGCAGAATTAAAATGCAAAAATGCCAACTTTACAAAATGCAAATGCCTACTTTACAGCATTCATGGTCACAACACAACACTTCTTGATATGAGTATGATGAAACCAAATGTGACACCCGTAACCCATTCATGAACGCTTGAACTCCTTCATGCTTCGGTAGGCATGTTAAGCAGCTAGTCTTAACTGTCAAATAATGTTTTGGCTGTTGTTATAAGTTGCCAGTTGTCACCTTAGTTCCAGTGTCCAGGCCGAGGCGCTAGCAGAGGCCTACTAGTTTCGTGCAACGGTGAGGGCCGGGGGCGAGGAAATCTCCGTAAGGAGCCTGGCCAGAGCTCACGGAGCGGCCTGAAGGACGATGATCCGGCTGTGGAGGGAAGAGCTGGGGTCCCCCAGAGCAGGAGGGGGGACTGTAGAGGCGGTTGCGCCGCACCTCCATCGCTGGCTAAATTGAAGGCACGGCAACCTGCATTTCAAGCTAACGCAGGTACTTACCGGACATGGGTGCTTCAGTAAGTACCTGCACCGTATTGGAAGAGAAAGGGCCCCCGGATGCCATGAGTGTGTCTGAAAGAATGCCCTGCCTGGGGGCCTCAGCGCCACGCCCTGTCGGCGGTAATTGGAAGAGACCTGTCGCTGCCAAGAGTAATCTCTCAGATGCTTGGCGGTGACGGGGGCTGGTCGTCCATGGCCTCCTTCTGTGAGGCTACAATTTCGCGGAAGGAGGCCGCGGAGCGGGAACGCGAGGCGTCAGCTTAGGCAGACTCGCTCCGCAGGCGGTGGCCGGGGGGGAGAGAGCGTCGTTACGGCCCACCTCCTCCCACCACCTTGATGACGACAGGGCGTGGCCAGTGTGCCATCCGCCTGCCGCTGTGGTTTTAGTGGGTATTCCGGGTGCAACTAAGATCTGGACGCCCAGCGAGTCCTACATTCCTACATACCCCTCCGTCTGTCACTGGCGGGGGGGATGCGGAAATGGATTTCAACAGGGTTAACAAAAAAAAAAGAAAGAAGGTCAAATAGGCAGAATTGCTAGATGTTTTCTTTACTCAGCCACCAACAGTAATGTTGGGCAATTGAAGAGTATTTTAGTTAAGAGAAGTTTTTGGTTTTGTTTTATTATTTTTATTTTGTTGAACATGCATAATCTCTGTATCAAGGGGAAACCTTCCTCTGTTTAAATCATTAGAAATATTGGAAACTGGTTTAGCTTACGCCCTTCCTAATTTGATATTAGTGACGATTTGTATTAAGTTTGACGCTATTCACTAAGCATTGATTAAGAACATTGACGTCATTGAGTTATATAATTATGTTAACTATCTAAGCTATAAAACTACGTTTACGGAATCTATCGCGTTTACTTGATTTTACTACTATCCCGACGTTTCGAATACTTTACAGCATTCATGATCACGGGTGGACTTAGATGATAGACGTCCAAGGCTGATATGTTATTTCAACGGTTTCATCTACCCACAGTATATGATTTTACAAAATTTTTGGTTTATTTATTTTAACCCACCTAATATTTGTTTAGAAATACAGTGAAAATATCTACTTCAAATGTTTAAGCTTACAATGTATGAGACTTTAAGTTAGTATATTAAAATGAGTATAATACTGCTCTTTAAATTGTAAAATTTTTGTTTTTATTTAGTGCTCAAAAATTCTACCACAAACTACCAGTAAGAAGACAATCTTGGTTATTAGTTTATATTATTAAATATATTGATTTTGCCAAAAGCTAAGACTAAGAAGCTACCTCCGGATCGGAACGCGGCCTGACTGAGAAAGATCCGGCCAGAAAACTCAGTAGGCAACAACTGTTATGGATTATTAAATTTTGTACGGAATTACTGAGAGCTAATAAGGTTTAAATTTTTAAATTTTTTACAAAAGGCAAAGACTAATCACTACTGTGGGTTTTATCTACACAATAAGCGCTAACTGTGTCTTGCAATCTTGTGGTGTGCCTTCTTGTATTCTGTTTGGTGAGGCCTATCACAGGATTCCAGCTTGATGGTAAGACCCAGCCGTCTTCTCTATTGAAATTGGGATGTTTCTTAATTTCATTAGCCTCACGTATCATTCTAGGGCGATATCGATGTTCTTTTGCGAGGATTTGAGGTTTGTCAAACCTAATGTAATGGCGGGCGTGGTCCTGTGTGTGCTCACAAATTGCAGACTTTGTATAGCGACTGTGCTTCACATCAGCTATGTGTTCTTTGATCCGAGTTGTTATGGATCTCTTTGTTTGCCCAATGTAGGAGAGACCACAATCACAATCCAGCTTGTATACTCCTGCATCCTTTAAGGGTATATGGCACTTGACTGGTGGTAAAAATTGACTAATTCTTGTGAGTGGCTTATATTAGGTTTTAATTGAAGCTTTTTTAAGAATGTAGCCAATCTTGTCAGTGACTCCTTTAACATAGGGCAGGACTGCAGGGAGGCGCTCAACTGTGGGTGGCTTCACTCGGTTTCTGTGACGGCGGCGTGGAACCTGCAGCTTATTTGCATGTAAAACTTTCTTTACATGCTGCAACTCTCCAGCCAGGTGTTCTTCATCACAGATTCCTTGTGCTCTCTGAAACAAAGATTTAGACACGGTAGCCAACTGTGAAGGGTGGTGGTGAGACTCTCCATTCAGGTACTTATCAATATGGGTTTTCTTTCGATACACTGTATGACTCAAGGTGTTGTTGGGGTTACGGATTACCATAACATCTAAGAAAGCTAAAGAGTTATTTGACTCCAGTTCCATAGTGAATTGAATTTTAGGATTAATGGAGTTCAGATGGTTTAGAAATACGGTTACTTTATCAGATGGTAATATAGTAAAAGTGTCATCTACGTTCCGCTTGTAGAAACGGGGGACCACAGGTGAGGTTTTTAGGGCAGTCTCCTCGAAGTCTTCCATAAATATGTCAGCAACAACGGGAGAGACTGGCGAACCCATGGCCACTCCGTCCACTTGCTTGTAGAAGCCATCATTCCACATAATGGCTACATTAAGTGTGAGGCAGTACTTTAACAGTTCAGCGTATTCCATAGGTAAGTTGTTCTCTGATAGTTTCTTAGATACAATTCTGATGCAGTCTTCCACAGGTAAGCAGGTAAAAAGTGACTGGACATCAAAACTCACCATAGTTTCATTGTTAGCGAGATGAAGGTGTTTAATCTCACTTACAAAATGGTATGAGTCCTTTATGAACGCATCTGTGTGTCCTCGGAGCTGTGAGAGAACTTTGGCCAGTAGCTGAGCGACTTTATAAGTAGGTGAGTCGATCTGACTTACAATAGGTCGTAGTAGTGGTGCGTTCGGTATGTGTAATTTAGGCAACCCATACAATTTAGGTGGCTTTGCACAAGGTGGTATCAGGGTTTTTACATCTAGATTTAATGCTTCGGAGTGCTGGTTGAGTAACTTTTTCATGTTATTTAGTGTACAGTTGGTCGGGTCGGTTCTGACCTTTTCATAAGTAGATTCATCCGATAAAAGGTGTTCAATTTTGGCATTATAATCTGACGTGTCCATCACCACAGTAGCGTTACCTTTATCTGCGCGCAGGATGACGATGTCTGGTCTATTGCGTAGGTTCTTCAACGCCAAATATTGTGATTTAGACAAATTTGCTTTCGGCCGTTTGCTTCGACGTAACAGAGACGAAACGTCTTGGCGAATAGCCTACATATCGTCCCCGGTTTCATTACATTTTTGGCCAGCACGTCCTCAACAGCACAGATAATTTCCTCATCGGGAATTCGGTTTGGCGCTACAGCAAAATTTAAACCTTTATTAGAGGTTTGCACCGGAGCAGGAAGAACCGGAGAATCACCGGTAATTTACCGGTAAAAGAAATCGATTAAAACTACCGGAGACTAATCGATTAATCTCCGGTGATCGTATCTGATCTTACAACAAATCTTAAATCGTGGAATAAATAATCAAAATACATATATTTGTCAATATTATCTATAATTTTACTACTTTTATTTATTGCAACTAGGTTTTAGTCATGATTAGGGATTTGTTTCTTTCGAATGAGACAAATTATTTCTGCCATTAACTCAAACCGCTTTTGTCCATTTACGTGATTCATTTCAGCAGCTACTAGTTTTCCAAATAATTCATTACATTTTACATGGTTATTTTCTTCATTTTCAGTTTGAGTCCCATTGTCATTTTTCAGTACAGTATGTCTTTGTAGAAATATTTGTAGAGTGGGAACTTCTTGTTCTTCATCCGAAAATTGTGGAGACCTCCTTTACGCATATTCTTCCAATAGATCTTAAAAAAAATGTTCATTAATTCCTATGTTGATATTGTCATAAAATAAATTCATACAATCTATAAAATTAAATTCATAAATTTAGCTTACCTTCACTCGCCATCTTGACTTGATCATCTCGCAATTTTTGATATAAGCAATACGCAAAGTTCTGGGATTTCCCCTTCAGTCGTGCAGTCATAGACAAAAATAATATTGACTGATGACGGTTATTTTATTTGTTGCTTAATTTGGTCACTAAATCATTAAGTAGTTCACGTAACTTATTTTTATCGTTATTTATATGCGCAACTTTTAGCTTTTAAGTAAATTACAGAATACCTCTACTTACATAACTTATTTGAATTTTGTGTTAGCATTTCAAATAAAATGTACTTACTTATTCCATAATGATTTACCTGCCTATCGTTTATTTATAGGATACTAATATTATATTTATTGCCAACATAAAATGCGACTATTTGTAGGCATTGCAATGGCAATTTGACTAAATATAAACTCAAATTATAATGAAAAGGGAATTCTATTTAATCCTATATTATATTTTTTAGGTTTAAAATTCCACGTACCTTAGAAAAACCTAAAGTGCTACTAGATATTCCCAAAATTTTTTTGAGATTGCAGTTTAACAGTAAAAAGTAAGCAACTTACAAATTATGTTACTTCAAAAAATTTTCAATATATACACCACAAACCTTCTACACTGAGCGACCGAGTTCTTGCCAAAAAAGTCTTGAAAAGTAATACTATGGGTAGATCACCTAAGTTACCGATAGAAGCACAAACAAGGCTGGCTAAATGCCTAAGGGCGTTAGAGAAATTGGGCATTGGTTTATCCAGAGAAGTTCGTGATATTGTTACTAAGTTCATAAAAAAAACTAATTTAAGTCTAATCAATAAATAATCTGATTCAAGAATATCACACATTAGTTAATTATATACCGGGCAGCAGCAGTCCTTCGAGTATTAACAACAACCACTGCGATCGCCAACCCACCTGCCAAGCGTGGCGATTACGGCACTATCCTCCATTCTTGGGGAGGCCTATGTCCAGCGTGGACGTTAAAAGGCTGATGGATGGATGGATAATATTGAAAAATAAGGCATAGTTGCTATGGGAAATAGCTTGTACATTCAAGACTTGAATTACTATTACCTACTGCCACCGTTGTTTGTTGCCTAAATATCTACTTGAAAAATTTCATTGATTTTACCTACTTATTTTTAAGTTTATGATTTTCACTCCTATAAAGTTTGAGAATCACATTTTTGTTTCATTGTAGAACGGGGCAATAGCGGACGTATTATGCTTTTGAAAAAACAAAATTGTCATTGCTGGCCAAGATACGAAACATTCAAAACTGTTGTAAAAGTAAAATTTGACTGGGGTTAGACCGGAATAAAATTCTTTATTCAATACGACAAAATTGGCTTTTTCTTTTTTCATAAAAATATTTTAGAAGTCCGTTAACAAAGCAGACTATTGAAATAAAAATATTCTTTTAAAGTCTTACAAGAACATCAAAAAACCATCCGCTCTTACCCCATCATACCTTATGCTTTATTCTCCGGTGATCACCAGTGAACAACCGGGAGATCGCTAAATAACCGGTGAATTCAATCGGTTGTCAAAATCCCGCTCCGGTGCAAACCTCTAACCTTTATTTAGTATTTTTGATCTATATTTTTTAGCATTTGACATGCTCCGCCACTTTTTAAAGTATAAATTATTTGAGAATAAGGAAAAAGAGATTTTTTGTACTAGCGGGAATCGAACCCGCGTCTTTTCCAATCCGGGGAAGTGCTCTAAGCCACTGAGCTATAGTACAGGTCCTTCGACCATCCCAATCTCCTTATTACATTTGTCTTTACGACCAGCGCCATCTATCGGAAGCATTTACATGCATTAAACCGATATAGTAAGTTTAATTTTGCAATTAAAATTCATACTATGTCCCCTATGCGGCTCTCATAGAGAACGCTGCGGCCTCAAGATAGTCTGCCACTAGCCACCTCAGGTATGCAGGCACCCTGTGATACCGGAGCGCCTCTCCGATGCAGCTGAATGGCAGACTATTGAATGCGTTGGCGATGTCAACCGACACCGCCAACAGCACTCCACCGCCGGCGTATGTAGTGTCCCTATGAATTATACACCGCAGAAATTACACTTCTTTTTTACCTACAAGTCTTTATTAGAATTCATACTCTATCCCAATATTTGTGAAAATGTAGAAGTAAATGAATATGAGTTTATATGCGTCATAGAGGGCTGGGTACCAAGTGGGAGTACTCACTTGGTATCGGGCCCGAGCGGGTTGGTACCACCATCTCCCGTGTGACCGGCCATGAAGCACATCGTTGCGTTTTGGCTGTAGCAGGAGATAGCCGTTTATTCTTTCATTTCATATCCGTGAAATGAAATGGTGAGCAGCAGCTTGACAATACTCTTGGTATAGTTGAGTCCATGAGCGACGGTTACCATTTACCATCAGATGGGCCGTGGCTCGTCTGCCACTACGAAATGACAACCGTAAAAGCTATAACTTTGATTATGACAATACTGACTTATATCGAGAAAACCCGTTTTGATACATTATAAATAAATATTCACGGACATTTTTTACAGAACGTCCTCTGGTCCCAAACTAAGCTTAACGCTTGTGCTAAGGGTACCAGATTACGGATATAATACATATATATTACTTTTTTTTTGTAAAACATACATATAATGGATAGAAAACACCCAGACGCAGTACAAATACCTGTGTTCATCACACAAATAATTGTCCTGAGTGGGAATAGAACCCATGACCTCGTGCACGGAAGACGGTTACACTACCGACTACGCCACGAGGCCCCTCAAAACATTAATTTTGTTGTTATAATATTTTAATTTTTATTGCTAATGGTGGCAGATGAACCACACCACGGCCAACCTGATGGTGAGCAGTAATCGCTGTTCACGGACTCAGCAATACTAAGATACTTTCAAGCTGCTGCTCACCATTTTATTTGGCGAATAACGATTTATATGGCACAAGAGAGTACTCCCACTTGATACCCTTACCCATACCATCTCCCATGTGATCGGCCATGAAGCACATCGGTGTTTTGGTTGTAGTAGGAGATAGCCGTTAACTCTTTCATTAGGCCGTGGCTCGTCTGCCACCAAATGAAAAAAAAATCTATTCCATTCTGCGGGTGCCGTAAAAATTTACTAAAAACATTATGTAAACGGGATAATAATAATTAGTAAATAATTTGATATAATGTAATAAAAGGAAAAGGATTGTTGAATGGAATTTGTAATAGTACTACGAACATCCTCAGTTAAATTACCTTGGAAAAAATAACAATATTAAAACCTTGATATAATTTAGTGTCCCATTTGATGGTAGATGGTATCCACCATTCATGGAGTTACCAATACCTAGAATGCAGTTAGGCCGCTGCTAGTGTAATATTGCAGATAACAAAATGTTACTATAGTGAATATGAAATAATAATTTCACGAAAATAATATAATAGTAAATAATATCAAGAATTTATAGGAGACTTACTAGTAGAGGTCAGTTTAATGTAGACATTACTCCTTTTGTTCACGAACAACCTCCAATTCTTTTTTAATATTTTGGAAATTAGTTATCATCTTGAATATTAGTTCTCGAACATCACTTTTAATCATTTTACTCATTATGAAAGAAGAGTTCGTTAATAACCACAATCTCTTTGACCACAATAGTCACGCTCTCGATGTAATTTGACGGTACCTTCCCTAGTGGCAACTGTTATGTTCCGTTGTTGCAACAAACCTCTCCGGAAGTTGGAGACAACGTGATATCGCAATATGACACAGTTGCGCTGTCTCTTTTCCTCATATATTCACTATTATACGGGTAAAAGTTACCACGTTGTTTGAGAAAATAATATTGAAGACAACGGTTTTAATTATCAAATAAAAAATAGTAATTTTTACGGACTTGTCACGTTATTGAAGCAAAGAGGCGTAATTTTGCTTATTTGACTCATTCGGTAGGTAATTAGTCCCCGTTTACACTTTATTTTTATTATTATGCGTGCTCTGTGCTCGTTTCGTCTGCACTGCTAGAATGTCGAAGCCGTTCTAAAGTAAGGTGTACAGATTACAGTTCAGTTCAGTCGATTAAAGTTAATGTCCGGAGTGCGCAATCTATAAGTTATAGTATGTAGTACATATACATCAACGATTAAGGTGTGTTAAACGCACTGCGAATTTTATTCGTGTGACTTTTTTCGCAAAATTCTGTGACATAGGAAATGGCATGAAGTTGCACGCACATGCGGAAAAAAATTCGCTCGGAAATAATGCTGCAAAAACATCTGTATCTTACCACAGAATTAATGTTTTGTGGAGTATGGAATTCTATGCCTCCGACCGCACTGCTGAAAATAATTCGTCTAGCCCAGGGGTCTCCAAAATTTGAAGCCTTAGGGCCATATTGATTTTTTCAGTATGTCCCAAGGGCCAAAACACATTTAGATAAATCTCATTAATGTTTTTTGTTTTACTGTAATTAGTGGGATTAATTTCAATGATTTGTTAGTTATGAATATGCTTAAGTTTAGATACTTAAGTTTTCTGCGTCATCGTTTCTGTCGTTTTGTTTTTTACCTTGCAAGTAAATAAAACCGAATAATTATAATTCTGTGTTTTCTTCTTCAACATATCATTACAACAATAAGACATTGGTTGTCGCGGGCCGGATTGATGGCACTGGCGGGCCGGATCTGGCCCGCGGACCGTAGTTTGGAGACCCCTGGTCTAGCCTAACGCGCAGTTCGATCTGTGTTGTTAATGCTTAGACAATCATTTTTAGAAATGCCAATCACCGAATACTTATCAAATGTTGTCGAATGACGTTAATTGTGAGCAGGTACCTTATTATACATTTAATGTGACGTAGGTTTTTGGACTATAAATAATATGCATGACAGTCTTTACGAATTTGCTACGAAAATAATGCGTAATTTCGAGATTATATCACTATAGTTCTGCTGTAGCTGAGTTCATAGATAAATCCCGGAGGAAAATATTATTGTCATGTCGGACAACGTAAACAAACTGAACAATTTTAATTTACTAGACTGGCAAAATTTTGGTCTTAATAATATCATTAAACAAACAAATATAGTGGTTGAGCGTTGCTTGTTCCAGCATGAATGGGCAAGCTCGATTGGGGAAGTACCACCCTCTCACAGAAGATCGGTGTGAAACAACCGTAGGTACAGGCTACAGTTGTTTCATGCGGTGAGTGCAAGGTGAGTGTCTAAATAAACCCTCCCCCTTATTCTTCCTCCACCTCCTACCCCTTCTTCTTTCTTTGGATCTTCCTTGGAGTTGGCGATGCGCGAGTGATGCCTCTGATGTTGTTAAAGACCACGGTAATCTTCAAAATCAATATAAGCAGTCAAATCCTTGGAGTACTTACATCATTCTAGGGCACAATAATTATCTCTATGAAAACTAGATGTCTCACGGAAACCATTCATTATTTCCTTTTTTAGGGCTCCAGACTATATGTCACATTTTCACATTTATAGTATTAGCAAGGATAGTAAAGATACTCATACTTAGTATGATCCATTCTTTTCAGCCAATAAAACAACACCTCACGGTGAAGAGGAGTCTATTAACTTTCGACCATCTCCTAACTTTAAACACATGAAGAAATACTTGAAATCCAAGTTTGAGGAGATAAACGCTACTGGGTGTTCAGGTGGCAATAATGCTCAAGAGAAGCCTGCTCATGTCCATCTCCAAAACAATCCTGGTCCATCAACAAGTAACACTAAAAATGAGGCCTACTTGAAGTCCAAGTTTGAGGAGATGAAAGCTGCTGGGTGTTCAGGTGGCAATAGTGCTCAAGAGAAGCCTGCTCATGTCCATCTCCAAAACAATCCTGGTCCATCAACAAGTAACACTAAAAATGAGGCCTACTTGAAGTCCAAGTTTGAGGAGATGAACGCTGCTGGGTGTTCAGGAGGCAATAGTGGTCAAGAGAAGCCTGCCCGTGTCCATCCCCAAAACAATCCTGGTCCATCGACAAGTAACATTAAAAATGAGACAGCTACAGCTCCTCCAGTATCTCAACCCTCCAATATACAGCCACCACTGCCTCCTAATCCTCCACCTAAAAGCCCCTTGTCTGAGATTAAACAAGAAGTAATGGAAGAAGAATATGACTACAGCAATATACAGAATCAAAATGGACTGCAACAGTTGATAACAGAGTATAAAACTGATCCCCAAGATCAAGAACAATACCAGGATCAGAGTCAAGATCAGTACGATGATCAATATCAAGAACAACTGCCAGAAGATCCACAACAGCCGAACCCCCTGGAGTCAGGACCAACTATGTGCCGGAACTTTGTACGAGGAACTTGTAAAAGAGGATCTGCATGTAAATTTTCACATGAATTAATTTTATCCCAGTTACCTGGCGTATATACATTCTGCAAGAATTTTCAGAACCGGCCATGTAATTATGCTAAATGCAAATTTGTTCATGCCACAGTATTTGAAAAGGAAAGGTTCTATAGGACTGGAAAGTTACCACCTCATACTATGGCTCATTTAAAAGCCTCCGATACGCCACCGCCGCCACCGCCGCCGCCGCCACCTCCGCCTCCGCCTCCGCCAGAAGGTAAATATACAGAGCCACGCCACATTTAATCATGGTTAATCATATTTTGATTTGGTTTTAATACAACATTTCGAATAAATGTTTTAAAACAACGGGATGATTTAAGTCCCTACAGAAAAAAACTTTGATCTTTTATAATCCCAAGTCTTTGTCACGAAATAGTTGACATTTATGTGCATTAGTAGTGTTATATCAGTTATATTTATTTACGTAAATAAATCATCTAATTCAATCAATTAAATTCTAAAATTGTTTTGGTGCATGCTTGCTAAGTGATAATTTCAATGTTTTTGCATATTCTATTTTCAGAACCACCTGCTCAGGAAATACCTCCAGGATGTACATACATGGATGTGAATACTGGGTGAGTTAAATAATTCATCACAATGCCAGTATTGCTAATATTCACTAGTGGAAATTACCCGAAATATGGGAATTTTATAGTTTATATTTATTAGATACTATTTATTTAGGTTAGAATTACTATATTTGGATTTTTTATTTTGTAGACTAAAATGATATTTGATTGCCACGTATCGTTACAATAGTTCAATAGTGTTGTTATAGTCTGAATTATGGAAAACACATTATTAATATTTTTTTATTATAATAAATTTTCTAATGGTTTATTAATTTGAATTTGCGTTGATCATGCATGAATTTATTGTTGTAGTGCCATTTACAAAATCTAAATTAAAGTAATCCCTATTTCTATATGTTTTAACTGAATAAAATTGCATTTGCGAGTGTTATTTAGGTTCATAAGAAAATTGCATTTAACGAAAACGACATAAAATTAGGTGATGGGTATCCCACCTTAGATGCCTATTTGTCTGCTTATTATCATTTTAGTCAAAATGGAAAAAATAAAAGCCGAAGTATCTTTTTTTTATTTATATATATTTTTAGCATTTGACCTGCTTAGCACTATACATTAAACACAAAGTGAAAAATGTGAAATCGAAAATAACAGTCAGGAGCAGGATTTGAACCTGCATCTCCTGGATACCGTCCAGATGCTTTACCAATTCAGCCATCCTGACAATTGCTCCCTACTGCTAATTTCGATAACACATTCATACTTAACGTCTTTGGGTGACGCCTGCACCATCTGTCGGAAGTATTTTCATACATTATACCGACCAGGTAAACTTAATTTTACAATTAAGATTTTACCTAATAATGACGCAAACCCTATAAATATTTATATATATTTTTAGCATTTGACCTGCTTAGCACTATACATTAAACACAAAGTGAAAAATGTGAAATCGAAAATAACAGTCAGGAGCAGGATTTGAACCTGCATCTCCTGGATACCGTCCAGATGCTTTACCAATTCAGCCATCCTGACAATTGCTCCCTACTGCTAATTTCGATAACACATTCATACTTAACGTCTTTGGGTGACGCCTGCACCATCTGTCGGAAGTAT
The DNA here is from genome assembly GCA_948253155.1 of Leucoma salicis. Classification (NCBI taxonomy): domain Eukaryota; kingdom Metazoa; phylum Arthropoda; class Insecta; order Lepidoptera; family Erebidae; genus Leucoma; species Leucoma salicis. The sequence goes on along the minus strand of OX411822.1, from coordinate 7,403,757 downwards.
TTTCATACATTATACCGACCTGGTAAACTTAATTTTACAATTAAGATTTTACCTAATAATGACGCAAACCCTATAAATATTTATATATATTTTTAGCATTTGACCTGCTTAGCACTATACATTAAACACAAAGTGAAAAATGTGAAATCGAAAATAACAGTCAGGAGCAGGATTTGAACCTGCATCTCCTGGATACCGTCCAGATGCTTTACCAATTCAGCCATCCTGTATAATGTATGAAAATACTTCCGACAGATGGTGCAGGCGTCACCCAAAGACGTTAAGTATGAATGTGTTATCGAAATTAGCAGTAGGGAGCAATTGTCAGGATGGCTGAATTGGTAAAGCATCTGGACGGTATCCAGGAGATGCAGGTTCAAATCCTGCTCCTGACTGTTATTTTCGATTTCACATTTTTCACTTTGTGTTTAATATCTTTTTTTTTTATGCCATCCTGTAGAGGCAGTTTTATTCTACCTTATAGGAGTGGTAAGAAGCGTTATCTAATACCAAAACGAAATCGTTAAAATTACCTTTAGCCACACTCCTAAAAACATTCTATTTTAATAATAATATATCTGCTTACAATTAGAAACTGTAGCGGCCCATATAGATAACATAAAACAGTTTAAAACAATAAGCTTTGTGCATTCCGCTAACCTCAAAAAAGAACACTAGTTGCCTAGGATTCTGTGAACTGAGTGAACTCCAAACCCCATCTGCGCTAGAACAATAACTCTACCGATTACAACTGCGTCGGATTCCTCGAAAATACATTAATTGTGCAGTAAAGATCTTAGCCATTGTAGTCCCGACAGACATGCAAGTTAATCCCTTATTATCGACATAATTTTGTTATCCTTTATTACACATTATCTGCCGACTATGATTTATTTTAAATTTTAATTAAATAAATACAGTAAAACAGTGTTGTTTTTGCACTATTAACCTATTCAAATAGCACCTACGGTATATTTTATATATATTTCCTATAAATTTGTCTGCCAACCTGTTTTTTTTAATATGTATAATAAAAAGGGTAAATTTGGCTAACATGGCAACCCTACATTCATTCACACATAGATAGCCGCCGCCATTACGCAGCCTCAATTTCGTCGTAGCAAGGCGCTGTGCGGTTCCTTTATGCGTCCATGCATTCTAAATAATAATTTTGCATAGGAGAAACTTAATAGATCTTAATGTAGATGATATACTTTGTTTTCTGGACTTCAGATGGCCCTATAGACATTATAAACATTGATTTTCTGCAAGTTCTGGTTCCGGTAGTAAGCGAATATCAATATGGCTGAGAATCATAAGGGCTAAGGCAGCTTTAAATGTACAGCCTTTTGTTATAGTTTTAATGTATAGAATTTGTATTTATAAGTTTATCTATACTATTTTATAAAGCTGTAACAGAGCTATGTCTGTACATTTAAGATATTTGAGAAAAAACGACTGTATATAGGCTATATATACGTGCCTAAACACAAAACGATTTTTTGAGATTTTTTGTCTGTTTATCTGTTTGTTCATCACGCAAAAAATACTGAACGGATTTTGATGCAACTTTTTTTATTTGATAGCTCTTGATTAGACTTAACAACTGATATACATTTTATCCCGCTAATAGTAGGGGTAGTAATTTATTTTTCTACATAGTCTCCTAACAAATCAATACATTTAGTCCATCTTTTTTCTAAACCCAGGATTCCCTTTGAAAAAAAATCCTTTTCTTGACCCTCCCAAAACGCCTCAACAGCGGCCATAACTTCGCTATTGTCTTCAAATTTCTTGCCTCGGAGGTGTTCCTTGAGCCGAGGAAAGAGGTAAAAGTCACTAGGAGCCAGATCTGGTGAATAGGGAGGGTGTTCGACCAGTTCGAATCCCGTTTCTTGAATGGCAGCCATCGCAACTGCGGCTTTGTGAGCCGGTGCGTTGTCTTGGTGAAACAGCACTCCAGCTCGCAGTTTGCCGCGTCTTTTTTCCTTAATGGCCTACCGTAATCTTCTTATTTGGTCTGCGTAGTAAGAGCCCGTAATAGTGGCTCCCTTTTCCAAATATTCCACCAAAATTATTCCTTTAGCGTCCCAAAAAACAGACGCCATAACCTTTCCCGCCGAACTTGAGACTTTGAATTTCTTTGGCGTCGGTGAGGAGGCTCGCTTCCAAGTCATCGATTGTTTTTTTGTTTCAGGATCAAAATGGTGGATCCAGGTCTCGTCCATAGACACAAAACGCAACAAAAAATTTTCTTTATCTGCTTGGAACTTTTCGAGATTGACCCTCGAAATGTCAACTCGTTTTTTCTTTTGCTCGTCGGTTAACATTCTGGGAACCCAACGCGCAGAGACCTTTTTCATATGCAACTCGTTCGAAATGATTCTTTGAACGCTTCCATATGAGATCTCTGTGACCTCAGCTACATGCCTGATGGTCACTCTTCGATCTGCCAACACAACATCTTCGACTTTTTTCACGTTGTCTTCTGTGAGGGACGTGGATGGGCGTCCTTCGCGATGTTCATCTTCAGTGGATATTCTGCCCAGCTTAAACTCCTTGGCCCAGCGTGCAACTGTAGAATATGGAGGAGCAGAGTCCCCCAATGTTTCCACCAAGTCACAGTGAGTCACTTGATCACAGCTCTAATTTCGTTTTTCTCCATGTTGATGTTATCTCTTCGACAGTTCGTATTCAAATGAATGTATCTCCCGGAAATCCTGACCTATTTATATGATTTTTTTAGGCTGACGTAGTGAGTGTATAGGCTAGGGAAAAAAATTTTTTTTGGATTTTTATGTGGACCTGAAGTAACCAATTATCATTACGTTTGGATAACCCCTCGTATTTTACCACATCATAAACCACTTCCTTAATGCATTCATCTGCTCCATGAGAAAGGCGAGCGTTTAACTCCATTAATAAGATGTTAGAAAACTGTAACAATATAATTATTCTTAGCAAGGATATATATATATATATATATATATATATATATATATATATAGAATTTGACATGCTTAGCCATATAAATAACAATACACAAAATGCAAAAATGTGAATGTGATGTCTGGCGTCATCCAAGACATTAAGAATAAAATGTATTATCGAAATTTGTATTCCTGAGCAGTTGTCACAATGGCTGAATTGGCAATGCATCTGGGACAGTTCTCCAGGAGATGCGTGATTATTGTTGATTTTCGCACTTTGTGTTTAGAATATTTATTGTTTCAGTGCAAATATGATAGAAATGGCAGCCGTGGGTGGGCTAGCGAACTATATGTATCAATCACAACTGCAAAACATGCAGAGCATGCAAAACGTACAAAACGTGCAGAACATGCAGACCATCAATGATTTATATGCAGCAGGCTCATCAGCTTCTGCTGCATCTAATTTAGCGTCCCATTTAAAGAAAACATGGAGCAATACATTTGGCAACGATGGCTGTAAGTATTTTAGCATATTAACACATGTTTATCTCACCATGTGCCTCTGGCAGTTAATAAGTTCGCTCAATGGCTCAGCATTAAAAATAATACTAGATGAAAACCCGGCTTCGCTTGGGTGAAATGTGACTCATAATACACAATCTTTTACAAAACTGATACGTGTGAATCGGCCTTAACGAACTCAAGATGGCATCCGAGTGGCCAATATGACTACTACCATTTGCACCATTAGAATTGTAACAAAATACTCAATCCGAATTTTGCGGATATATGTTGTCGACTCGAAATCATTATTTTTTTATACTTACTTATCATCACGCCATTTCCCTTGCGGGGTAGGCAGAGAGAACAGAGTGCCAAGAGGCTCTATTCTTGCATACATCTCTCGTTTCCTCAACATTAATAACTCTCTTTATACACGCTCGCCGGTTTCGGAGACTCCTGACTCTACCTTCCTTTAATACATGACCGATTTGGTCTAGGTAGGTGAGTCTCGGTCGCCCCCTGTACCTATATACTTTCACTTTCGCATTGTATATCTTCTTAACCAGTCGCTGGTCCGGCATTCTTTCCACACGTCCGAACCATCGGAGCATTCCCTTTCGCATCTTTACACCAATACTCTTTTTCATACATACACGCTCTCTTACGTCGTCGTTACGAATGCGGTCAATCAGCCTCACTCCACAGATTGTCGCAGAGATCGCATTTCGACCGCATTGATTTTACTCTCATGCTGTTTTTTGCATACCCAACTCTCGCTTCTGTATAATAACGTTGGGACAAGCACTGCGTTGTGTATTGCGACACGTGCCCTCTGGCTGAGGTGATGACTGCCGAGAAGTTGTCCCAATGCTCCGTTCACTCTATTTCCCGCCTTCACTCTTCTCTCTACATCAGTGGTGTGCCTTCCATCCCGACTGAATCCACATCGAAGATATACAAATTCATCCACTTGTTCTAGCACACCATTTCCTATTGCTACTCTACTCATCTGTTCTGGCTTCTTCTCTTTCAAAACCATTGTTTTGGTTTTGTTCACATTCACACGTAGGCCCCTTTTCTTACAATCTTCTGCAATTACGTCGACTAGGGTTTGCAGGTCAGCCGCGGTCTGCGCTAATAAAACCACATGATCTTCATATAGCAGAGAGTTAACCACTGAGTCGCCAATCTAAACTCCAACATTCATTTCATTCAACCTTTGTAGACATTTATCCAGATATATGATAAACAGTCTGGTTGATAGAACGCAGCCCTGTTTAACGCCGATATTCACATCAAACCAGGGTGACATTCCATCATCCAGCCGCACACAAGCTCTGCAGTCCATGTAGTTGGACTGCACCGCTTGTAGCAGTCTACCGTTTATACCATACTCCGGCAAAATGTCGCAAAGTTCCTTTCGTACAACCATGTCAAATGCTTTCTCCAAATCTACAAAACTGCAGAAAACCCTCTGGCCTACAACCAGATGCTTCTCCACAATGTTGCGCAGAGAAAACACTTGATCCATGCATCCCCTTCCACACCTGAAACCTCCTTGTACCTCAAACAAAAATTCATCAGACACCATCCTCATTCTCCTTTCAATAATCTTACCATACACATTAGCTGCCAAACTGGTCAAGCTTTTGGCTCTGTAGTTTGCACAGTCATAACGTAAACCTTTTAAACAAGGGCTCGATGACTGTTCTCCAGTCCTTGGTAACCATTCCTGAGCTCCAACATAAATTGAGAAGCATCAGGAAGAATTCCCAGACACATGAGCCTCCAAGCTTGATCATCTCAGCAGAAACCATATCAATACCCGCTGCCTTACTATTTTTCAATCTTCTAATCGCCCATTCAACTTCATCCATAATAATGTCATCAGAGGATGCCGGTACCGAATGCTGATCTGTTAGACCACATGTGGCACCGACATCACCCTGAAAATCCGCAATAAATAATACATATCTCCAAAATATTCACTCCATTGGCTTAACACATCTTGTGTTTGCGTAAGAATGTCTCCACCTTTAGACCTTATTTTATTCATTCTGAAACCTGACCAACCACTCCAAGATTTCTTCACCTCCCTCCAGAAAAGATTGATGTTGCTCTCGAAGTTTTTGGTCAGCCTTTCTTCTGCAATCATATTTGCTCTATCACGCTTCTCTTTCACTAAGGCTTTGGTGTCATTCTTACGTTGCCGGTATATTTCTTTCTTCTGTTCTTTCATACTTGCACTCAGGTTCAAAGAAGATACCTAGTCCAGCCACGCTTTTTTCTTTTGGTCTACGGAAGCTGCTACTTCCGTATCCCACAATGCATCACCTTTCACTTTCCTATGCTTCTTTGAGCATCCAAATACTTCTTTCGCTGTATCTACCATACTATCTTTCAATACTCTCCAGCATTCTTCTATGTCAGATTCCGGCTGACTTGCCATTGTCAGCCGTTCACGGACACCCTCTGCATACTTTGCTCGTACACTCTCTTCTTGCAATTTTTTAATCTTTATTCTTTCAAGCCCTCCGAAGTGGACACGCTCTCGCCAGTGTCTCCACTTTCTGAACAAATCATTAAATCTTGCGATAACGAGATAGTGGTCCGTGTCGACAGTGGGACCCCTGTCTTGTATCCAGAATCTTACTTCAGAGGCGACTGTCTACCAGAATTAAATCTATCATATTTCTCTGTTCTTTCCTTCTCCATGTAGGTATACATATGGATGTCCTTATGTTGAAAAAATGTGTTTGACACAATAAGGTTTCTCTCTATACATACATCCGCAATGAGCCTACTTGCATCGTTCACTCTGTTATCACCAAATGAACCATGCACGTCCTCGAAGTCTGGACGCTTGGTCCCAACCCATTCATTCAAGTCTCCGCATACTATCACACGTTCACTAGCTTCTGCCAAATCCAGAACTTCCCTAACATTATCCCAGAACTTCTCTAGGTCCGATGCCATCGAAGAGCCTACGGGAGCATACGCTGCGACCATGAAGACCCTGGTGACACCTAGTTTTATTCGAACCCATAGAAGTCGTGGATCAAACATTCCGTAGTCTTTCACACCTGAGGTCAAGCGAGTGGACAGCAACACCCCCACTCCCATGCTGGCCCGATTGCTCTGCGGTGCACCAGACTGTGGTTTTATATTGGAGTTCCTATGGCCACCTTTCAGCTCCATCATCAGATCAGCTCCATGTCATCATAATATTGCACTGTCACGCGATATATATGTGCTTGTAAAATTTCAGCTCAATAGGAAATCGGGAAGTGTTTCTAATTTAATTTGCAAGATTTGAACGGAACAAGTAAAAAAGCGTCACCACGCTAACAGCCGATTTTACCATCCCTCCGCATTAAATGTTTCATATCAAAACAGTGTATGGATCCGTTAGGTATATTTATGTACTGTACCTGGTAGGCTGGAATGCAGGCAGAAATAAACACACACTCGATAGCATAGAAAGTGTAATAGCGGGCACAACACAAGCACAGATACAGTTTACAGTCACAGACACAATAAGAATAGAAGGAGAAAAGCAGAGAGATAGCGTGAGAAATAGAAATACGATTTATTATACGAGTATGCGGGTCAAGCGAGCGATAGTACCGTATGCAACCGAGATTTACACCGAACAGTTTCCCTCTGCGGTGTGCCTCGTAAACCGGTTATCGTTTCGTGAGTCCAGTACACCATTTCACACATCGCACGATACGACATAAATGATACTATACTGATATAATATTTTACATAGGATAAATGGTGTATATGAATATGTTGTAAATGCGTAGATATTTAAGTAGGTATGTATATAGGAAGTAGGTATATAATATATCTTTATATATATCATTCTACTGTACGTGTGTCACTGAACTCCTAAACGGCTGGACCGATTTGAATGATTTTTTTGTATGCGTTTGGGTGGCGCCCTGGATGGTTTAGGTTCACATTTGGTCCCGGTAGGTGGCGCCACAATAGGATTTCAGGACTTTTTCTTCTATTTATTTGTGAATGTTTGAGTAAGTACCGGAATGGTTTAGATTCACATTTGGACCCGGTAGATGGCGCCACGATAGGATTTCAGGATTTTATTTTTTTCAATTTTTTCTAATGTAAAAAAATACACCTATCTAACGAATCCAAACGAAACGCCAATGTTTGGACAAGACAACGTCTGTTGGGTCCACTAGTGTATGTATATAAATATAAAGTTTTATTTAATTGTGTTTATATAGATAAATATTATATGTGCTATTTTATTATTATTATTGTGGCGTATGATTATATTATGTGTGTAATTTTATTGATTAAGAGACTCCTGGATTGCAAAAAAAAAACTAATTCATTTATACATTTTAATTAGGACATAAAATTCTGAAAAACGTTCCCAGCCACAATCTCAAGTTTCGAGAAAATTGAGTTTTTAGTACAATTTAACATTACTATCTCACATTTTGCTTAATCGAGTATAAGATATATAGTATAAAATATGTGTTAGAACAAAAAAAACAGCATCACGCCTGTATTCCCCGAAGGGGTAGGCAGAGGTGTATTACACACCCACGACTCGCCAGCTATGTTTGAGTCCCACGTAATAGGGGGCGAGCCTTTTGACGTCTACCGGGCACATTTCCAAACTCCGGGCTGCTACTGAGAATTTTTCTTTTTAGGAAAAAGCTCAATAGCTTTTTGCCCGACCCGGGGATCGATTCCGAGACCTCATGATTAGCAGTCGCATACACTACCGCTACACCACCGAGGCAGTTAGAAAGCTTATATAAAAATATTTTCCAATTGAAAATCGTTGTATAATGCTTATGCTTTTAAAATATATATCACGAGTGACATGCATTCAAATGGCGAAATGAGCACAACGATATTGAAGTACGCTATTGTGGTTTCGCACCATGCAATCAACATTTCATGTTAGACCAAAATACTAAGGTTTCAATTTTTCATCTGAAGTTTAAAAGATATTTATTAATAGGGTTCCCTATTAGGGCCAAGTAGCCTATACTTATAGTCTAGTCAACAAATGCCTTTTAGGTCAAATTTTTTTTGCCGGCTCCTTAAAATATGGTTGAGGCACAGTCGAAGTTCTTAGACTGTGGTTGAGGTGTCATTCGATTCGGAATCGCATGTAGAAAGTTTTGAAAAAATTCAAGATGCACTCGCTAAAATTACAGAAGTTATAAACGATTAACTAAAAAAAGGGGATTGGTTTTTTGGTTATAGGTATCTCAAAAACTATTTAAAATATTTCAAATCTATAAAAAGATTCAAAAAGAGAAGGACGTTTTCTAAAAAAAGTCCCCAACTCCCGAAACTGTAGGACCAATATTTATAATTTTTACCAAGCGCTGAAAATACGTCCGAAAACAGGTACCCGGGTTTGCGCAAGCCACGCCCCCTTCGAACACTTCAACAAAAAATATTAAATAAACTACTTATGTCCTGCATAAAGATACATTTACTTGTTTCAAAAATAAACTGAAAGCTTATGGGTCATAAGTTTTCAGTAACCATAAGTTATAGTTATTGTTAAGAGCCTCACTGAACAACACTCGAAACTTCATTACATTATTATTTAATTTTTGACTTAAAAAAACCTACAAGACATTAAGTACGTTATGTGATTGTTCTAAATATGTTTTATTTTATTTTTTAGTACAAATGTACAGCCAGTTTGAGGCTTCTATACCAAAGAAGTGCAAGGATTGTGATGCAAATGAGTTCAGGTTTGTAAACATAACAATAAATTTAGGTTTTGTACCTAACATTAGCTAATAATTCACTCAATATCTAATTAATAATTTAAAAAAACAAGTAGGGCTATTATATTTATACAAAATATAAAAATGTGAAATCACAGTTACGAGCAGGATATGAAACCTGCATCTCCTGGAATACCATCCCAGATACTTTGCCAATCCGTCGACATGGAGAAGGAATATGTTATGAAAATCCGCAGTCCCATGCAATGGTCACGATTGCTGAATTAAGGTTAAAATTCTGCTTGTGACTGTTTATGGTATACTAGATGTTGCACGTGATATACATATTTTACTGTTATTATAATATTTTTTTGTAGTGTGTTTAATATATATTGTATAATACTTGGAGGTGTATTTTAACGCTTGTGTTTTATTTTACAGATACCAATATCACAAGAATAAACTAGAAAATATGATTAGTGCCGGTGATGAAATGGACAAATTAATGTCACATTTAAATGCTAAAACTCAACGCCTCTGGACAGTGCTCTCTACTGTATTCAAACCGGTATGTGGATAAAGTAACTTCATGTTTATTATAAGATTAAATGAGATTTGCGAAACATATGCAACTGCCTCAGTGGTGCAGCGGTAGTGTGAGCGACTGCTGATCATGAGTGCTATTGAGCTTTTTCGTAAAAATAAAAATTTACAGTAGCAGCCCGGAGTTTGGAAATGTGCCCGGAAGACGGAAAAGGCCCCCTATTACGTAGAACTTAAACCTAGTTGGCGAACCGTGGGCGTATAATTCGCCTCTGCCTACCCCTTTGGAAATACAGGGGTGATGCTATGTTTATGTTTTTATGCAACCATATCGGTAAACTATTTATCAAGTCTCCTAAAAATTGGCCTATTGCTGTATTATAGCCACCGTAATCTGATAGGCATAGCATTCTGGTGGCACGGCGGTTTATTTAGTAGGCGTGGGCCCGATACTGCCCGTTGTGTTCTTGGACAGTGGCTATTGCGATCTAGGTACATATCTCAGTTAAAAATGTATTCTGTTACATTTACTTCTTTCGATTTTGTCCGGATGATTTGATAATGGGCTTGCTTCTGCTAGGGTGACGAGACTGCCCTAGGCTAGTCACCCTCAGGCAATGGTTCATGGGAGTTGGAAAATCGTTATTTTTCGCCGATATTTTGTGGGACGGTGGTTCTTCCCCAGTAGAGCCAGTTCTGAAATCAAAAAGGTTTTATCTACAAATTTTTATTTCTATGTTATACTTATAAAATAAACTAGCCTTTGCCCGCGGCTTAGTTTTTCGGTTATGTCTCAGGTTCCCGAGCGGGATAAAATGTATACCAGTTTTTAAGTATAATCAAGGCCTTTCAAATAAATACAAGTTTCATCAAAATCCGTTCAGTCGTTTTTGCGTGATGCGCGAACAAACAGACCAAAATTCTAAATGAATTTGTTTTGTGTTTAGATACGCCTATATAGCCTTTTTACAGTCATTTTTTCTCAAATACCTTGAATGTTCAGACACTGCTCTGTTACAGCTTTATAATAGTACTAGCTGATACCCGCGACTTCGTCAGCGTTAATAATTTATTTTCTAAATTCGACACCTAATTTACCCGCGATTTAAAAAAATCCTATGTCAAATATAAAATGAAATTTAACATTCTTAATTCAAAAAAGTCTAAATATGTGTGTTTCTATATCTAAATTAGAAACCTACCAAACCACTCCCTCTTTCCGTTCCTATTATTTTAACCAACCACTTCCTCATCTCCTCTATATCATGATTCCTCTTCATGTCCTACAGCTTTTCTTGAGGTGAATTACTCGCGAAGGTTGCTTTGGTCTATAGGCTACCACGCCAACCACTCAGGAGGTGGCAAACTTACCGTCTTACTCACCATCAAGCCGTACAGCCTAGTATAATTATGTGTTATAAACATTGATGTATAAATAAAATTATAGCATCACGCCTGTATTCTCCTAAGGGGTACGCAGAGGTGTATTACACACCCACGATTCACCAGCTATGTTTAAGTCCCACGTAATAGGGGGCGAGCCTATTGCCGTCTACCGGGCACATTTCCAAATTCCGGGCGGCTACTGAGAATATTTATTTTTACGAAGCTCAATAACACTGTCTGACCCGGGAATCGAACCCGAGACCTCATGATCAGAAGTCGCTTACACTACCGCTGCACCACAGAGGCAGTTGATGTATAAAACAGAGAAGATCCACAATTAGGAACTAAAATTGTCCAATATAAATGAGTACAGATTACGCTTTCCTGCACTCATTTCGTTTAGTATTGTTTTCCGCAACGTATCAATATGCCTATTAATACCAAAAACTCTTCTGAAAAACTCATTGACAGTCTCTTTTCTCTCGTTCTCTCTGAATAGTGTCATTAAGCTCACGCACACAGTTAAAAGTTGTTATTATTATACAAAATCATACATACATATTGTCACGCCTTTTTCCCGTAGGCGTAGGCAGAAACCACTTCTCTCCACTTGCTACGGTCCTGAGACACGTCTTTCGCTTCATCTACATCATTAGCGCTTTCATGCATGCTTGTTAGTTTCGAATACCTACTCTTAACCTGGCCTTCCTTTAAGAACGTCTCCGATCTGGTCAAAATACGTTGCATCCGATAAGTGGTGTGGGTCGTAAAGACAAATGTCATGTGGAGATTGTATATGGCTGTTGGTCAGTGCGATAGCTTGGCAGCTTAAGGCACTTCCCCGGATTGGAAGGGACGCAGTTCGAATCCCGCTCGCACTAAAGCTCTTTTTTTCCACATTCACAAATAATTTGTAATCTATAATAAGTCTAAAAAACTATTAAAATAATGCCAATTGAAATATAGAAATCGGAATAACCAAAATAAGTATTTAAAAAAAACCGGCTAAGTGCGAGTCGGACTCGCGCACGAAGGTTTCCGTACCATTGACAAGGTAAACAACATTACACTACTGTAACTCTCTGTAACCATGGTGTATAGCTGTACCAAATTTTATCAGTAAAATTTGGCTCATTTCGTGGTTTTCAACTTAAACTTAGATGCTCATAACGAAACATCGTCTAGAAAGCCTCGTAAAGTACGTTAAGCCATTAGTCCTAGTTGCCATGAACACTTCGATAGTTGTATAGAGGCCCAGTGATTTTTAATTGACCTCTGGTTTAAACTTGATTTTCATTGCCCTTGCCTCGAAGATCCAGATGTCAGTAACTTGGTAGAAAATACGGCTATTATTGGCTTATTTTAACTTATAAATTTCATAAAATTGTAGCAATGTTAAAAAAGTACAATCATCTATGAACGAATAAAACAACAAAAAGGGCAAAAAAATCACGTTAGTTATATGGGACCCCTTAAATATTTGTTTTATTTTGTTTTTATTTAGTATTTGTTGTTATAGCGGCAACAGCAATACATCATATTTTGTGAAAATTTCAACTGTCTAGCTATCGCCGTTCTTGAGGTACAGCCTGGCGACAGACAGACGTTGTATGGGAGCCCCCCTTAAATATTATTATTTTTTTGTTTTTAGTATTTGTTCTTATAGCGACTACAGAAATACATCATTTGTGAAAATTTCAACTGTCTAGCTATCGCCGTTCTTGAAATACAGCCTGGCGACAGACGGACGGACAGACAGACAGACAGTTAAGTCTTAGTAATAGGGTCCCGTTTTGACCCTTCGGGTACGGAACCCTAAAAAACTATTAAACTAATGCCAAATACTCTTTAACTCATAAACATTAAACATAACTAAAATTATTTTGTTAAAAACCATATTTTAGCATGATGTTACTTTAATAACCACATCAATGGTTACCATAGCAACGGTTGACATGTGTAGTTTGTATTGTTGTGATAATGAGTCTAGAAGTCTAAATATGATAGCAGATAAAAATATATATTTTGGATAGGAGTTTCGTAAAATCCTTTCTTAGTGAGCGTCTACGTCGTGAAAGGAGCATCTATGCAAAATTTCAAGTCAATCGGACGTGTGGTTTCGGAGATATCGTGATGAGTCATTAAGTGGTAAATTGCTTATATATATATATAGATAGTTGATACTCAAACTTCTTATACATAATGTTTCAGCAACTAAGCGCTGGTAGCTTGGCGGGAATGAGCACAGGATTCGGAGAAAGAGAAAAGGTAAATATTTACAAATTAACTTTTATCATAATTAACATCCATCCTTACGTTCCTGGTTGTGTATTTAAGTATTTATTTTTGTCTAAATATAGTCTGCGCCCCGTGGCATATACTGTGGCTACTGACCATTTACAGGATATCTATATCGAAAAAACATCACAAATTCTTAACGTGGGTAAATAAAGTGTAATTTTAACCAAAACCAGTGTTGTATTGCTGTAAATTGTATTCAACCTGCATCAGCGGGGATTTGAAACATTTTGACTTGGTACAAATACACATACTTACCACCTTTTTAGAGTCTTACTCGTTTACATCAACAAAATTTCTCTTGGTATGCAATAATACCAACTGCTATTTATCGATCAGCTATTAATATATTATTTTTAAAACCTGTTTTATCCACTGTGAAGCACTTTGGTGTGTTTCAGTTGCAGTGGGAGATAGCTCCATTTATACATTGCCTTCGAAATGGGGAATGGGTGTTTTCTATCTATTATATGTATGTATGTATTTACAAAAAAAAAGTAATATATGTATTATATCCGTAATCTGGTACCCATTGCACAAGCATTAAGCTTAGTTTGGGACCAGAGGATGCTGTGTGAAAAATGTTCGTGAATATTTATTTATTTAACAGTGAGCAGCAGGTTGACAGTATTATAGTCTTAGTATTTTAAACACAAAGTGATAAATGTGAAATCGAAAATAACAGTCACGAGCAGGATTTGAACCTGCATCTCCTGGATACCGTCCAGATGCTTTGCCAATTCAGCCATCGTGACCCTTGCTCCTGACTGCTAATTTCGATAACACATTCATACTTAACGTCTTTGGGTGACGCCTGCACCATCTGTCGGAAGTATTTTCATACATTATACCGACCAGGTAAACTTAATTTTACAATTAAGATTTTACCTAATAATGATGCAAACCCTATAAATATTTAGATATTTTTATATATATGACTATTATTTTTTTATATATGTGACTGTTATTTTCGATTTCACATTTTTCACTTTGTGTTTAATGTATGTTGCTAAGCATGTCAAATGCTAAAAATATATATAAAAATATCTAAATAGTCTTAGTACTGTTGAGTCCATAAGTGGCAGTTACTAGTCGCCATCAGGTGAGCCGTGACTCGTTTACCTCCAGAAACAAAACAAAATCTTCGTTATAAGAATAACTTCATATTTTAATATCTTGACCAACCATATAACATCGACAACATAGAATGCCATAGTCAGAGTCAGTTAGTCAGTCGGTAATATAATATAATATACATGGACATTTTCACACAACATCCTCGGGTCCTAAACTAAGCTTAACGCTTGTTCCAGATTACGGATATAATACATATATTACTTTTCTTTTTGTAAATACATATAATAGATAGAAAACGCCCAGACGCAGTACAAATATATGTGTTCATCACACAAACGATTGTCCTGAGTGGGAATCGAACTCACGACCTCGTCCACGGAAGTCGGTTATACTACCGACTACGCTACGAGGCCTGTAAATTTGATCAAATCAGATTACATTAGAGATCTCTATTAAAATTGTGAACAGCAAGCGTAACGTATCCTTGGTACATATTGGTATAACTGAGTCCAATTAATTTAAGCTCTGGTGTAAAATGATATTTTTTTATTTTCGGAGAAAAAATATTACGTAGCGTCCATACTAAAAATATTATTGGTGAATGAAAATAGTAGTTTTTATCCTGTAATGTCAACAAAAGACACGATTGAATAATTTACTGAGTACACTGTCCTTTGTTTCAGAGTATTTTGGAACAGATGCAGTTACTAGCACCCACCAACAACAGGATGACGACACAACAGATGTTCATGAATGAACAAGAAACCATGAAGGTATATTTATTAAACAGTTCTTTAAACACCTTTACAGATTAAACACAAAGTGAAAAATGTGAAATCGAAAATAACAGTCAGGAGCAGGATGTTATTTTCGATTTCACATTTTTCACTTTGTGTTTAATGTATAGTGCTAAGCATGTCAAATGCTACAAATATATATAAATACCTTTACAGATTACACCCAAACTCAGAACCAAAATCTATCATTCGTTTGTCAATAAACTTTCATTGTTCAATGTGAGACTCACATTTCTCCAAGATAGCGACAACGAGTACTGTGTTGTCTATATCCAGTGCTCTACTAATTTATAAATGTGAAAGTTTGTTTGAATTTTTGTTACTCAATTACGCAAGAACGGCTAAACAGATCAAAATGAAATTTGACAGATATTTATCCCAATACAATGTTGTTAATGTACTTATATTATATTCTCCTAATTCTGAGGTCCACGCAAATGAAGTCGCGGGTAGCAACTAGTATTAATATATATCATGAGAATGAATTATTTATTTGTAAAATAGGCCTTTGCCGCGTGGGGCTGGCACCAAGAATAGCTTCACCCCGTCTCTTCCTATGGGAGTCATAAAAGCCGACTAAGGGATTACCGGGGGCCCGGGCAGCAGCGATCCCCTGTGTACTACAAACATCCACTGCGATCGCCAACCCGCCTGCCAAGCGTGGTGATTATGGTAAAACCCCCATTTTGGGGAGGCCTATGTCCAGCAGTGGACGATGAAAGGCTGATGGATGGATAGATGGATAGAAAATAGGCCTTCAATGATTTTCTTCTGAAAAGACTTGAGTAATTGTAATTTCGGTATCTTCTACTACCCTCGGTTTAACAACACGAGGTTCGCTGCCGCCGCCCACTCTTGGACCGCCACACCTCGGGCGTCCGTCCTGGGGGACTCCCACACCGTGGATCTGGCGTTAACGTCCCCAGGCACGAGCACAGGATACGCCGTATAGAGGTATCCAGGTTTTGCAGGAAGAGGAGGTCTGCACCCCACCCGCCCCATGTAGTGTTTGGCGGGGCGATGGCCCGCCGCGAACGCGGGGCAGTGTAGGGTGGCAGTACAGGTAGCCGCCTGGTGCCCTGCCTGACCGCAGCGGAAACAAAGCCCGCTGCAGTCGAAGCAGTTGGTGCACAGCGGTCGGGTGTGAACGACTGCCATGCACTTTGTAACACCTGGCAGGCCGGGGTTCCAACACGGTTACCGTGTAGCGGTCCAGCCCACTATAGTCGGAATTTTAATTCGATTCCAGATTTGACAATTTCAGTGTTGCAACGTTATGACAAGTACTAAATAGTGACGTTGCGAAATTATTCGATACGGAAATGGAATATTTCCAGATTGATTCCTCTCGTTTATAGTAGTATATCTAAACAACTACTACTTTAATAGAAACTAAGTATATCAGGAAATTAAATATTTCTGAACGGATAATTTAGTTATGACGATTAATTTTATTAAGGATCTGAGAGTTTTCTTTAATAATTGTGTGTGAAATAAATAAAAAAATGTGATCATGAAGGAACATGAGAAATAAAACAAATATATGTATTAGGGTAATATATTATTTTATACATCGTCGCCGTCATCGCTATCGCTATCGCTGTCACTTTCTGTATCTTCTTCTTCTTGTTTAATGGCTCTTGTTGTGGCAGTGTGAGCACAATTTCGCCAACCACTTTCTGTAACATTTATTATAAATATGTCTGTGATATTGTCAATTAACATATCTAGCCTACTCATTTTTTCCTCTTCTTTGACAACATGGGATACGCATTTAGACCATTCGGTAGCAGTAATTTTTTGAATGCCTTCCTCAAATAAATTTCTCACGTCTGTCAATTTGAAGGTTTTATTATTTTGAGCTACATGCCCCTTTACCTGCGCCCTTATCAATTCGATAGGGTTCAGCTCGCAATGGTAAGGGGGCAGTCTTAAAACCGTGATCCCATGTTGTGCTGCCATTTCGTCTACAGCGTACTTATTAAAAGACTCGTTATGTGGAATCAGTTCTAAAAGCGTAGCTTTAACCATATCTGGTTCGTTATGAATATTTTTATTTAAAAGCCAGTCTTGAATTGCAGCTTTTTTCCAGCTCATTTTTGGTGCCGTTTCCAATTTTCGGCAGTGGTAAGGTGCATTATCCATCACCACAATTGAGTTTGGTTTTAATTTTGGTAAGACTCCAGCGAACCACGCCTAAAAAAAAAACAAATTGCATTCATCTCATCATGGTAATCTTCACAATTTTTCTTTGCTTCAAAAATTGTGAGCCCCTCTTCCAGGAAGCCTTCTTCACTACCTATATGGCTAATTATGAGACGTTTGCCTTTTCCAGATGAATTTTTTAATGCAGTGGTCAGTCCCTCCAAAAACGCTTGTCGAGATGATGTGACGTTCTTGTCCACCCAAGTTATTTTTACAGTATGACCTAAAAATAAATATAGTACATGAACATTAAATATTTCTATTAAATTTAATGTAAAATGTATATAAATTCAAAATGTTAGCCTTACCTGCGTTAACCCAAGTTTTATCTTGATAATATATATGTCTCCCTTCTCGTCGAAACTGACATATAGATCGCAAGTAACGCTGGCGCCATGTTATTATATCATTTCGATCAATAAGTGTGCTCTTGCGTGACCGTGCAACAAATTTAAAATTAAGATGCTTCAAAATTTTTCTGAGGGTGTCTTTGGAAACTTTGGGCATTTCTGGATCATCGTTCATCACTTGTAAAATCTAAAATAGTAAATTTTATTATAGTTTGGGATCATTAGTAATATATAAAAGATATAGGTATAAAATAATACTGTCTGACTGATTGACTAACCTTTGAAATGGTTGGAGGTTCTTTCGGTAAAAGAACTGATGAACAATTCTTCGTATTGCGGAGAATGTAAATTCATCAATTTTATCTTTGAAACTTCGCATTGGTCCAGTTTTTTTAGGAGGAGTTGGCGGCGCTCCTTTATTTACTTCCTTCAAAACGTTACAAACAGAGCGTGAGGTTATTCCCAATATGTCAGCAACTTTGCTCATACATTCATTTTCTTCCACAACTTCAAAGGCCTCCGATTGCGCAGAAGTTTCATTTTTCACGTACTTGTAGGCGTTGCGGATCATTACTTTTTCAGTAACAGTGAAAGCTTTTCGTGGTCGTTTTTTTCTTGGGGACAAGAAAACATCCACGTCTTTTTGTGATGTACTTGGCTGAGGATCCATTTTGATGGAAAAACAAAACAAATAGATTCACTCAAAGTTCACAAAAAAACTATTAACGTAACAACAAACACAACGTAACAAAACTTTAACAAAAACCCAACAAAATAACAAAATATCGATTCGCAATGAAACAAGATATTCGTGCAGTTAGACTGGGAGAATGAAGCCGAATGACAAGATAAACAAAATGGCGATAGCTGCACGAGCGCGCACGGGTTGTCAATACAGAAAACTATCTAGGCTCTTTTATTATAAGTTTTTTGATTTTAATATAAAAAACAAAAATATTAACTTTTTATAAAATAAAGCAGCGGTTACTAATTAATAAATAATTATTATGAATAATTATGTATTTATTTAAATAAAAATCAAAAATTTAGGCTTTAATTGGCACACCAATATTATGATTACATAAACATAAATCGCGATTGTTTATCAATTTTTGTGTTCATCACTATACTATTAATATGTGGTATCATTATTTTACAAAATGACAGTAGCTAATGTCAAATGTGGAATCGAATTATAATTCCGACTTTAGAAGTCTACCGGCGGCGGCAAACTCCTTGACCGCCATGATAGGGCACGAGACCCAGGCGGCACCTACACCACCTGGACCTGGGCGAATAGTGCCCACTGGGTGGATGGACCGGGGAACGTCCGCTACCCGCAAAGCCTCCCGAGAAGGTGCGACGCTCCGTGTGCGGATGCGTCGCTCAGTAGAGGGTACCTGAAAGGGTAAGCCGCCGGCGGACCATCGAAGGAATTTAACATGATTCCAGTGGCCCGCCAATAAAGGCGGAGAGACGGCACACGACGGGTTTCTTTAGTGGGTGCAGGCCCCACACTACCCTGTTTGTTGCCCCGAATGTCGGGGTGTGCGGTTACGAACATTATTTCCCGCCTTAACAAAAAAAAAGGTATCTCCACTGAACCCCTTCGGACTAAGCAGTGCCCCCAGGGACAGGGTCCGCTTGCGCCAGAATCTCGACATGAGTTGCTCTACTAGGACCGCAACCTCTGCTTGCCGCGGTGTCTGAGCTGTGGTGGCCTCATTCGGCCCGCCCTCCTCAGCAACAGACATATCGGTGATTTACGATTTTGTCGCTGTGGCCCCGTTGTCCTCCGTCTTCAGAGCCTGGGGGGCCAGTTTGGCCCCACCGACTCCGACGCCTGGTCTAACCGCCGTGCCCTCTGCTTAGTCAGAGGGACGCGTGGAGACCCGTTCTGTCCGGAATTTGCCGCCGCCGACTGCCGACGTTGCCCATGGTGCACCACTAGGTGGTAAATCGGCACCACATCCCGTAGGACATATACCTAATTTAACCGACACAATCTACACCCAAACTCTAAATAATTATTTGTGGATCGCACAAAGAAGTGTCCTGCTTGGGAATCGTCGCCACAACACTCGGCATCAGAGATAGGTGATGCGAGGATATACGAAAAATAAAAAGAAACAGTTTCCGTTTAAACACAAAGTGAAAATGTGAAATCGAAAATAACAGTCACGAGCAGGATTTGAACCTGCATCTCCTTAATACCGTCATCTGGACGGTATCAGGCTTTGCTAATTCAGCCATCGTGACAATTGCTCCTGACTGCTAATTTAGATAACACATTCATACTTAACGTCTTTGGGTGACGCCTGCGCCATCTGTCGGAAGTATTTTCATACATTATACCGACCAGGTAAACTTAATTTTACAATTAAGATTTTACCTAATAATGACGCAAACCCTATAAATATTTAGATATTTTTATATATATTTTTAGCATTTGACATGCTTAGCAACATACACTAAACACAAAGTGAAAAATGTGAAATCGAAAATAAAAAAGTATTTTCATACATTAAACCGACCAGTAATCGGTAATCTTAATTTTACAATTAAGATTTTTACCTAATAATGACGCAAACGTTCTGTTATTTTCGATTTCACATTTTCACTTTGTGTTTAATGTATAGTGCTAAGCATGTCAGATGCTAAAAATATATATAAAATATATAAATAAACAGTTTCCGTTGTAAAAATCTCGGTAAAAGATCGCAGCACCATCTAGCGAGTAAACCACCGATCTAAACCATCCAGAGACCCACTCAAACACATAATCAGATACATTTTTTTTATGAAAGTAGTGTTTTTGAGTTATAGCGAGATTAAAGCACGGCAATTGATTGTACATGAGGATGATAGCTAAGTTTTTTTTTTCAGAATATGATCGGCTCAAATATGAACTTCCAGAATATATTAGCGAATATGTTTATGAGTTCTAATCAAACACCTTTACAGTATGCGAGACATCATTGAACAAGAACAATCATTAGCGTTGTATTTTACTTCGATATTTTGAACACAAGTACTAATAACGTTCAAAATGGTAAACTAAATCATTCTGCATTTATAATTGTTATAAATTTAAACAAACTTAGGCTAAAAATGCTAGTATAAGGTTTTATCTTAGGGTCCTGATATACTAGTGAGGGAAAATGTAAAATACCGTTGATACGCTAACAAACAAACAAACAAAGCATCTAAAAGAATATTGTAGGTTCTGTAATGCCTAAATATATCCAATAATTTTTTAAATATCTTTAACAAGCTCATGCCCGCGGCAGAGCCGCTTTGTTTTCATGTAATTATTGCTTTACTCAGTACCTCGGTACCTAATAAAGCTGCCTGTCGCTTGATTTTTATATCTATAGTCATCGCCATACTTCGTTCAGCCGTTTACATAAAATTTTAAGTAATTATGCAATTATGCCTCAATGGATTACTATATCCAAGAGAAAAAACCGCTCGCTATTTTTTTAATTTTAACGTGTTCTGACATTCAGTCGGACGCAATGAGGAGACTATTATTGAGCAGCTCTATTACCTCTGTTACAGTTATACAGTACAGTATATATGTATGCTATTTAAATGTGGCATTGTGGTCACGTGAAGTTCTTTCTGTTTTAATATGTTATTTATAAGTATAAGTATTATAATAGGTTACCAAAATAAAGTGGAACTGTGTCTCAAGTGCGGTGTCTTTACAATTCTAATTGTTATCTTCTCCAACTGTCATCTACTTCGGAATTAACAGCGCTATTACCCTTAAAATCGATTTTATGTATTTTTACGCTCTGTTCTGCTGTTTTACTAAACATAAATGTCATACTTTTATCCTTTGAGGATCACAATTGATATTTTATAAAACAAATACGCAGACAAAATGTTCTCAATAATATACTTTTAATACAATTTTATATATTTGTAACTAGTTTAGGTTATTATATCATATTGTATTAGAAAAGATGAATATTAAACTATATGTTGTGTAGTGGAGACGTTAGTCTTGTAATAAAATTATAAATAAAAGAGTTTTGTGTTATTATTAATGCCCTTACCAAAGTCACTATCCCATGCTACGAGAGTGCATACATAATTTTATATCATTTTTACCATAAAAGATTAAAACTGTGTATATTAACATTGTTGCTCAAACACTACCGTAGTCAGATTCATAATGAGGGTTAGTCATGAAGGCGTGTCCCATGCCAACAAATTCTATGCTAATGCGGCACCAAGGTGTGGAAACGATCACCTGCTTATATTTCAGAAAATTCAGACGTTACATAATATTTAATGCTTGCTATTCTTATAGACCGTCTGTAGCCGTGTGGGGCCGGATTTAGAATTGTCCCACCCCTCTCTACCCACGGGAGTCGTAAGAGCCGACTGAGGGAATACCGGGGGAGTGGGCAGCAGCACTCCCTCGAATATTAACAACATCCTCTGCTATCGCCAACCCGCCTGCCAAGCGTGGCGATTACGGCATTATCCCCCATGACGGGACCGCTCGTTGTGGCGTCCTCTTGGGGAGGCCTATGTCCAGCAGTGGACGTTGAAATGCTGATGGATGGATGGATGGATTCTTATAGAATAAAGTATGTAAATCAAACCTTATAAATAACTTCTACACACTTCTATTCTAACACGAGTAAGCAGTAGAGATTGGCTGAATGTGATTTGAACCGTATACGAACTTCGGCCGAACATTCGATAAAAATAGAAAATACGGCCGAACTGGTGTATTTTTTTTCGCCGCGCTTTCTCGGTAATTTTGACGTGATAACGTCTTATAAATCGAACGCCGGCTGCACGCACGAAAAAGTGTCACGTTCCGAAAAATGTATGGTGACCGATGCATTGTTTTTGAAACTCCCAGAAAAACATGATGTTATCGCGCGTAAACCATTGAGCTGTAAATAGGGCTCAATACCGTAAACCGACTTTACGGACAACCATAGTTTTTTTGGAAAGACAACTTCATGTCATTAAAAACGGTCAATCAAAGAGTAGAATAATCTAAAAAAAGACGGTCAATATAAGGGTGTCATTGGTATTTAAAATCATTTATTGTGTTTATTTTATTAAATTCATAGAATTAACAAAAAAAACTAATTTATTTTTGACATTTGGAGGGAGGTAAAATCGGCTGTTAGCGTGGGGACGCTTTTATTTTTTTTTAAACGCCATCTGTTGACAACAGCGTCTACTTACACGCTTGTTCCTTGAAGCATAATGGCAATCAATAAACTAATAACAGTTTTAATTCCTCTATGGATAGCGAGAGGGCGCTAACAAAAAATTAAGTATCTACATAAGACAATAATATTCTTATTTATTAAATAATAATTAAAATAATAGGATAATTTTCACACTTAAAAGTTCATTGCCTTTAAGACCATTTCCGTTATTTTGCACTTTGTGTTTAAAATTAATCTTTTGAAACGATTCGAATCGTAGCCTCTTAAGTTCGATCCGTGTAAAATATCGAAATCATAAGATCGATCTTTTGAAAATTTCGCGTTTATAAACTTTCTCATATCGAAATATATAGTATAATATATAGTACGTATTTTAATGAAGATTATAAAACGGCAGTAAAAAGTTGATAATTTATGAAATATTGAGTAAAAATGCTCAATAAAATTCGGTTTTTGTCGCCATATGACGGGCCTTGTGGCGTAGTCGGTAGTGTAAGGGACTTCCGTGCACGAGGTTGTGGGTTCGATTCCCACTCAGGACAAATTATTCGTGTGATGACATAGATATTTGTACTGCGTCTGGGGGTTTTCAAGAAATGTGTCAAATCACGATGATAACATGATACTCCGCCATCAAATAGTATGAATTTTAATTGCAAAATTAAACTTACTATATTGGATGCATGTAATCCTTGCCGGTAGATGGCGTTAGTCGTAAGACAAATGTGATTAAGAATTTGGGATGATACAAGGATCAGTAGGGTAGCTCAGTGGTTTAGAGCACTTCCCCGGATTGGAAAAGATGCGTGGTTCGATTCCCGCCCCTACTAAAAATCTCTTTTTCTTTATTCACAAATAATTTGTACTGCATAATACCTTTTTAGAATCTAAATAAACTAGGCACGTAAAATAAGTTATTTTGTTGAAATGGTGACCGAATGAATGAGCAAAGAAGGAAAATTAAAAAAAATACAAAATTGTGAAATTTAGTACGCAGGGGGTTGCGGGGGCGATAAATCGATTTAGCTAGGTTTCATTTTTAGAAAATGTCGTTTTATCCGGGTTTTCAGGCAATGAAAAACTGCTACAATATTATTAGAATACAAAGGTTAATTTCGTCACCATCTACAAGGTTATAATAGCTCAGGTGGGAAATAGAGCGGGTCCAAAACTAGAAGACCCCGGTTTGAGTCCAGATGTCCCCAGTTCGATTATTTTTTCCCCTTTTTTTTCAATTCTTCCTATTGTGACAAAAACTCACGATTTACAAAAAAAAAAAATACCGAGCAACGCTCGGTCATCCAGGTACTGAATACTAACAAGATAACAGTGTCACGAACATAATCAAGCTAAAAAATGTCCACGTGAATATAACACAGTGCCGGATTAAGGAACTTGATGCCCTACTAAGCCAAGGGTCGGCAACCTTTTGGCTGCCAGGGGCCATAGGGGGGGCTATATAAAGCTTTTCAGATTCGGCTATATTTTCATTCGACTTCCAAAAGGAGGAGGTCCTTAAATACGTATCATCTGTATGTTTTTGATGTGAAACATCTAATGCGGAGGGAGTGTAAAATCGGCTGTTAGCGTGGCGACGCTTTTATTGTACTTGTCCCGTTCAAATCTTGCAAGCTAAATTTGACACTGTTTCCGATTGAGCTGAAATTTTACACGCATGTGTATATCACGTTACAATGCACTATTATGATGATATAGAGCTGATCTGATGGAGCTGGAAGGTGGACATAGGAACTCTATAATAAAATGGCACAACCCCATCGAGTTTGGGCTAGTATAACTCGTTGTGCCGAGTACTTTGTGTCTAGATAATACTATCTAGACACAGGGGCTGATGATGAAGCTGGAAAGTGGCCACAGTAACTCTATAATAATGAAATGATGCAGCCCCGTCGAGTTTGGACACGTTTGATTCGTCTTGATAAGTACTTTGTCTTAGATGGTATCCAGGGTCTGATGATGGAGCTGGAAGGTGGCCATGCGAAACTCTGTAATTAAATGGTGTAACTCCATCGAGTTAGGGCTCGTTTGAAATGTCCTGTCTAGAACTTCAGTCATAGATGATATCCAGGGTCTGATGATGGAGCTGGAAGGTGACCACAGTAACTCTGTAATGAAACGATGTAACCCCATCGAGTTTGGAATCATTTGATTCGTCTTGACGAGTACTTTATTTTTAGATGGTATCCAGGGTCTGATAATGGAACTAGAAAGTGGCCATAGGAACTCCGTTATAGAACGGCATAACTCCATCGAGTTTGGGCTCGTATGATTTGTCTTGACGAGTACTTTGTCTCTAGATGGTATCCAGGGTCTGACGATGGAGCTGGAAGGTGACCACAGTGTCTTTGTAATGAAACTACGCAACCCTATCGAGTTTATGCTCGTTTGATTCGTCTTGAGGAGTACTTTGACAAGTTATAATCATTTTATTTCTACAAAATAATTTCGATGTTTTCACATCTGCTAGACGTCCCAAGACGTCTAGTTTTTTCTATTATAAATTTTATTTTGTAATATTTAATTGATAAGAATTAGGTACTATAAGTTATAACGAATTAGTATTTATACCTATAACTCGAAAGGCAAGTTTCTCTTCAACTCCTCTCCATGCATTGGTTGCCTGGAAGAGATCGCTCTGAGCGATAAGGCCGCCAATTGGAAGACTAGTTAAGTTAAGCCTTAGCTTTACATTTCTTTTTTTTTTTGTGTTTGTTGTTACAGTTTGTTTTTTTTAGTATTCCAATAAAGAGTTTTATTCTATTCTATAGTTTAACAAACAAATGAACCTTGGGCACATTGGATTATAGAGTATAGGTATAGTATCAGATTTTGATGTTTGATCAGTGATCATCTACCGCAAAATCGTCACAAGAGAAAGAAGTAAATGTTGAATTTATTACTCATTGCTTAATATTATACTTTTTTTTAATATTAGGGGTATACCTACTGATTCATCAGGTTTTTTTGCAAGTGGTCTCTCTGATGTCTTGCCGGCATAATCATGTAAGAGACTAAACATCAACTGAAGTGTAAAGAGTCATTCTTAAATAGGTAGCACAACGTTATTATGATTTGGTGTATTATGTGCAGTGATTAGAAATTCGGGTGCAATTACAATTCTTAAAGTTGAAAAAAAAAACTTTCTTTTTCTTCATATAGTGGTGCAACAACCAAATTGAGGTATCCAGAATAGCAGAAATGCAGTGCTTATTTGCATGTATTGAGTGCACGTCACTGGTGGACGGCCTGTTTGCTATACACAGCTATACATATTTTACTAACACGTTGGTGACACTTGTATTCTTAGTCCGTCACCACATGGAAAATATATTTTTAATTTAAAATCGAACAACCTTTTCCCCTTCCAACCTGATTCTCATATCAACATTATTCAGCAAGGCGATAGCCTTTAAAAAAAGGATACTTTTAGAAAGGGTAATATCATTTATTACCTGAGACTTATAATGTTTTTTAGATACCTAAGGGTCAAGTACCTATAATCTGGGCAACAAATAGAAAACTTAATTATGAAAGCTCGACTAACTCCAAAGTTACAAAAACAGTAGGACATTGGTAGATAAAGATAATTCAATACACAGCGAGAAACAAGTACACTGTCGATCTCATAGGTACAGTTTATTTATTACTTACAAAAAAAAATACACAAAATTTCTTATTCTCTATGAGCGGTTAACGCAATTTCTCGTAGCTTGGAGAGGGCTACTTTCCCTGAAGACGTTAACGGCAGTTCATTCATGAAAACAACTCCGCCTAGTAACTGCGTGCTTTCCGATAGTTCATCTGTCAAAATACAAAAAATAATTTGAACTTTAACAACGTAATAAATAACAACATAATAAATAAATATTCACGGACATTTTCACACAACGTGCTCTGGTCCCAAACTAAGCTTAACGCTTGTGCTATGGGTACCAGATTACGGATATAATACATATATTACTTTTTTTTTGTAAATACATACATGTAATAGATAGAAAACACCCAGACGCAGTACAAATATCTGTGTTCATCACACAAATAATTGTCCTGAGTGGGAATCGAACCCACGACCTCGTGCACGGAAGTCGGTTGCACTACCGACTACGCCACGAAGCCCGTCAAAACTTATAGGTACATTGAAACAATATATTTAGCATAGTTTTTTTTATCAAATACATTCCTTAGGCATGTATACCTAGAAGCGTAGGCCAGAGAAGGCACTCAAACGGGTATGCTATCGGGGCGGCGGCAGGCCACTGAAATAAAGTCACACAGTTCCAGTGCTCTGCCAGTACAGCCCCTTAGAATGAAAAACGAAACGTTAGACAAACTTTCGTTTCGAGTATTGTAAATTGTAATTGATCAACAGTCCGACGCGTGATTTCTGATTAGTCGAGATTTCGACGCGTGATTCAGGCGACCAATCACAAATAATCACAATGAACTGAAACGATAGTTCGTCTAACGTTTCGTTTTTTATTCTAAGGGGGCAGGCTAGAGAAACTGCACACGGCGGAATAATTTAGTGGATGAGGGCCCTATACAACGTTGTTCGTGACTAATGACGGGGTGTGTGGTTAGTAAAAACTTTTCTCGCCATCAAAGAAAAGGTATGCATACCTACTTAGCCCTTTCCATATAGGTATAGCGTAGAGTTACATGATTTCATCCTACCTAAGTATTATAAAGTTGTAACAGAGCGCTTCTGTATATTTTAAAAGCTGCTCTCTAAATCTAATAGAAACAACAAATTATTTGTGAAATGTGGAAACAGAGAACATTTTTGATCTGTATTATTCGCCACCTATCGGATGCATTTACATGCGTTGATTAGTGCATATAAATACATTCGATAGATGGCTAGGTCGTTAAGACAAATGTGATGTGGAGATTGGGAATGACCGTTGGTCAGTGCGATGGCTTAGCGGTTAGAGCACTTTCCCGGATTGGAAGGGACGCAGGTTCGATTCCCGCTCGCACTAAAGTTCTCTTTTTCCACATTTCACTAATAATTTGTTCTTTAATACTTCTACTCTGAGCATGTCAAGTACTAAAATACGGATCAAAAATGTGTAATAGAAAGAATTCAGTTAACACACCCCTATCACCAGTTTTAATTTTTATAGGTAGGTAGGTACCTATGGCAATGAATTTGGAAGAGTAGCTTCAAACAAAAATCACATGTAGGCCAGTACCGAAGCCTTTGAAAATGGTAAGACGTGAAAAAAAAAAATAGTAGGATGAAACCCATTGGAAAAGTAAGAAAATATACGTCGGGCCCTTCCCGACGTCAAATCGCCCGTAAATTATTTTTCCTTTTATTTTTGTTAAACCGATTTTTACCCTTAAAAGCCCAAGCCTCATCCAAGGCATGGATGGTTTCATACAAAACTAAAGTCGGTCATATAATGGGGATGTTTACTGCCATCATTTCACGGCAGATGGCTTATCGACATAGTAATTGAAAACATATATGTAATTTCCATTACCATTCCATACAATTTGTTCCCTATAATTTGGTAAATTTTAATTTTCTCGTAATATGCCTCTGTGTCCTGTACTAAAATGTAATAACCCCGATGTGTATTTATTTCCCAAAGATCCAACACAAAAAACTGGGGAAAATCGCAAAAAAATTGTGGCAACACAGCATAGTGTTTTTCAATTCTTTAATCTTCCAGGTAAGTACTATTATTTTAACAATGTCGCTGGTAAACACAAAAAATAACAACAATTTTCAGGCAAACAAAGCAACTACAATTTGACAGTGGCCATCTCGCAGACAGCACCATCTGCGTTCAGCTTTGCCCGTGGATGTGCCCTTGACCACGTATCTGTTTTAGTAACAGTTACTCTTTCGTGTGTCTTCTTTGATCTATGTACCTACCAGCTATCATATCCCGCAACTCTTGGGCAGTTACTTCCGCGCCCTCTTTCTTCACAACGCACGCAACTGGATGTTCCCCATCCTGCTTATGCGGGATGCTCGTTATGGCCACATCCTGGACGCCAGGATGTTTGATAATCACATTTGCCAACTCTGCAGGTATAATCTGTCAAGTTAAATTAAAGTATTATCCCAGCGTGAATGGGCTGTCTGGACGGAGAAAGTACCAGTAGAACCACCCTCTCACAGAAGATCGACATAAGCAACGTACTGTTGTGTTTTGATGTGAGTATGAGTGCTGGAGGCCCAAGCCCACTCCTCATACCCTTCTTTTTCTCCTCAGTCTCCACCTCAACGTCCTCAACATTTCCCATCTATAATTCTGTCCCTTCCTTTGGTGTTAGCAACGCGCGAGTGATGCCTTATGGTTGCTAGCGTCTTAGGCTATGGAAACAGACCACAGAAGGAATGTAACATAGTTCCAGTGGCCCGCCAATAAAGGCCGAGAGACGGCACACGGCGGGTTTCTTTAGTGCGTGCAGGCCCCACACTGCCCTGTTCGTTGCCCCGAAAGACGGGAAAGGAACATTTTTCCCGCCATAACAAAAAAAAAGTCTATGGTAACAGCTTAAAGCGGTATTTATGATTGCTTATTTGCCCTAGCTGTATATATTATAGTATAAAAAACTAGCAGCTCATGCTTTACTTAATAGCTAATTGATCTAAAAGTAGAAAATAATTTAATAAATAATAACGATTGTAAAAAAGGATAGGCTTGATATTAAATGTTACAAATAGGTAATTGGTAGCTGCTTAATAATATTTATTATAGGTTTAGTAAAAAGTACCAATGTGATAATGTGATATTTTTACTTTATAGGTACCTTTGAGAACGACTTTACCTATTTCATTTATCTTTATTAGATAGGGAAAAATTATGAGAGTAAATTTTTACGATGCGCGCGCACACCGTCACGAAAAACCGACACCCTGAAGTTAGACACCCTGTTAGCTATAATCAACATTTTAGTTTTTTTGTGATATTTTAATAAACTTTATTTAACTAGATAATGCGTTATAATAAAACTTTCAATGTATTACGAGTAAATACCATTTTTCTATTGTTAGTGTCGTTTTTTCTACAAACGTATAATAAGGCGAAAGATAAAATTTTTAAAAAGTTTTTTATCTTGTTACGCTAAAGAAGTATAACTTACCTTAAACACAAAGTGTAGAAGTAGTTAGAAGTATAACTTCTAACGCGTGTACATAAGTACACACACACTTTTTTAAGTTTTCTAATACTTCGTAGAAGGTTCTTACGGAAAAAATTAAAATAATTGCGCGTCACTCTACGTTATACGAATGATCTATATACAAAAAATGCTAACCCACAGGAACCATTTTTCCGCAGTAAAAACTAGCTTATGTCCTTTGCTGGGTCATGAACTATATCTATGTTAAATTACATAATAATCGGTTTGAGTGGTTATGGCGTAAAACATTTACAAACAACACACGTATTTTAGCATTTATAATATTTTTTATTTAATATATTCACTGACATTTCACACATCGTCCTCGGATATAATACATATACTACTTTATTTTTTGTAAATAAATACATATAATATATAATACATAAAAAACACCCCGACGCAGTACAAATATTTGTGTTCGTCACACAAATAATTGTGTTGAGTGGTAATCTAACCCACGACCTCGTGCACGGAAGTAGGTTACACTACGTCGGTACGCCACGAGGCCCGTCAATTATTAAAGATTACCTATGTTTGCCCTAATATTGATGATGGTCAGACACAGTAAAAATGCTCACTCAGGACAGAAACACGTGGAAGAGCATAGTGTATCGAGCGATCAGACCAGACACTACTTTCAGTAATGAAGATCCTGATTAAGAAGAATAGAAGAAGCCTTATATTATGTACTTTACCACCTATCTTTAAATAACTATATGATACTATAAACTTACGTGGTAACTACGGCATATTATGATCATCTTGATGCGTTCCACAAAGAAGTAATTACCGTCTTCATCTCTGTACAGTATGTCACCAGTCTTGTACCAACCATCCTCTGTGAGTGTAGTCGCAGACAGTTCGGGGTTATTGTAGAATAACTGTTAGAAGTTTTATTTTACTGCTTGAATTGGATAACTAGAAGGTACCTACCCTCTCGCTCTCTCTCTGACTACCCCACAAGGGAGATAGCGTGATGATAAGTAACTAAGTAAGTAGTAGGTACCTATCTAATATTGAAACAGCCCGCCGCAGGAAAAAGTTAGCTTTTAACCCACGACGAAAAAGCTATATCTCAGGTTTCCGATATAGTAGCGGGATAAAACATATATCTAATTACCATTTTGAAATCTAATCTAGAGCTTTAAAATAAAAAAAGTTGCATCAAAATCCGTTCAGTAGTTTTTGCGTGATGTCCAAAACAAACACGAAAAAATTGTTTAGACACGCCTAAATAGTCTAATGCCGGCCAGACACGTGAGCTGTTTGGGCATACATTTTCAAAATGTACATGTGAACAAAAAAAATATCCCAAATATACTGCCTGCCAAATTTGTTTTTAAATGCGGTCACATTATCGCAAAGATTGCTGAGAGAGTCTTTTGAGTCTACCATTAATTTTTTGTTTCATTCTAAAAATAATCTGAAATCTCCAGAGATGTGAATGTGTAAACTGTATCAAAAGGTAAGTTAATTAGTTTGCAGTTAAATATTTATTTCACTGACTCTTAAAATATTTATTATCAAAAATCAACTGCTCCGTTTAGCGTCGCAGGCATTCACATCAATAAACACTAACAAGTATGACAGGCTGCACGAACTTTGAACTTAGATGTGCGCATATACTTAAACCGGCTCATGATGGTAAACCGCATTATGGGTTATGGGTGTTCAAAATTTGTACAAATACGCAAATGTCCGTGCCTCACGAGAATTTGTAGCTATATGCGTGTTTGTTGACACGCAGTATTTTTTCTTAAATAATGGTAATGCACAAACATATCTCTATTACAGCTTTATAATATGAGATAAGATTTCAATTATATTTCCAGTTAGCTTGAGCATTTTATTTTCTTATACTTAGGTATCTACTACATATTAGAACAGGTAATTAGAACAAATCTTAAAAAATAAAGAAAAATGTTTTGTCAATTTTGATTTGAGTCTCACTCCCTCCCTTCCTCTCTCTCCTCTCTCTCTGGATTTTTTATTATTATTAAGATCTGACTTCCTTGTTTTTTGTTCTCTACACTTCACTGCTACTAGATAATCAAGAGTATTAGAGTCAGAGGCAATGGTCTTAATGAATCCATTTGCTTTGGTTATTCAAGCCTGTTTTGTGGTGTCAATGGTGTTGTCAATGGTGTTGTCAATTAATTTTGATGGATATAGTAGTTAACTCACCGAGAAACTAGGTATCACCCACAACTCTCCCGGCACATTTGGTTCTGTCACTTCTTTACTTGTTTTCGTATCCACTAACTGAAAAATATATTTTTTTTTATTAAATTTAGTATGGCTCGTCGCAAAAAAAAAAACTTATTTTGTGTCATATTCGTCTATCTAACCTTGTTAACCATAATTATTGAGACGATTGATTGTTGATGTTAGGTACAATATTTTTAAATGGCGTTGCGGATTTCAAGTAGGTACATAGTACAAGCAGTAAATTTCAACGCGAATCTGTCTTTCTTTTTGTGTCTTTATTTGAAAGATTATAACGCGAAGAATGTAAAGATCAGCGGGCCTAGCCAAGTTGCATTCTATGATTGCTAACGCTATAGAAAACTATTAAAATGTATGGGAATTTGGTATCTTTAAAGATATCTATAACGCTAAGTAACGTGATTTAACGTTGGATATGTCAAATTTCCATACCTTTTAATAGTTTTCTATAGCGTTAGCGATCATAGAATGCAACTTGGCTAGGCCCCTTGGTTGCCGCATCTCGGTCGCAACCAAGTGGTCGCCAGGCGTGAACACATAATTTGTCTTAGAGATATATTTTTAGGCACTGGACTTTTAAGTAAATTGTATACTAAATAGACTAATATTGTATTATTAACTAACTAACTAACCTTGACTTTTTGGTATTTTAGTGTATCTTTG
This sequence comes from Leucoma salicis, assembly GCA_948253155.1. Lineage (NCBI taxonomy): Eukaryota > Metazoa > Arthropoda > Insecta > Lepidoptera > Erebidae > Leucoma > Leucoma salicis. Next base: position 7,370,669 of record OX411822.1, on the reverse strand, counting down.
CCACAGTTGTTGAGCGGCCCATCAGCGTTTACTGAAAATAGTGACCCTAAGGTCTCTGACAGGCCATACGACTCCACTACCTTTGCACCAGGCTTGCATCTATTCTGTAATTCATTAAAAAATATTGTGCCTACTAGCTTTTGGTGCCCGCGCGCGGCTTCACCCACGCTTAACGCAAGCATTTATTTGTTAAGACGGGAAAAATTTTTACCTATTTTTTTTTGTTAAGGCGGGAAATATGTTTCTAACCTCACACCACGTCGTTCGGGGCAAAGAACAGGGTAGTGTGGCCTTCACCCACTAAAGAAACCCGCCGTGTGCCGTCTCTCCGTCTTTATTTGCGGGCCACTGGAACTATGTTACATTCCTTCGGTGGTACCTAACCGTACACCCTTTTTTTTTTTTTTGTTAAGGCGGGAAAAAATGTTCCTAACCGCACACCCCGTCGTTCGGGGCAACGAACAGGGTAGTGTGGGGCCTTCACCCACTAAAGAAACCCGCCGTGTACCGTCTCTCCGCCTTTCTTGGCGGGCCACTGGAACTATGTCACATTCCTTCGGTGGTACCTAACCGTACACCCTGCACTTACCTCCATACAAATATAAACAACTTTCACCTCTTTTTCACTACCTTCTTTCATATTTGCAAAAAATATTGTTTGTGTCTGTTTCTAAGGTCTATCTATATCTATACAATATTTTATATTTCTAAATTGTGGAAATAATTTATCGGTTGCTCATATTCATCCCCTATTTCACACCTGCCATGCCTCTGTATGTGTGCTGTACCAAAATGTAATAACCCCGATGTACATTTATTTGGCAAAAATTAACCTTAAAAAAATTAAAATGTGTGTACTTATGTACACGCGTTAGAAGTTATACTTCTTTGGCGTATGGCAAAAAATAACTAAAATGCAGTATTGATTAACGATAAATATTAAAATTAATCAAAAAGATTTTATTTAAATAAAAAAGGTTTTATTAACGTAAAAATATGACAACACAGTAAAAATACAATCATTTATCATTAAGGCAATGAATCAAATATATTAATAAATATTTCAAATAAACTATTTTACATTCGTAGATTCTTCTCGTAGTGACTGAATAGGCACGTGAGTAACGAGAGGTTTGTGGTAGCTAAAATATGATATAAATGGTCTCGCTCTAACTTCACGATGTAGAATTTAGGTGTCGGCGTGCGCGCGCATCGTAAAAATTCACTCTCATCATTTTTCTCTAAAGTATAACTTCAAAAAAGTGGGAATAATTGCAAAAATGTGTGGGTTTTTTTTTTATTTCCACCTGTATGTACAGATGGAAATAAAAAATGTGAAATCAAAAAAAGTACTGTTTGTTCAATACCTACAATAATTATTTATGAATTTATTACAACTTTATACTACTACCGTGATTTTTTCACATACCCAAAAATAACAATTTAGCTGGCTCACTTGACTCTAACAAAAAATAGCGTTTAAAGCTTAATATTTTACAAACAGATCCCTATTTCTAAATTTTATTAAAAAATTAAAAATTTACCGGCTGGTTGGCGGTTGCCGGTTTATTAAAAATTAAGGGGAAACGTCTTATGATTAGCCACGAGAGCCAAAAAAGGAAGCACGGATTACCACGAAGAAATGAATGCGCAATGATTTCAAAAGTGGGCCACTATTTTGCCAAAATTAATGTCTAATAGTGTATTAGATACCTCACCATATCACCCTCGTATAAAGTTGAAATGTTGCCGAAAATGTATTGGACTAAAACAAAAATACTAGAGTGGCTGACAAGTAAAAATATTTCATTTGAGTCAAACATTGTAAAAGTAACTCTTACGGGAAAAGTTCGGCGACAACTTCTATTTTTAAAAAAATACGCTGTGGACGGGATAGCTGCCCAACATGGAATTATGGTGTTAAGACTGCACCATACCACTGCGAGCTGAATCCTATCGAACTAGCTTAGGCGCTAGTAAAGGGGCATGTCCCAAAAAATAAAAGTTTTATACTGCAAGAGGTAAAAGATTATTTTAAGAAGGATTAAACACAATAACTCCTTCTAATTATATCACTGCATCTCGCATACAATTAAAGTAGAGGACAAAATGTGCAATCTCTACCACGTAATAGACAACATATAGTATCTATTCTGTGACATAACAGACAGTTTTATAGTTAAAGTAAGCGAGATCAATAGCGATGCTATTTTGACTATTCTTTTTTCGTCATAAACTGACAACACCCGATCTGTGAGTTTAGTACATTGAGATAGGTGAAAATGTGTTATACGCAATAAATTCCTTATTAAGTAGTTACGTACCCGTAACTCCAATAAAATGTCTTTTTGAATTTTGGAGCCTGCCAGCGCGATTACTGCAAAGCAGCTGAAGTCACATGTCTTCTCGCTTTTCACTAGAGCTTTGGCAAGTGGAGGTCCAAAAACGGCGTATATTGGCTACAAAATTAAATGGCGAATGTTTATTTAATCTTAACGATCAGTGTAAAGTAGATCAATTGCGCACGCCAGGTTAATGTTTTACAGTACGGGCACGGCGCGTGGCAAACAAGCATACGGTTTGCTGATTGTAAGCTTTTTGAAATAAAACTACGTTTACGGAATCTATCGCGTTTACTTGATTTTACTACTATCCCGACGTTTCGAATACTTTACAGCATTCATGATCACGGGTGGACTTAGATGATAGACGTCCAAGGTTGATATGTTATTTCAACGGTTTCATCTACCCACAGTGTCTGATTTTACAAAATTTTTGGTGTATTTATTTTAACCCACCTAATATTCGTTTAGAAACACAGTGAAAATATCTACTTCAAATGTTTATGCTTACAATGTATGAGACTTTAAATTAGTATATTAAAATGAGTATAATACTCCTCTTTAAATTGTAAAATTTTTGTTTTTATTTAGTGCTCAAAAATTCTACCACAAACTACCAATTACTACCAGTAAGAAGACAATCTTGGTTATTAGTTTACATTATTAAATATATTGATTTTGCCAAAAGCTAAGACTAAGAAGCTACCGCCGGATCGGAACGCGGCCTGACAGTGAAAGATCCGGCCAGAAAACTAACTTTAAAAGTGTTTTAAGTTTTTTTAAGTAAGTTTTGAAAGTTAGTTTTCAGGCCGGATCTTTCTCAGTCAGACCGCGTTCCGATCCGGCGGTAGCTTCTTAGTCTTAGCTTTTGGCAAAATCAATATATTTAATAATGTAAACTAATAACCAAGAAGTGGTAGTAATTGGTAGTTTGTGGTAGAATTTTTGAGCACTAAATAAAAACAAAAATTTTACAATTTAAAGAGGAGTATTATACTCATTTTAGTATACTAATTTAAAGTCTCATACATTGTAAGCTTAAACATTTGAAGTAGATATTTTCACTGTGTTTCTAAACGAATATTAGGTGGGTTAAAATAAATAAACCAAAAATTTTGTAAAATCATACACTGTGGGTAGATGAAACCGTTGAAATAACATATCAACCTTGGACGTTTATCATCTAAGTCCACCCGTGATCATGAATGCTGTAAAGTATTCGAAACGTCGGGATAGTAGTAAAATCAAGTAAACGCGATAGATTCCGTAAACGTAGTTTTATTTCAAAATGTGTAACATTCGCGTAAATATCAGAAAGTATGATTGTAAGCTGTTACCGTAGCCTATAGACGCTAGCAACACCATTTTTTTTTTGTTAAGGGTAGTGTGGGGCCCTCAACCACTAAAGAAACCCGCCGTGTGCCGTCTCTCGGCCTTTATTGGCGGGCCACTGGAACTATGTTACATTCCTTCGGTGGTCAACGCTAGCAACACCAGAGGCATCACTCGGGCATCGCCAACTCCAAGCGAAAGATATAAAGTGGAGCGGATCCTTTCTATCCACTATCCCCATAAGGAGAGCATGGAGGATAACGAGGGGCTTGGGCCTTCTAGCGCTCTCACTCACCATACGAAACACAATAGTAGGAATACTTACTGTTGCTTCACACTGATCTTCTGTGAGAGTTTGGTACTTCTCGATAAGTAAGGCCTTACCACTAAAAAGTTAGTCAAGTTTTCTGTGAAACCCATGAGGCTGACATGGTCACTAAAGGTGCATCCAACCCTCCAAAAAAAAAGAAACAAAAAAAAAATGTTCTGTGTGGTGACGGACTAAGAATACAAGTGTCACCGCCCCATTCTTTCCCACGGGTGTCGTATGAGGCGACTAAGGGAAGTAAGCAGTTATCATCCATTGCATGACTGGTGGTAGGGCTGGGTACCGAGTGGGAGTACTCACTTGGTATCAGGCCCGAGCGGGTTGGTACCACCATCTCCAGTGTGACCGGCCATGAAGCACATCGTTGCGTTTTGGCTGTAGCAGGAGATAGCCGTTTATTCTTTCGTTTCATATTGATGAAATGAAATGGTGAGCAGCGGCTTGACAATACTCTCAGTAGGTATAGTTGAGTCCATGAGCGACGGTTACCATTTACCATCAGATGGGCCGTGGCTCGTCTGCTACAAGCAATATAAAAAAACAATATTATTTTGATAAGTATAATGCCCGTATAGACTCGTTACATGTTTTAAAACAACAAGCGAAAATAGAGTTACTAACCTTATATTTATTTATAATATCAATGACATGATCTACGGTGGTAGGGGCAGATGTTATCAGCCTCACCCGTTTCATATATGGTAAACGCACTATGTTCAAATACGACGTTAACCAAAAGAAAGGGGATAGATGCAAAACAGGTTTATTGTCTTCAGTCGCACTGAAATTATCACCACAAATTAACCATTACTGACAGACACGGACTTTAATTATGTATGTCTCATGTCTGGCTAACTTCTATGTAGGTACTACCTACTGATTTGAGCCTAAATTAATCAACCCTACAACCCAATATTGAACACGGATATGCTTTTACGAAAGCGTAACATCTAATAAGAAGGATTCGATTCATAAAAGATACGGTTTTGAAACCATGACTAAGCGATCAGTAATGTAGGTAAGTCCTTTTTTTGTTAAGGCGGGAGAAATTTACCTAACCGCACATCCCGTCGTTCGGGGCAACGGACAGGGTAGTGTGGGGCCCTTACCCATTAAATAAACTCGCCGTATGCCGTCTCTCCGCCTGTATTGAGGGGCCACTGGAACTATGTTACATTACCTCAGTGGCCCGCTGGCCGCTTACCCTTTCGGGTACCCTCAACTAACCGATGTATCCACACACGGAGCGTCGCACCTTCGCGGGAAGTTAAGTCCTGGAATCCTTCCAGTGTGTAGGGAGTGAGAAAGAAAGAAAGCAATCCTTTTCCAACTATAAACCCAGTAAATCAGTTGCTTGGCTCTTAGCAAAATGTTGCGGGCATCATTGGTAGACTGGCAAATGAGCGATGCGTATGCGGGGTCAGGAGAGAAGTGCCGTTGTAATTGGTAGGCTCACTGCGCTAGATACGCCAATACTAACTGTAGCCGTTGTTTACAAAAAAAAAAAAATAATGCGTTATGCTGTGGGCTGAATTTATATACGAGTATACTTTAATCTGCATGATTATAGCACAAAAATTAAAAAGTAATAACATAATAATATGTATAAGTTCCTACTGACAAACCGGATTAAATCCTTTACAATAAAAGTAATACATAATACTAAATAGGTACGTACTCTCCATTTTTTTTGGGTAAAATTTCAATAGTTCCCAGTATATTTCTGAGAGCAATTTTGTGAGTAAAGGCAGGCATTTTAATTATAGATGTGGTACCGCTCGTAGTCATTATAAATGCAAAAACCTCATTCAGATCAAAGTCCAGCGGCCTGAAATAAAGAGGTTGTAGACATAGATTTTTATGCATGATAATAAAATTATTTTAGCATGAAATATAATAAGTAGGTGTTTAGTATTTACTAACTTACACAATGATTTTTAAATAATAGGTAACCTATTTAATTATTTTCTGATATTTACGCGAATACGCAATAGGTAACGAAATATAACTATTTAGATATTTTTATACATATTTTTAGCATTTGACATGCTTAGCAACATACATTAAACACAAAGTGAAAAATGTGAAATCGAAAATAACAGTCACGAGCAGGATTCAAACCTGCATCTCCTGGATACCGTCCAGATGCTTTGCCAATTCAGCCGTCGTGACCCTTGCTCCCGACTGCTAATTTCGATAACACATTCATACTTAACGTCTTTGGGTGACGCCTGCACCATCTGTCGGAAGTATTTTCATACATTATACCGACCAGGTAAACTTAATTTTACAATTAAGATTTTACCTAATAATGACGCAAACCCTATAAATATTTAGATATTTTTATATATATTTTTAGCATTTGACATGCTTAGCAACATACATTAAACACAAAGTGAAAAATGTGAAATCGAAAATAACAGTCACGAGCAGGATTCGAACCTGCCTCTCCTGGATACCGTCCAGATGCTTTGCCAATTCAACCATCGTGACCCTTGCTCCTGACTGCTAATCTCGATAACACATTCATACTTAACGTCTTTGGGTGACGCCTGCACCATCTGTTGGAAGTATTTTCATACATTATACCGACCAGGTAAACTTAATTTTACAATTAAGATTTTATCTAATAATGACGCAAACCCTATAAATATTTAGATATTTTTATATATATTTTTAGCATTTGACATGCTTAGCAACATACACTAATCACAAAGTGAAAAATGTGAAATCGAAAATAATCTCATCATCATCTGGACGGTATCCAGGAGATGCAGGTTCGAATCCTGCTCGTCACTGTTATTTTCGATTTCACATTTTTCACTTTGTGTTTAATGAAATATAATTACTTTTACGGTACCTATTGCGTTTAGTTGCTTTTTACTATCCCGACGTACATAGGTACCTCCCTATATTATTATTGTTTTATATTATGTACTTAGCATTTAATTTGTTAATGTTGCGTTTACTTTATTGATTATTGAATTTTTTTTATTGCTTGTGGCAGACGAGCCACGGCCCATCTGATAGTAACTGTCGCTCATGGATTAAAATATACCGATAGTATTGTCAAGCCGCTGCTCACTATTTCATTTCACAGGATTAACGGTTATCTCCTGCTACAACTAAAACACACTGATGTGCTTCATGGCCGGTCACACGGGTGATGGTGGTGCCAACCCGCTCGGGCTCGATAGAAAGTGAGTACTCCCACTCGGTACCAAGCCCTACCACCAGTGTCGTGGGTTCGATGAGTGGGAACTCAGGACAATTATTTGTGTGATGAATACAGATATTTGTACTGCGTCTGGGTGTTTTCTATCTATTATATGTATGTATTTACAAAAAAAAGTAGTATATGTATTATATCCGTAATCTGTTAAGCTTAGTTTGGGAACAGAGGACGTTGTGTGAAAATGTCCGTGAACATTTATTTATTTATTATTTAACACACATCCAATTTTTTAAATGTTTTATATTTAGGTAGGTATGCGGTTTACCTATTGTAAATAAAATAAGATAGTTAAAAAAAATAAGATGTAAATAAAATAAGATAGTTAAACTTACGAAAACCCTTCATCATCACTCAGTTCGTCGTACTCTTCAATAAATCTTTCCATGGAGTATTCTCCATTACCGAAACAAATTAGTTTAGTGTCCAACCCCAGGTCTCTGATTACTCTAAGGTGGTCTTCAACGTGTTCTCTCTCACAGAAAGCTACTTTTGGTAAACATAGCTTAAAATGTGATTTAATTTCACCTGGTGAAAAGAATATCCTATCTTATTTACTTAGAACTAACGTATGTATGCGTTATAGCTATTCGATGATGCGATGCGATATAAGTATCTATTCGAAGTAAGTTGTAACGTGGTGCAAAAATTATTTAGCACACAAAGCGCGCCCATAGGTCGGAACTAATAGCTTTAGCTGCGGGCAAAGGCTGTCATATAATTTAATAGGTACTTACTATATCTGAATAGGGAATCTAATCCAGCGACAGGTAAGCCATTCATGGTTGCTGCGTAGAAAGGTATGCATAAGTCGAGGTGGTTCCTGCCCCCAAGTGTCATGACATCACCTGGTTTTAATCCAAAGTTGCGTAGACATCGTGCAAGCTGTATCGATCGGCGTAAAACTAATGCACATGTCTCATTTTCACCTGTCGCTGCGTCTGTCTGTGGAATTATAGTCGGGTTCCGTCAGGAAATTCTAAACAATATTGATACTATGCTCGATATAGCCCATAGGCTGTTCAGTAAAGAAACGATGCTCTAATGAGCATATTGCATTTTTATTGCACTTTGTAACCACACAATAGCGTTTCCCCTTAGATTAATAATAACCACACAATAGCGTTTCCCCTTAGATTAATAAGCGTCTCCCATACGATGGTGGCAATATCTAGCAATCGTTTGGGGAATTTTAGATCGGTAAAAACTATTGAGTTCTCGTCACCGACATACAGTGCGCGCGAATTTCTGAACACTGCTTCTTGAATAGGTACATGACTTGTATTCTAGCAAAAATTACAAAACGATTGAGACTTATTCAAAACGTTATAATTATGTTATTTGGAACTGTATGTGTATGAGTTATGATTATTTATCGATGGTAGTGGCGTTGATATAAGAGACTTCACTTAGCACATTTTCTGTCTGGCCAAAAAAATTAAGTATATAGAACAAGTCAAGACCACAATATATAATATTATTTTTACTGTGACAAGACCTTCCTCGAAGAGAAACCCTATTCATGAGTTCAGCCCCCTTAGAATGAAAAACGAAACGTTAGACGAACTTTTGTTTCACTTCATTGTGATTATTTGTGATTGGTCGCCAGAATCACGCTTCGAAACCTCGACTGGTCAGGAATCACGCGTCGGACTGTTGATCAATTACAATGACTCGAAACGAAAGTTCGTCTAACGTTTCATTTTTCATTCTAAGGGGGATGTGCAGAGCGGCACGATGACAGCGACACAGCGGCCAATGTTAATTGCCTACAGTATACGAACAAATTTCGGCCCTTTTCGACCTATCCAATAAAATCTATTTGACCTATATATACTTCAAGTCAGGTGGGCCGTGGATCGTCGATCGGTATATTTTTTTTGGTGCCGCGACCAGGAAATACTTACCTAATTGAAATCAGGTGGGCCGTGGAAATTTGGTGCCGTTACCAGAATATATTCTTTGGGATGGCATATCCCCTCTCATTCTGCAGAGATATAGCAATACCTTAGCACCTATCTTATGCTACATTCTTAATCTCTGTCTTGAGACAGAGTGTTTCCAACTTGTTTTAAGATAGCGATAATACATCCTATATACAAGGACGGTGATGGCAAATCTTTTAATAATTCTCGCCCTATAGCGGTACTTACTTCTTTGTCTAAGGTCTTTGAGCGACTGCTTAATAATAGACTAGTTAATTTTATCGATAGTTGTAACTTACTTTCTGCTCAACAATTTGGCTTTAGGAAAAATAAATCTACCTCTTATGCAACATATGAACTGACAAACGAAGTTGTGACTAATCTTAACAGTAAGAAAAAAGTCCTTACAATCTTCTTAGATCTCACTAAAGCTTTTGATACAGTGCCTATCTCTATACTTCTCCTAAAACTAGAATCTATAGGTGTCAGAGGTCAGCAACTAAAGCTTTTTGAAAGTTACTTGTCAAACTAACTTTAACTGCCTCGGTGGTGTAGCGGTAGTGTATGCGACTGCTAATCATGAGGTCTCGGGTTCGATCCCCGGGTCAGGCACTGCTATTGAGCTTTTTCCTAAAAAGAAAAATTCTCAGTAGCAGCCCGGAGTTTGGAAATGTGCCCGGTAGACGTCAATAGCCTCGCCCCCTATTACGTGGGACTTAAACATAGCTGGTGAGTCATGAGTGTGTAATACACCTCTGCCTACCCCTTCGGGGAATACAGGCGTGATGCTATGTTGTTACTTGTCAAATAGATTACAAACTGTTAAATTAGGTAACCATTACAGTGAACAGTTGTCAACTTCTTATGGTGTGCCCCAGGGCAGTGTACTGGGCCCGACCCTATTTCTAATATATATTAATGACCTGTCCAAGATGGTTTTAGAAAATTGTAAAATAATCTCCTTTGCTGACGACACTTCATTTACTTTCTATGCAGAATCCTGGTCTGAACTCCAAATAGTTGCACAAAGTGGATTTAATTTGGTAACCGATTGGCTCATACGTCATATGCTCACACTAAATACTTCTAAAACAAAATTCATTACTTTTTCACTTTCATCAGCGTCTCAACCAAAAACTCCTCTCATAATAAAAGCACATTTTTGTCACTTTGATACCTGTACCACGAGTCAGTGTAAATAAATCTTATCTACAGATAAAATTAAATAATTAGGAGTGACTATTGACAAGCATTTGAATTACAAATGTCATATTAATATACTTACAGGCAGAATTAGAAAGCTCATATTTGTTTTTAAAAACCTCCGACACGTTGCAAGTTATATTATTATACAAACTGTTTACTACGCCTTATGCAAATCCTTATTAACATACTGCATAACTTGCTGGGGTGGTGCCACTAAAACCATTATCAAGCCTTTAGAAGTAGCTCACCGAGCGATATTGAAAGTCGCAACATTTAAATCCATTCGATATTCCACTACTTTATTGTATAAAGACTGGAATGTACTTAATGTAAGACAACTATACACATTACAATTATTACTTCACCAGCACCAAAGAGTACCTTATATACACCTTTCCAAACGACGTAAAGATAAAATCTGCACCATTCCTTCTATTATTTTTATTTTTACTAAAAGATTTCCTTACTTTTTAGGGCCACATTTATACAATAAAATAAATTCTGCCTTATCTGTGTATAACTTGCCTTATTTTAAATTTAAATCTGCTGTTCGTGAATATCTTCTCAATAAATCTTATGATGATACCGAAATATTCTTAACGGACTTTTAAAACCACCAGGCAACTCTTAGACATACACAAATAATATATATTTTTATATCAACACACACACATACACACACACACACACATATATATATTCATACACACACACACACACGCGCAAATATCCAACCACACAACGTGCATTCATCGTAGACTCATTCTATATACATTAAAACAATCTGACACAACTTTTTTTTTGTATTGTATGTAGTATTAATTAAATTAAAGACACTATAATTGCACAGGCATTATGTTAACGGGGTTGGCACTGTTACTCTTTACCACAGGTTACTTTTAACCTCCTTAGGAGAACAGGTCGCAACCACTGGTTTGTACACTTCCAATTAATATTGTACTATGATAATGTCGTATGTAGGTGACAAACTGTAATTTATGTTAATAAAGGTTATTATTATTATTATTATCTAGTGGGTTTTGTATCACCAAACGTGTTTTTTCGTTGGTGCCGTGACCAGGATATACTTGAAATCAGGTGGGCCGTGGATTTTTGGTGCCGTTACCAGAATATACTTGATATCAAGTGGGTTATGGATAGGGTTGCCACCTTTTTTTTTGTGAAAATAAAGTACACAGGTTATTAAAAGTAGGAAAAAAAGTACATAGTGCCAAAATAAAGTACGATTTATTTTACTTCTCTCTTTTCTTTATCTTTTTGCTTAATTGCATTACTTTTAGCATTTTTAAACAGTTTTGATATACCTATTTATATATTTAAAGCACATGCATGACATGCTTAGCGGTATAAATTTACACAAAATGTGAAATCAAAATCGAATCACGTTTGCTCGTGACTGTTATTTTCGATTTTACATTTTCGCACTTTGTGTTAATTTATATGGCTAAGCATATCAAATACTTAAAAACATCAGAATATCATCAGTCTTATTAAATATAATTATGCTGTCATTTTTGTACAGTATCAATCAAGTCAATTCTGCAAAACCTTTAGAACTAATACTTAGATTATATAACTTGATTAATGAATAAATTTACCCATAAAGACAGACCATATTATTAAGTTCTAGCAAATTTTAAATTTTCGACTATGTAACAAAATTATCAAATTCGACATTACTACAAACTACTAAAAAAATATATTTCTAATTGTAAATAACTATGTAAGTAGCTTGTGTCATTAAATTAATTTTGCTAGTCAGTTCAGGTGAAGACTACTGTTGAATTTAATTGCCTGTTATAGCCAAAGAAGGGATCTGGTTTTCGTTGTGCTAATCCATTAGGTATTAAGATTATCCATAATAAACATCTAAAATTGCTATCCAATTGCCTTCTAAACATGTTACAGCTTTATTAAATTAACGTTAACATGTAACTACAAAAATTTAAATAAAACTTAATCCTCCTTGCACTAAAAAGAGTACCTTTCACAAAACAAATAAGAAGTTTTGACAGTGACATTGACAAAATGACATTGTTTATTAAAGGATAAAGGTTAGGTTGCAGGATCGTTTGTTGTGCTGAAATGTGAAAAGGGAGACAACGGGTCTAAAAGAAACGTGACTTTCGTAGTTTGCTTTTTTTTAAACGTGATAAATGAATCAATGTGTTTACAAGGGGTTTGCCAAAATTGTAACTAAGATAATAATACCTCTATTCACTCACTCTTCAGTGAGAAGTCAGGGGGAGAGCTACTTATATGATCAGAATTTATCGTGATGTAATTTATGAACGGCACTTTTTTTTTAAGGCGGAACTAAATGTTCCTAACCGCACACTCCGTTGTTTGGGGCAACGAACAGGGTAGTGTGGGGCTTTCACCCACAAAATATACCCGCCGTGTGCCGTCGGGCGGAGGCCACTGGAACTATGTTACATTCATTCAGTGGCTTATGAACGACCCACAAAAAAAAATAAAAAATTTTTTACTTACCTGGCAAATAAAATCGCCGTTGCGTTTCAAAGAATCCATAATGAAATGTCCTAGATGATACTTTTCGTGGTTTAAATCAAACGCTTTCATTTTTATGTGTTAATATAATTTTTATCACCATATATATCGTATGAGTGACAAACTCGCGCGCACAGCTCGTGCGTCAGACTGACAAAGACAAACAACTTAATTATGCTCTATGGTAATTCATTAATATTATACTAATATTACAATAAATGCAGTTTGTTTGTTTTTTTTGTTTAAACTCGCTAATCTCTCGAAAAAATATATTTATTTTGATAGCCTTACAGTTGAAGAAGGTTAATTAAAGGCTATCGTATACCTATACTTAACGTCACGCTACGCCTCATGACCGAGCAAAAACTAACAACTCAGAAAAAATGCTAAGCTAATTCTAAAGCCGGGGCCGCAGAAAAATGTTACGAACAACATCTATCAAAAATTAAAAATTAAAGACAGATGTGGTTTTAAAAAAATATTTTTAGTTAATACGAGATATTTGATCTATATTTTAGCACTTAACATGCTTAGCTACTCTTAAAGTACAAATTATAATTTGTGAATAAGGAAAAAGAGTTTAGTACAAGCGGGAATCGAACCTGCGTCCCTTCCTATCCGGGGAAGTGCTCTAATCCACTGATCTACGGTACTATGTTTTAGAAATACCTATTCTCCTCATCACATTTGTCTTAACGACAGTATTCATTCGGCTTTCATTTGGCTATCGCCGTTTATTCTTTCATTACATATAGGTGAAATGAAATATGGTGAGCAGTGGCAAAAAAAAAAACAGTTAGGCCACGCCCTAATAACATAACCTTGGTTATATTATCATGTTATTGTGTTTGCAAACAAGATAACATGGCGCTGCGGACCCAGCTTAAGGGCTGTCTATGCTGTTCTCAACAAATCGAAGGGCTGTCTAATTCTTTAACTAATTTTGATATAATAAGATTTCTAATTAAAGGGTGGGTGAACTTGGAAAGCATACCTAGTCTGATACTTCAAATTACCTACTGATAAGATTAGGTAAGTACCTACTTCTCTAATGGTGTTGATAAAAATCCGTAAATGATAATGTTCCATTTGTTATAGCATTAGAACGATATCTTTATTGTGTTATGTTTTATTTTTTAAATTAGGCTTACAGAGTACTTACCTATATAAAATGATGAAGACTAGTCTACCTATAAATAAAAATATACACAGAAGACAGTTGCGAATAAGACGGTGGGAGGCCCGGGATGGGTGCGAAAATGTACGTAAGCCTACTTTATTGCAATGCTCATTAAACTAGTTTGAGCATTGAGGGGCTGCCGTTGTTAGACGAATTGCCTCAACATTGCCAATCTCAAGTAATTATTAAAATTAATCTATATGAAATACAAAGCATACCAAAAAGTGGGGCAACCATCCTCGAATTAGGTAGGTACCCTAAATAGCTAAACGGGGGTCGGGGAAATGGTTATGACGAACTTATTCTGAATTTATTTGTAAATAATATTGAACTCGTGGTTTAAATATGTTTTATTTGTAAGGCTGTTTATGTTTAACTAGCTTTATATTCTTTGACCAGTATCTCGAGGTCAATTGAATTAAAAAACAACAGAATTATTAAATATCTTTAAATCTTGAATTAAAACTTGTAGTGGAAGCCTAGCTTCCCAGCATGAATGGGGGCCGTATTCGATCGGGTTACGCCCTCTCACAAAATATAAGCGTGATACAGCCGTAGATAGCCCCGGAGTGACCAAACTTCCTTTCTAGCCTCATATTATTATCCATCCTATCCTCTCCTTAGTATCCTACCTATCCTCTCCTTATTAACCTTCCTATCCACCTATTCCTTTTTCTAACGAGATGGCAATGCGCGAGCTATGCACACAGAAGCTATGCCTCTGGTGTTGCTAGCGTCTATATAGGCTACGATAACCGCTTACCATGAGGTGGGTCGTATGTTTTTTGCCACCCACGTAATATAAAAATACTTTGGAAAATCCAAAACTGCACTGCAAATCTTCATTTTTCACAATAAAATTTATTATTTTATAAGTACCTAACTAATAGATAATGTATTGGTCTTACTAAGTAGTTTTCAATAAATCACATAGATAGCGCTAATTTCAAAAAGTACCTTCTCATGTCTTATACGCCATCTGGCGCAAATTTTAAGAAGTACTTCTATATTGGTCTATAGCTATATAGTTGTCATGAAAGGTATAGCGCTGTAAGCGCTGGTTTTAGTGTCGAGTCGAGCGTAAATATTCAGTATTTTTTTTGTTTAATAACAATTAAACCACATCGAATCAGACCGTGAAAAGTAATAGGGCTCTATTCGTAGTTATAAACAAGTTGAAAAGAAAAAAAAAGACTCGATTAGTAAAGTATTTCGGTTGTTATCGTGTTAACATACATTACCTACAACAAACGGACGTCCAAAACAGAACTTTTTTAAACAGTTTTTTAACTAGTTTAAATAACAAAAATGGCATAAAAATATCCATGAGTGTCAAAAATAGTAACTTTTTCTTGATATGTGTGCGTATATATCGTTTTACAAGTGCAATATATGATAAATAGAGACATTTTAAGTTGAAAAATCAGTTGTTCTGTGTAAAACGAGAATAGTACCCATCTCAACGCTTCGCTTATGAGGCGTGCAAAAACCGTATTGTCCACCCGTCAACTAGCGCAAATAAAAACCCAATCAGGTGAATGGGCTCGATCAGACAAGGAAAAAGCTATTGCGTTTGCAACACATCTGTATGAAGTATTCCAGCCACTTCCTAGCACCAACAAGTCACATGAAAATAACATTGAAATCTATCTTAAATCAGCCAACCAAATGTGCCCTCCACTGAAAAGCGTTTCACCAAAAGAACTCGCAAGAGAAATTCGTAATCTTGATGATAGTCCGCCGTGTGGGCCGGCTTTAGAATTGTCCCACTCATCCCTCCCTCTCCACCCATGGGTGTCGTAAGAGCCGACTGAGGGAATACCGGAGGAGTGGGCAGCAGCACTCCCCCGAGTATTAACAACATCCACTGCTATCGCCAACCCGCCTGCCAAGCATGGCGATTACTACCCCCCCATATGAGCGCACAGGACCGCTCGTTGTAGCGTTCTCTTGGGGAGGCCTATGTCCAGCAGTGGACGTCAAAAGGCTGATGGCTGGATGATAGTAAAGCTCTCCAGGTTATGACCAAATAGATGCAACTCTATTAAAGAACTTACCACCCAAAGGTCTTCTCCTCCTGACCTATATCCTCCTGACCTATATCTTTAATGCCTGTCTAAGACTTCTCACGTTTCCATGCCAATGGAAAATAGCACTAGTCATAATGATTTTGAAACCTTTAAAACCAGCTCACAAAGTTTCGTCGTACAGATCCATAAGTCTACTAGCTATTGCCGGGAAATTGCTTGAAAAGATTATTTTGTCTAGAATGAGAAGTTACATAAACGGTTTGCCCATACACCAATTTCGATTTAGAGAAGGCTACGGCACAATAGAGCAAATACTCCTCGTAGACACCATAAACAGAGCCCTTGAGAACAAGAAGTATTGCTCAGCTATCTTTAAAGACATAAGCCAAGCGTTCCACAAAGTCTGGCATAATGGTCTTCTGTACAAAATGAAACAAACCTTGCCGCACTGCTTTTTCACCTTGATTAAATCATACTTAGAAAAAAGATGCTTTGAAGTGAAATATAACAAGGAGCTCTTAGAAATGTATAACATAAACTCAGGAGTGCCCCAAGGAAGCATACTAGGTCCGATCTTGTACCTAATCTACACTGCAGACCTGCCAACCTCAGACAACACAACAACTACCGCAACCTACGTTGATGATACTGCTATAATATCTGTACACGACGACCCAAGAATCGCATCCTTCGACCTCCAAAAGTACCTTACTCAGGTCGAGGAATGGTTTAATAAATGGCGCATCAGAGCTAATACTGATAAATCAATTCAAGTTACTTTTACACTAAGAAGGGGTACTTGCCCACCTGTCAGTCTAAATAAAAAACAATCTGAAAGCGCTAAATACCTGGTATGCACCTGGACCGATGTTTGACAAGGCAAAAACATATTTGGACTAAACGAAAGCAACTTAGTCATAAAATCAGAAGCATGTACTGGCTCGTCGGATGAAAGTTGCAACTATCTGACACCAGCAAAATGACAGTATACAAAAGCATAATCAACATCAAGCCTATTTGGACATATGGGATTCAGCTGCTAGCCACAGCAACATTGCAATTCTGGAAAGATTCCAGAGTAAGATAATTAGAAATATGCTTCGATGCTTCGAATACCCTATTATGTTAGCAACCACAATATGTATATATGGACATCAAGATACCTACAGTTAAACAAGACATACAAAACTATAGTAAAAAATATCAAATAAGATTAGAAACACACAGAAATGGCCTTGCTGCTAAACTTTCAGGAAAGGGAAGCATTCAATACCAGAGATTAAAGATACATAGAATCTTAAACTTAGTTTCAAGATATAACAGGACAGAGAGCTGACTCAGTGGACTCATCTCTTTGCAAATATTATAAGGAAACAGCCATCAAAAAGGATTATTGGTCACGAAGATCAGATACCCAAGTAGCAGTACCTATACAAAAAAAAACAAATGTCCGCCCTAGGTAGGTAAAATCACACGTGGTGCGGACAAATATGATACCAGAAAATATACATAATACTAGAAATATTATTAACAAAAGGGGTGGAGACCTCTGGTGTCCTGAAACACAGGCATCCTCAAGCTCAGTACATGTACTAAGAGGCCTTATTTTGGGTGGAAAAAGGTACCTAACCGCACACCCCGTTGTTCGGGGCAACGTACAGGGTAGTGTGGGGCCTCACCCACTAAATAAACCCGCCGTGTGCCGTCTCTCCGCCTGTATTGGCAGACCACTGAAACTATGTTACATTACTTCAGTGGCGCGTACTAAGAGGCCTTTTTTTTGTTTTTTTTGTTTTTGTTTAGGCGGGAAAGAATGTACCTAACCGCACACCCCGTCCTTCGGGGCAACGAACAGGGTAGTGTGGGGCCCTCACCCACTAAAGAAACCCGCCGTGTGCCGTCTCTCCGCCTTTATTGGCGGGCCACTGGAACTATGTTACATTCCTTCGGTGGTGCGTACTAAGAGGCCTAAGATTGTTAAAGTGCATCATGATGCATGAGAATCTATATCATTATCTCCAGCTTCGGTGTAAGCTTGTAAGCTTCCTATGTGAAGACACTCCTATACCTAACCCATACCTTAAACAATAAGGTGAGTGATTAAATTTACTAAAACCATGCTAACAAAGCGCGAAATATCATACTTTTTGTTATTGGAGCTAAGACTTTGGTTTGTTACTTACATACTTATCATCAGACCATCTCCCTTGCGGTAGGCCGAGAGAACAGAGTGCCAAAAGGCTCTATTTTTGCATAGAGAGATGAAATCTCTCGTTTCCTCAACATTCAATTTCCACACAGGACATTTCTCCCTGTGATACTAATATTATTCCTTAGTGCAGGGCGTAGTTTAAATAAAAAACAATATTATTTTTTTCTTGCAACTGTTTTTTTCCATTTTTTTTTAATTTGCTTATCACTAGCTACCGCTGCTACGATATTCTTTGTCCAATTAAGTACTATATTATAGTTAACTTCTGCAGAACTGACTTTTCCAAAATCTACCATCAGTTGCTGCCAATAAACAGGTAAATGCTTATAACATAATTAGCTTCCCTGCCGCATCTGCCTAAACGGCAATAAATTTATAAACTATAATATAGCATATAAACAGTTTATATTAACAGTTTATATATTAGTTACTAATATATAGCTATAAACTACTGAACAGATAATTATGTGGTTTTCACCACTAGAAGTAGTGATTCTTTGGTCTTAAGGTTTTATGTAAATTAACTGAAATGTGATGATGATTGTGGAAGACATTGAAAAACCCCGAAGTTACGACAGAATCTACTTATAAAATAGTATAGCATAGCATAACGCCTGTATTCCCCGAAGGGGTATGCAGAGGTGTATTATACACCCACGGTTCGCCAGCTATGTTTAAGTCCCACGTATTAGGGGGCGAGCCTATTGACGTCTACCGGGCACATTTCCAAACTCCGGGCTGCTACTGAGAATTTTTCTTTTTACTAAAAAGCTCAATAACACCGCTCGACCCGGGAATCGAACCCGAGACCTCATGACCAGCAGTCGCTTACACTACCGGTGCACCACAAAGGCAGTTAAACTAAATATATAAAATCAATTATTAAATATTAATAAATAATAACCGAATTAACATTTAATAACTTTTAAATGATTATTATTTATTACACCTTTCACACAAAATATTAATTATTCTCTATGAGCTGCCAGCACCATTTGCCGCAGTTTACCGCGGGCCACCTTCCCTGTGGAAGTTAATGGAAGCTCATCCATGAACACCACACCACCTCGTAAGCTTTGTGTCTCGGATAATTTGTCTGTGAAATATAATAGCTGTAATTAATATTGAGATTAATTATTATTTTAGGCGACAACTTTATCTCAGTTCAATCAAGGTTACAAGTACTCGTATCGTCCTACTTGGCACGTTTGATTGGTGCTGCTGGTGATATAACTGATGGTAGTTTAAGAATGGGTATTGACTACATTAGCGTGGTGATGGGTAAGTTCAAACAAGCGTGTAACGTCTTGACTTGTTTCGTACCGTTCCTCTCGAACGTGCTCGTGGAGCCGGGATGATCCTGTGGGAGGAGGCTGTACCCCTAGGATCGCTAAGAACAAAAGCGGCGCTTATCAGTTACCAGTAAGTGATCATGACTCATATTTAACAATATCTATATATTATTTTGCTTGTATTTGTCACTGAACTCCTAAAAAGCTGGACTGATTTCGATGAAATTTTTACTTAGGTTTAGTTTAAATTGAACTTTTTGGATGATGTTGCGACCGTATTCCAGGATATATATTTTACTTTTATTATGTTATAAAATTGGCCGTGTGGGGTCGGCTTTAAAATTGTCCCACCCCTCTCTACCCACGGGAGTCGTAAGAGCCGACTGAGGGAATACCGAGGGAGTAGGCAGCAGCACTCCCTCGAGTATTAACAACACCCACTGCGATCGCCAACCCACCTGCCAAGCGTGGCGATTACGGCATTGTCCCCCATGATGGGACCGCTCGTTGTGGCGTTCTCTTGGGGAGGCCTATGTCCAGCAGTGGACGTTGAAAGGCTGATGGATGGATGGATGTTCTAACATCAAAATTTCATCCAAAGCCCCAAAATTCAAATTCTGGAGCTAGCGAGTCAACTTTCGGGTAGAACAATATAAAGTCTGCTGATGTAGGATTATAGTTACAACCAACAATATTTAGTAATATTTTAGTAGGTGAATGATTATTAAACAGCGAAACCCTTGCTGGTGGAAATTATGCTTTGCCTTTCTGATAACGTACAGAAATAGAGACACAGCGTATATAAATTGGTAAAATCATCATCACCTTAGTGATTATACTTAATGATTTTATTCCGAGAGGTTGTTGCTGTCAAGTTGTCACAGCCTTATAAATTGAGATGGATATTGTTATGGATGAAAGAAAATAATGATATCTGGTATTATATACATACTGTCTATAATATCTTTAATATCCTGGGCCGTTATGTTCGTGCCATTTTTTGTAACAACACATGCTACTGGATGCTCTCCGTCTTCTTCGTGAGGAATGCTCGTAACGCTTACGTCTAGGATGTCGGGGAGCTCGCGTATCACGGCCTCTAATTCCGGGGCTATTATCTAAAAAAAAATATACAGAGGTTATTTATATAAACTAGCAGTGGTGAGAGCGCCTTGATTGTCTCAGCACGAATGGGCCGGCTCGATTGGGAATTAAATAAATAAATATTCACGGACATTTCACACAACGGCCTCTGGTCCCAAACTAAGCTTAACGCTTGTGCTATGGGTACTAGATTACGGATATATTACATATTACTTTTTTTTTGTAAATACGTACATATAATAGATAGAAAACACCCAGATGCAATGCAGATGCAGTACAAATATCTGTGTTCATCACACAAATAATTGTCCTGAGTGGGAATCGAACCCACGACCTCGTGCACGAAAGTCAGTTACACTACCGACTACGCCACGAAGCCACGAAGCCAACCCAAGAAGTCTCTCAGAGAAGATCAGATATAAGAACGGTAGGTTGTGTTGAGTGAGAACGCCGAAGGTCCAAAACCGAGGAACGAGAGGAAGTCTCCTTATTGTCCTTCCACCAGTCCACCTCGTATCCCTTTCCTTGGAGTTGGCGACGTGTGAGGGACGCATCTGGTGTTGCTAATGTCTATAGGCTACGGTAACCGCGTACAATTAGGTGGACCGTATGCTTGTTTGTTACCAGCATAATATAAAAAACTATTCGTTATATTCCACGAAGTCCTTAGGTTTGATTAACGAAGTACATCCATCCATCCATCAGCCTTTCAACGTCCACTGCTGGACATAGGCCTCCCCAAGAGAACGCCACAACGAGCGGTTCTGTGCCGACCGCATCCAACGGCTCCCCGCGGCTTTGACCAGATCGTCGGTCCATCTGGTGGAGGGCCGTCCTACGCTGCACCGTCCGATACGTGGTTGCCACTCGAGAACCTTTCTTCCCCAACGGTTGTCGGTTCGTCGAGCGATGTGGCCTGCCCATTTCCACTTCAGCATGCCAACCCGGCGGGCTATTTCGGTCACTCTCGTTCACCTATGGATCTCCGTATTACGGATTCGATCACGTAGGGAAATACCAAGCATAGCCCGCCCCATGGCCCGCTGAGCGACTTAGAGCCTTGATACGAGGCCAACTGGTACGGTAACACACACTGGTCGAAGACCTTTGTTTTCAGACACTGCGGAATATTGGACGAGAAGATCTTCCTTAGCTTCCCGAACGTTGGCCAGCCGAGTTGGATTCGTCGATTGACCTTTTTCTCGAACTACTGTGTATTGTTTGTTCCAGGTAGACATAGTGGTCGACAACATCGAGAAGCGCACTCCCGACTAGTACCGGTGCTGAAATGACATGGACATTAGACATGACTTTCGCCTTGTCCATGTTCATTTTGAGACCCACTAGTTGGGCAACCCTACTGAAATCATTGAGCATGGTGCCAAGGTCCTCAAGCGATTCTGCCATGGCTATGATGTCGTCAGCATATTGAAGGTGAGTGATGTATTCGTCATTGATGTTGATGCCGAATCCGGTCCAGTCCAAGAGCTTGAAGACATCTTCCAATGCAGCGGTGAAGAGTTTCAGGGACATAACGTCTCCCTGTCTAACACCTCTCTGCTGTTGGATCGGTTTCGTACTCCTGTCCTGAACATGGGCTGACATGGTGGCGTTTCTATACAAGCACTTCAGTACTTCGATTTACCGATAGTCAATTCGGCACTGCTGAAGGGACTGCAGCACCGCCCAAGTTTCGATCGAATCGAAGGCTTTCTCACAGTCCACAAACGCCAGACACAGAGGCCGATTATATTTCTCGGTTTTCTGTATAATCTGGCGTAGCGTATGGATGTGGTCTATGGTACTATAGCCTTTTCGGAAACCGGCTTGCTGGAAGTCGTCAAGCCTGCGCGTGAGTCGATTGGTAATGAAGTACGGAAGTTACTAAATAATTAATTATTTTTTAGTATAACTAAATTATATTACTAAGTACTAACTTCAGAATATGAATACGACACTCTACGGCACATTAATGATTTATTTCTATCGAAAAATGTAATCGCAAAATGCTGTCCCAAAGGAATAATAATTTTTTTGAGATGAAAAGTGTTTCGTATCCTCTTCTGAGTTCTGAACTATACGTATACAAAATTTGACAAAGTTTGATTAGTAGTAGTACCTAGTAGTAAAGCGCAATAAACAAACAAACGCACTATACGTGTTATGAAATTATATTTAGAGAGCAATCCCAACTCAAAATAATTCAGAAAACTGTACCTTCCTTCAATACATGACCGAATTGGTCTAGGTGTGACTCGGTCTCCCCCTGTACCTAGATCCTTCTACTTTCGCATTATATAATTATCTTCTTAACCAGCCGCTCGTCCGGCATTCTTTCTACATGTCCGAACCATCGGAGCATTCCCTTTCGCATCTTTACACCAATACTCTCTTTCATACCTACTCGCTCTCTTACGTCGTAATCTTCATTACCCATTTTACAATTTGCCATGATAATCTACTACTTAATAATTACTAAACTAGCCTTTGCCCGCGGCTCCGCCACAGCCAAAAGTTAGTTTTCAGGTTATATCTCAGGTTCCCGATATAGTAGCGGGTTAAAATGTATACCAGTTTTTAAGTATAATGGAGAGCTATCAAATAAAAAAAAGTTGCATCAAAATCTATTATAACTTGCGAATGAACAAACAGATAAACGAACAACAGAAAAACTGACAGAAATCTAAAAAAAAATGGTTTTGTGTTCAGACACGCCTATATAGCCCAATACAGTATTATTTCTCAAATATCTTAAATGTGCAGACACAGCTCTGTTACAGCTTTATAATAGTGTAGATAGATTATACTACTAAAGGTACTCTTAAATTATATCACAAATGCAGTCTACTTACATGATATCCACGACATTTGATGAACATCTTGAGCCGTTCCACAAAGAAATAGTTGCCTTGCTCGTCTCTGAACAAGACATCTCCTGTTTTGTACCAACCATCCTCTGTGAACACACTTGCAGTCTCCTCAGGATTATTGTAATACTCCTGTAAGTATAATTTTATTATTACTTTTATAGTTTTTTTTTTATTGCATGTAGTGGAAGACGAGCCTCGACCCATCTGATGGTAAATGGCAACCGTCGCTTATGGACCCAACTATACGGAGACTATTGTCAAGCCGCTGCTCACCATTTCATTTCGCAGATATGAAATAAAAGAATAAACGGCTATCTCCTGCTACAGCCAAAACGCAACGATATGCTTCATGGCCGGTCACACGGGAGATGGTGGTACCAACCCGCTCGGGCCCGATACCAAGTGAGTACTTCCACTTGGTACCCAGCTCTACCACCAGTCATGCAATGGATGATAATTGCTTACTTCCCTTAGTCGCCTCATACGACACCCGTGGGAACGAATGGGGTGGTGACAATTGTATTCTTAGTCCGTCATCGCACGGACAAAGATTACCTTCCTTATAATTTTATTTGTCAGTCTATATTCCAAATTTATTTGTAGTGCTTATGGTGACAGACGAACCACGGCCCACCTGATGGTAAGTGGTAACCGCCACTCATGGATTCAATTATTCTAAGGGTATTGTTTAGCCACTGCTCACCATTTCATTTCAAAGATATGAAATGAAAGAATAAACGGCTATCTCCTGCTACAACCAAAAGACATCAACGTGCTTCATGGCCGGTCACACGAGAGACGGTGGTACCAACCCACTCGGGCTGAAAGCAAGTGTGCTTACTTGATATCCAGCCCCAGCCCTACCATAAATCATGCAATAAGTGATAATTGCTTACTTCTCCTGACACCTTCTACGTCACCTGCGGGAAGCATGAGGTGATGACTCTTGTATTCTAAGTCCATCACCACACAAATGTGTGAGATTAAATACCTACCGAGTTAAAGAGTATAATCATCAATGATCTTAAGTCTGACTGTCTGTCTGAAGCTTGTGACCTCGCGAGGTACAAACAATTATGGTAGTTGTTCAAAAATTACCATTGCATGGTGAAGGAAAGCATCTAAGGAAATCAGCATGCCTGAGAGATTTTCTCAACGGCTTGTGACCCGCTCCGGCTGCACTGGTGGAGTAGTTTAAATACCGACCGCGACCTCACAACGTGTTGAGGTTTCGATACCCACACAGGAAACTCTTTGTGCCATCCACAAATGATTGTTCTGTGTGTACTTTGTGTCCGTGAAATTGTATTTTTCAAGTTTCCCGTGATACAAGGATTATTCCTTAGTACAGAGTACTGTCTTATAATAATAAAAAGCATGGTGGTCTACTCACTCTCAGAGGAAACCAGGGGAGGTTAGAATGTATCACACTCGATCATATCGACGTGATATCGTGTTATTGTGATTGGTTGAGAGATCACCGTGATTGGCCGAGGGATTATTGCGACATCACGCGTCGGTTTCGATACCAATCACAAGCGTGACGATACGATGTCGATACGATTTAGTGATATACATTCTACGGGCCCTGTGCCCAACACTGGAATAGACTATAGACTGACTGACTATATGGAATTGGTCCCCTGCAACGGCTTCCAACGTGACAAGCTGTTTGAATTGGTACTTACAGACAGTCCCTGAATTTTGAGCCACATTTCTCCTGGTATGTTCGGTTCTAGAATTTCTGTGCCGGTTTCTGGATCAACCAACTAAAAAGATCAACATTAGATTAGAACTTCTATCCGCGCGACCATTAGATGGATCTAAAGTTACATAAGATAAATGTCATAAGCACCTCTAGTCTGTTTACGTCACTTGGGATACAGCTGTGATACTCAATAAGGAAAAAAGTTTTAATGAACAAATTATTTGTGAATGTGGAAAATGAGGATTTTAGTGCGAGCGGGGTTCGAACCTGCGTCCCTTCCAATCCGGGGAAGTGCTCTACACCGCTAACTTACTTCCCACATTCACAAATAATTTGTTCTTTGTAGTAGCTGAGCATGTCAAGTGCTAAAATACAGATCAAAATGTTTAAAAAAGTTTTATTAATTTATCCTTTGACCTAAATAAATTTAATGGACTGGTAATGGTAACCACTTACCATCAGTATCCTTGTTTACCATCCACGTAGTATTTTTATATACTACGTGGGTGGCAAACAAGTACGGCCCACCTGATGGCAAGCGGTTACCGTAGCCTATTGACGCTAGCAACACCAGAGACATCGCTTGAGCGTCGTCATCTCCATGGAAAAGAATAGGAGGGGGATAGGAAGGATATTACGGAGAGGATAGATAGAATACTAAGGAGCGGGTAGTAAGGATAATAATACCATCGAAGGGATGTAACATAGTTCCAGTGGCCCACCAATAAAGGCGGAGAGACGGCACGCGGCGGGTTTCTTTAGTGGGTGAGGGCCCCAAACTACCCTGTTCGATGCCCCGAACGATAGGGTGTGCGGTTAGGTACATTTTCCCCCGCCTAAACAAAAAAAAAACAAAAAAATGGGAAGGATAATAATGGTAGCAGTACCTACCGTTATTTCACCCTGATCTTTATTGAGAAGGTGGTACTTCCCCAATCAAGTCGGCCCATTCATGCTAAGATAAGCAAGGCCATTAGACTTACATTACATTAGACCTGGTATAACAAAAATATTATGCGAAACACTAGAACTGAAGATTTACAGTTCAAAAACTTGAAATGTATACTAGTTGGTAAGTCTAATCAAGAGCTATCAAACAAAAAAAAGTTGCATTAAAATCCGTTCAGTAGTTTTTGCGTGATGCGCGAACAAACAAACAGATAAAAAACAGACAAAAAATCTAAAAAATATCATTTTGTGTTTAGACGCGCCTATATAGCCTCATTCAGTAATTTTTTCTCAAATATCTTAAATGTACAGACACAGCTCTGTTCTGTTACAGATTTATAATAGTATAGATGATAAGCGTTTCAATAAACGTAATATTATTTATGTTAGAAAAATTGTGTCACAGTGATTAGCTTGCTGTCGATACAATGTTAAAATTGTCTCGATGACTGAATTACCAAAGCATCTGGGACGGTACTCCAGGAGATGCAGATTCTAATCCTGCTCGTGACTGTTATGGTCAGGCAGGGCATGTGCATCATACATTTCTTCAAAAGCAAATTTAAATATCAATATTTTTTTAGCTTGTCTAATTAGTTAATTACACGTTGTATAAAAATAAAAACCATTTAAATTATTTATTTGGATATATGAACTGCATGTTATTTTTGATAAGAAACCGTTAATTTTTTGTATATTTTACTTTCTTTTTAACTTGGAATTTAGACACACTTTCTGAGCAAAACAGGGTATGTGCACCTACGCGCAAAATAACTCAAATAAAAGGCAATAAATAATTCATTCATTCATTCATAAAACGTCGTTTTACGTTATACGAACTATTTTAAGATAGAATATATCTAACTGGGAATGATGGTATAAATAAATATATCCATATATGGATAGTTCTAGAGATATTTGTGATAAATTAATAATGGGGTAAGTGCATCCTACTTTTTGCATCAGTGATGACATTTTGAATTTTTTTTTTATCTACACAAGAATAAATAAACAAGTAATAACATTTATAAATGAATTCACAAAATTCCCATAATCACTATCTATAAAATTAAATCGTTTATGAGTCAAATATACTATATTCTAGTCTAGATTACGTGAAATCACTCTAAAATTGGCTCTCAATAATTGCACTGGTTGCTTAACATACACAGTAATTTAGGAAATCCAGACATATTAAACCGTAAAGGTGGAAATTGGCAGTTCTGGGAGGCTTCTACCATACCTTAGCGGTCTAAAGCATCCTCTCGGATAGAGAAAGATACAAGTTCGAATCCTCCTCGCAAAAAACGTCGTTTTCTACTTTCTACACAAAAATGTTTCTAATAAAAAAACTCATCATGTCAGATGCTTAAAATCACAATGAAACTACAAAATAAAGATATTTTTCGTAAAATGCAACATTAAACAAAAAGGTTGGTGATCTATGATCTGGGCTAAGTGCGTCTGCAATCGCACTTATCCCGAACCAGCTAGGCGCACTTCCCTCAATAAACTAAATTTATTTAGATATTTTTATATATATTTTTAGCATTTGACATACTTAGCACTATACATTAAACACAAAGTGAAAAATATGAAATCGAAAATAACAGTCAGGAGCAGGATTTGAACCTGCATCTTCTGGATACCGTCCAGATGCTTTACCAATTCAGCCATCCTGACAATTGCTCCCGACTGCTAATTTCGATAAGACATCATACTTAACGTCTTTGGGTGACGCCTGCGCCATCCGTCGGAAGTATTTTCATACATTATACCGACCAGGTAAACTTAATTTTACAATTAAGATTTTATCTAATAATGACGCAAACCCTTTAAATATTTAGATATTTTTATATATATTTTTAGCATTTGATATGCTTAGCACTATACATTAAACACAAAGTGAAAAATATGAAATCGAAAATAATAAAATTAAGTTTACCTGGTCGGTATAATGTATGAAAATACTTCCGACGGATGGCGCAGGCGTCACCCAAAGACGTTAAGTATGATGTGTTATCGAAATTAGCAGTCGGGAGCAATTGTCAGGATGGCTGAATTGGTAAAGCATCTGGACGGTATCCAGAAGATGCAGGTTCAAATCCTGCTCCTGACTGTTATTTTCGATTTCATATTTTTCACTTTGTGTTTAAACTAAACTTAGTTTAAGTTTTTCAAAAGTCTAAAAAGCTATGAAAACCACTTAAAATAAGTCATCTTTAATAATTACTAGGTAGCAAGATATTGATGTAAGCATTAACTTTATCTCTTTCTTTAAAACTGCTCTTCAGTATATACTCTTTGAAAACTGCAATATTAACGTAAATATTGTGTTTTTCCACAACGTGTAAACCTTGTGTGTCGGGATGAAATGTCAATGCCATAGTTATTTATCTATGGTCAATGCAAACAAAAAGGCCTCCTACAGTATTATGTGTGAAGATCTGTCATGTACAAATTGATTTTGAAAATTATACCTTATCTTCATGTACGCTGATCATGGAAGCCATGCTCGTTAGTGTTCGAAGAAATTTAAACTTACTTTGATACCGTTCATTCCGGGAGGGCATATACCACAGTTACCAACAGGCCCTGTGGGGTTTGGTATCAAAACTGCACCCAGTGTCTCTGTTTGGCCGTACGCTTCCATTATTAAAGCATTCGGGCGCATCCTTTTCTGCAATAAAAATAACGCAATTTAATTATTACCTTGGAGATGGGCCACAAGCTGCAGTAGCGCGGTTTATTCTATTCTAAGACGGTCTGCAAACCGCACATTTCGCAGCTGTAGGCCTCAATAGTTTCAATAAATTCCTGTGAGACACGTGTTAGAGCTCTATAGTCCGCATCACCACTGCGGTTAGCCGCAGCTGCGTGCTGCGGTGTCGTGTTGCTCCCAATCGTTTTCATAGAAAAGTTCATAGAAACCAGCAGTGGCGCTTGCAGTTTATTAGTTTATTATTACACTACCTGATCTTTCTTCTTCACAACCAAGTTTTAATAATTAGTACTTAACCCTTATTGTATTTACTATACTTACTAATGAACAAACTGTATAGATGAACTAATGGTAAACCTATCGATAACCCTATTGATAACAGCAATACTATTGCTACCATCGATATTTTTTTTTTATTGCGTGTAGTGGCAGACGAGCCACGGTCCATCTGATGGTAAATGGTAACCGTCGCCCATGGACCCGACTATACTGAGAGTATTGTCAAGCCGCTGCTCACCAATTCATTTCACAGATGAAATGAAATATAAACGGCTATCTCCTGCTACAGCCAAAACGCCACGATGTGCTTCATGGCCGGTCACACGAGAGATACCAACCCGCTCGGGCCGGATACCAAGTGAGTACTCCCACTTGGTACCCAGCCCTACCACCAGTCATGCAATGGATGATAATTGCTTACTTCCCTTAGTCGCCTCATACGACACCCGTGGGAAAGGATGGGGTGGTGACACTTGTATTCTTAATCTGTCACCACACGGATATAAAAATATATACATATGTATAATGCATTCGATTTAATGGATAGTATCGATAGTAATTCGAAACCCATTAGTTTTAACCAAAATCAATCGAATAGTATGAGTTTTATTTGCAAAATTAAACTTACTATATTGGAATAATGCATGTAAATGCTTCCGATAGGTGGCGTTGGTCGTTAAGACAAATGTGGTAAGGAGATTGGGTATTTCTAACAAAATAGCACGGTAGCTCAGTGGATTAGAGCACTTCCCCAGATAGGAAGGGACGCAGGTTCGTTTCCCGCTCGTACTAAAATACTCTTTTTCCTTATTCACAAATTGTAATTTGTACTTTAAGAGTAAAAAGAACTGAGCAAGTCAAGTGCTAAAATATAGATCAAAATGTTCAAAACCAATCGATATTATCGATAATATTGATGGTTTTCTACTATCGATTGCCAGTGATTTTTCGATAGTATTGATTTCTCAAAATAAGCCGTGGTTCGTCTGCCAGCATAAGCATAAAATTGGGCCGGAATGACCCCGGGACGCAGATATAAAATCTCTTTTTAAAAATAGATATCCTTAAACCTTCTATATTTTCTATGTGTTACAATTAGATTTTTAATAAAAAATACCTTTAGCTCAAAATAGGTATCCTTGTGGACTTTCGAGCCAGTGAGCACGATACTTGAGAAACAGGTAAAATCACATTCTTTCTCGCTCTTGACTATAGCTGTGGCTAGAGCAGGCGCCATCGTCGTATTGTATGGCTACAAACAGAAAATACAAATACTTTGGAAAATCCAAAACTGCACGGCTCATAATCTTCATTTTTCACAATAAAATTGATTATTTGATAAATAACTAATAATGTATTGTTCTTACGAAGTAGTTTTCAATAAATCACATAGATAGTGCTAATTTCAAAAAGTACTAATGTGGGTTTCATGTCTTATACGCCATCTAGGGCTAATTTTAAGAAGTACTTCTATATTGGTCTACCTCTCAGTTCAGGGCCGCGCGCACGCCAAGGCCACGCAAAAAAGGGCCCCGGCGCCGCTAAAAATATTCCCACTTAAAATTTTGTTATAGATCAATGTCTTTTTAAATTTTATTAGTCTGCATTCTAGGTTAGGTTAGGCCGTGTGGGGCCGATCGCGGCGAAACGACGCGGTTCCCGTGATCCGCCGTAGCAAGGGCGGGTGAGGGCGCACGGTGGGTTTTTAGTGGGTCCAGAAGATGCAGGTTAAAATCCTGCTCGTGACTGTTATTTTCGATTTCACATTTTTCACTTTGTGTTTAATGCAAAGGTAAGAACTTTCTTTTAACAAAAAACAATGTACCGGCCGGGCGAACGGCGTTCTGTTGACAATAGAAAAACCACCGGTGGCTAATTGGCTATGCGTACGTTCTCATGAAAGGCGCTGGTTTTAGTGTCGCGTCGAGCGTAAATATTCAGTATTTTTTTGTTTATTTAATAACAATTAAACCACATCGAATCAGACCGTGAAAAGTAATAGCGCTCTATTCCTAATCATAATAATTCGTAAACGAAAAAAAAAGACTCGATTAGTAAAGTATTTTGGTCGATATCGTGTTAACATGCATTACCTACAACTTACGGACGTCCAAGACAGATTTTTTTCAAACAGTATTTAAAATAACAAAAATGGCATCAAAAATATCATGAGTGTTAAAAATAGTGTTTGTTCTTTATATGTGTGTGTAGATATTATTTTACAAGTGCAATATATGATAAATAGATACATTTTAAGTTTGAAAAATCAGTTGTCCCGTGCAAAACGGGAGTAGAACCCACCTCAACGCTTCGCTTATGAGGCGTGCAATAGAGTATCATGAAGTAGGTACTAAAGAAAATGTGGAATTTTAGCCCATTCGCGTATGATAGCGTTCTTCTTCTATACCTACTATCATAAAGCTGTAATAGAGCTGTCCGGATATTTAAAAAAAAAGCGACTGTGTTTTTTGTTACAATAAGTATAGGTGTGTGCACACCTAAAACGATTTTTTTTAGATTTTTTGTCTGTTTATTTGTTCGCGCATCACGTAAAAACTACTGAACGGATTTTGAAGCAACTTTTCTTTTTATTTGATAGCTCTCGATTAGGCTTAAAAATTGGTATACATTTTATCCCGCTACTATATCGGGAACCTGAGATATAACCTAAAAAAATAAAAACGTAATGAGTGATTCAAAGGTAATAAAAAAAATAACGGAATCAAAACTTTCCTACGCCATGTTGCTTATGTTTTTTATCTTTATATAAACTAGCTGACCCGGCGAACTTCGTACCGCCATAAATTTTTTCATGAATAAATATTATAATTATAAACATGGACGTATGAATGTCCATGATTATAAATTGAGATAAGTATAAAGTATCCTATCTCTTAAGTTGGAACTTGGAACAAAACACAAATTTAAAAAAAAGAACAGCTAAAATCGGTTCAGTAGTTTCGGAGTTCATCCCGGACAAACATCGTGTCACTGGAATTATATAGTATAATAGATATTCCGTATCACGTTGTTTGTCCGTGATGAACTCTACGAATGAAGAGATTTTAATGAAACTTTGCACATGACTGTGCAGTTTAGTCCAAGTTCGAGAGATAGAATACTTAGTTTATATCTCAATTATTTTCTTTTTTAGCCAACTATGGCGAAGCCAAAAGGATGGGTTCTTTTTTTAATAATTATACTTTACCTTAATCAGGCGTACATCACTCGCTCAAGGCCCCGAGTTAAATGCCTATGCCTACCGCTTCGCGTACCGACCAAGCAGTGTTGCCATACTGTAGGAACTAAAAATCCGTACACCAGACAGCAAAATCCATACAAAATCCGTACGTGCAATAAATCTAAAACTCCATACGAAATAAAACCATTATTCTTTAAAACGTTGCATTCTAAAGGCTTAAAAACCGCTAATTACATAAATAAAATGGTTTATCAACACAAATAATCCACAAAAACACCCAACGTCACAAGTTCAAAATGGAAACCAAAGAGAAATGCGTATAACCAGAAACATAGAAACAAACAATGCGTATTTCGCAAAGAGTAAGGAAACTTATAGTATGAAGGAAACAGTTTCTTACTATTAGGTATTGAGCAATTGAGCAAAGAATTAAATTGGTCACTATCATTCATCGATTATTACAAACACAATAAACCGTAATATATTTATCTCTTCTTCTTCTTCTTTTTTATTTATTGGCTTAGAGTCCTATCCAAATGATCCGATTCCGCCAGTGTCCGTGATGATAGTATCGTAAACAGTAGAGAGTAGAGATGGGGATGTAAGAATTTGACCGGTTTTCACTGACTGATAAAAACTACGATCGAGGAAATTTATCTGAAATTGGACAGGACAACATATAAGACAGCACGTTGTTAGTGGTTAATGAGACATACAGACTAATATTAATTTACTACTGTAACCAACGTCAACTATGTAATATGCCATCGTTGTCAGTCAGTCATAGAGGAAAGATCATACGGTTATTCCTCGTCATAGACAATCACGTACGTTTTTTATTTTTTGAATACCTTTCTTTATAGGGATGTCAAGAGCGAAAAAAATATCGATGAATCGGTTTTGGGTTTTGGGGTATATATAATCTGTGGTTTATAGGGAATTTTGGGTGTTGTATTTAAAAACGTGTACGTTTTATGTACCTATTATTGGAAATCCGTACACATATCCGTACGCAATTTTTATCCGTACGTAATACTCCGAATTCCGTACCTGTACGGACAAATCCGTACATATGGCAAGAGTGCGACCAAGGTACAACCGATAGAAGACCAAAGACTGTCACACGCGCGCCTAAGCACACGCGCTTGTAGTATCGATTAAAATAAAATTATTTACGCGATTTAGGGTATTTCAGCAATAAAATTTAATAACCAAAAATTCAGAGCTATAACTCTAAACATAGGTAAATGACCAACAAAAAAAAGAAACAATTTATAAAAAAATAATCCGACTTGAAAATAACATTTAAAATGATATAAAAAGTAATCAAATATAATCTACTAGAAAAATATTTTTTTAAGTTTTATAAACGACAGCTTTGTTGCTGCCGGTGGAGTCAGGAGTCTCCGAAACCGGAGAGTGTATGAAGATAATTATGAACGTTAAGGAAGCGAGAGATGTATGCAAGAATAGAGCCTTTTGTCACTCTGTTCTCTCTGCCTACCCCGCAATCGAGATAGCGTGATGATAAGTAAGTAAGTAAAATCATCATAGGTGCAACCCTAGCGCATTCGTTGAATGACGCGGTTGCCCGAGGATCACGCGGCGGGCAAAACAATCTCAACTGTATTTCTGTGTATATAAGATACATTTCTTCTCGCTACGAACAATTGGTATTATTATTAAGATTTTGTAGGCTATTATAGAGAGATTTTGGACAAGTTTTAATGGAAGTGATGTTTCTGTCCGTAGGACTAGTATCTATGCTGTGCCTTAATGTCTGATGTTTTTGACTTGAATTTTACTAGTAAAGTTAAGGCTTATCGATTCATTTATTTCGGGCAAAGGGCTTACCGCTTAGTATCTATATCTATACTAATCTATACTAATATATAAAGCTGAAGAGTTTGTGTGCTTGAACACGCTAATCTCAGGAACTACTGTTCCGATTCGAAAAATTCTTTCAGTGTTAGATATCCCATTTATCGAGGAAGGCAGGCTATATATCATCACGCTAAGACCAATAGGAGCGGAGCACTAATGAAGAATGTTTCAAAATCGGGGTTTTTTTCCTTTTGAGAGCTTCCACGCGGACGAAGTCGTGTGCAGAAGCTAGTATTATATATGTATACTAGTATGGTTGTTTGCCACCCACGTAGTATAAAAATATCTTACCTTATACTTATTAATAACTTCAATAACATGTTCCGTTGTTTGTTTAGCTGATGTAGTGATCTTGGTCTGACGTAACAATGGGTAACAGACAGAGTTGAAAAAAGCTGATATCCATTGCACTGGCGACAGGTGTAGCGACGCTATATTCGTGTCACTCTTTGGCCTTTAAAATGAAAACATACCCTCTTGTTTGGAAGACTAGATACAATTTATTATAAGACACGTATTCTTTAGAAGTTGACAATATTACCCTAGATTCTAGAGTCTACCTACCTATATCGGCGGGCGACATACACAGGTGCTGGGGGAGTGGGCAGGGCGATGGCACCGAATCCTTACCTTCCGATTGGTTGAGGTGCTATCGGGGCATTGTTGTTACAACAGACAGTACACAGTTGCTCAAAGAGGGTACCTACCCGAAAGGGTAAGCCACCGGCGGACCACTGAAGTAATGTTTTTCAGTTCCAGTGGTACTCCAATACAGGCGGAAAGACGGCACACAAAAGGTTTATTTAGTGGGTAAGGGCCCCACACGCGCGGGTACGTGGTTAAATAGTACATTTTTTCCCATCAAGAAAGAGCTTTAGTATAAGAAAAAAAGTTATAGAGGCTGGCCGCTACTCTGGTTTGAATCCTCATTCCAAAAGATGCGTGTTCAATTCCCATTCATATTTATCATTTTCTATTTTACACAATTGGTTACCAGTGTACACTTTTAAACACATTCTTTAACGAGTGGTGTCGCACGACGGCACGAGGTGACTAAGGGCGATAAGTAGTTCTCACACACTGCATTACTGCTGGTAGGGTACCACTGTCCGTTTTCCGTGTTACCGTCTGTTATACACTTTTGTGTGTTTTGGTTGTAGTAGCGCCCTCCACTACCTAGTGCATTTCCTTTCCACAAAATCAGCTGCTTATCAGAATTATTAGTATCGGTGTATCCATGAGCGGTTGTTACCAGTTATCGTCGCTCGTCTGCCACCTCAAGCAATAATGAGAAAAAAAAGGAAGTGACTTTTTGTGGCGCAATTACAGACTGCGTGATTCACGATTCGAATCTGGGATGTCGCAATTATAAGTTACAAAATGCATATTCCAATATTTACCTATTCATCCGAAACTTAGAGAATATTTTTTGCAAGTTTAGAATTTTGTCAATAATCATCTTGTGCTTGAAGGCAGCTAGTTTCAGGGCCCCCGTAGTGCCACCTGTGCTCACCAGCCAAGCGTATATTTTATCTAAATCGAATTCTAATGGCCTGGAATAGAGTATTAGATAGTTTATCATTAACATCTGAATCAAAGCGAAGTAAACCTTTTTATTTAAAATATTTATAATCTGTAGCTTGGTACTGAACAAAATTATAGACTGCACAGATGGTCTGATTCCCACACAGGAAAACTCTTTGTGTGATCCACAAATGGTTGTTCTGAGTCTCGGTGTACTTTGTGTCCGTGAAATTGTATGTTTGTAAAGCCTCCCGCGATACAAGGATTATATATCTTACTACAGGATGTCTTTAAAAAAAATATATATTTTGCACAATGAAAAATTGGCTGGCCATATTTGCTGAAGAACTGACGATGGGTCGAGGCCCTAGAGTGGATAATGTAGAGTAGCAAGTGTAGGGTAAGACGTTCGCATATTAAATGGCCTGATAACCAGCCAAAGATCGGGGTAATAGCCTGGATGTGACACGCGAAGGATCAGAGGTTGTGACGTAAATGAAATGTGGAAGAGAGCCAGGACTCTGATTGATAGTAAGTATAACAATGCTATCCTTGCATAAAGTTCACCTAAGGGCTTCATAGAGAATCGAGGTTAGAATTGGCTACCTCCTCCTTGGAAAAACTTATTTGGAGATCGTTTTTGGCTGGATAAAATTGTCTTATTTTACTTACAAGAACTCTTCATCTTCATTCATATCGTCGTACTCTTCTATAAACCTCTTCATAGAGTACTCTCCATCATCGAAACAGATTAGTTTGGCGTCCATATTTAAATCTTCAATAGCTCGTAGATGATCTTCTAAGTGTTCCTTCTGACAGAATATTACCTTTGGTGAAGAGACTTTGAAGTGTGCTTTTATTTCAACTGTAAAATAATACATTGATATCAGCTTAAAGTAGATACTTTTATAATAAGATTCTTGAATCGAATCCTATCTGACCTTCTAATACAAAGGAATAACGGTTAGGCCAGGGTGTTAGCTGCATGCACACGCTCGAGTCGTGCCCGGCCTGGGATGTGCAGCGCCGGGATCTCGTTGCAGTCATCGGAGAGGACCTGTCGCTGCCGGCTGTCGTCCGATCTATGGTCGGCGGCGACAGGTACTGGACCGCGGTCGCCACCTTCTGCGAGAACGTTATCTCGCAGAAGGAGGCGGCGAAGAGAATCAGGGAGGCGGATCTCTCCTCTAACCCGATTCGACGCCGGCGCGTGGGGCAGCGTGCGCCTGAATATCTGCACCTAATGCCGCCCTAGCCGAGGCCGCGGGCGGTTGGACCGGGGATTGTCCTCCGCCCGCGTAGAGCCTACCGCGAAGGTGTGACATCCTCCCGGTGTCATTCAGAGAGGGAGCCGCCGCGCGGACTACTGAAGTGACTTTACGTGGTACCAGTGGTCCGCCGAGTACAGGCGGGTGAGGGCGCACGGTGGGCTTTTAGTGGGTGAGAGCCCCACACTACCCCGCTGTCTCTCCGGACAGTGGGGTGTGCGGAAGGGACATTTTTTTTGGCGGTACACGGCGGATTCATTTAGTGGGTGAGGGCCCCACACTACCCTGTTCGTTGCCCCGAACGACGGGGTCTGTGGTTAGGTACATTTAAAAAAAAAGGGTGTTAGCTGCGTGTAATATCTGAGTAGGTACTTCTCATATGAATACCAAATTCAAATTCAAAAATCTTTATTTCATAGGCCTTATTATATAACATTTAAAATCATCAAAATGCACAAATTTTAATAGTTAACACGAGTGCCTGTGGCGAGTGTCTCCGCAATAATAAACTAGCATCGGAAGTATTTTACATACATTATACCGACCAACTTAATTTTACAGATGGCGCAGGTGTCACCCAGGACGTTAAGTATGAATGTGTTATCGAAATTAGCAGTCAAGAGCAGTTGTCACTATGGCTGAATTGGCAAAGCATCTGGACGGTATCCAGGAGATGCAGATGCAAATCCTGTTCGTGACTGTTATTTACGATTTCACATTTTCCACTTGCTAAATGCATGCCAAATGCTAAATATATATATAAACATTTCTAAACAAACTAGCGAAATCACTACAAGCGGATGGATCCCGTAGTAAAGCCATTCATGAGAAAAACGTAACAGTAGGTACACTGAAAATAGTCTTTATTAATAGGCAATAGTCTCTGTGTAGTGGACAGTAGGTAGTTTTGGTGGCAAAACAGTTTAAAATAAATTATCAACTTTATAACAATACTAGCTGTTACCCACGACTTCGTCCGTGAGTAATTTCATAAAAATAAATAAAGCAACCCTTGAAATTGTCGGTAATACAGTGCAACGGTATTACAGTACTCGGGGTTGGAACTTCATTACTGAAATGCTAGATGGCGTTGAAGTTGCTAGATTTTGATATTTTGTGACAAACAATTTTTTTTATTTTTCGTATTTTTTTTTAATAAAAAGTATCCTATGTTACTTCTAATACCTCCGAGAATATGTGTACAAAGTTTCATGATGATCGGTTAAGTAGTTTTCACGTGAAAGCGTAACAAACAAACTTACATTCACATTTATAATATTATAGTAAGTATAGTATAGTATAGTATAGTATGAAGTAAATACACAAACTTATATTCAAAGGTTACATAGTTTCAAATGAACAACAGCTTAAAACATATGACTTGTAAATTCTATGATGGTAAATGACGAATTCTATGATAAATGGAAGACTATTAGGGCTATTATACTTATTATTATTGTAAGACTTCAAATACATATTTCGTTTTACACCCAAATCGAGCCTTCGACATTGACTCAACACTTTTTATAACATTATAGACGATTGCTTCGCGTTTATTTATTTATGCTTGTTTGTATATTGAGTTGTATAACTACAAAGTTATCTTATAATTAAATTATCGTTAGTTTAATGAACTGTAGATAAAATGGCGAAAAGATAACGATAACTAGAGCATGTAAACATGATGTAGATAACGGTAACTCATCGATGTGCTAACCATATTCAAATCCTGGTTTCAGATAGGTAGATAGAGCCGATCATAGGGTTAATAAAACGCTGTGACGTGTCTATTGAGACCAAGGTATTAGCTAGTAAATATTTACTAGCGCGTATCAGCGCGTGTTCGTCCTCGTCGTAGCCGGTCGAACGATCGGGAAGGTTAAGCGATTTTCGCTCGGCTTGCAATCAGATAGGTGACCACAAGTGACACCTATTTTGACGGGCCTCGTGGCGTAGTCGGTAGTACAACCGACTTCCGTACATGAGGTCGTGGGTTCGATTCCCACTCAGGACAATTATTTGTGTGATGAACACAGATATTTGTACTGCGTATGGGTGTTTTCTATCTATTTTATGTATGTATTTACAAAAAAAAGTAATAATATGTATTATATCCATAATCTGGTACCCATAGCACAAGCGTTAAGCTTAGTTTGGGACCAGAGGACGTTGTGTCAAAATGTCCGAGAATATTTATTGATTTATTATTTGTGGACATCTGACCTCCTCCGTGCTTCGTAAAACCTGGCAGTCGTTACAAGTTGATAATCCTGAATAAAAATCTGTCTTAAGTCTCATTCTTGGGTCGCCAATTGTTCCCTTAATTGGGTCCAGGACTTCAGATAGTCAGTCACTCGATGTAAATACTGGTGAATATCTATAATCGAAATTGGAAGCCGACCCCAACGAAAGTTTGGGCTGGGAAGATGATGATACGTCCGTGTGGACTTCAGTTAATATACCTAACTTAGT
Organism: Leucoma salicis; assembly: GCA_948253155.1. NCBI lineage: Eukaryota > Metazoa > Arthropoda > Insecta > Lepidoptera > Erebidae > Leucoma > Leucoma salicis. The sequence continues at coordinate 7,331,077 of OX411822.1, read as the reverse complement.
CACTCTACCGAACATTATTATTTTTATGTAAAAACAACTATTCTGCAAAAACAACCTTCATTTTTCTTAAATAAAAAGTAGTTAGTGTGTCCCGGACATGACCTGCCTATCTTTTTTTTTGTTAAGGCGGGAAAAAATATTCCTAACCGCACACCCCGCCGTTCGGGGCAACGAACAGGGTAGTGTAGGGCCTGCACCCACTAAGGAAACCCGCCGTGTGCCGTCTCTCCGCCTTTATTGGCGGGCCACTGGAACTGGGTTACATTTCTTCGGTGGTGTGACCTGCCTATCCTTTTGTTTTTTGTTTAGGCGGGAAAATAATGTTCCTATCCGCACACCCTATCGTTCGGGGCAACGACCAGGGTAGTGTGGGGCCCTCACCCATTAAAGAAACCCGCCGTGTGCCATCCCTCCGCCCTTATTGGCAGGCCACGGGAACTATGTTACATTCCTTCGGTGGTTATCCTGAGATATCTTTAACACGTTCCCAACGGCACTGATTATCTGTACTTTCCATTACTGCGTTACGAGACGTTTAAAACCTCGTTCTGAACCAGAGGTTGTAGCGGCACGAGGCTTAGTAAACCCCACCGCCCACAGGAGACAAAAATTATTTTTTTAGCGCCAAATAAGGCGAATGTACGGCTTCTGCCGCCGCCTGTTGGTAGATTATTTAGTTTAGATTCTATAGATGAAATAAAATGTGGGGTCTTATGTACCCCATACCGCACTGAAAAAGGGCAGTTTTTCATATTGTTTAGTGATGGGAAAAAAACATCGATTTTATTTAATTGTACTTATGGATGCTTTTTATTAAAACAGGTCAAACAATAATATCTTTTGCAACCGATACATTCTGTGAGAATTTTCTTTGCTTTTTTGTCAACCTCACGACTTGATAAGAAGGTGCGAAGTTTTTCGTAGCATCCTACACATCTCATCTTCTTTCCTTTTTCAAGATGTTGTTTGGAGTGGATTCAGAAAATAAAAAAGCTGACTGTGTATTTTTGAAGCAGATTGATTAGGTGTAGCGATTTATTGGAGCAGTTCTATACTTAAGTATGGGATCGTTACGGCCGGTGTGTGTTTTGCTTTTGTCAGTTGACGTGAACGTTTGACAGGCTTCAGTCGGGTGACAGTACGGGTTGTATGAAGAGAGTTATGAATGTTGAGGAAGCTAGAGATGTATGCAAGAATAGAGCCTCTTGGCACTCTGTTCTCTCTGCCTACCCCGCAAGGGAAATAGCGTGATGATAAGTAGTAGTAGTACGCTGACGTCGACTATGTCTACTTGGACTCGCTGCTTTGGCTATAATACCACCCAATTCCTCTTCATCATCAATAATATTATTAATTAACTTTCTTCGGCAACGTTTCGACATCTTATTATATCGTCGCGGGCGCAGCGTTCAACGTTTTGTACAACACTAACCGCGTGAAGCTAGCGTAGGGTGCGGTACGAGGTGTGCGGTGTACGAGGTGTTCGCGACCTCCTTTTTTTTTTTTGTTTTTTTGTTTAGGCGGGAAAATATGTTCCTAACCGCACACCCCGTCGCTCGGGGCAACGAACAGGGTAGCAACGCACCGTATTAAACTTTTATTTATTTAGTGCGGTACGAGGCCTAAAAATCCGGTATTAAGGTAGGTATACCAAAAAACTCTGCATCAAAAACACGTCTCAGATATATAGTTATCTCTTTCCTAGACTGAACCAGACGGAAGTTACGCCTCTCGCACGACAGAGAAGTTTAAGTTTTTCCTTACCGCTATAAAGGCGAGACACGGACGAGGTGTTTCAAGCCTCGTTTCGCACTCATCGTGTTAAGGATAAATATTACAACTTGATAATTGATGAGTTGATATAGAATGTATTCTTCGGTGATCTTACGTTTTACAATAAATAAATAAATGTTACGGTGGACTATGGCGCGTGCTTGACCTGGGGACTTGGAGCACCAAGTCCTTTTCAAACAAACTCACTGTAACATTTATGACAATACTCTGGATATAGTTGAGTCCATGAGTGACGGTTACCATTTACCATCAGATGGGCCGTGGCTCGTCTGCCACAACATGCAATAAAAAAAGCCATCAATTGATATACTAGTTTACTTATTTCTATCTAGAAGCTCAGCTAGTATGATCGCCATGCTATATATAGGTACCATTGCTTTGCCAGCACACCGTTCTAATAATTTTTATACCGCTTACCCCAGTGGCAAACAAGCAAACGGCCCACCCGATGGTTAACGTAACCTTTGACGACAGCAACACCAGATTCATTACTCGCGCGTTGGCATCCCCAAGGAAAACGGTTAAGAGGTGGGTAGGAAGGATAATAAGGAGAGGATAGGGAGAGGATTTGGGCCTCTGGCGCTCTCACTCACCATACGAAACACAGCGGCAGGAGTACCTATCGTTGTTTTACGCTGAGCTTTTGTGAGAAGGCGGTACTTCCCCGATCGAGCCCGTCTATTTATGCTGCGATAAGCAAGGCAAGGCTCACTAATCTAACCGCCATGCGAAGTAAAAGTAGCAAACTATAGTTACCTAGACCATGCCCTTAACATAAGATGAGACTTACTTACTATATTTGAATAAGGGATCTACTCCAGCAATAGGCATGCCGTTAAAGAGTGCTGCGTAGAAAGGAATGTGTGAATCAAGATGGTTTCTCCCTCCCAGTGCTAGAACGTCCCCAGGCCGGCAGCCGAAGCGTCGTAAACATCGCGCTAACTGCACTGACCGGCGTAATACTGAAGCGTTTGTCTCACTTTCTTCGGTGGCCGCGTCTATCTGTGGAAAAAGAACTGGTGGTGAAAGTCATTACAGCTTTGGAATAATCCACAAAAATACAAAACATATGAGTACAATAATAGGATAGTTAGTATCATCATCCATCATTTATTATGAACCATTATCCGGAATGATAAGAATGTCTCTATGTCTTTTTCTGGGCTCCAGACTTATGTATGCAAAATTTGATGATGATTGGTTCAGTGGTTAAGGCGTGTAAAAGCACAAACAAACAAACTCACTTTTACATTTATAATAGGTATTAGTAAGGAAGTAAGGATAAGGTACCCAATTAAGATATCTAAAGCACTCTGCCAAACTTCAATTTTATTTAATTACAATATACAAGACACTAATATTTACTTTCTGATATTTACGCGAATATTACACATTTTGAAATAAAACTACGCTTACGGAATCTATCGCGTTTACTTGATTTTTCTACTATCCCGACGTTTCGAATACTTTACAGCATTCATGATCACGGGTGGACTTAGATGATAGACGTCCAAGGGTGATATGTTGTTTCAACGGTTTCATAGTTTTACACAGTTTTATTTCAAGACACAAATTTTATTAAACACAATGTGTGAAAATGTGAAATCGAAAATAACAGTCACGAGCAGGATTTGAACTTGCATCTCCTGGATACCGTCCAGATGCTTTGCCAATTCAGACATCGTGACAATTGCTCCTGACTGCTAATTTCGATAACACATTCATACTTAACGTCTTGGGTGACGCCTGCGCCATCTGTCGGAAGTATTTTCATACAGATCTGGCTCACGTACCTAATAGGTACCTTTCATATACCGTACCAAACGTTGGGTCAGAAATGAGCTATACTTATATAAATAATGAAGATTACACTGCAAAATTCAAAGTCATAACTTTCACAAAACCTAACATTCTGTACAACGCAATGCCAAATTAATTGTGTTTTATAATATCATTAACAGTTTCCTTAAATTCAAAGATTCTTAAGGTCAAAGACAATAAAGCGCGATTCTATCTTATAATATATACCTCATCCATCAGCCTTTCAACGTCCACTGCTGGACATAGGCCTCCGCAAGAGAATGCCACAATGAGCGGTCCCGTCATGGGGGATAATACCGTAGGTAATCGCCACGCTTGGCAGGCGGGTTGGCGATCACAGTGGATGTTGTTAATACTCGAGGGAGTGCTGCTGCCCACTCCTCCGGTATTCCCTCAGTCGGCTCTTACGTCTTCCGTGGGTAGCGAGGGGTGGGACAATTCTAAAGCCGGCCCCACACGGCAAATCTTATATACCTATTTCTCTAGCCTGTTTTTCTGTCGGTCCGCGAGATTTTCGTTTTTCTTTTATTAAATTCCATGATTTTACTTACTTACTTATCATCACGCCATTTCCTTTGCGGGGTAGGCAGAGAGAACAGAGTGCCAAGAGGCTCTATTCTTGCATGTATCTCTCGCTTCCTCAACATTCGTAACACTCTTCATACACGCTCGCCGGTTTCGGAGACTCCTGACTCCACCTTCCTTCAATACATTACCAATTTGGTCTAGGTACGTAAGTCTCGGCCTCCCTCTGTAGGTACCTACATCCTTCCACTTTCGCATTGTATATATTCTTAGCCAGTCGCTCGTCCGGCATTCTTTCCACATGTCCGAACCATCGGAGCATTCCCTTTCGCATCTTTACACCAATACTCTCTTTCATACCTACTCGCTCTCTTACGTCATTGTTACGAATGCGGTCAGTCAGCCTCACTCCACAGATTCTCCGCAGAGATCGCATTTCGACCGCATTGATTTTGCTCTCATGCTCCTTTTTACATACCCAACTCTCGCTTCCATATAATAACGCTGGGACAAGCGCTGCGTTGTGTATTGCGACACGTGCCTTCTGGCTGAGGTGGTGGCTGCCGAGAAGTTTTCCCAATGCTCCGTTCACTCTATTTCCCGCATTCACATTCATACAGGCCTAAAAATGTACCGCTTCTCTTAAATTTGAGATTTTAAATCATCTAAGTTAGGTTAGACTGAATCTCATATCTCACAATCGACATCATATCGACTAGCTTGTGATTGGTAGAGAAACCGACGCGTGATGTCGCAATAATCCCTGGGCCAGTCACTGTGATCACGTTACGATCGACATGTGAGGTATGAGATTCCCTCTAACCCCCAAGGTCCTTTAATGGATGCGCGATTCCTCACGGGTTGACTAGTACTAAATTTATACTATTATAAAGCTGTAACAGAGCTGTGTCTGTACATTTATTGCTACAGTGACAAGACGTGTCTACTCCCTCTTCCATTTGGATTGCGACAGCGACAAGACGTGTCTACTCAGTGTCTCTTAAAGTTAAAATTACAAAATACCTACCGTGCAATAATTTGAATGTGTGTAGTACTAACTACTAAGTTGGTACTAAGATACAAGAAATTCAAAGGAGTTCAACACACGTACCATCTACCACGTGAGTACAACACAAGCCACAGAAGGGCCATTCTACACTGAACGTAAAGCTAAACGCCGATTCTTCTAACGACGACCATATTATTTTTACTACGTCGAAAACGCAGCGAACGCCGCCTGAAAAAATCATACAACCCAACATATTAACCCAGGATTCCGACACAACTTCAGACTGTGTTGTCTCAGATAACAGTGGTTTGCCACGGTGTTTTAAACGTAAATATGGTGGTGATTCAGCACTAAATGAAATAAAAGATATGCTAGCTGATTTACAACTTCAACAGAAAAAACAAACACTAAAATTAGAGGAGGAAATAAAAAAAGTTACTGAACAAAATAATGAAATTATAAAATCAATTCAATACATTTCGGATAAATATGACGACGTCTGCAATCAACTACAACTAACCAAATCCGAAAATGTCGCCCTTAAGAGTCAAACTTCGTCGTTGGAACAAAAGGTCGAATTGCTGGAACGAAACTACAAAGCATCCACTTTGGAACTGAGAAATATACCTAAAACCAACTCAGAAAATAAATCTACTTTAATTAATTCGATAAAAAATCTGGGTGAAAAACTAGAAGTTGAGGTGCAAGAAAAAGACATACAGAATATATACAGGCCCAGTATTTCAAAGCATTCAAATCCCATTATGGTGGATTTTTTCTCGGTACCACTTAAAGAAATGATAATAAAAGTGACAAAATCTTATAACCGTGGTAATCAAGATAAATTAAACTCCATACATTTGAAATTAGATGGCGAATCGAGACCAATTTTCGTGTCAGAATGTCTTACTACCTGCGGAAGACGTTTACATTACTTATCCCGTGAGTACGTCAAATATCATATAGGTACATCTTGCTGGACTTCCTATGGCAAAGTATATATACGCCTAAGAGAAGGTGAAAAGCCTATATTGATCAAGAAAGAAGAAGACTTGTACGAATTAAAATCTGATTGACTAACATTTTTGTCACGCCTATCTTTTACATATAATATGACGGAAAGTTCTCTGGAAAGTCAAAGAAAAATCTATTATGTAACTTTTTTTGTAAACACTCAACAACACAATACAATCATTATTTTCCAATCTGTCAAACATATCACATAACGCAAGCGATGGCGTGGAACAAATTACATTCAAGTTACTTATTTGTTAAATGCATACTATGCACCACATACAATACTTTTGCCAACGTGCATTTTCTAAGAACCTATTTAATGTTTATTTTCAATAACAAATACTCTATACCACATACATCTGCAACATTAATTATTATAACTTTTATAAGTGTCAAGATATTACATCACAATTATTTCACGAATACCCTCATATATATTCTCGATTATGTTTATTATACTTCGCTGGGTATATCACTAAATAGACATTACATAATCATAAATTATAAAAACTATCACTATTAAGTTGTCGGTATCCGCCTGGCTCAATTTATTTTATGTTTCAATGTTCTGGGTGCATACTTCATACACCATATGCCTTAAAAATGAATACCAACAAAATCTTAAAATATCTACCTTCCTATATTATTTTCAATGTTAACAATTACTGTCAACATTCGATAAAACAAATAAATTAATACGCAGCATTGACGAATATCAAATATCAGTACCAATAAATTGCGACCCAGAAACATGCATTCCACATATTAAAAACCCCGCGAAATATTTACAAATTTTAGAACAAAATATACGCAGTTTGAACTGTAACTTCGTCGAATTACAGGTCCTCTGTGAAAGACTTGCATTTTCTTGTGACGTAATTGTTCTTTCTGAGTGTTGGTTATCACGGGTTATGTGCTTGCCATTAATTCATGGATACTATTCATACAAAACAAGCGACAACTACAACCAAAATGACGGTGTAGTTGTTTATGCTAAGGCCTCTCTAGATTGTATAGTGAATGAACCCTCGATAGAAGAAGCTAACTGTTTAACAATTACATTGAATAGCGAAACTATATTAGTTGCTATATATAGGCCACCATATTTTAAATCATCTGAATTTTTTTTTAAATCATTTCACAGTTTATTGGACAGTTTAGCAGCTTCATACAAAAATATTGTTATAGTAGGCGATATAAACATTGACCTAATCGGGTCTAGCGATGAAACTAACGCATACCTAGATATTTTAACTTTCCATGGTCTCTTGCCAGCCATATATTCTGCAACTCGTGGTAAAACATGTTTGGATCATGTTGTCTTAAAAACACAGCTAAGCGCTTACACCTTTTCTTTAAACACTACTATTACAGATCACGAAGCGATGCTATTATGTTTACATACTGACTACCATAAAAAAAAACACAAAAAATTAACAACAAATTGTTAACTCAATGTCGAAAACTTAAAAATTCAATGTAGAAATGAAAATTTTGATATAGTATATCACGAAAATAACCTAAATACCGCAACAAGTAATTTTATTAAAAAATTACAAGACTTAACAGCTAATAATTCAATAGAACGTACTATGCCTAGAAATAAAATCATAATTAAGCCATGGCTAACCTCCGGTGTTCTTCGTTGCATCCGCACTAGAGACAGAATGCATAAAAAATTAAAATCAAATAAAAATGACGAATTATTAAAAAAAACCTATATAAGATACCGCAATCACTGCAACGCTATATTAAAAAAATTAAAGAAACAATATCAACGAGATCTAATAAATCTATATAAAAATAATTCTAAAAGGCTATGGTCTACTATTTACAATTACTAACAATGTTAATAAAAAGCAACCCCCATATCAGCTATTAAAAGTTGGTAAAGATTCTACCGATGCCATAAATAAGGTTAATGATCACTTCGTAAAATTCCTTCACATTTGCCTAGTTTTGAAAATGTTATTGTACCGCCTATGAATTCATTTATTTTACTACCTACTGACGAAGATGAGGTTGAAAGAACTATAACACAAGTTAAAAGCAATTGTTGTCCAGATTGGGATCAAATAAATGCTGATGTGTTGAAGCATTTATCTAAATTAATAACACCAGCCCTCACTAACTTAATTAATTGGTGTTTTTATGCTGGCATATTTCCTAACGCGTTAAAAAGAGCTGTAGTACACCCGATACACAAGGCGGGAGACAGAGCTGGTGTCACTAATTACAGACCAATAGCTATACTTACAACTATTTCAAAAATATTTGAACGTATAATCAACAATAGGCTAGTCAAATATTTGGAAGAACAAAATCTATTATCTGATAAACAATACCGACGTGGCCTATCAGCAGAAAATGCAGTTTTTGATCTGACAAATTTTGTGGTAAATAAATTGGACAGTAACAACAAATGCATAACAATATTTCTTGACCTTGCTAAAGCTTTTGACACCGTCTCTGTACCCCGCCTAGTATAAAAACTTGAAAATCATGGTATAAGAGGTATCCCATTAGCATTGTTAACAGATTATTAAAAAAACAGAACCCAATGTGTAAAAATTGGAGAAAACATAAGTGATATACGACCGGTCAACTATGGAGTGCCACAAGAAAGTATTTTGGGTCTTACTCCGTTTCTCTGCTACATAAATGAATTATCCTCACTTAACTTAAAAAAAACTGTCGCATCACATCCTACGCCGATGATACATATCTTACTTTTTTTTTGAAAACCTGGAGTGGATTTTTTAATTCTGCTCAAGATGGCTTTAACAAAGTTTGTCATTGGCTATTATCACATATACTGAAACTTAATGAAGAAAAAACTAAATATATTGTTTACTCAATTAGAAATCCAACTGAAGTTTCTAACCTTAACACTATCATATACGCACATAAATGTAATTTTTCCCCTACGGCAAACTGTAACTGTCATTAATCAAAATCCATGTATTAAATACCTTGGTGTCGAAATAGATGCTAAACTAACTTTTGATAAACATATACAATCACTAGCCAAAAGAATAAGAATACTGTCATATATTTTCAAAAATTTACGTGATGTCGCAGTTAAAAAAACAATGAAGATGGTTTATGAGGCTCTGGCACAATCTATTCTAAGTTACTGCATCTCCACTTTGGGGAGGTGCATGCAAGACTTTACCTGCGCCTGATGCCGCCCTAGCCGAGGCTGCGGACGGTGGGGTCGGGGAGTACCCTGCCGTCCGCGGAAGCCTACCGCGAAGGTGCGACACCTAAGTGCGCGAGGCGTCGCTCAAGAGAGGGTGCCCGAAGGGGCTGCCGCCTGCGGATCGTGGTCGAAACGACGCGGTACTCGTGATCCGCCGTAGCAAGGGCGGGTGGAGGCGCACGGTGGGGTGCATGCAAGACTAAACTCATAGCCCTAGAGAGAGCCCAAAGAATGATTCTAAAAATAAGTTTAGCTAAGCCTCGTTTATTTCCCACCACTAAACTATATGAAGAAACCCAAGTCCTTACAGAGCGCCAACTATACATAATGTTAACTGTACTTCATACGCGTAACAACTTAACCAAAGAAATGAAACAACATACAGCATATTCGCGAAGGAATTTTGCTGTATGTGAACCCACTAGAGTTTATACATCGTTCGCACAAAGATTTTACAAATTTAGGGGAGGCATGTTATTTAATAAACTAAACAAAAATATTAAAATAGCAGATTGTACCAAAATTGACTGTAAAACAAAATTTACAAATGGTTGCTCAATTTAGATTACTTGAAAACCTAAAAACTACTAGTTTTACCAATAAGACTGTTTAAATAATTATTGATTTGTTTATCATCCATCAGCCTTTCATCGTCCACTGCTGGACATAGGCCTCCCCAAGAGAACGCCACAGCGAACGGTCCTGTGCCGCCTGCATCCAACGGCTGCCTGCGACTTTGACCAGGTCATCGGTCCACCTGGTGGGAGGCCGTCCTACACTGCGCCGTCCGTTACGCGGTCGCCACTCGAGAACCTTTCTTCCCCAACGGTTGTCGGTTCGTCGAGCGATGTGGCCTGCCCATTGCCACTTCAGCATGCTGACCCGGCGGGCTATGTCGGTCACTCCCGTTCTCCTACGGATTTCCGTATTACGGATCTTATCACGTAGAGAGATCCCAAGCGCTCCATAGCACGCTGACCGGCTTTAAGCCTTGACATAAGGCCAACATTCAGAGACCACGCCTCTGTGCCGTAAGTCATCACTGGTAACACACACTGGTCGTAGACCTTCGTCTTCAGACACTGTGGAATATTGGACAAGAAGATCTCCCTCAGCTGCCCAGCCGAGCTGGATTCGTCGATCGACCTCTTTCTCGAAGTTGTGTCTACCTAACTGGACAGTTTGTCCCAGGTATACATAGTGGTCGACAACTTCGAGAAGCGAGCTCCCGACCAGAACCGGTGCTGAAATGACATAAAAGAAAGAAAGAAAACTGACGAAGTGGTGAAGAGTTTCGGGGACATGACGTCTCCCTGTCTAACACCTTTCTGCAGTTGGATCGGTTTCGTGCTCTTGTCCTGAACTCGGACAGACATAGTGGCGTTTCTATACAAACACTTCAACACTTCGATGTATCGATAGTCAATTTGGCACCGCTGAAGGGATTGCAGCACCGCCCAAGTTTCGATCGAATCGAAGGCTTTCTCGTAGTCCACAAACGCTAGACACAGAGGCCGATTATACTCCTCGGTCTTCTGTATAATCTGGCGCAGCGTATGTATGTGGTCTACGGTACTATAGCCTTTTCGGAAACCGGCTTGTTCGGGAGGCTGGAAGTCGTCGAGCCTGCGCGTGAGTCGATTTGTAATGACCCTCGAGAACAACTTATAGACATGGCTCAAGAGCGAGATGGGTCTGTAATTCTTCAAGAGGGTTCTGTCACCTTTCTTGAAGAACAGCACCACCAAGCTCCTGGTCCACGATTCTGGAACGTCGCCCCCCGAGAACGACGGAATTGAATAGCCTCTGAAGGGCTTTGAGGACCGGCTCTCCGCCTGCCCTCAGAAGCTCTATAGTAATTCCGTCGTCTCCCGGTGCCTTTCCGTCCTTTAGTTGTTTGAGAGCCATTCTGATCTCGTACAGGCTGACGTCCGGGATATCTTCGGTATAGTGCCGAGTTAGCTTGGATCTGGGCTCATGGACCAAGCTGACAACAGGGTTCTGGGATCTGTATAACTGTCCATAGAACTCGTGGACCTCTCTTAATATCTCATCTTTGGAAGAAACAACAGTACCATCATTGGTCTTCAGCTTGGTCAACTGGCTTTTCCCAACAGACAGATCTCTTGCGAACACTTTGGAACCTTGGTTCCGCTCTATCGCCTCTTTAATACGCAAGGTATTAAATCGGCGAATGTCTCGTCGCATAGACTTGGAGATCTGTCTGTTTAGTCGCCTCTGATTGGACCAATCAGCCGAAGACTGCACCGTCATTTCTGTCCGTGTCGCTATGAGCTTAAGAGTTTGGTCCGAAAGCTTTTGAGTCCTATTGACGCGACTGGTCTTAAAAAGGGTCGACCCGACCGCTTGGAGAGTTTCCACGAACCTGTTGTTCATATCGTTCACTGAATCGCACTCGTCTAGGCATTGAAAGCGATTTTGTAGTTCGAGCTGAAAGTTTTCGGGGTTCTGGTATTGAGCACGTGTTGGTCGGAGCGTAGACCTCATCAAGCGTGACCTCTCGATTTTCATATTTAGATTCAATATGCCACTAACTAAGCGGTGATCACTCCCAGTTTTAATCCTGCTGATCACTGAGACATCATTGAATATGTGTCGTTTGTCCGTTAAGATGAAGTCGATCTCATTTTTCACTGAACCATCAGGGCTAATCCAGGTCCATTTTCGCTGGGGCTGTTTCCTAAAGAAGGAATTCATCATAAAGAGGCCTCCCTTCTCCAGAAAATCAGACAGCATCTGGCTCCTGTGGTTCCTCTGCCTAAATCCATATTGCTCCACCTTCAGCTCATCGTCTCTCCTTATGCCTAGTTTTGCGTTGAAATCTCCCATAACCACCGTGAAGTGACTTTTAGACGCGTGAATGGCTTTCGAGATGTCCTCGTAAAGGGCCTCCACTTCGTCGTCGGAATGTGTCGAGGTCGGTGCGTAAACCTGTATGACCTTCAGCGAATACCTTTTGGTTATTCTGAGTATAAGGTACGCTACCCTACTCGACACACTCTCAATCTTCTCCACGTTACCTATGAGAGACTTGCGAACGATAAACCCGACACCACCCTGGGACTGTTGGTCGCCCTCCCGGTGGAAGAGCAAGTTTTCGGACTGGAGGATTATCGTGCCCTCACCCTGTCTTCGCACTTCTAATAATCCTACAACGTCCCATCGGATCTTGCTCAGTTCCTCTTCCAGCGCGGTGATCCTCTCGTCAGTCCTCAGTGTCCTGACGTTGTGTGTTACCAGGGCCAGAAGTCGTTTCTGGTAGCCGGATCGCGACCGGAGATTCTTAGCACCCCCTGCTCCGCCGTTACCGGGCCCGCTACCGTTAGGTCCCCCGGTAATCCTTTAGTCGGCTTTTACGACTCCCATAGGAAGAGACGGAGTGGAGCTATTCTTGGTGCCGGCCCCACACGGCATGATTTGTTTATACTCTTTATTTAAATATAGAGACACACACATACACACACACACACACAGTCACACACGCTTGTACACACACACATGCTTATATACACACACACACACACACACACACACATAAGCGCTAACATTCACAAATACCATATGCGTGTACCTATAAATAAATAGAATGTAATTGGGTGGCCTGGAGTGCTAAAATACAGGCTTAGGCTTAGTTTAGACTCCAGATCTCTCGCAAATTGCATCCCCTGTAAACCTATTGTCTATTTATATGTCCAAAGTTAATTTGTGGAAAAAGTGTGTGTTAAAGTGTAATTTGTGGAGATATAATAAAACATTATTATTATTATTTAAGATATTTGAGAAACAATTACACAAGGGAGATGGCGTAATGACAAGTAAGTAAGTGTAGTACTAATTACACAGACATTGAGTGTTATGTGACTTAATAGCATCAAAAGTACTTCTATTTAAAAATACCCTTTATTTTTTATCCTGCGTATGACGACCGTTGTATAATAAAAAATAAACGAAACAAAAAAAACAAACTTAAATTATTGTATTGTCATCGTTTCTTTATAAGAGTGCAAAGTTTCAATTTAATCTAACTCGCGACCTTTATCTATAATTATACCGGCAAAGCTAATAAAAACCTTGTTTAAAATGCCGTCTATAGATACTCTTATTGGTCTCTTGAGAGCAACTTTACACAATTACCTACTTGAATAACTTATTCAATATTTTAGTTGCCAGAAATGAACTTGAGTTCCGTAAGATGAAGTTATTTGTACTGGATATTAAATGCTATTGTAGATATCTAGAGATTTAATAACAATAATGCTTCATAATAATGAGTTTCTTATCATTCATGTCCTTATCTGAATTTGTATAGATACTATTTTATAAAGCGCTGACTGAGCTGTCTACTTATATTTGGAAAAGAATTACTGTCAACCTATATACTTAGGCGTTTCACATATAATAATTTTTGTATGTTTCTCTGGTTGTTTGTTCGCATATCACGCAAAAACGAAAAGAGAAAAATGAAAAAACTTGTCGAGACTTTTTTTTATTATATAGCTCTTGATTATACTTAAAACTGGTAAATATACATTTTATCCCGCTAATATATCGGAAGCCTGAGAAAAGCTAATTGTTGTCTGCTGTTTTGCAAAGAATAGTTGTAAATAAAACCTTAATCATAAAAATAGCATTTTTATAATTGATAAAAGAACTTGTTACGGATTATCAAGAATTTCATTGAATTCTCCAGAAAATATTGTTTGTTTTTCATACCTGACAGATTTCATTAGGCCTGCTCTCTAAAGAATTCAAGATAAAATGTCCCAGATGATATTTTTCATGTTCAAAATCGTATGGTTTCATTTTTACCGGTGCCACTATTTACCTTAGTAACTATTTGGCACTGAATAGGTATAACTTTTATTTTTAGAGACGTATAGCCGTCAACCTCTCACAGTGTGCAGACACTTTGTGCTATGAAATTGAATTGTGAGTAGTTTTAACAGTGAGCCGGAATCGGGATCTTTGTTATAAAATAATTGCGCATGAATGAGATTCAGCGTCATAGTTACATCACACATTACAAACCAATTAAAATTCCTTCTCTGTCTTTTATAAAGGCGAAACAAGGATAGACACTTCTCGTATCTCATAGCCGATGTTTACATGAAGCATAAAACATGATTGTAACCACAGAACAATTTTAACCTTTGTAACTCACCTGATTGATGACACGTGTGGTTAATGTTAATTTTTTAACTGCACATTATGATACTACTGTTAAGGACAGGTCCTATTCTGAGATTGATAGGTAGATACCTATAGGCCTTTATCTAAAACGCTTGCAAAATGAAGATCGACAGAATTTACGAGCAATGAACCATTTTTACCGAACATCGATAAGTAATCTTAATTTTACACTATACTTTATTAATCGTCTTAGTAATTTGTCGATATCTCTTTAAACACGATGAACGATAAAAGCCGATAAATAAGGCGACGTTTATAAAAACTTATCTCACGAGGGTGTCGCCTATAGATACTACTCTGTCAAGAAAGTACCGGGAAAAGATCAATAATACACAACATTTTTGTTATTCATCTAAATTTATTTTATCACCTTCAAAGTATGCTCCTTCAGAAACGATAGACTTACGCCAACGAATAATCCAATCATCAAAACATTTTTAAACGCTGTTTCCGGAATTGAATTCAGTTCTCGCCGCGAATTCTCCTTTATGTCTTCTACCGATTGAAAACGGGTGCCACGAAGTGGTAATTTGAGTTTAGAAAAAAGAAAGAAGTCGGCTGGAGCCATATCTGGTGAATATGGTGGTTGCTCGATGGTATTTATTGAGTGTTTGGACAAAAATTCGTTCACAATGATGGCCTTGTGCGTAGGCGCATTATCGTGGTGCAAAATCCAAGAATTTTCTTTCCACAAATCTGGCAAAAGGCCAGATTATGACTTTTGATCGACTTTGGTGTGGTTTTTTCGGTTTCGGTTCAGTTGGAAGTCGCCACTCCGAAGCTTGTTGACTAGTTTGCATGTCAAACTCGTAAACGCACATCTCGTCTGGTCTGTCACTCTTATAAACGTCATAAAAATCGGGCGGGAATTATTATGCTAGTGTGCGTGACAGCTGTCATTACGCTTGTGCAATTTGTGTTTGGCTGCGTGCATAATGATACCAGTTTCAGTAGTAGTATTAAATTATGGGAAAATTATATTACCATAGATTCAAGACATACTTATACATACTACAAAATATTTCGTAAGTATATAGTCAATTATCTCTTTCTATTGACTATGAGAGTCAATAAAAAGTCATCTTAATATATTATAAAAATTATATACTATATTATAACCTCTTCTTTAATGAGAATACAACTATAACCCACGATAATTATAAATTTAAAAAT
Organism: Leucoma salicis; assembly: GCA_948253155.1. NCBI lineage: Eukaryota > Metazoa > Arthropoda > Insecta > Lepidoptera > Erebidae > Leucoma > Leucoma salicis. The sequence continues at coordinate 7,315,325 of OX411822.1, read as the reverse complement.
GTAAACAATCATCATTAAAATAAATAATAATATTACAAATAGTAATATTGTAATGACTTCCAAAAATGACGACTGTGCAGCTTTATGGATTCATTAAAAACGCTAATAATTATGTTAGGTAATGTTTCTATTACTCTCTATCGTTAAAATATCATCAACTTTGCAAGATTACCCGGGAAATTTAAGCTCATAAACTGGTATCACATAAAAAATACGAACTAAAATTAATTTATTTTTGGAATATTTAAATGACTTATTTAGCCAGTTATTGTATGAAGTAATTAACTAACCGATGATAAGCGATATCTTTAGTGCTCATTTTCCGATTTTTGTAGTTTCGGCACACTTTAATTACACACGTTGTCATTTTAAATGACACACTAATGCTCCTGGATACGACCTTGTCAAGTGACGTCACGATTGACACTAACAGCCGTAGAACAGCATTGAGATGAAAAGTTCACCCCAATTTTTTTTGACGCGTTTACAACGCCGAGGGACCATCTAGAAATTTAATTAATCTAAGATTGCTACGACCACATTAGTTGCATCATCTTGGATAAATAAATGATTCAATATTTCTTAAAGGCCTGGCACGATTCTGGCTTACCTTAGAGCGTCCGATTTTGTATTGCGGTACGAGCTCATATACCCTCATAAGGTTAATAATTTCCTTCCAGTGTGTGAGGGCTGACTGGCATGTTTTAGTGTTACATGCCCTAATAGGTTTTATATTAGGGCATGTAACACTAAAACTACTATTTACACATCTGTATTAACGTCCTCTGCGGTCCCAAATTAGGCTTAACGCTTGTGTTATGGGTACCAGATTACGGATATAATACATATATTACTTAGTTTTTTTTCTAAATACATACATATAATAGAGAGAAACCACCAACACCCAGACGCAGTAGGTACAAATATCTGTGTTCATCAAACAAATAATCGTTCTGAGTGGGAATCGAACCAACGACGTCCTGCACGGAAGTCAGTTACACTACCGACTACGCCACGAGCCCCGTTATTTGGGGGGATTTTATCTCACAGGTAAGTACTATTCATTTATCCGGGATAAAAAGTAGGATATGTCTTTTTCTGGGTTTTAAGCGTGGAAGCGTAACATACAAACAAATGAACGCATTTATCTTATATAGATTTTGTCCGTGTGGTGACGGAGTAAGAATACAAGTGTCACCACCACATTCTTGCACATTGTTTAAATTAACATTTGATACTATAGAAAAACATATTTTATGTGATAGACTTTTGCCCGTGCCGTTACGTCTTCGCACAGCACTACTTTCAGTGTTAAAATAAAATTATAAATAATGGAGATAGAGTTCTGGAAGTAAGGATATTTATCCCTATTAATATTACTAGTCGACCCGTGGAGAATTTTGCATCCATTAAAGGACCTCTTTTTAGATTATTTTAAAACTCAAATTTAAGAGAAGCAATACATTTTTAGACTGTGGGTCTACTTTAAAGAACAAATTATTTGCGAATGTGGAAAAAGAGAAGTTTAATGCTTCTCTTTTTCCACATCCACACAAATAATGTGTTCTTTAAAGAAGCTGAGCATGTCAAGTTCGAAAATACAGATCAAAATGCTGGTGGCTTTTTCGTCATTAGCTGAGAGGTAAATCATAGATTTTGTTAAAGAAATAAGAAAGATCTCGTGGAACGATAGTAAAACAAGAGAAATAATATATTTTTGATGTGAAACATCTAATGCAGAAGGAGGGTAAAATCGGCTGTTAGCATGGCGACGCTTTTATTTTATTTGTCCCGTTCAAATCTTGCGAGTTAAATTTCACACACTTCCCGGTTTCCGATTAAGCTGAAATTTTACACGCATGTGTATATCGCGTGACAATGCAGTATTATGATGATATGGAGCTAATCTGATGATGGAGCTGGAAGGTGGACATAGGAACTCTATAATGAAACGGCGCAACCCCATCGAGCTTGGGCTCGTATGATTCGCCTTGCCGAGTATTTTGTGTCTAGATGGTATCCAGGGCCTGATGATGGAGCTAGAAGGTGGCCACGGTAACTCTGGTAAACGACGCAACCCTATCGAGTGTATACTAGTTTGATTCGTCTTAAGGAGTACTTTGTCAAGTTATGATCATTTTATTTCTACAAAATAATTTCGATGTTTTCACACATGCTAGACGTGCCGCGATGTCTACTTTTAAATTTTTTTATTGCTTGTAGTGGCAGACGAGCCACGGCCCATCTAATGGTAAATGGTAACCGTCGCTCATGGACTCAACGATACCGAGGGTATAGTCAAGCCGCTGCTCACTATTTCATTCCACAGATATGAAATGAAAGAATAAACAGCTATCTCCTGCTACAGCCAAAACGCAACGATGTACTTCATGGCCGATCACACGGGAGATGGTGGTACCAACACGCTCGGGCCCGATACTAAGTGAATACTGGGAGTATCCAGCCATACCACCAGTCATGCAATGGATGATAATTGCTTACCCCTCAGTCACCTCATACGACACCCGTGGGAAAGAATGTGGTGGTGACACTTGTATTCTTAGTCCGTCACAACACGGACAAAATCTATATAAGATAAATGCGTTCATTTGTTTGTATGTTACGCTTCCACGCTTAAAACCCAGAAAAAGACATATCCTACTTTTTATCCCGGATAAATGAATAGTACTTACCTGTGAGATAAAATCCCCCCAAATAACGGGGCTCGTGGCGTAGTCGGTAGTGTAACTGACTTCCGTGCACGACGTCGTTGGTTCGATTCCCACTCAGAACGATTATTTGTTTGATGAACACAGATATTTGTACCTACTGCGTCTGGGTGTTTTCTATCTATTATATGTATGTATTTAGAAAAAAAAAACTAAGTAATATATGTATTATATCCGTAATCTGGTACCCATAACACAAGCGTTAAGCCTAATTTGGGACCGCAGAGGACGTTAATACAGATGTGTAAATAGTAGTTTTAGTGTTACATGCCCTAATATAAAACCTATTAGGGCATGTAACACTAAAACATGCCAGTCAGCCCTCACACACTGGAAGGAAATTATTAACCTTATGAGGGTATATGAGCTCGTACCGCGATACAAAATCGGACGCTCTAAGGTAAGCCAGAATGGTGCCAGGCCTTTAAGAAATATTGAATCATTTATTTATCCAAGATGATGCAACTAATTTGGTCGCAGCAATCTTAGATTAATTAAATTTCTAGATGGTCCCTCGGCGTTGTAAACGCGTCAAAAAAAATTGGGGTGAACTTTTCATCCCAATGCTGTTCTACGGCTGTTAGTGTCAATCGTGACGTCACTTGACAAGGTCGTATCCAGGAGCATTAGTGTGTCATTTAAAATGACAACGTGTGTAATTAAAGTGTGCCGAAACTAGAAAAATCGGAAAATGAGCACTAAAGATATCGCTTATCATCGGTTAGTACCATTACTTCATACAATAACTGGCTAAATAAGTCAACTGAGAACAGTCAAAGGGTGTATTTTACACCAGGGACAGCTCATCGAGTTGTCCAAAACCCACGCAATACCACATTACTGGCATTTTTTGCGCTCTGTAATGAAGATGAATTCGCGAAAACTCTTCTGTATCATGAAGTCCCGCAATACTACACATGGGCAAATAATAAATTCACTAGAAGGAGGCGTGGTGAAGATGTAGTTGGATATCCGGAGATAAAAAAAGACGCTGCTTTAGGTAGAGTCTACGGGATACATCCATCACAATCAGAGTGTTTTTATCTTAGGATTCTACTGCACCACGTACGCGGTCCGACCTCATTTGCATACCTTAAAACTGTAAGCGGTATTGTCAAAGAGACGTATCAATCAGCTTGCCGTGACCGAGGTTTACTTGAAATCGATGACCATTGGGGTAACACTTTAAGCGAAGCTTCGTTATCACATTGTCCAAAAAAACTAAGGGAGGAGTTGTTCGTAGTCATACTTTCATTTTGTCAACCATCGGAACCATTGAAGTTATGGGATACTTTCAAAGATCAGTTCTGTGAAGATATTAGACATCGTATCATACAACAAAATCAGGATAACACTTTACCCTTCACTGAAGTCATTTATAATGAAGGATTAATTGAAATAGAAAACAAACTACTAGAATTAAACGACAAAAATTTAAGTGATTTTGGATTACCTTCTCCCGTTCGTACCCAGAATAATACTATTGACACTGTACGCGGGTGTACGTGTGCTCTCTAACTGTGGGGTGCGTACTATCTCTGCCTATACCCCGCAGTCTCTATGTGTGATTATACTGTAAGATGCCTCACGTCACAACCTAGTTCCTAATAACCTACGTATGTGACGTGGAATGTAATGTGCGTGTTCTCCTGACTGTAGTGAGCGTGGGGATCCTAATTGCACTGTGAGCTACTGCACCTGGCCCTGCGCGAATAAAGAAAACCAATAAGTCCCAAAAAACCAACTAATTTATTCAGTAACTTATTAATTAAATTCCCCAAATCTAACACACAAGTTTACGGGCTGGCCAGTGCGCAGTAACTGGCCGAGCGCCTAACATACTTCTCGCTTCCACGCTAAACTGCTGACATGACTAACCTCATTCGTACTTACATGGTCCCTACAACACAATGGTACAACAGTATAACAGATATGATTTAACAGCGTTTGTAAATGAGAATGTGCCAAAATTAGTACCAGATCAAACACATGTTTATGAGACTATTGTGGATAGCGTGAAAAATAACATGGGGAGATTATTTTTTTTGGACGCACCAGGAGGCACCGGAAAGACTTTTCTCGCAAATTTGATACTTGCTAAGATACGGCAATCAGGGAAGATAGCGATTGCAGTTGCTTCGTCAGGAATTGCTGCAAATCTCTTGAACGAAGGAAAAACTGCTCACTCTACGTTTAAACTCCCGCTATCCGTATCTTTAGATCAACGGTCTACGTGCTCTATTCGGAAAAATGGGCCTCTTGGTAAGTTACTGCAAGACGCGTCGTTGGTAATATGGGATGAATGCATCATGAGTCATAGAGCTCATGTGGAGGCCGTAGATCGTACTTTAAAAGACCTCCGAAGCTCTGCTAATGTCATAGGTGGTATCACTTTTGTATTTGCTGGAGATTTCCGACAAACACTTCCAGTCGTCAACAGAGGTACGCGAGCAGGTATTATGAAGGCATGTTTAAAATCATCTCAACTTTGGACATCTGTTCAACATTTGAACTTGCGCACCAATGTGAGAGCTCATCTACATGGAAATACGCATAGCAATTTTCCACAACAGCTGTTGAAACTTGGAGAAGGAATTTTTCCATCTTTAAATTTGGGCACTGATTATGCAGTTACTTTTGATGATTCTCTATGACAAATAGTCCATAATTTAGATGATTAGAGTCTGATAGATGCTATATATCCTGACATCGAAAACTTACATTAAAATGATTTTCGTTGGCTGTGTTGTAGAGCAATAGTTTCTCCCAGGAATGAAACAGTCAACGAAATAAACAATTTAATTATGCAGAAAGTACCGGGTGAAGTAAAGTGCTATAAATCCATAGACACCGTCACTAACATCGAGGACTACCCCCAAGAATTTTTAAATTCTCTGAACCCCGCTGGGCTACCACCTCACGAACTGTCGTTAAAAGTTGGCACGCCGATAATGCTTCTCAGAAATTTAACCGCCCCCAACATGTGTAATGGCACGAGACTTCTTATAAAGGAGCTAAAAATTGTTTAATAGTAGCGAAGATTATCACCGGCCCTGCAGCTGGTGAATTAGCTCATATACCAAGAATACCCATGATTCCTACTGATTTGCCTATACCCTTCAAAAGGCTCCAATTTCCAGTAAAAATTTCATTCGCACTAACGATAAACAAATCCCAGGGCCAAACATTCAAATTAGTAGGAATTGATTTACGAAAAGAATGTTTTACGCATGGGCAACTTTACGTTGCCCTATCACGGGTCGGGGCTCCCGACCATAGTATATTAGTAGTAGTAGTATTAGTAGTAGTAGTATTAGTAGTAGTAGTATTAGTAGTAGTAGTAGTAGTATTAGTAGCAGTAGGCTTTGATGGTATCACGACAGATATTTTAGAACAATGTGCACCGATTAACTGTCACGTGTTGAAATATCTGTTAAATCTGTCACTGACGCAAAGTAAATATCCAAACCTGCTTAAATTATCAGTAGTTAAACCGCTTCATAAAAAATCAAATAAAAGGGCCTTAAATAATTATAGACCAATTACTCTTATATCTATATTTGCCAAGATATTTGAAAAGGTTATGCACAAACGCATTAATGACTTTCTTGAGGTAAACAAACTTATACGAGAGGAACAAAATGGTTTTCGAAAGAAAAAATCCACTACTTTTGCGGCATTTCAATTAGTCAGTAATATAGTAGACTATATTGATAAACGTATACCTGTCTCGGTTATATTTTTTGACATGAGCAAGGCTTTCGATTTTGTGGTATATATATTTTATATCTACCATACCGTACTTATATTTTGTTACCTGAAAATAATTTAACTTCAAATATTGTTTATAGAGAAGCTCTACAATAATCGCTTTAGTTATACATCCTAAAACAACGGGTTTCACTCCGGGACTGCCGGCAGAAGTGAAAACTTAGTATTAATTACATTTAAATATTTTCATCATTAACAACTCTAACATCCTCATAAAGGCAATCTATGCAGCCTGCGGATAATGACTGCATCGTCGATGTTAGTGTCGGAGTCTGTGAATTGACCTGGGAATCATTTTGCTGACCGTGTCTTTCCTGGGAAGGATTTTTGCAGCGGTAACCGACATCCACGCGGGCGGAGCCGCGGGCGACCGCTATGTTAGCTAAAGATGGGCTAACAAAAAATATTGTTCACGCTATAGCATTAAGAGACTGATATTGTTTGTTAGTGTTACTGTCGTAATTAATTAGTGATATGTAATTTTAAGAAATAACCTACAATAACTTAACAATAATAATGTTTGGCGTTTGTTATTTTTATATTCTCTCATCGTTCACAGCGCTCCATGCCTATTTCACGCATATACCACATCCTTATACACTTACAATGAGTCAGTTATTTTTGTCTACACTAGAAATTACCTAGAAATAATAATTTATATGGCAAAACAACGTCTGCCGGGTCAGCTAGTTGTACTCGTATTATAAAAAAGAGGGTTTATGACGTTGATGTGTGCTCGGACCTTCGAGTAACTCGCATGTCCGGACTTCTACAATCTAATAGAATTTACGTGTCTATAATTATATTATAATGAAAACTACAAGTAATCCCTTAGAGGACATACGCGCATTAGGTACGTACGTAATTATTACTTACAGTTTGTATTGTGTGGAAAAGAACCAGTAAAAAAACAGAATGGAACATTTTTTTATTTATTCTACTCTTTGAAAAGAACTGTTGGCTGCTGTTGTTACGTCATGACTGTGCTCTAGTGTTTGGCAAAGAGCATAAATAATACTACGTTTAGTGTTTGGGGTGTGCGCAGAAAGCCTTGTCTGCTCCAGCTACATTTTAAGATAATATACTGGTAAGACTAACAGAATAATCTCTATTTATTACTTTTGTTCCATAATAAATAAATGTACTTACATAATAAATGAATGTGTCATTTTTTTTATTTTATTTAAATACTAGCTGTGCCCTGTGGTTTCATCCACGAATAATAATTATAATAATACGAAGTTGTGATGACGAATAACTACCGAAAATATATCCTGAAAGATGGTACGGTTGACATCTGTCGGGCATGCCACCGTCCCGGAGAATCACTCAGGCATATTGTTTCCGGTTGTACTCGTCTTGCCAACGGCGATTATTTGCACAGACATAACCAGGTAGCCAGGATTGTTCACCAGCAACTTGCTCTTAAATACAATCTGGTGGAAATTGAAGTGCCATACTATAAATATGTGCCCGACCCAGTTCTCGAAAATGACCGTGCCACGTTGCCACCGTGACAGGACTATTGTTGCTAACAAGCCTGATATAGTGGTGATAGACCGATCAGAGCGCCGTGCAGTAATTGTTGACGTCACTATTCCGCATGACGAGAATCTCGTGAAAGCTGAAAAAGAAAAGCAAATGAAATATTTGGATTTAGCTCACGAGATTACCGATATGTGGGATGTTGATTCAACAATTATTGTTCTGATAGTCATATCGGTTAATGGACTGATTGCCAAGAGTCTCGACCAACACCTATTGAGACTCTCGTTGGACGGCTGGCTTAAGGGCTTGATGCAAAAGGCAGTACTCCTCGACACGGCACGTATTGTGAGGAGGTTCCTTACTCTGGAGCCCTAACCACCGGCAACTTGGTCCCAGCACCCGATGTCGGTGGTCTATCTATTTTATACATTTTTAAATTTGTTATGTTTACTCGTTTGTGTTTTTGTTTGTATTTTTATAAGTATGTTAGTATGTTTGTTTGAGTGTTTGTTTCTTTTCATAATATATTTAAAAGTGTATATAATGTGATATAAAATAAATAAAGAGAATAATAATACTATTTACAAGTTTATAAACAAACGCCAATCCGGAGTTCATAGCAAAATTTTTTATTTTATAAGTTTGTATAATTATGTAGGTATTGACGTAGGAGTTTCTACGATATTATTTTCGGGATTGTAACAATATGAAAAGTTCCTGAAACCGTTTTTCATACCTTTAATACTTACTAGCTATTCAGCTACTCAGGTATATAGGTTTTAGGTAGGTACATGTTTATTCATAACTAGGGCAACATGGCCCATGCAGGGCCGGATTTAAACTTAATGCCGCTCTTGGGCACCGAAAAAAATCCGCCCCAATACTGGAATTTTACTTAAAATTATAATTTATATATTTTATTTTTCATCAACATTTTTTTTAAATTCATTGATTGATTAGTTTTGAAAAATTCAAAAAATAATTTCGAGTTTTTTTCAATTTATCAAAGAAAAATACTAAGTAATTAAATTTCTTTAATTCCAGAAAATAGAAAAATTTATTATTATTTTAAATCTCTAAGGAAATAAATTGATTAAATCATTTTGATTATTAATTTTTACCAAAAATTATAAATCACAAATAAAGGATGAATTGTTTCTTGAATTATCAATTAAACAGAAAATTATTAACCCTTAATTGGGCGCGTGGGGTACACCCCTTTTTTTTTAGGTGGGTTTAAATGTCCTGTCTCACCCACTAAAAACCCACCGTACGCCCTCACCCGCCCGTACTGCGGCGGATCACGGGTACCACGTCGTATCGACCGCGATCCGCAGGTGGCAGCCCCTTCGGGCACCCTCTCTTGTGCGACGCCCCGCGCACGTGGGCGTCACACCTACGCGGTAGGCTTCCGCGGACGGCAGGGCATTCCCCGACCTCACCATCCGCAGCCTCTAGGGCGGCATCAGGCGCAGGTAAGCACGCGCACGGCGCCCCGCGTGCCGCCGGCGAATCGGGTCCGCGAAGGAGGATTCCTCCAGGGGCCCCTCCGTCACCTCCTTCCGCGAGAGGTGTCATACACCCCAACGCAAGTTTCTGGGCTAATAACTTCTTAAAATCTTAATTTAGGCCACTGGTGTTCTAGGTAGCTTCCTATGCACGTTTGACGTTTACAATTCAGTCGCGAACGGTGTTGGATCGTGAACGGTTGGGCTTAGAGAGCATGTTTGAGGTGCACGACACCCCAGGTGACTGTTTGTGTAGACTAAATTTCCCGGTAGGTGAATAATTGTTAACTTTGTTATTTATGGTCTAAAACAAAGACTGGATATAAAATTATTTGTGAAAGTGGAAAAAGAGAGCTTTACTGCGAGCAGGATCCAACCCTGTATTCCATCCAATCCGGGGAAGTGCTCTGAACCGCTAAGCTATCGCAGTCACCTAATAGTGACACGTACCCAATCTCCACTTCACATATTTGTTGTGTCTGAACACGTGTGTAATGATCATAATGATTGTAGTCTGCCAAAATTGTAACGTTTTAATTTAATCAAGTATTTATAAAAAATATTCTTTATTATTTAAAAATATATTAATTATATTAAAAAGGGGTTTAAATGGTGATCATAGTCCGGAGCGTGCTCGTCGCGATCCCTGCCAGCCTGTAATCCACAGGCTGCAATCCGGTTCGAATGCGTACCGCAGTGCTGGTTAGGGCGTGCCCCAGAGGCGACGCGTGCCGACCCGCCTCCGTCGGTACAAACAACGGCAGATGCGGCGATGGGGGCCGCCACCCATCACGCCTTGCCCAGTTTGGCGAGACGAGGGGAGCAGCGTGTCGAGTAGGCACGTGGAATGTAAGAGGTGGTGTGGAAAGTAAGTTACACGAGCTGGTAATCGTCATGTCGGACAGACGGCTTGATGTGCTCTGTGTAACAGAGACCAAGCGAAAGGGTAGCGACGCCTGTGATCTTCCTAGGGGCGGGTTAGCTCTGTGATATGGTGTACCGCAGAGCGATGGGGCCAGCATGGGAGTGGGGGTGTTGCTGTCCTCTCGCTTGGCCTCAGGTGTGAAAGACTACGGAATGTTTGATCCCAGGCTTCTATGGGTCCGAATAAAACTAGGTGTCACCAGGGTCTTCATGGTCGCAGCTTATGCTCCCGTAGGCTCTTCGGTGGCATCGGATCTAGAGAAGTTTTGGGATAATGTTAGGGAAGTTCTGGATTTGGCAGAAGCTAGTGAACGCGTGATCGTATGCGGAGACTTGAATGAATGGATTGGGACCAAGCGTCCAGACTTCGAGAACGCGCTTGGTTCATTTGGTGATAAGAGAGTGAATGATGCAGGTAGGCTCATTGCGGATGTATGTATGGAGAGAAACCTTATTGTGTCAAACACATTTTTTCAGCATAAGGACATCCATATCTACACATGGAGAAGGAATGAACAGAGAAGTATGATAGTTTTAATTCTGGTAGACAGTTGCCTCCGAAGTAAAATTCTGGATACAAGAGCCTACAGGGGTTCCACTGTCGACACGGACCACTATCTCGTTATTGCGAGATTTAGTGGTCTGTTAAGAAAGTGGAGACACTGGCTAGAGCGTGTCCACTTCGGAGGGCTTGAAAGAATAAAGATTGAAAAGTTGCAAGAAGAGAGTGTAAGAGCAAAGAATGTAGAGGGTGTCCGTGAACGGCTGACAATGGCAATAAAATATTTTGGAGATATGTATGCGGATGTTCAGGGTGATGCCGGTGCCACATGTGGTCTAACAGATCAGCATTCGGTACCGGCATCCTCTGATGTCATTAGTATGGATGAAGTTGAATGGGCGATTAGAAGTTTGAAAAATGGTAAGGCAGCGGGTATTGATATGGTGTCTGCTGAGGTGATCAAGCTTGGAGGCTCATGTCTGGTAATCCTTCCTGATGCTTCTCAATTTATGTTGGAGCTCAGGAATGGTTCCCAAGGACTGGAGAAGTGCATTCATCGTGCCCTTGTTTGAAAACAAGGGTTCACGTTATGACTGTGCAAACTACAGAGCCATAAGCTTGACCAGTTTGGCAGCCAAAGTGTATGGTAAGATTATTGAAAGGAGAATGAGGATGGTGTCTGATGAATTTTTGTGTGAGGCACAAGGAGGTTTCAGGTGTGGACGAGGATGCATGGATCAAGTGTTTTCTCTGCGCAAAATTGTGTTGAAGCATCTGGCGAATGGCTATGGAAGCGAGAGTTGGGTATGTAAAAAGGAGCATGAGAGTAAAATCAATGCGGTCGAAATGCGATCTCTGCGGAGAATCTGTGGAGTGAGGCTGACTGACCGCATTCGTAACAATGACGTAAGAGAGCGAGTAGGTATGAAAGAGAGTATTGGTGTAAAGATGCGAATGGGAATGCTCCGATGGTTCGGACATGTGGAAAGAATGCCGGACGAGCGACTGGCTAAGAAGATTTACAATGCGAAAGTTGAAGGATGTAGGTACAGGGGGAGACCGAGACTTACCTACCTAGACCAAATTGGTCATGTATTGAAGGAAGGTGGAGTCAGGAGTCTCCGAAACCGGCGAGCGTGTTTGAAGAGAGTTATGAATGTTGAGGAAGCGAGAGATGTATGCAAGAATAGAGCCTCTTGGCACTCTGTTCTCTCTGCCTACCCCGCCAGGGAAAAGGCGTGATGATAAGTTAGTTAGTTAGTTAATATGCAATTCAAATATTTTCATTAATTGAAGTCTAATTTTGCATTGGTTCCTGTTTTTATTTTAATAAACTAGTTGTGGGCTGCATGCTACTTTTAAGGCGCACCCAATTAAGGGTTAATAGAATTAATTAATTTTATTTAGCAATCTTGATAAGACTAAAAAAAATTTTTTTCACTGTCAAAATTTTGCCGCCCCGGGCACTCGCCCCAACTGCCCCTAGTGTAAATCCACCGCTGCACCCATAACCACCGAAGTAATGTCACACATCCAGTATAATCCGCCAATCGCCTGTATTGGAGAGACGGCACACGGCGGGTTTATTTAGTGGGTGGAGGTCCCACACTACCCTGTTCGTTGCCCCGAACAATAGAGCGTGTGGTTAGGTATATTATTTTTAACAATAAAAAAGGGCAGTCGCCCATACTTTATTTAGCCATGTCCTTCGCGCTGTTCTTTAAAAATTCTAATTAGGAACTAACAAACGGTATCCTTAGCCGAAAACTACAGATACCTATTATGAAGAAAGGAATCGTAATTTGCGTCACAATATTTTAAATTGTAATCGTAGTCTATTGTGTAAGATTAGGGTAACAGATTAAAACAAAATATCGGTAGATATTTCTTTGTTTGCCATTGGGTGTTACAATATTACTTACTTACAATTCGTCCGTCTTGGGCCACTGCCGAGTCTATATCTCGTAGAGTAAAAATGTTCTGTGGTCTAGATTGCTTGCACTCCTCCCCAATTCCAACCTGACTACCTTCCACCGTATTTGTCAGCAATATGTGTCTATCTTCATTCTGATTACATAACAATAAATTCTTATTTTAAATAAATGACGGATAATCATTGGAATGGATAATCATTGGATGGCCGTGTGGGGCCGGTATTAGAATTGTTCCACCCCTCTCCACCCATGGGAGTCGTAAGAGCCGACTGAGGGAATACCGGGGGAGTGGGCAGCAGCACTCTCTCGAGTATAAACAACATCCACTGCGATCGCCAACCCGCCTGCCAAGCTTGACGATTACGGCACTATCCCCCTCCATATGAGCGCACAGAACCACTCGTTGTGGCGTTCTCTTGGGGAGGCCTATGTCCAGCAGTGGACTTCGAAAGGCTGATGGATGGATGGATGGAATCATTGGAATAATATAAATATAAATTTGAATTATTTTTACCAATATCAAATAAACAAGATAAAAAACCTACCTATTATGTTTTAACTATTTTATTGTTTTTTTATTGCTAGAAATATATTTATATATATTTTTAGCATTTGACATGCTTAGCACTATACGTCAAACACTACGTATTAGGTAAAATCTTAATTGTAAAATTAAGTTTACCTGGTCGGTATAATGTATGAAAATACTTCCGACAGATGGCGCAGGCGTCACCCAAAGACGTTAAGTATGAATGTGTTATCGAAATTAGCAGTCAGGAGCAATTGTCACAATGGCTGAATTGGCAAAGCATCTGGACGGTATCCAGGAGATGCAGGTTCAAATCCTGCTCGTGACTGTTATTATCGATTTCACATTTTTCACTTTGTGTTTGACGCTAGAAATATAATCAACTGCCATATTTCTAAATAGGTATTACATGCTGACGAAAGTGGGTAATAAATAGAGTTTGATAACTAGATATTTAATCAAGAAACTTATATGATAACACGATATACTCTTGATATCAAATGAACATTGACAATAACAATATTAGGTTGAACCTGAAATTCTAACAATTGTGTAGTCACATCTCGCCGTAGGTGAGCAAGTATAATTATGTTTCTTGATGCACATACCTACTTATCGTATCACAACACAACAAATATTTAATCTGTAAGATATTAATCGAATTTTTTCTATACTTTCCATTAAGGAATTTGTAGCAAATTTTTACTTTTTAGCACGACGTCCAAATTCAAATTAAAAATATCTTTATTTTATAGGCCTATTATATAGCACTTAAAATTGTCAATAATACACTAATAATTAACACGAGCGCCTGAGACTAGTGCATTCACAACAACAAAGTGGCGATTGCAATTAATTTACAAGTGGCCGGATCCCGTAGTAAAGCCTTTCGTGAGAAGAACCCGCCATGAGTTTCTATGGGCCACTTTTTTAAATTGGAAACTTGTATCATGTACAGTATATTATAATAATATTTGGTGAATATTAACTATTGCATATAAATAGCGTGAAGGTTTCACTGGTCACTTTGCTTGCCATTTTCTTTAATTGACATTACAATGTCCCGCGTATTTCAAGAGTGAAATGAGCAGCAAATTAATTCTCTCTGTTTACCTTTCTCTCCCTCATTCTATCGACGGGACGATTTTTTGCTTGGCTACTCTGTGTACCTTTATAATATAATACCTTTAATCAGCAGGTGTCGTCATAGTCTACTAAGAAATGAAAATCTATCCCTGAAAGGGTAGACAGAGGTGTAATCTATATTATAAAGCTGTAACAGAGCTGTGTCTGTATCTACATTTAAGATATTTGAGAAAAAATGACTGTAATAGGCCATATAGGCGTGTCTAAACATAAAACTATTTTTTTTTAATTTTTGTCTGTTTGTTTATCTGTTTGTCTGTTTATTTTTTCGCGCATCACGCAAAAACTTTGATACAACTTTTTATTTGAGAGCTCTTGATTAGACTTAACAACTGGTATACATTTTATCCCGCTTCTATATCGGGAAGCTGAGATATAACCCAAAACTAGCTTTTGGCTGCGGCGAAGCCGCAAAGTAGGCTATATATAGGCGTGTCTAAACACAAAACGATTTTTTTTAGAATTTTTGTCTGTTTGTTTGTTCACGCATCGAGCAAAAATTACTGAACGGATTTTGATGCAACTTTTTTTATTCGATAGCTCTTGATTAGACTTAAAATTGGTATACATCCCGCTACTATATCGGGAACCTGATATATAGCCTAAAAACTAGCTTTTGGTTGCGGCGGAGCCGCGGGCCTCCTGACGGTATGAGGTAACCGTCGCTCATGGACTCAACTATAACGAGAGTATCGTCAATGAGAAATGAAAGAATAAACGGCTATATTCTGCTACAGCCAAAACACACTGACGTGCTTCATGACCGGTCACACAGGAGACGGTGGTACCGACCCGTTCGGGCCCGATAGCAAGTGAGTACTCTCACTTATTATCCAGCCCTACCACCAGTAAAAATTGCAAGTGGAAAAAGGGAGCTTTACCGAGAGCGTGATTCGAACCTGCATCTCTACCCTTGACCTGCATACTTTGGATTTGTTCTTTAAACTAGCTGAGCATTTAGAATTTTTTTTATATATTTTTAGCATTTGACATGCTTAGCCATACCTACATTAAACACAAAGTGGAAAATGTGAAATCGAAAACAACAGTCACGAGCAGGATTTGAACCTGCATTTCCTGGATACGGACCAGATGCGTTGCCAATTCAGCCATCGTGACAACTGCTCTCGACTGCTAATAGTTGAGCATGTCAAGTGCTAAAATACGGATCAAAATATTCTACTATTTTAATAAATGAGAAAGTGTGTAATCCTCAAAATAGCTGAACAGTAATCAAAAAAAATTGGCAGACACACACGGATAGTATTACATGGGTAAAGATCACTTATTATAGGATATTTTTTATCCTGGTAAAATACTTCACCAATTCCGAGGCCCACGCAGGCAGCAGCTAGTACATTAGGAGCTGGTGATTTATATATATAAATCACTCGGAAAGGATGTTATCACATACGGTTAGATACTACGTCTTCTTTGATTATGGCAATCAGCCTAAGCCATTGTGGCTAATGTCAAGTTTTGTATTGCATCAATATTAATTTTATTAAGTTAATTCATCAAACTAATCACAGTCAAAGTCATACAAAATTAGTCATAGTCAAGTCAGTCTGTGTTAAGTGGTGGCCACTTTACTAGAAGCTTCTATGCAGTTTTGGAGGTACGACAAAACACGATAGGCTGCGCCGCATTAAACCATTTGCTAACACTTTTGCACATTACACTAATAGTTAATCCTATGAGTTAATCAGTAAAATAGCAAGCACTTTTACACAGTAATCAAATAATACAAGTTTTTGAAAATAATGCACCGCGACAATATATTTTTTTCATGTTCCCGCCAAAATTCCGGGGCTATTGAACACTAGGCAAATATGGAAAAATATGAAACCCAATAAAATCAATGAACCCATATCTATCGCGCGAGGTATGGGCTCTAGATTAGACTACCTGATAGTTTCCAACCGTTTTAACGTCCTTATTAAACTATATTTGAAAAGTTTATTTAAAATAAATAACGTGCTGTATAGTTCTATGAAATTACGTCATGATTAAATTTTTTTTACTAGTGTATGTGATAAGGAGATTGGGTATGTCTAAAAGATAGTACTGTAGCTCAGTGGATTAGAGCACTTCCCCGGATAGGAAGGGACGCAGGTTCGATTCCCGCCTATACTAAAATTCTCTTTTTCCTTATTCACAAATTATAATTTGTACTTTAAGAGTAGCTGAGCATGTCAAGTGCTAAAATATAGATCAAAATGTTTGAAAAAATCACGCCTTCAAATAGTATGAATTTTAATTGCAAAATTAAACTTACTATATTGGATTAATGCATGTAAATGCGTTCCGATAGAGGGCGTTGGTCGTTAAGACAAATGTGATAAGGAGATTGGGTATGTCTAAAAGATAGTACTGCAGCTCAGTGGATTAGAGCACTTCCCCGGATAGGAAGGGACGCAGGTTCGATTCCCGCCTGCACTAAAATACTCTTTTTCCTTATTCACAAATTATAATTTATAATTTATGTACAAATAATTTGTGAATAACGAAAAAGTGATTTTTTGTACTAGCGGAAATCGAACCCGGTCGTAAAGACAAATGTGATAAAGAGATTGGCATGATCGAAAGATCTGTACTATAGCTCAGTGGCTTAGAGCACTTCCCCGGATTGGAAAAGACGCGGGTTCGATTCCCGCTAGTACAAAAAATCTCTTTTTCTTTATACACAAATTATTTGTAGTACCTACCTGTTCGAGCTGTAAAAAGATCATACAGAAATAGATAGATTAGGACTTATGTACCTACCCTTTTATATAACTGCTTTTTAAATAATGTTTTTATATCACGCGGATGGCAATTAAGCATTTAGCCCACCTGATGGTAGGTATCGTATAGATGCTAGCAACACTAGTGGCATTACTCTTGCATCGTCTTCTTGTTTTTTTTTCTTTTTTTTTTAAGGCGGCTAATAGTGTTCTTAGCCGCACACCCCGTCGTTCGGGGCAACAAACAAGGTAGTGTGGGGCCATCCACCCACTAAAGAAACCCGCCGTGTGCCGTCTCTCCGCCTTTATTGGCAGGCCACCGGAACCATATTACATTCCTTCACTGGTTCCATCGTCATCTCCTAGGAAAGCGGTAAGTGGTGAGGAGTTTACACTCAAGTAGTACTAAATATTTATGAGTTGGGTACATATTTTTCCAATGTAAGAATCAAACAAAAGTACTCGTAGTTCTGTAGTGGACTATATTATACTGCGGCTGTATAGATATTTCCCAGGCACCGCTCTTAACATATTTCGCTGAACTAAAAAATTACGCCTGCTTACCTCCTTATTTTAAAAGTGAACACCCTGCACATTAGAATAGTCCTTGTACCACGGGGGACTGTACAAACATATGATTTCAACGACAAAATCACACCCAGACTCAGAACGACTCCCGTCATATGTGCCATCAAAAGGCCAGGTCAAAGTTTGTATCTATACATTATCTATCTATCTATATAGGTACTTATATAAAGCTGTAACAGAGTGTGTCTGTACATTTAAGATATTTGAGAAAAAAATACTTATATTATGCTATATAGGCGTGTCTAAACACAAAACGATTCTACATCTATGATTTTAAATTAACACAAAGTGTGAAAATATATAATAATATAAAACTGTGAAACCATAAGAAAGCTATTATTTATACAATGAATTGAACCTGTACAAAGCTGAATACATGTTGCAAATTACCAGTACTGAATTCGCATAACATTCGCGGTATTGTGGAACGAATATTGTATTCCATCCATCCATCCATCAGCCTTTTAAAGTCTACTGCTGGACATGGGCCTCCCCAAGAATGGGGGATAGTGCCGTAATCGCCACGCTTGGCAGGCGAGTTGGCGATCGCAATGGATGTTATTATTACTCGAAGGAGTTCTGCTGCCCACTCCCCCGATATTCCCTCAGTCGGCTCTTACGACTCCCATGGGTGGAGAGGGGTGGGATAATTCTAAAGCCGGCCCCACACGGCTAAACGGGGATATACCTATATATATATATATACCTAATACATATATACCTATCTATAAAAAACCGGCCTCGACTCGTCACTCTTGTTTGAGCTGTGTTCGAGTCCACTGTGTGCAATATCAATTGTGATAATAAATAGTGCTTGTTGATGCCAGAAAAAGATGGAACCGTTCAATTTAAACAATGATAACTATCAAATGGGACACTTATTTTTGGATGCTATGAGAAGCAGGCCGGATGCTATCTGTCAGGTAAAATAACTAGTATTAGTATCATGGAAGTTATGCTGTGTACTTTTTAGAATTAAAGTATTATTAAGTACTCGCGATTGTATATCACCCAAGGCTTCGCTCGCGTCATAGTGTTGCAGTGTATAAAATGGTTAATGAAAAATCAATTTTCATAGAGTTAACGTAAAATGCTTTCTAAGGTCTCACCTATCAAAGAAATCCATTTGTAAGTTTTCACAGTCCTAGCCCCAGGAGATTGGACTGTGCGTTGATACTCGTATGTCAGTCAGTCAGCTCCTCTTTTATACATAGATAGATAGATAACTCTTTATTGAAACCTTAAAAATAACATTACAATCAAAGTTAAAGGCTAAACTGTACAAGTGTTTCAATTGGCGGCTTTAAATCTCAGAGATCTTTTCCAGGCAACCATACATATAGATATATAGTTATCTTGCCAACATAGTAAAACTAAAGACAACAAAGAGTGGTATCAAGTTTGATACCCAATCCGAGGTCATCGCACGACATACACCTCCAACTTATGGTTTTTTTCTATAAAATATCTGCGATGAAAAACGTGAGGAAACCTTCATGCTGACAAAAACAGGTTACAAAGTTTGCATTTTATATAGTCGCACTCGAATAATTGACAACAGGATTAAAAAACAAACCCATTGTAGTTTTTGGAGCAAATCGGTGATTAATGTTTTTTTTTACCTAAAATCGAATTTAGATAACAATATAACAATTCTATCTCGCATTCAATTTAAAAAAATGATAAATACATTGCAATTTTCATGAAAAATTCCACCACCTGGGGGCTCAGAATCGAGTAGGTACTGAACCCATGGTATTAATTATCGGTACGATGTCATTTATACCCTGTATCTTAGATAAAGTTCCTAACTTTATCTAAGCCCTGTATTGTACATATAATATAACGTGTAATATTAGCGTATATAAGGTTATTAATGAACGTTTTTTACGCAAATAAAAAAACAAGCTTACGTACCGATGATGGGGATGGTGGGCCACCTTATTATATATTTTTGTTTGGACTCAGTTGAATTGGGTCCAAACAAAAATAACGCATACTCTTGTTATGACCTAATATGTACATCCTTTTCTTCGTCCTTAGTATTAAAATAGTAGCGAGTCTATTATATCCTCTATCTACGAATTTAGCACACATATATACTTTATTACCTGGAATAACAAATAGGATAATTCTTAACCAGCAAAAAAAATATTTTCCTATACAATAGCTATTTTTGCATAGAGATAATTAATGCATCATATAGTGACGTACGTATATTACACTAGTTTTTAGGTTTTATTTCAGGTTCCCGATATAGTAGCGGGATAAAATGTATACCAGTTGTTAAGTCTAACCAAGAGCTATCAAATAGAAAAAGTTGCATCAAAATCCGTTTAGTAGTTTTTGCGTGATGCGCGAACAATCAAACAGACAAAAATCTAAAAAAAATGTTTTGTGTTAAGACACGTCTATATAGCCTGATACAGTCATTTTTTCTCAAATATCTTAAATGTACAGACACAGCTCTGTTACAAGTTTATAATAGTATAGATTAGATTCTGCCGGCGACTCCGTTTGCGTGTACATCATAATAAGTACGTCACGTCGTAGGCACATTAATTATCTCTATGAAAAACTAAATATCCCAAAGTAACCAACAACTATTCCGGATAAATAAATGTCCTCTTCTGGGCTCAAGTCTATATTAAAGACTTAATAAAGTTATTTGCTTGGAATTGAACCTGGAACATCGCAGTTAGATATTAAATTATGTTACCTCTACTAATGCAGCCTGATAGTAAGCGTTTTCTTTTTAAATTCGACCTGTATCCGTGTGGTGACGGATTAAGAATACAGGTGTCGCCACTCCATTCTTTCCCGCGGGTGTCGTAACAGGCGACTAAGTAAGCAACTATCACCTTTTTGCATTACTGGTGGTAGGGTGTGATGCCAAGTGGGGTTACTTATTTGGCATCGGGCCCGAGCGGGTCAGTACTACCGTCTCTCGTGTAACCGGCCATGAAACATTTAGGTGTGTTTTGGTTGTAGCGGGAGATTGCCGCCCCTGTCCATTTTCCCTTCCTGAGCGCGTGATGGGTTTCGGTGATGCTTGGAACGGGCATTGATAAGGGTCATGGCTTGTGCGTTGGGCGTGAGGGGCTGAGGCGGGGTACAGGGAGACCCGGTGAGAATAGTTCGCCGACCACCTGCCGGTCAGTAGAGGACCCGAACTCGGGGAAATCCTACCTGGGGGGCTGTCCCACCAACTGGCGAAAATCCCGTGGAGTTGCCGTCGTGCACCCATTGTCTGGCCGTGCGCCACCCGTTTCTTTTCCGAGTGTCACCGGTACCCACTGTGCGCAAGCCCATATCCCCCAAACTCTTCGCAAACTATGATGGCCAAAAGGAAAAAGAAAAAGAGCAAGTGTTTTACGGCGGACTCCCTATCCACATCATCAGTGGAGTTTTGCAACATCAGGAGTCTTCACAGTAATCTCGACGCCGTCCATCACTATCTCGAGACGGCGCGGCCTGCCTTGCTCTTTTTGACGGAGACGCAGACAGGCGCTCCGGACGACATTTCGTACCTTAAATACCCCGGCTACGAACTGGAGCATTCCTTCCATCGTAAAGCCGAGGTGTGCGTTTTCGTTCGGAGTGATGACTGTTGTAACCGCCTTCGGGGCCTCGAACATGGCGAACTGTCCATTTTATGGCTACGCGTAGAATATGGTTGGTACAGACCGCATCTACGCGTGCCTTTACAGATCCCATGGCAGTGATTTGGGGTCAACTCACCTTTTCGAGAACGTCAGCGTAGCACCCAGTCGTAACCGATGTCTCACAGGAGCGGCCCTAGAACAGAACCCTGCGGGACACCGTACGCCATGGGTCTCCACACAACGTCCCCTATGCGGCTCTCATAAGGAACAGCCCTCAAGATAGAAAACTGGCCAGCCTAGGCAGAGCTTAGTTTATATATAGATATTTGAGCAAAAAGTTCTGTTTAAGCTATATACATACATACATAGCATCACCACGCCTGTATTCCCCGAAGGGGTAGGCAAAGTTGTGGGCGTGTAACCCACGGTGCGCCAGCTATGTGTCCCACGTAATAGCGGGCGCCGAGCCTATTGCCGTCTATTGAGCACATTTTCAAACTCCGGGCTGCTACTGGGAATTTATCTTTTTACGAAATAGCTCAATAACTCCCCGGGGATTGAACCCGAGACCTCATAAGTCAGCAGATCAGCAGTCACTCACACTACCGCTGCACCACAGAAGGCATGAGAGTACTGTTTCTAAATATTTTTATTGAATTCATGTAATTTCCTTATTACTTTAATTGAGTTTCTTACATTGTTATGTTTTTATTTATTAATTAATTGTTTTGTGATTATCGGACTGAAGTTTTCGTAGATGAAATAAGAATGAATCCTGACTGAGTTTTTTGTTTTTGGTTTCATTGTTTATAGAGTAAGAACTAATGACGGCCAGACCTTCGTTATTTTATAAAAGCTGAATTCGTTGAACACAGGTAACACTATGTTATAGGTTCCCAAGTAACATATATAAAATCCAGCTTTTATACTATAAAGAAAGTACAATCATAATTTATTGAAGTTTAGGGGTGTCTGGCAGGAGGTTGCAGCCGTACCTAAGAAGAGTCCGGCAATGGATGACGTAATTTCTAATGTTCCCGAAGAAAGTATAAAAAAATTGAGCTTTATACTTTAACGAATTTGAGGTACTATTTTATACACCTTCACTACCTGTTACCTGTCCAAGTAACCACAATCCAAACTCCATACTTGCTGATCGTTCTTACCTGTATTGGGGACAAGCACAGAGGAACTTTCAGCTTTTATAAAATAACGAAGGGGAAGCTGTCGTTGGCTCTCGGGATGTTAAATTTTGTCTCACGCTAAAAGCCTTGCTTCTCCCAACAAGAATTGGCTGGCTTGACCAGGGAAGTAGCACCCTCTCACACTCTCACGGAAGATCAGCGTGCCATAACGGAGGTACTCCTATAATTGTGTTTCGTATGGTGAACAAGTGGATGAATTTGTATATCTTGGAAGTGGATTCAGTCGGGATGGAAGGTACACCACTGATGTAGAAAGAAGAATGAATGCGGGAAATAGGAGTAAACGGAGCATTGGGACAACTTCTCGGCAGCCACCACCTCAGCCAGAAGGCACGTGTCGCAATACACAACGCAGTGCTTGTCTCAACGTTATTATATGGAAGCGAGAGTTGGGTATGTAAAAAGGAGCATGAGAGTAAAATCAATGCGGTCGAAATGCGATCTCTGCGGAGAATCTGTGGAGTGAGGCTGACTGACCGCATTCGTAACAATGACGTAAGAGAGCGAGTAGGTATATATAGGAATGTGGAAAGAATGCCGGACGAGCGACTGGCTAAGAAGATATACAATGCGAAAGTGGAAGGATGTAGGTACAGGGGGAGACCGAGACTTACCTACCTAGACCAAATTGGTCATGTATTGAAGGAAGGTGGCGTCAGGAGTCTCCGAAACCGGCGAGCGTGTATGAAGAGAGTTATGAATGTTGAGGAAGCGAGAGATGTATGCAAGAATAGAGCCTCTTGGCACTCTGTTCTCTCTGCCTACCCCGCAAGGGAAATGGCGTGATGATAAGTTAGTTAGTTAGTTCGTATGGTAATTAAAAGCGCCGGAGGTCTAAACCCCCTCTACACCCCCTCCTTATTATCCTTCCTGTCCACTGCCTATCATTTTCCTTGGTGTTAGCGACGCACGAGTGATGCCTCTGATGTCGCTAGCGTCTACGGTAACTATCAGATGGGCCGTATGCTTAATTGCCTCGTAAAATAAAGATAAAATCATTCATGTTGCAGATAGATGCAGCAACAGGGAAAAGTGAAACAAACGCCTCTGTGTTGCGTCGAACAATTCAGTTAGCCCGATGCCTTCGCCG
Source organism: Leucoma salicis (assembly GCA_948253155.1). Classification (NCBI taxonomy): domain Eukaryota; kingdom Metazoa; phylum Arthropoda; class Insecta; order Lepidoptera; family Erebidae; genus Leucoma; species Leucoma salicis. The sequence goes on along the minus strand of OX411822.1, from coordinate 7,291,580 downwards.
TTTCGGCATTCAGCCAGGGGATGTTCTGGCACTGGGTGGCAGAAACCACCTTGACCTGGACATCCCGTTCTACGCAGCACTGTTGAATGGAATGCCTATTGCTGGAGTAGATCCGTTCTTCAAGTATTGTAAGTGATAATGAACTTTCACGACATACAATCGGCGATTTAAATTTTAATATTGTACTAGCCTATGCCCGCATCCAAAAGCTAGATTTTGAGTTATATCTCAGATTCCCGATAGAGTAGCGGGATAAAATGTATATCAGTTTTTAAATCTAATCAAGAACTATCAAATGAGAAAAATTGCATCAAAATCCATTCAATAGTTTTTGCGTGATACGCGAACGAACAAACAGAGAAACAGACAAAAAATCTAAAAAAAAACAGCAATTAATAAAAAAAGTTCTAAAAAGGCCTGCTATCTGGGATTAAGGATACCCGTTGTATCTATAATAACAGGAATTTTTAACAGAGTTTTTGGGTGGAAATAATGATAAAGTTATTTGAAAATGTTTACCACTGGACGCAGAAAGAAAAAGAAAAAACATGTAAAATAAAATAGGTTTTTTTAAATTACAGAAATTAAAATAAGTTTACGATTTATTTATTGTATCCATGATTAACTAGTTATAGTGTATCATCTATGTCCATGACTGTACACGCCCAGCTCGGTGGAGTGCACACACAAAACTATGAAATGCGCAACTCGACCGGCAGTTCGATACGCTTTGATCAACAATTTGATCGAAGGCTGCATGCGACTGCGACCGGCGCCGGCGGTGACATGCTGCAAGTGCAGTGTGAAAGTAGCCTAATGCTACCTAACGACGCTGATACTTTCAGCCGTAGCTTGACGGAATTTACGGAAAGCGTTAATTAAGAGTTTTATTGAAAGTAATATTTAATATATTTTATTAGACTATGTAGGGATATAAGAACTAGGTATAAGGGGTATAATTTAATAAGTAGGTATCTGCTTTTTTTAAATATAATTGGTCTGTAGTTCTAGCATCGCAGAGGTCTCCAAACTCCGGCCCACGGGCTAAATTCGGCCCGCCATCGCCAGTGCCATTATTCTGGCCCGCGTAAGCCAATGTCTTATTGTTGTTACTATTGCTGTGATAAGTAGAAGAAGAAAACACAGAATGATAACTACTCGATTTTATTAACTTGCAAGGTAAAACTTAATGGCAGAAATGATGACGCAAAAAACTTAATTTAAGTATCCAAGCTTATGCATTAATAACTAACAAATAATTGAAATGCATCCCACTAAACACAGTAAAGCAAAAACATTAATGAAATTTATGTAAATGTGTTTTGGCCCTTGGAATATATTGAAAAAATAATTATGGCCCTAAGGCTTAAAAGTTTGGAGACCCCAGGTTTAGACTAAGGATTGCTTTGATTGAACTTGATAATTAAATAAATAAAATAAAAATGACAGTAAGGATAACACGGAGGGGATGAGAAGGTTTTCTCTTCTTACTTTCTTTCATTTTATAGTGTGATGATCGTGTCCGTTTCAATGGTTTGAACAGGTCGAATTTAAAAAGATGGGTAATCCGTAGGTAATGTCGAATCCACGATTACTTTCCGTTCGTGGCATTTAATGCTGAATTGTGGTCTCATTGTTGATTTACCTATTTATAGATGGACGTCTGCGTCCGAGACGCCATGTCGGGTAATAATAAATACAAGCCAAATAATTTATTACAGAGAAATGAGCCAACATACCATCAATGAGAAGATCATTGCTTGTTTATTTGGCACTTAGTTATTGAAATATGTATCTACATTTGTGTAGGAAGCTTGGTTAGATCAAAAGGTTATTTTTACTTTAAGCCAGTTCCTTTCTTTTTTCGTCCTTTACTTTTGTTAAAATTATTTTTTGATGGCTAATAGTAGCAGATAGGTAGCTAGTTATTTTTTAGATTAACAAATCACATGGTAGCTGTCTCGCACCAACCAGTGGGTGGTTGTCTATGACAGCTATATAGGTACCTAATGTTGAGGAGTTTTCTCGGCTGACTTCCGTCTCCATAAAATTGTAGACACTAGAATAGGTACCTACTGTTGAGGAGTTTTCTCGGCTTACTTCCGTCTCCATAAAATTGTAAACACTAGAACTAAAATTGTAGACACTAGAAATGTGTGCCAACAGTGGACAGAAGATATTTAGTCTAATGATGTCAACAGAATCGGTTCGCAGATAAAAAATATCATTAAATAATCATTAAAACACATTTAACGCTAACGGGTCTATACGCGCATTAAACTTATCAAAGTACTATTATTTTGACTAACCTCGCCGTTTCGGCTGAGTTGCACCAGCCGTGGTCACGAGTAGACTCCTTAAATGTGGTATAATTAATATAAAACGCGAAAGTTTAAAAAGTACTATCATTGGATCATCCATCAATCCATCAGCCTTTTTTTTATCATTGGATAAATAAGAATAATTTTTCTACATTCCATCCATCCATCCATCAGCCTTTTAAGTCTACTGCTGGACATAGGCCTCCCCAAAAATGGGGGATAGTGCCGTAATCGCCACGCTTGGCAGGCGGGTTGGCGATCGCAGTGGATGTTGTTAATACTCGAAGGAGTGCTGCTGCCCACTCCCTCGGTATTCCCTCAGTCGGCTCTTACGACTCCCATGGGTGGAGGGGGGTGCTACAATTCTAAAGCCGGCCCCGCACGCCACATTTTTTACATTACAAACGTCAAATTGTCTTTCACATTTTAACACCTTTTTTTTGTTAGGCGGTAAAAAATGTGCCCATACATTCATTTAAATGAGACAGATTCAACGTATGTCCTGACAAAAAATAAGTATTTTATCTAAATCTGGATCACTCCATATAGAATAATGCGTGGATACCTACGTTAAAAAAAAGAAGATAAATGCACAATATCCACTCAGTTTTTTCGTCGGCTAAAAAGTTTATCTGAGCAATAATATCTAAATTGTTCTGATAAACACCTACACCTTTGTATTGTCATACAAACAGTGACGGAAAAGGTTTGTATTTCTATCTATTGTGGTACCTACTGCACAATCAAGAGATATTGTTAATTTAAATATTGCTTGATATCACAGCTTAAACTATAAATTTTATTTAATCCCGTGCATGGACGTAAAAGAATACGTCCATGATCCCGTGGCTATTATTGTAGTATTCAAGTCACTCAAGATAAGGAGATATGTAAATATATCGCCTTAACTTGAGTTTTTTAGATTTAAAAACATAAAATAATTTGGAATCCGCTCCGCCGCAAACAAAAGCTAGTGTTTAGGTTATATCTTAGGTTCCCGATATACCTAGTAGCGGGATAAAACGTATACCAGTTTTTGAGACAAACAAACGGAACAAGATTCTAAAAAAAATGTTTTATTATTTATTCTTTTATCTGATCGTATTAATATGCTTTTAGGTAGAATATTTATTTATATATAAATAAAATAAAACTCGTAAATATAAATTTTAGTTTTTATTCCCAATATAGTAATACTAATATTAAGTAGTATTCCCAATATAGTTTTTATTCCCAATATAGTAATATAGTAATTCTAATATTAAGTAATTCTAATATTATTAGTAGTACCCAGATCTATTCTAGTCTAGATGAATGGCGTCATAATAAACATTGACAATACAGTAGTAAGTAAATCAATTTCCTTGAAATAAATGAAGCTTATTGTAGAGTTGTCTTTTTGAGTTAGATTTCAGCTTTTCTGTTGATTTTTTTTTGCGTCATCTAATAGAAGATAAATCTATAATTTTTTTTAAAATAGCTTTTATAAGACTAATTTTATGATTAAAAAGAGCAGATTCTTGAAGGGAATGTGTATCAATACCAGAAAATATATTTAAATTTAATGCACATTTAGAACTAAGGAACACAAAAAGGCCTTGGTTGTGTTTTTTGTCCACATATGCGCTGTTTTTGTCTTATTATCTCCTCGGTTTTATTACATACAGTATATTCATCTTCACTAGCGTAACATAGACTAACAAAAACTTTTAAATCTATTAGTATGTGAAACCATAATTTATACATAATACAACATTTCAACATTCATTATTAAAGCATAATAGCCATCTGATTGGGTCCCTAGGAAAACTAAAATAAAAATCATCATATAAATGACAATGTTATTGATATTAAAACTTTGTAAATAAAACAATGTCAACTAATTACTTAATATATATAAAAAAAATACATTCAACAAGGTAACTCTATTCGTTTTTAGAACCGAGAACGTCGTATTATGCGATCAAAGTGAGCAAAATGCGTTGAAGTATGAGTATAGTTCGAGATTGCCTTTGTTTTAATACATACTCTATTTGACTGGTTCATACAGGGCCATCGTTGATAATTTGAAACAAAATATATGGAAAAATTAAAAAATGCGACTCTAAAGCAACAAAATATGTATGAAATAGAAATACTGTCTATTAATACTCACCAAAAATAAGAAACGCCATCCTTTTTTTGTACTTTTAATGCACTATTTCGGCATTTATTCATCGAAAAATTAGACATTTTGACACGCTTTGTCTACTCGCGCGTCGAAATAATACTAAACGAAAGGAGTGCAGAAAAGCCTAATCTGCACTCCTTTATAGTGGACACTTTTCGTGCCTGATTGTGTATCTTCTCTTTTTTATACATATATCAATGACTTAACACTATACATTAAACACAAAGTGAAAAATGTGAAATTGAAAATAACAGTCACGAGCAGGATTTGAACCTGCATCTCCTGGATACCGTCCAGATGCTTTGCCAATTCAGCCATCGTGACAATTGCTCCTGCCTGCTAATTTCGATAACACATTTAATGTCCCCTGGCGGCCAAAAGGTAGCCGACCCATGGCCTAGATTATAAACTAATTATTAAGTTTATGGGCGCGTCTCACCAATAAACGTTAAAGTTTGGCGAGTACATTGAAGCTTACAATATGGACTATGTCATTGAGATAAATAAATAAAAAAAAAAACCATCTGGATATCAGAACAACGAGAACCCTAGGTGAACCTAAGCGAAAAATGCTGTTGACGTCATCCGCATTTAACCAGATAGCTAATATATGCCTGACTGCGGCGCGTGCTTGCGGAAGAGTGAACCACGTGGGGGACAGTTCCCTTTATTACAAGCAAGTTCCTTACAAAAGCGACACCTTTATCACCGCTCCAAAATTTATTACATTACAATTAATGGGAGTTAATATATCATATAGCAACATTAAGCACGCAAGAGGGCTCCCTTTTCCTGTAGTATTACTTTACTCTTTGGAGTGAACGCAGTGCTAAACAAATTCATACAAAGCGAACAAAAATGCCTGCGTTGCGTACGGCGCGAATAAATGGACGCGTAGCTAAGTTTATATCGTATATACATAATTATTTTAGATACTAATAATTCGCCTTACGCACAGTCAAACCGCTAAACCGCTTTTGTGGAACAATATTTAATGTATTTTTTTTAACTTCTATGTAAAATAAATGAACAATAATCGAAGTAGAAAATATTTATATAGTTAGGTAGTTATTATTATTAATAATGTGTTTATCCAGGCCATGATTCATTTGTAAACATTTCGTAAGTTCCTAAGTCTGTAGGCCAAACATAGCTACCCTACCCGACCCTCTACAAAACTATCCTAACACTTATGTTATATACAGTATGTCAGCTATCTACCTATCAAATTGCATCTGAATCCGATCAGTCGTTTAGTCGTGACTGAATCTCATCCATCAAATCTTCACAATTTTTTACATTTATAATATTACTAGGACTTGTTTACACTCAGGAAATAATTAATCCTTTAATAAATCCAAAGTAACATCTTCGATAACATTTTTACGGACAATATAACTTCCTTTTAAAGAATATTAAAAAATATTTATTTTCTTTTTATATATATAAAAAAAAAAAAATATTTTTCAAAATGGAGGTAGAAGCTGCGTCAATTATTAAAACATGAATCTTTTACAATTCAATAAAGGTAATCGCGAAGACTTAAAAGAAGATGGTGGATTTCTATGATTCTTTTGTTAGAGAGTATGGGACCCATGGTTCCGATTATAATAATTCCAAAAACTCGAGTGCCGACCGTTCTACCACTCCATGTCGGTAGACACGTGCATTTTCGGTAAACTTATGTTGCACACTGAACTGAACAGTGAACAAACGGAGGTGCGGCTACACTACACACACATTAATTACTGTCGGAGCCTATTGTCTTAATGCCATATTGATGGGCATTGTAAGATTATGGCCATATAAGGCACAGGACTTCAGCGAATGCTCTTCTTTCACGGTTTTTAGAATAAAATCATTAAATACAACTAATGAAAAATAAAAAAACAAATATCAGGGCTTATACGTGGGTGAGGGCCTCAAACTACCCTGTTCGTTACCCCGAACGACGGGGTGTACAGTTAGCTACATTTTTTCCTGCCTAAAAAAAAATTGGTGTAGGTTTAATGCGGGCTCCTCTCCTCAGAAAACAACCTTCAATCTAGATTAAATACACATTGTGGATATTGATATTTTTGCATTGTCACAAGCAACATTTAAAAGAAATGGCTAGCTAGTGCATTAAATTAAAAATCGCGCACGTTTTACTATAATTTTAATATTTATTCGTAAAAATTTGTGTGGGTTATTCGTTTAGTACTATTTATCTTGTACTTTATATAATGTAAAATATAGCGTGTAACTGTTACATACAACTGGGACATACCAAATAAATAAATAAATAATATAGATTAAAATGTAATTAGAATTTAATTTTTGTCCGTGTGGTAACGGACTAAGAATACAAGTGTCACCACCCCATTCCTTCCCACGGGTGTCGTATGAGGCGACTAAGGGAATTAAGCAATTATCATCCATTGCATGAATGGTGGTAGGGCTGGGCACCAAGTGGGAGTACTCACTTGGTATCGGGCGCGAGCGAGTTGGTACAACCATCTCCCGTGTGACCGGCCATGAAGCACATCGTTGCGTTTTGGCTGTAGCAGGAGATAGCCGTTTATATTTCATTTCATATCTGTGAAATGAATTGGTGAGCAGCGGCTTGACAATACTCTTGGTATAGTCGAGTCCATGGGCGACGGTTACCATTTACCATCAGATGGACCGTGGCTCGTCTGCCACTACAGGCAATAAAAAAAAATTAATACGGAGTTACAAACAACTCCATAAAAGTTATTGTATAAGAATTGCGAAAAAATGAGCACGTGATCCCAAAAATGAGATGACACTAAAACTAAAGTAATGGCCTCATTTTATTCCCTAGTAGTAAAAAGTGTAGGTAACTTTTATAATACAAAATATAAAACAAAAGTTAGCCACCCCTATCGAAATACATTACCCTCTGGCACAAAAACAATATTTACACAAAAACAGCCATTTCACAGGAACAAACAATTTTTTTACTGGCTCTACTGGCTTGAGTCAGCAGTAGCCCCACGTAAATAACTACAGTTGCTTATAACGCCAAGCCCTGAAGCATAGCTTAGCACCACTGAAGTAATATAACACAGTTCCAGTGGCCCGCCAATAAAGGCGGAGAGACGGCACACGGCGGGTTTATTTAGTAGGTGAGGGCTCCACACTACCTTGTTCGTGGCCCCGAACGACGGTGTGCGGTTAGGAACATTTTTCCCACCTTAACAAAATAAAAAAAGGACCATAGAGGTTTGGGCCTCCAGCGTCCTTATTGACCATACGAAACACAAAGGTAGGACTAACTATCATTGTTTAAGGCTGATGTTTTGCGAGAGGGTGGTACTGGCGATGGTGTGGCCCATTCATGCTAGGATAAGCGAGGATCTACTAACTGGCATTTTTAGCAATAAAAAAGATTAAATAAGCATTTTTTTATTCACAGCTGAAATAAAGGCCCATTTCAAAGTGTCTTTACCAAGAGTAGCCTTTTGTCAGGAGGATTACTTGGAAGATCACTTAAAAGCAATCAAGGAACTGGAGTTGGACACCGAACTAATTTGTTTTGATGATGGAGAATATTCCATGAAGAAATTTATTGAAAAGTATGACAATATTGATGACAATGAAGAATTTAGGTAATCATTTCGGAATTTATGTAAGACTTTGTAGAATAACACCTCGTGTTCTTTTCGTAACCCGATAGTTACACTATTACTAGTTAATTAACACAAAGGCGAAAATGTGAATATAATACAGGGTGGCGCAATAGAACGTGCATTTATTAAGTATAGTCTAAAAAAATAAATACAAAAGGTATAGTTGAAATAAAATATAGGATGATTAGGTAATTAAATGTAGTTTATTTTTTAAAAATAACATCATCTAAATGACGGTCCTCTCGAAGACGGCACTCCTCTAAACGCGAACGCAGATTTGTGAAAACTCTTGTCAATAAATCTGGGGTGATAACTGCCATTTCCCCACGGATATTTTCCTTTAGCTGACTGATGTTCCTCGGATTGTTCATGTAGACTTTATGTTTGAGGTATCCCCACAAAAAAAAGTCAGGAGGCGTCAAGTCAGGGCTACGGTCAAGGGATATCACCTCTTTTGGAAATTAGTCTTGCAGGAAACATCTGCCTCACAACCGCCATAGAGTCATTTGATGTGTGACAGGTCGCTCCGTCTTGTTGGAACCAAGTCCTCGTATTCGCTATTCTCGATCTCGAGCCTCGTCAGAAAAAAGGTTGTTGTCAAAGGTGGTAAATCGACTAAGTATTTCGTCTCATGGTTACTAAAACTCCACGAGTGCCACTATCCAACCCACAGAACAATACTACTCCTAGCGGAGATCCAACCACGCTAGGCTCCCCCACCCGCGCACTGTTTACCCCGCGAAAAAAGATGACGCAATATGCACGTTCTATTGCGCCACGCTGTAGTTAAGATTTAACTATTTTTATTATGTAGAGTATAAGGCAACGTCAATAAGCTTCAAACAATTTGGCGGGCCTCGTGGCGTAGTCGGACAACAATAAGGACTTATTATTGTATCGCGGGGGACATCACAAACATACCACGGACATAAAGTACACCCAGACTTAGAAGAGCTATTTGTGGATCACACAAAGAGTTGTCCTGAAGCGTTAGAACCTAACACACAAAATCGTATCGACATCGCATTGTTTCTATGTGATTGGTTGAGAGATCACCGTGATTGGCTGAGGAATGATGTCGATCCGATTTTATCACATTCTAAGGCCCCTGTGTGGGAATCGAACTCGCATAACTCTGGCGGGAGAGAGTTGATGGTGGAGTATCTAAGCCACTCCGCCATCCATGCATGTGTGCCATCATTCTAATATGAAATAGTAATCATAACTACCAATCCCTTAGGTGACAGCTTTACGATGTTTTATTTTTTCCTTTATTAAGGAGGTAAAAAATGTACCTACCTGCACACCCCATCGTTTGGGGCAACAAACAGGGTAGTGTAGGGTCCTCACTCACTAAATAAACCCGCCGTGTGCCGTCTCTCCGCCTGGACCTCTGGAACTTTGTTACGTTACTTAAGTGGTCCGCCGATGCCGTTGATAGCCTAGCAGTAAAACCAAGGGCTGATCAAAGAGGGGTATTGACTTCGATCCCTAATAAGGTCAAGATCTCGCAAGGCACACATCTCTATTTTTTTATAAATAACGATTTTTTGTTGAAAAAATTATCACCCTCTAATGCTCTATGCAGGAAAACATCGCAGAGAAATCTGCGGTACTGGAAAATTTTGGAACTTTTTTTACAAGACAACACCCTTGCAGTAAGGAATAATGCTGATATCGCGGGGAACTTCAAAAACATACAATTTGACGGACTCAAAGTACACTTGGCCGTTTGGGGCCGGCTTTAGAATTGTCCCACCCCTCTCCACCCATGGGAGTCGTAAGAGCCGACTGAGGGAATACCGAGGAGAGTGGGCAGCGGCACTCCCGCGAGTATTAACAACATCCACTGCGATCGCCAACCCGCCTGCCAAGCGTGGCGATTACGGCACTATACCCCCAATTTGGGAAGGCCTATGTCCAGCAGTGGACGTCGAAAGGCTGATGGATGGATGGATGGAAAGTACACCCAGACTCAGAACAACCATTTGTGGATCACACAAAGAGTTGTCCTGTGTATCGAACCCACAACACTCGGACAGGAGACGGGTATCCAAACCACTCCGCCATCTGTGTAGTCCACTACAACGAGTATGTTCGTCATTTTGACATTGCAGACCATTGGAATTCGACGCGGACAAGATATATGCTTGGCTGGTGAGCACAGGGGGTACAACAGGAGTACTTAAGTTGGCTGCTCATAAACACAAGGTGTTCATGTCTAAAATGGGGGGACTACTAAAAATCTTCATGAAAAATGCACCAGAAAGGTACTTACATAATATTGTTGCAATATCCCGTATATGAATTGTTCTGTGTGAATGCAACTATACAATATGTATTTTTAATATTAGATAGGATTATTATTAGAAATAATTGTAGTCGCGATGAGTATTGTCGGTCTACTGTATCTCCATAGGCTTTTTATTTTGATTAGGACTTGGAACAACCTTAGCGACTGGACTGGAAACAGCCTTAGCATTTGCCCTGGCTAATGTAACCACATAATGTCAAAAACTAGAACCTTCTACTCTTTGTTTCAGTTGGATTTTAATATACACTTAGCCTTTAGTTCAAATTAATATCTATTGCAGCCAAAACGGAGAAAACAAGATGGGTCTCCATCTCTCGCCTGTTCAGTGGATTTCAGCATACTTCAACACAGTGAGCTTTCCTATCATGCGCCTAACCAAGGTGATGACATCAGCGCCAGCCACCATGGACCATGTCATTGACATTATTAACACGTATAAGGTAAATAACCACTAGGAACCGTGTCATGTTTCGTGGACATCACTTCTTTAATAAAATTGTATTTTACTAATTGTAGTCTTTGCATCTACTGTCTCTTATAAAACACATATGTTTTGGACATGCTTGCACTCCTTCTAGACGCGTCTTTTGTCATACAATTAATCCTCACCCCTTTTAGACGCACGTCAATTCTTAAATCCTACCACAATTATACTATGATCAGAAAATATCATCGATGTATAACATTATAGATGTATGGAAAATATAATCAACATTACCTTCACTTTAGCATGCCAATCCTTGTTGTCGCGTAGATATTAGTATTGGTTTTATACTACATAGGTGGCGAACAAGCATACGGCTCACCTGATGGTAAGCGGTTACCTTAGCCTATAGACGCTAGCAGCACCAGAGGCATCAGTCGCGCGTCATCATCTCCAAGGAAACGGATAGGAAGTATAATAAGGAGATGATTGGTAGGTTACTAAGGAGAGGATAAGAAGGATAATATGGAGAGAATGGAAGGGCCTTTGAGAGCGTGGTACTTCCCCGAGCCGGCCCATCCGTGCTGGGACAAGCAAGGCGCTATTATTAGAGGATGTGGACCGCCAACATATCATCAACGTAGTATTGATTGATAACGGTGATTATGAAGTCTGTTTGGGATGTGGTGGTAACCCTTTTATATACAAGAGTTCTCCTGGCCAACTTTCCCACAGGTATAGTAAGAAAGAGACTAAGTTTTATTTTGGTTACTTGGTTCCAGTTATGATTAAGAGAGAACAGCTCGATAAGCCCGTACATACATACATACATACAATCCATCCATCCATCAACCTTTCAACGTCCACTGCTTGACATAGGCCTCCCCAAGAAATGGGGGATAGTGCCATAATAACGACGCTTGGCAGGCGGGTTGGCGATCGCAGTGGATGTTGTTAATACTCGAGGGAGTGCTGCTGCCCATTCCCCTGGTATTCCCTCAGTCGGTTCTTACGACTCCCATGGGTAGAGAGGGGTGGGACAATTCTAAAGCCGGCCCCACACGGCCCAATACATACATACATATTGTCACTTCTCTCCACTTGCTACGATCCTGACACACATCTTTCGCTTCTTCTACTTACATCAGCGCTTGCATGCATGCTCGTTGGTTTCGAGTACTCTTATCTTGGCCTTCCTTAAGAACGTCTCTGATCTGGTCAAAATACGTTCGCCTAGGTCGACCTCTATCAACTTGCTCATTCACAGTCGCCTTGTATATCTGTTTCGTTAATCTTCTTTCATCCATCCTCTCTACGTGTCCGAACCACCTAAGCATTCCTTTCTCTATTTTTCACTACATCTTGTTTCACACCACAGCATTTTAGTATCACACTATTTCTCACTTTATCCATCAGTCACTCCGGCTATGCTTCTCAGACTTCTCATCTCCACAGCATTTATCATATTCTCATGCTTCTTCTGCCATGCCCAACATTCACTACCATACATAAGTGTAAGGACCAGCAACCCCTACACACAGCCAGTCGTGCCTTTTTTGACACTTTCTGGTTGTACATAAAGCTATGCAGTGCCCCATTAATTTATTTCCAGCCATCGCTCTCCGCTCAATATCAGTATAAGTCATAGTTTCCATCTCTCGTAAACTTTGAACCCAGGTATTATACCCAGCCCCTACAAACCTCCATAAATGTTTATTGGGAAAATCTTCCACCCATCGTAGAGGATGCTTAATGTTAATAGGTACTGGAAAGTAAAAGAATTGCAAAAAGAGTCCTGATATGAGTGTTTTTTGTTCCAGCCAATAACCGGTTCTTTATCACCTGCTATGATCAGAGCGATTCTAAAGAGCGAGAGAGAATGCGATTTCACTTGCCTTGCCAACATTGTAATAGGAGGTTCTAAGTTCGATAAAGATATAAACATGGAACTACGGGTAATATTTTTGAACATTCACACACATTTTTTTTAGATAATATCTACTCGGTTTATTTGCCAATCACTGAAGTATTTAGGGTATAATATTCTTCTTTACACGTAAGTTTATTTCATTAAACAAGTCAAAATCACGCCTCAGCAAAGCAGTGGCGACTTTACTGACTCTTACGACTCCCAAGGGGTGAGAGGGGTGGGACAATTCTAAAGCCGGCCCCACACTGCTGACATCTGACATATTTGAGAAAAACTATATACTGACTATTAGGCTATTTTAGAGAGATGCCTCTTTAATGCGTTGCGTTGCTTCGTCACAGCGGATCAACGCATTGTATGTCACACCTGCGTAGCGACGACGCACGACGTCGCAGTGCAAGAGGACGACGCACGTCCTCAGTCCGTAGAAAGAAACAATAAAAGGTTGTGGATATCTCCCCCCGCTACATCCGTCGATCCGTTGAAACGTGCGTGTGACGACGCAACTCTATAATGTGGCATGTCATTTAAAATATATGGAAAACGACGCAGCGTCGCCGCTACGACGACGCTACGCAACGCACTAATGAGGCAGAACCCTTACTGGAATTGTTCTAATGCATCAAGATGTAACACGTCAGACACACATAAACCCAGCATTGCTACATTGTAGGTCGTCTAAAATCTATGGATTAATGTTTACTAGACTACCTCTAAACTCATACACATTATATTATTAATTACAGAAAAGAATGCGCCCAGGTTCAACCGTCTCAGAAATATATGGCCAGACTGAGAACTTGGGTCCATGTTTAGTACCGAATCCAACCGGGCCTGTCGGCAACTGCGGGAAAGCCCACGATGCATGGCAATTTATAAAAGTAAGTTTACTTATAGATTTAATATATGGAATTGCATCTGGTATTCCTATATGGTATTAGTTTGTCTTTTAGTCAGTATAATGAATGAAATATATCCACGAATCAGTGGCTTAACTATACCATCTGGGGCCCGTGGCAAATTCATTGGATGGGGCCCTCCCTGTAAACATCGTCACTTTTAATTAAATTACATTCTAATAAATCACTTAATTACTTACCCAATAGTATTACCTACTAATATTATATGCATTTTAGTTAAATGTTTTACATATTATTTAAAAAAAACATAGGTACCTATTACATAATTTAAATTAAATAATAATTTAATACTTATTAACAACATAATTATTATCTTTTCTCCGAGCTTCTGTTCCGCAAAAGTTATCCAAGTGTAAAGATCGGGCCATAGAATTTTCAATGAACAAAATAGCCAAATTACATAGCCTGTCTTGACCCATATATTTTATAAATACTTTACTTATCATCACGCCATCTCCTCTGAGGGGTAAGCAGAGAAAACACAATGCAAAAAGGCTCTATTCTTGCATACTACTCGTGCAGATAAAGAATGGGATTATAAATGGCGGCACATTGAGCCTGTACTGTCAGCATACTACGGCGTAACTATAAACAATAGTTCACGCAACATGAATACCGTTATTTTTTTGCTGTCTATACCGTTAGGTGTGAGTATAGACGGCGATAGTGTGTGAGCGAGAAGTAAATAGTGGCGACGCCATTTATAATCCCATTCTTTATCTGCACGAGTAATACATCTCTCGCTTCCTCAGCATTCATAACTCTCTTTATACATGCTCACCGGTTTTGGAGACTCCTCTGACTCCACCTTCCTTAGGGTCAGTCAGCATCACCACAGAGATCGCATTTCGACCGTATTAATTTTGCTACATTTTGACAGCATCGTCTGCATATAGCAATGGATTCAATCGCCAATCTGAACTCCTACATTAATTTCATTCTGCCTTTGAAGACATTTATCCAGATATAATTATGATAAACAGTCCAGCTGGTAGAACGCACTCCTATTGAACACCGATATTTACATTAAACCAGGGCGACATTCCATCATCCACCCGCACACAAGTTTTGCAGTCCATGTAATTGGACTGCACCGCTCGCAGCAGTCTATCGTTAACACCATACTCTGGTAAAAAGTTCCTTTTGTACCACCGTATCAATTGCTTTCTCCAAATCCACAATCATATACATTTTTTATCATATAGGTACCATTTTCCCCCATGGTTATCTTCTATGCGGATGACACGTTGGTCGCGGCCCGGGGCGGCAGCTTCGAGGAAGCGGCGTTCCTGGCCACCTTAGGGGCCTCGGAGGTGGTCAGGAGGATCGGGGCGCTGGGACTTATGGTGGCCCTGAATAAGTCGGAGACCCTACTTTTACATGAGTCCCGACGTCGGTGTGTGTCGGTGGACGGGGTTTAAATTGGAGTACCAGGCCCAGATACTTGATCTGGACGGGTGGTGGCGCTTTCGCGAGCACTTCCCCCAACTGTCCCCGAGGCTAGTCGGCGTGCCCTTTCATGGCTCATGCCGAATATGGGCGGACCCAACAATGCGTGCCGATGACTTTACGCGGGGGTGGTTCAGTCGATGGCGCTATATGGTGCACCTGTGTGGGCGGGGCCCCTGGACGCCCTGAATAGGTCTCTTCTGTAGAGAACACAGAGGGTCGTCGCGTTGAGGGTCATACGCGGATACCGCACGATGTCAACCGAGACTGCCTGCGCGTTGGTTGGTTGGGGGGTTGGTGTACCCCCCGTGGGAATTGGAGGTGGAGGTGTATAGGCGGGCGTCGTAAGAGAGGGCGAGGAACGGTCATACCCTACCCAGCAAGGTGGCCAGGTGGCAGAGGTACGGACGCCGAGCTGCCATAGTCAGCTGGAGGACGCGGCTGGAGACGCCTTGGCCCAGTCTCTGGATCATAGAGGCGCTCGAGCCTGTGCGGGAGGAGAGGACAGGGCTACGACACGAAGTCCTTACCTTGGTTGCTTCGGCAGATATCTGCACATAGTCGCAAGGAGAGGAGCGATTACGGGCTGTCACCGCTGCGACCGCCCGCTAGTTGAGGCTACGGGTGGATGGATCGGAGTACGTCCGCCACCAGTAAGACCTCCCGTGAAAGTGCGCCGCTCCATGAGCGGATGCGTTGCTCGGTAGAGGCTACTCGAAAGGGTAAGCCGCCGGCGGACCACTGAAGTAATGTCACATACTTCCAGTGGCCCACCACACAAGCAGAGAGATGGCACACGGCGGGTTTATTTAGTGGGTGAGGGCTCCATACTATCCTATTCGTTGCCCTGAACGACGGGGTGTGCGATAAGGTAATTTTTTTCCCGCCTTAACAAAAAAAGGTACCATTTTTCAAACTTCTAATCGTCCATTCAACTTCGTCCACACTGATGTAAACAGAGGATGCTGGCACTGAGTGCTGATCTATTAAACCACATGTGACACCGATATCAAAAGAATCAAAATATTTACTCCTCAGCTTAACACATCTTGTGTTTGTGTAAGAACGTCTAACCTTATTTTATTTATTGTGACGGCTGACCAACAACTCCGAGATTTCTTCTGGCTGGCTGGAAGGAGGCTCCAGAAACGTTTGGTATTTAAATTAATTCTAAGTTTGCATCTCGGGTTGGGGGCCCCGTCAGGTCGGGGGCCCGACGTATTTTGCCAGCCCTGCCACCCCACTGCCACGAATAGCAAATTAAACGCTTCACTTAGGTCAGCATTATTGTCCAAAATTTGGCTTTAAAGGACTCTTAACGTCATAATCTTCTCGATTCTACATATATGTATATTGGTTAATTAATGGACCTGGCAGAATCATCATTAAGTATTTTTAATAGTGATGTAGCTCCTTAAAAAAGTGTTCTGCAGTTTTTACCCTAGTACTCTCCCAGAAACGTATTTACCTACTTGTTGGAATATTTTGGTAGACATAAAGAAGCTATAGGTACTTATATACCTACAAAGTCATCTCGTTGTTACAATCGATGGCTACAAAAGCGATGATTGGGAGCAGAGGGAAGTGTCATCATATTCACATGCAAGTCACTTTTAAGTTTACTGAAATTTGGCCAAGAGTCAAGACTAACTAATTAATGGAAGGCTATTCTTCCGATATTTTCTAGTTGGTGAATCCAGAGACTGGTAAGGACATAACAGAACCATATGTGCCTGGGGAGATATGGAGTAAGGGCCCTTCCTTCACTGTAAGTGTTTCACTAATGTATCATTATATATTTATTACAAATTTTATTCATAATGTAAAAACAAATGGAATTTTTCAAAAGTAAGGCACATATTTTTATAAAATACTTCACACTATGAGTTAGGAAAATATAACGAAAAGATCTAGTGGATTTCTAAATTGTAGTTACGAAGAGTGACGGGTTATGTGGTGAATATTATTAAATACGGACGGAATACTTAAAAAATACAAAGTATCAATAATTTTAAGGTTCTTGAACATGCTCTGAAACACGGAACAAGCACATGCCACAGAATAACTAATAGCAATACCACAGTAGCACCATAAAATAGCTGAGTATATCAGATACCTACATAGAATACTAAAATATGCCTGTTTAAAAATCAGTAGAGCGTTTCTACTGTTTAAAGTCTGTCATAGTCTGTTATCAAGGTAATTATGGTAGATATCTATTCTATTATAAAGCTGTAACAGAGCTGTGTCTGTACATTTAAGATATTTAAGAGAAAATGACTTTCTTAGGCTATATAGGCGTTTAGACAAACACAAAACATTCATTTTTAGATTTTTTGTCTGTTTGTTCGTTCGCGTATCACGCAAAAACTATTGCACGGATTTTGACATATTATCGCAGCCAGATTTTAAGTGATTTTCAGGAACATCTTTTCTCATTGTATAAATATTGTACTTATAGACAGCATTATGTGGATATAGGAATACTACAGGAATCCATCGGAGACTGCGAAAGCATTCACAGAGGATGGCTGGTATAAGACAGGAGATATGCTGTACAAGGATGAAGAAGGAAATTTCTATTTTGTAGAACGAATTAATATGCTCATCAAATATCGTAATTATCATGTAAGTAACATTGTACGTAGGTATATACATCAATGGTAAGTCCGTGTGATGACGGACTAAGAATACAAGTGTCATCACCGTATTCTTTCCCGCGGGTGTCGTATAAGGCGACTAAGGGAAGTAAGCAATTATTATCCATTG
The DNA here is from genome assembly GCA_948253155.1 of Leucoma salicis. Classification (NCBI taxonomy): domain Eukaryota; kingdom Metazoa; phylum Arthropoda; class Insecta; order Lepidoptera; family Erebidae; genus Leucoma; species Leucoma salicis. The sequence continues at coordinate 7,273,648 of OX411822.1, read as the reverse complement.
CATGACTGGTGGAAGGGCTGGGTATCAAGTGGGAGTACTCACTTGGTATCGGGCCCGAGCGGGTTGGTACCACCATCTCCCGTGTGACTGGCCCTGAAGCACATCGTTGCCTTTTGGCTGTAGCAGGAGATAGCCGTTTATTCTTTTATTCTTTCATTTCATATCGGTGAAATGAAATGGTGAGCAGCGGCTTGACAATACTCTCGGTATAGTTGAGTCCATGCGTGACGGTTATCATTTACCATCAGATGGGTCGTGGCTCGTCTGCCACTACAAGCAATAAAAAGAAAGAATTAATAATAATGAGCGCCAGAACGATTTCGGTTAGAATATGTGCACAAGGTCTCGGGTTCGATCTGGGGGTAGGGCAATGTTACTGAGCTTTTTCGTAAAACTAAAAATTTTAATTGTGCCCGGTAGACCGCAATAGGCTAGCCCTCTATTACTGGGGCTTAAACATAGCTGGCGAACCGTAGGTATGTAATACATACCCTGCCTCCCTATTCGGGGAATACAGGCGTGAAGCTATTTTTGTATGTGCACAAACAAGTGCACTCCCATTTCCCTCAATCTCACAGTCCGTCGAGTGTCTCAGAATGCCGTGCCATCATGAGCAGGCATTGGGTGCAGGACCAACGTGCTTTCCTAAGCACAGGTGTGAACCACCTTCAACTTGACGAATTTTTTGAGAGAACTCCTTGTTGGCCTGACCCGGGATTGGATCCTCGTGATTCACGTCTCGTACATTACCGCTAGACGAAGAAGTTAAATGCTAATGAAACGAATGTATGCATCAGGATTATGAGCGTTTAACCAGCTACGAATCATCTGGGATTATTTTGACGTTCTCGTATACGTGTATATAGCAGTCGCAATGCCTTCTACTTTCCGAAGTCTAGTAGTTGTTCTTACAAAGTAGGTAACATTTTATTTTGGATTCATTCAATTAATGTACATTTAATAATTCTCTTCTATTGAAGATCGATCGTTAGTTTCAAGCACTTAAGATCTGCTATCCTTTTTTGTCAACCCTTTTTACTGTCCACATATTGGGCATGGGTCTCATAGTGAGAGATATTCAGGCCGGAAAAAATCGCGGGCAGAATATAGTCGGATGATTTTCAAAAAGAGTGTATTTTTGATGTGAAAACATCTAACGCGAAGGGAGGGTAAAACCAGCTGTTGGGGTGGCGTCGTCGCCACGCTAATTTATTTAATTGATTCGAACGCTATCTGTTGATAAAATAATCTAACTATGAAGTATAATGTCAATCAATAAACCAATAACAGTTAATTCGTCTATGAATAACGAGCGGCGCTTACCAAGAATTATATAAGACCCGAACGATTTTTGAAGAAAGAAAGAAAATCGATGTTTTCATATCTATGAGACGTCCCGTGACGGCTTATTTTTTTTTAACTTGTTTCTTAAATATGTAACAGGTAATACCTCCAGAAGTGGAGGCTGTGATTCGCGAACACCCCGGTGTCTACGACGTGAGCGTCACGAGCATCCCTCATGAAGAAGATGGGGAGCACCCAGTAGCCTGTGTGATAAGGAAAAACGGATTTAATGTTACAGCACAGGAGATTAAGGATATTGTCGCTGGTAACTATAATTTGAAATATTATTTTTTATACATTTATTGACTAACCCCTTTTTTTTGTTAAGGTGGGGAAAATGTACCTAACCGCACACCCCATCGTTCGGAGCAACGAGCAAGGTACTGTGGGGCCCTCACCCACTAAATAAACCCTGATCTCTGATATCTCATATTGCCCATGGTAGCTTTAATACCGGGAATATCACTATTATTCATTTAAAATTGTATCTTACAGACACACTCTCAGAGTCCCAACAGCTACGTGGTGGCGTAGTGTTCATGGATGAACTCCCACTAAATTCCACAGGAAAGGTGGCCCGGGGGAAACTGCGGCAGATGGTGGTCACGGCTCATAGAGAATAGGATATAATACATATACCTATAGACGAAGTGGTGAAAGCTCTATTTCAATATGTACAAATGTTAAAAATATATAGATATTATACATGTTTTTATATAATATACATAATTATACATTTATAAATGAGTGTGGTGTGTGGTTTGTATTTAGTTATGTTATTATGTGCCTCTTGCGTGTTAGCTTAGTGCACCTAAATTACGAGATAATTTAGGTTAATTATCAAGGAAATAGAAAATTATGGCTACAGGCAGGGTTTGAACCTGCATCTTCTGGATTACCGTTCCTAACGTTCTGACGACTGAGCTATCGTGACAGTCGTTCGGTTGTCAGTTTTTTTTTTATGCGTGGAAATCCTTTATGACCTGTCCGCCAGGCAGACGGAGGGCTTATGCTGGACTCCCAGTGGAACTGGTCTACTTGCTAAAACCACGCGGTGTTCCTACAGATGTCCTTTAGCAGGGGTAAGGTATACGCTCTACGCATGTGTTCCTCCACCCTGTTACGGGGAAAACCCTAACAATTTAAATAAAAGTAAAATTCAAAATTTACAATTTAATTCAATAAAAAATATATATTACAAAAATAATTAATTATTTAAAATTATGATGCTCCGAAATTAATTGAAAAAAAGAGAAGAGAGCAATGAGAAATCAGGGGGAGGTTCGCGGGGCAGCCGCAACCCGGAAGGTCGTAACCCGGAACCTGATCGTAGCCAGGAACAGTCGCAACCAGGAACAGTCGTAACCAGGAACAGTCGTAACCAGGAACAGCCGCAACCAGGAACAGTCGTAACCAGGAACAGTCGTAACCAGGAACAGTCGCAACCAGGAACAGTCGTAACCAGGAACCCCAGGAGCTTTTATTCAGATTTTAATTAAAGTTGGGGGCGCGGTATTTATAAGACACGACGCTCGCTACAGCAGTTCTTTGGGGTTTCCTAGTCACACACTTTTACTTTTAAATGCCCTAGGCAAAAATAATATTTTATATATATTCACGCAGCGTTATATTTCTGCCGCGACACACACAATAATTGAGAATCAGAAAAAAAAGAATCTACCGACTCTGAACTCTTATATATATATACCGCCCTTCTAAGATTACTATCGCTATCTCTCTCTCTCGCCATTGCACCCCGACCACGGAGTACAGAAAAATAGATCCCGACTTACTCATTGGTGGATAATTTTTTGTTCTAGAACTTTTCCTATCTATACGCTTACGATTGGAGTAGCCATAGAACGTTCTCGAACCCTGGCGAGTACGCCGGTACGCAGAGTACTGCTCGCATCCGGGATCGCATGCTGGCCATATATGGTAATATAATGAGATTCTGGCCTTTGTGGGAGTGGAATCATGCGACCCATTGGCAATAATCTAACTGGGTAGGGGGCCAGGCAACGCGCGCATTTTAAGTTTGCGGATATCGTATCCGGTATCAATTGAATATGCGACTTTACAATTTATTTAATAATTTAATCGGTTACATCGTAACAACCCTTAGTATGTATGGGCCTCCATTTCCGGAGGCCCCGTCTGTTTTAGAGAGCCAGGTCCTCCTTCATCGAAAGGCGCTCGCGGAACACGTGCACCGCCGTCTCGGGCCTGCCTCTCCTAGGGTGACAGGCTGCCGTAGGCCCGTCACCCTCAGGCCAGCGCCTATGGGGGTCAGCGATCGTTAAGCGCCCTCTGGCGCCCAGTGCGTTTTCTGCGGGAAGGGCGACTGCTGGACCTCTCCCGTTCGTGCTCTGCCGTCTCCTTTGCGTACATCACCTCCTCGCAAAAAGAGACGGCGGCGTTCCAACCACTCTCGCTCCGAAGCATGGTCTGAACCATAGCCGAAAGCGAGAGATCAACCACGCCAATTGGCGCGACGAGTTCACGGCGCTGCTCTGTCCATGCCAGACAGTTCACCAGAGTGTGCAGCGCCGTATCCTCAGGGCAGTCCCCGCAGTGATGGAAGGTACTCGCACCTAAAACATTTTTAGACAATATGTACCTATGTATTTGTTTACACATTACCACTGCTCGTTATAGGAAAAGATTGTGAAGAAATCTGCATGCCTGAAAGACTGCCTACCCCTTCGTGGATACCTACAGATGTGAGACTGTTGACTTTTGTATGAGGTGTACTGTATACCAGACATTGACATGACAATAAGATGTTCATTGTAGATAGGCTAAAAAAAGATTTTTAATGCATGCATTAATGTTTAGATTACGATGGGACTGAATGTAATACGGTTCCAGTGGCCCGCCAATAAAGGCGGAGAGACGGCACACAGTGGGCTTATTTAGTGGATGAGGGCCCCACACTACCCTGCTCGTTGCCCCGAACGACGGGGTGTGTGATTAGGAACATTTTTTCCCGATATAACAAAAAAAACCATCGTAATATGAACACAGATATAGTCCCAACTAACATATTCCCAAAAAAAAAGAAAAAAGACATGCATAAATGACAGACAACGGAAGTACAGTAAGTATTACGACAGGTATATATCTATTATATATAATTCCAGTGTCACGATGTTTGTCCGGGATGAACTCGGAAACTACTGAACCGATTTTAGCTTTTTTGTGTTTTGTTCCAACTTAAGAGATAGGATACTTTGTAATTATCTCAATTTATAATTGCAATATTTATTCATGAAAAAAGATATGGCGGTACGAAGTTCGCCGGGTCAGCTAGTTTTTTTTATATTTTCTAAGTAATATTTTTATAATAATTCATTTTATGCACTTGCTGATGATTCTCGGTGTAATAATAGTGAGTGAAAAATATATTTTAAAATAAATTTGTATGTCAAATAAGAAACATTCTATTACAAATAGGTAATAGATTTCTTCACAGATAAAGATGATTGCACAGAAAAAAGCTGATTATATTATTACGTATATTATTAGTTAACAATTCAATTCAGCAATTCAATTATTTGTAAATTTTCGGAAGTAATCGATTAGTAATTGTAAATTTTCTATTCAAAATAATAATATTGTTTTTTTACTATTTTATTTTTTATTTTTTAATTTGTTTCCTTTTCAGGCTGTTGAAAAATTATTCAACTTTAGTCAGATTTATCGTGTACCTATATATTATACTGCAGTGATAGTATAGCGATAATACCAATGACTGCAAAGACAGTTATATCGAGACATCACATCGACACATCTGACCAGTCAAAATTTTTCGTAATTATGCGTATTCGCTTACAACTTATTACTGCTCGGTGAAGGAACACTGTGAGGAGACCTGCATGCCTGAGTGATTTTTGACGGGCCCTGTGGCGTAGCCGGTAGTGAAACCAACTCCCGTGCACGAGGTCATGAGTTCGATTCCCACTGAGGACAAAAATATTTGTGTGATGAACACAGACATTTGTACTGCGTCTGCGTGCTTTCTATCTATTATGAGTATGTATGTATTTACAAAAAAAAGCAATATAATGTATTATATCAGTAATCTGGTACCCATAGCACAAGCGCTAAGCTTAGTTTGGGACCAGAGGACGTTGTGTGCAATGTCCGTGAATATTTGTTTTTTTTTTTGCTAACCTGCACTGCCCCAGCGTGGTGGACTATGGCTTAATCCCTCGCACCATGACAGGAGACCCATGTCTAATAGTGAAACAGAAAATCAATAATGCATTTACATTAAATCACTTCCATTAAAGATAAAACAGCTGCTGTCTCTAAGACTGTAACAGTTTTACAGGGGAACGTACAGTCTTACCTACAGTAGTAGGAGTAATATTGGGCCGGTGCCCTAACGGCCCGCAATGTGAGAATTCTGCGGATACTTCAAATAGTAATAACTATCAGGGTCATCAGAGGATACCATACGATCTCATACGATACGTTAAACACAAAGTGAAAAATGTGAAATCGAAAATAACAGTCACGAGCAGGATTTGAACCTGCATCTCCTAGATACCGTCCAGATGCTTTGCCAATTCAGCCATCGTGACACTTGCTCCTGACTGCTAATTTCGATAACACATTCATACTTAACGTCTTTGGGCGATGCCTGCACCATCTGTCGGAAGTATTTTCATACATTATACCGACCTGGTAAACTTAATTTTACAATTAAGATTTTACCTAATAATGACGCAAACCCTATAAATATTTAGATATTTTTATATATATTTTTAGCATTTGGCATGCTTAGCACTATACATTAAACACAAAGTGAACCTGCATTATTCGGTGGTCCGCCGGCGGCTTACCCTGTCGGGTACCCTCTACTGAGCGACGCATCCGCACACGGAGCGTCGCACCTTCGCGATGGCAATCAGCCTAAGCCATTTGTTGCTAGTATCAAGTTTCACGTTGCATCAAGTAAGTATAGTAAAATTAATGTGTCACACAAGTCAAACTCCTAGAAAATTAGTCATAGTCAAGTTAGTCATACCTCAGTAAAGCGGTGATGGCTTTACTGGAAGCTTCTCCGGAGTTTTGGAGAAACACGAAAAAAGAAGTTACAGCGCATTATGTCACTTGCCAACAGTAAGCTGTTATGTTCTAAACAAAATCGCTTTTTTAGTCTTTACTAATTAGTAAATAAGAATAATAAGTTCTATTGCGACATTTATTGTGAGTTCTATTGTTACATGTTGTGATTTGATTCTGGCTCTGATTAAATAATTATTTTGACCTATTATTACGGGTAAATAACAATAAGTGCCATTTACTCGCACAAGCTCTCCGTAGTAGAATCTTGCTTGTTTCAGTTGGTAAGACCCCACCTTTGTAAACCATTTTGATATTTTTATTTATTTTTTTTGCATTTGACATAGTTAGCCATATAAATTAACATAAAGTGCGAACATGTGAAATCAATAATAACAGTCACGAGCAGGATTTGAACCTGCATCTCCTGGAATAGGTACCGCCCCAGATGCGTTGCCAATCCAACTATCGTGACAATTGCTCGGGACTGCGAATTACGATAACATATTCCTTCTTAAATGTCTTGGATTGACTTGAATGGTAACCGTCGCTCATGGACTCAACTATACTGAGAGTATTGTCAAGCCACTGCTCCCCATTTCATTTCTCATATATGAAATAAAAAAATGAATGGCTATCTCCTACTACAACCAAAACACACCGACGTTCTTCATGGCCACAGGTCACACAGGACACAGTGGTACCGACCCGTTCGGGGGGAAGGTACAAACAAAACTAGCGTATAGTATCGTAAGAAAAGCACCTATCCTAGGAGGAATATATATTCTTGTAATTCAACTCAAATGTTGTGTTGTGATTACTTGTGATGCATATTAAAATGACTTTGGACTCGATTGTCAATATCGAATGTTAAAAAATAAATAAAAAGAGTCATTATTAAAACCTAATTAAAAATATTACACAGGTACGTGTATTATAATCAAACCACTAATTACAAATGTATGATAGTTAGTTATTCTAGAAACAAATACATATAACGAGGGCAAGGGCACATCTTCATTTTCATGTATCATTATGATAGTCAGACATGACGCAGTGTGATTTCAAGATTGCCCATCTTGAAATCATACTGGGTTATTGTTCAATACACTGGTCTTTATGGATAGCTTAGTTTTGGTAACAAAATAACAAGTGATGCTCACAATATTTTAGGATGTAACTCTCAAAATAATCACACGGAATGCAGTGAGGTTAGTTATATCGCGACCACGACCAACTGTACGCGCTCTTGCCAATCGAATGAATATCGTAGGAACGTCTGTCCTCCTTTTAAATTGACTAACTGCTATCCGTCAGCTAACACATACATTACCACAGAGTTATAGCTTCACGCCTGTATTCCCCGCAGGGGTAGGCAGAGGTGTATTACACACCCACGGTTCGCCAGTTCTGTTTAAGTCCCACGTAATAGGGGGCGAGCCTATTGCCGTCTACCGGGCACATTTTCAAACTCTGGGCTGCTACTGAGAATTTTTCTTTTTACAAAAAAGCTCAATAGCACTGCCCGACTGGGGATCGAACCGGAGACCTCATGATCAGCAGTCGCTCATACTACCGCTGCACCACCGAGGCAGTTGCAAAGGATATTTCCAACTATAATAGGTCTGCAATTAAATAATAAATAACAAGCAAGAACCAGTCTTGTGAATATGCTTTAATCAAAATACTGTTGTGATATAATTTGTCTAATCCACGATAAATACTGTGCTGTGTCTGTAAATACTACGTATTGGTTTAGGTCGCAAGCCATCTCGCCGTTGCTTGGTCTCAATGCTATGGAGACTACGCCTCGGAGCCTCCATTTTCCATTGTCTAGGATATACAGGCCGCCACCAGAGTCCCCTCTGCAAGGACCTGCCCCGTTACGGTCACCTGTGAAATGTGAAATTAAAGTTTTAAAATAGAATTTGAAATTTTGAGTTCCAAAAATGCCAGCCTAGCTATTTTGTTTGAAAGTAGGTAGGTACTTACGAAAAATAAAAAATACAATGGTGATTTTTTGTAATAATCATTCAAGTAGCGGGGACCAAAGAGTAATGCGTATAACCAGAAAGCGGGGACCTAGTTCGCCACCCATCACATCTCATTCCCACGAGGGCGAAACGTCGGCTAGCACTGGCGACACAAACATAAAGTTCATCTATACTAAAACTATAATAAAAATATTTGTCCCGAGATGGAATTGAACGCATAACACAGGAATTGTCTAAACGTAACGCCTTATGTAATTCTCATTACAATCGACGTAAATCGGTCAATTGTCCTTATCATTTTATCATATAAATAGATTCTGCCCGCGACTGGTGGACTTAAATATAACCTTGATGATCTCTTTACAAAAATTGTTATCGCACAAGAACCACCCATTTTTCCGGAAAAATGTAGCATATGTCTGGATTTCAGACTATATGTACGCCAAATTTCATGCGTAACACACATACACACTCACATTCGCATAATAGAAAGGAATACTAATAGTAAACCATTAGATATTTAGATGGTTCGGATATGTGGAAAGGATGCCGGACGAACGACTAGTTAGTGGTTAAGAAGATATACAATGTGAAAGTGGAAGGATGTAAGTACTTACACGTCTAGTCTTACGTCTAGGTAGGTGAATCTCGGTCTGCCCCTGTACAGGGACCTAGACCAAATCGGTCATGTATTGAAGGAAGGTGGAGTCAGGAGTCTCCGAAACCGGTGAGCGTATATTTAAAGAGCTATGAGTGTTGAGGAAGCGAGAGATGTATGCAAGAATAGAGCCTCTTGGCATTCTGTTCTCTCTGCCTACCCCGCCAGGGAAATGGCGTGATGATAAGTTTCTGCCGTGTGGGGCCGGCTTTAGAATTGTCCCACCCCTTTCCACCCATGGGAGTCGTAAGAGCCGACTGAGGGCATACCGGGGGAGTGGCAGTGCAGCAGCACTCCCTCGAGTATTAACAACATCCACTGCGATCGCCAACTCGCATGCCAAGCGTGGTGATTACGACACTATCCCCCATATGAGCGGAACACATGTTGTGGCGTTCTCTTGGGGAGGCCAATGTCCAGCAGTGGACTTCGAAAGGCTGATGGATGGATGGATTATATTTCAAAGTTCATTTTGCATTTTATAAGGACGGTCCTATGCCCCGCTTCGTGCCCAAGACTGAGCAGGGCTGAAGTAAGAAGATATGTTTTAAAGTTTCCTGAAATATCTACCTGCACAGAAAGTGGATGGAAATGTGATTTTATGGAAGTCCGACTTGCTGGCACGGCACATGGCAGTGCTAACGATGGGTAGACGCACCATTTGGGGTTCACCGGGCTTGCCATCGTTAAAGCCTTGATCACCCCAGCCTGCAACCTAATAAAAAATATAATTTATAACAATACCTACTCTATATTATAGGGAAGTAAGCTATATCTGTGCTGCGCTATGTTCTGTAGCTGTTTAGGCTCTATTTTAATAAACAATATTAAGGTGAACGGGTATATTGTGTTTCAGGGACAGTAGAAGAAGTATAGTGATCCCCACCCTATGTCTTCTTACATAGGCCTAGGTACTTTTAGCCTATCTCTAGTAACTCATATTTTTTATAACTAAAGCTCATTAATAGCTAGATACAACGAGTAAAAACTACAACAAAATAAAATATTGTTTCAATACAGCGGAGGATACTGATTAATTTGCATTGTATCTTAATATTGTATTGTAAGTATTGTAGATAATATTTGAACCGCTGTTTCACCGCAGTGTTTCTCAAGCTTTTAAGAATTATAAGCTTTTACTAGGCTAATGGACCTACCAAAGCCTACAGGAAAAAAAATTAGACTCACAAATAATTTGTGCTCTATAGTACTGTAGCTGAGCATACCAATGTGATAGGTACCAATAAGCAAACAGCCTGCGAGCCTCAAACTCAAAGTTATCTTTATTTCTAACAAAAGTTTTGACTTACAACTCCCGACGCTCCAACAATTTGAGATAGATCAGTGTTACCGCTCCACAAGCACGCTGGTCTTATGTAGGTATTAAATTCAACTCGCTTGCTTAGTGTGAACACCGATATGTCGTCTGACAAAAAAAAAGAATATTTTGTGGGTAACAAAGGTATATAGTTTTTTAACGGGAAGTAAGTACCATCACAGAAGATCAGTGTGAAATAACGGTTCTCCCACTGTTGTGTAGAAACATTCCTCTTATCCTCTCGTTATTATCTTATTATCCATCGTCTCTACCACCCATCCGGACTTTTTTTTTGTGTGACGGTGGTTGTTAGCCTCAGATGGCTTTTTCTTTTTTTTATTGCATACCTATAGTGGCAGACGATCCACGGCCCACCTGATGGTAAATGGTAACCGTCGCTCATGGACTCAACTATGCTCAGAGTATTGTCATTTCATTTCACCGATATGAAATGAAAGAATAAACTGCTATCTCCTGCTACAACCAAAACGCAACAATGTGCTTCATGGTCGGTCACACCGGATCGTGGTACCAACCCGCGCGGGCCCGATACCAAGTGAGTACTCCCACTTGGTACCCAGCTCTACCACCAGTAATGCAATGGATGATAATTGCTTACTTCCCTTAGTCGCTTCATACGACACCCGTGGAAAAGAACGGGGTGGTGACACTTGCATTCTTAGTCCGTCACTACACGGAAAAAAATGGCTATGACAACCTTACCCGGACAATTGGTGAGCGCAGAGGGCTCTCAATTGGAGTTGGCGACTTATAATAGATGCCTCTCTCTCATATGATCTGATGTTGGTTTCTGGAGATAATGTGAAGTTTGCTCTTTTTTATCGCAGAGTGGGAAGCAAGCGTACGCCCACCTTATGGTAAGCGGTTACAGTAAGCTATATACGCTAGCAACACCAGAGGCATCACTCGTGCGTCGCTAAGGAGAGGATAGGGAGGGAGTTCGGGTCTCCAGCGCTCTCACTTACCATACGAAACACAGGAGTATCTATCGTTGTTTCACACCGATCTGTGAGAGGATGGTACTTCCTTGATCGAGCCGGCCCATTCATGCTGGGACCAGCAGTCTTCCCTACCCATAGAGTTTGGACTCTGATTCGTGTCCAAAATACTGCACCAATCAAAGCGTGTTTTTTTCTTGTTTTGTAACTATAGATACATATGATACACATATATATTATTATTTTTGTTTGTGCTACCAAGTAAACTTACTTTCTAAGGTGGTGCTGTTGTAGCTATCGTGTATAGATGCGTTGACCAGGTTTCTAGTGATGGTGGTGTCGTCACCCCAGTCATTCAGGTTGTGCACTCCCACCTTCACCACGATGTCCTTAAAGGAGGTTAGCTCTGACCGCAGCTTAATGCAATGGGCAGCTGGGTTCGGAAAATACATAAAGAATTAAAACCAATATTTTATTGGTACTAATGCACAGTAAAATATGAAGCTCAACCCCCTCCCTAACCTCTCCTTGTTATCCTGCCTATCCACCTCCTGTCTTTTTTCTTGGAGATGGCGACGTGTGAGTGATGCCTCTGGTGTTGCTAGCGTCTATAGCCTACGGTAACTGCTAACAATCAGGTGGGCTGTATGCTCGTTTGCCACCCACGTTCTTTAAAAAACATAGGTATGTGCGTTTATAAAAAAAAAAACAATAAAAAGTATGAACTATTAAGTTAAACTATAGTGAAATGAAAAACGTAATCGATATTGGCTCTGCTTAGATTCTTAAAATTACATTAGAATTTTTATTTTAGTTAAACATAACATCACGCCTGTATTCCCCGAAGGGGTAGGCAGAGGTTTATTATACATCCACAACTCGCCAGCTATGTTTAAGTCCCACGTAATAGGGGGCGAGCCTATTGACGTCTACCGGGCACTGTTCCAAACTCCAGACTGTTACTGAGAATTTTTCTTGTTAGCAAAAAGCTCATTAACATTGCCCGACCAGGGGATCGAACCCTCATGAACCCTCGAGACCTCATGAATAGCAGTCGCATACACTACCGCTACACCACCGAGGCAGTTAAGTTTATTTTAGTTTGAATTTGTTAATTCAAATTATACTTTACTATGAAAGAATAAAATTATTGTTCCTTTGTAACAATGTGCGTATCAAAAAAGATCCTTTTTAAGTTCTGTCTAATAATATAATGCATAGACTATTAAAGTCAGTAAATACTTTATAGTTTTTCATTGTTGTACACGTCATCCTTCAGAAGAACAGGGATTTATGCCCTATAGCCTAGTTGTAGGGTAGTACCATTAATACGCTGGCCTAATAGCGGTTAGCAGAGTACACAAATTCACGAAAATATCTCCCAGGCATGCAGGTATCTTCAAAAAGTTTCATCGCAAAGGAATGTAACAAAATCAAATTGTATTTATATATCATTGATTGACTGATTTTAAACTAAGGGCATCAAATATTGTAATAACATCGATCTACTATGAATTTATTATTTATGTGTTAAAACTATGCGAGTGTTTGTCGGGCTTATATTTAGGTTTAGTAGCAGAAAGTATGTTGCAAACTATTCCCATTAGTTATTATTAAAGACCAATAATCAAGTTAAAAAAGGACCTGTACGGAGCCGCCTACGTCAACATTTTTATTGTAATAGATATTCTGCGAGCTGCTATAGCATCGAAAATCCACAAGTTTTAGAACCCTACTATAATCTGCTTTCTTTTATTTCAGTTTCCCTTTGTCCGACCGCTCTTAAAGTGTTACTTTAAAATGATAACTTACCACTGACTACGTGCCTATCCGTGACGAGAGTACCGCCACATATAAAGCTGAGTGCACCTCCCCTGTTCCTATAGATAGCTACCAACCAGGGCAGTTCCCCTCTGGAGTAGGAATTCCCGTTATATATGAGTGGAAGTTTTTCATTTCCACCCGTCACTATGCCACACTCGTTATTGTTTGGAATTGTAGGCGGACTGAAACACATATAAAGAAAGTACAAATTATTTATGAATGAGGAAAAAGAGAACTTTAGTACGAGCGGGAATCGAACCCGCGTCCTTTCCAATCCGGGGAAGTGCTCGTAGCCACTGAGCTACCGCATTGACCTTTCGGCCATACCCAATCTCCTCATCACATTAGTCTTTACGACCAACGCCACCTATTGGATGCATTTACATGCATTAATCCAATATTCATACTATTTGATGGCGCGATTTTTTAAACATTATGATCTGTATTTTAACACATACAGATCAAAACATATAAAGAAACTTTTAAAGATACGCGAATTGTACGCAAGTAACATAAACAGGTATTTTTTTGTGTATAAATGAGGTGAAATTTTAACGGTCGTCCCGTGACCACGGCTGCTGTAACGCAGTTGAAGTCGTCGGGCTAAAAGTAGGGATTAAAGAGGGGAGGAAAGAAAGAGGTATAGGCAACTTTACTGCACGCAGGAAAGTTGCCTTTTTCCACTTTCACAAATAATTTGTTATTTAAAGTAGTAGATCAAGCATGTCAAGTGCTAAAAATACATATCAAAATACGGGTATTTTCTTAGAGACAGGGCTTTATCTATGCTTAAAAACAATACTTGGACAAAATTAGTTTAACCCTTTCCATGACATTCAAATGTACAATGAAAGATTACCACGAGATAAAAAAAATAAACGTCTCAGGACGTCTGGCAGATGTGAAAACATCGAAATTATTCTGTAGAAATAAAATTATCATAACTTGTATAAAATTATGACATGTGTAAAATAATAGAAATGGACATAAAAGCAATGAACCTATAAGTACTATGAACATATCCTATTATTATAATGTATAATAAACGAGAATATTATTTGAGTCTTATATAATTCTTGGTAAGCACTCTCTCGCTATCTAATCTTATCCTCCACATTAGATGTTTCACATCAAAATTTCACATCAATGAACAATCATCATCATTATTTCAGCTTTATACCCGGTTCTCTCAGCTAAAAAAATTAAAATAACCTTACCTCTGAATAGTTACTGGCATTTGAATATCCTGAGGAGGTCTGCTTGGAATCGTTGTAGGCAGTACATACGTCGGTGGTGGAGACTGTTGGAATATCGGTCTGCTCTGATTGTTATCATACATTGGCCTTTTTGTTTTATGACTATCGTAGAACTGGTCATATCGGTTGTCATCTTCTATTACCGGTCTAGACGGTCTTGTAGGTGTCAGCGCGTATTCCGGTCTACTGGGTAGCTCATATTCTGATATATTTGGTCGGTCGTATTCTGGTTTACTAGGACGTTCGTATTGCGGTCTACTCGGAGGTAATACTGGTTGAGTCTGCATATGCGGTACTGCTTCAGTGTCTATGTAGAAGGAAGTAATACGTCCTGTAATTATTTTGATTAAAATTGTGATTATGGATGATATGAATGATTTCGTTACAATGTAGAGTTATTATAAAGTTGTAGTAGAATAAGTTGAGTAAAATTAGTTAATTAGAATTTTTATATGGTCAATAAATTTTTATTATAAATGTCATGGACGTATGCATTTTATAATGATTCCTACCTTTTTAGTGATAATTAGTAAGTTCGTTGCAGTTAGTTAAGTGTTACATAGATATTGTTAATGTTATTCAGTTAATAAATTATCACTCGAGCAATAATTTTCACAGATTACTGATAACTAATTAACACCCATACGGAAGAGTTACACTATATTTTTTGCTCATCAAATATAGGTTATCCCCAGACGAAAAAAAGGATTATTTCTATCAAATAAGACAATAATTTTCCTTTAAAATTCAACTTTAAATCATGGGTCATCTGTTAGTCAATAATATAATTCTTTTGTGTATATTTTTTTACTATAATGGATGTACCGTACCTACTTAATGACCTATAACATAGTACAAATTATAAATGTTTCTGGAACACAAAGTGTAAAAAAAAAAGTGAAACACCTGACTCTACTTATTCTATACTAATATAGCACGTTTGACGATAGAAAAAATAACTAAAATAGTACTTACTATTATTCCAAGTAGGAATAGAATCAATATTATTGCTAAAGGTGAATACTTTAGCGTCGTCTCCGAACTGTCCTACCAGGTCTAAAACTGGATCTGGTGTATTCACAGGTTGAGACTGGAAGTTATAAGCTCCTCCTTGAAGGAATGCTGTATGTTGCAGACTTAGGGTTGTGATGTACTGGTTCGGCCGTGGTGTATCTGAAATTTGTTGCAAACCACTTATTATACTACCTACTACGATTACTACCTACATTAAAAACTGCCAGCGAATTCATCCGCGTGGACCTTAGGATACGTAATTTTAGGGCACGCTAATTACAACAAGAACAACATAGCATTCCCCGAAGGAGTAGGCAGAGGTGTATTACACACCCACGGTTAACCAGCTATGTTTACGTACCACGTAATAGGGGGCGGAGCCTATTGCCATCTACTGGGCACATTTCCAAACTCCGAGCTGCTACTGATATTTTTTCTTTATACGAAAAAGCTCAATAGAACCGCCCAACCCGAGGATCGCCCCCGAGACCTCATGATCATCAGTCGCTCACACTACTCTGCACCATCGAGGCAGTTAATTATCTCTTTTATTATTACAAATCAAATCAATTTTTAAAGGAAAATGACATAGGCTTTTTATGTAATTTTCTGGGCTTCAGACTATATGCATGTAAAATTTCATGATTATTGGTTTTACTAAACCAACTAACTACTACAGTACCTACGCCGTAAAAACATAACAAACTCACTTTCGCATTTGTAATATTACTATATACGGGCCTCGTGGCGTGGTCGGTCACTACCGACCTCGTGCACGGAAGTCGGTTACACTTAACCGACTTCCGTGCACGAGGTCGTGGGTTCGATTCCCACTCAGGACAATTATTTGTGTGATGATATAGATATTTGTACTGCGTCTAGGTGTTTTCTATCTATAATATGTACCTATTTACAAAAAAAAGTAGTATATGTATTATATCCGTAATTTTTTATTTTGGGCATTTTATAAAAATACTAATATCTTTATTAATTAGCAAGGTGGGTTAAACACAAAGTGGAAAATGTGAAATCGAAAATAACAGCTACGAGCAGGATTTGAACCTGCATCTCCTGGATACCGTCCAGATGCTTTGCCAATTCAGCCATCGTGACAACTGCTCTTGACTGCTAATTTCGATAACACATTCATACTTAACGTCCTCAGAGCATCTTAACGGTATCCAGGAGATGCAGGTTCAAATCCTGCTCGTGACTGTTATTTTCGATTTCACATTTTTTCACTTTGTGTTTAAAATCTTTTATGTTGTGAAACTTTACCCGGGAAGTTGCCTGTCCTTTGTAACACGGTTTTTGTAACTAACACAAAGGACAGTATTTTTAAATAACCCACTTGCTATTTAGAAATTTTTATATATATTTCGATTTCACATTTTTTCGCTTTGTGTTTAATGTATAGTGCTAAGCATGTCAAATGCTAAAAATATATATAAAAATATCTAAATATAAAAGATTTTTTTAAATATTTCAGTTATTTACTTTCGGACGATGGGTATGAAGATACAATGCGAAAGTGGAAGGATGTAGGTACAGGGCCCGAGAATCACCTCTCTAGACCAAATCGGTAAGATATTGAAGGAAGGTGGAGTCAGGAGTCTCCGAAACTGGCTAGCGTGTATGATGAGAATTATGAATTAAAAAAAACGAGAGATGTATGCAAGAATAGAGCCGCTTGGCAGTTTGTTCTCTGTAACCCGCAAAGGAGATGGCGTGATGATAGGTAAGTATTCTCTTTGTTTTTTATTTAACTATTCTTCTAAAACGTAGCCTAAGTTACTCCTTATAACATCAGATATCTGCTGAAGTCCCATCCAAATCGGTTCATCCATTTCGGAAATTAGGTGGAACAAAAAGTCAGACAGATAAATGTTATAGCTAATGTGTACACTTTCATATGCATCCTAACTATTATAAAGCTGTAACAGAGCTGTGTCTGTACAATTAAGATATTTATGTAAAATTTACTGTATTAGGCCTTATTTACTAAAATAGTCTGAACAAAGCAATTTATTTAGTTTTTTGTCTGTTCGTTTGTTCGTACATCACGCAAAAATACTGAACGGATTTTAATGCAACATTTTTATTTGATAGCTCTTGATTAGGCTTAAAAACTTGTAAGTATACATTTTATCCCTCTACTATATCGGGAACCTGATATCTATATCTATACTTATAATAAAACTGTAGAGAGGTAAATTCTGTACTCAGTAAATTTTTTGTCTGTCTGTCTGTCTGTCTGTATATGCACGCATGGGTCAAAAACTATTAAACTACTGAAGGGATTTTAACCAAACTTGGTACGATTGTAGTCCATACTCCTGGGCAGGTTATAGGCTATATAACATAACGCTGAGATACATAGGAGCTGAGCAGTGACGATAAATTTGAAGCAAGTCGGATGAAAATGCGTTTTCGGGCTCTTATCCTCGCATACATTGATCATACACCAAAAGTATGTATTACAAAGATGATGGTCTTCAAAAGATCTACAAAAAAGTCATCAATAGTATATATCTATCTTTTATAAATTAGCCACAATAACATGTTTAATCGTTAGGCATTTCTTCAAAGTGTATTATTATTAAATACATAAATATATTGTATTTCACATAGATATATCTTTATCAAACTCCCATATTCAAAAAGCGCACATCTATTTTATAAAAAAAAAATATATAGAAATCGGTTTATAGGTAAACACACAAGATATAGATGAAATAAAACTTCCAAATCTCGCCGCGCCAGTATGGGTACGGCTATACGGTTGATTTTTGTTAAACGCGCGAAACGGCCATCCGCTGCATCTATAAAAAGGCGAGGGCGCTCGCGCGCCGACTTCAAATCATAAACGTGGGAAATCCCACTTTGCCAGCAACAGCCCGAGCCGAGGTCCTTTACCCCACAGGGGGTGCCCTCGGGTAGCGTTGCCTAAATGTTGGTTTGAGAGCCCTCTGCGCTCACCAATTGTCCGGGTAAGGTTGTCATAGCCATCTGAGGCTTAACAACAAACGTCACAAACACAAAACAAAAACGCTTAGACTTCACTCACATTGTCACTCTTAATGCGAACGGACGTGGTTCTTATTGACTCTTACTCGGTATAAGCGCGTTTTAGATTTAAAAAATACATAGATAGGTACGTAGTTTTTAGATATAAGTTTAAAGTAGGTATTAGATAATAATATAATTAGTTTGTTTAGTGTTTTTGTTTGTTTCTCCTTCTTTTCTTTATATAATATAGTTGTAAAGTTAAACGTCGTAAAGTTAAGTATGAATTTCAATTAAGTAAGTATACATATTTTCTTTTTGTGTTTTTATCTTATTAGGTTCTTTTTATTCCACCTACTATGCCACCTAAAAAATGGTCTTCCTTTGTCTCAAAATCCGAGAAATGCCAAAAGAATGAGAGATACGCTTTCTCAGGAATCGTCAGAGGAAAGAGCGCATCGTTTAAACTCTATGAGAGTTAATAATGCAACTGCACGAGCACATGAACGCAGTAACGAGGGAAAGATGCGATTAACTTCTGATAGGGAAAGAAGAGCTAGAAGTCAATGAGTTTTTAAGAAGAGTTTTTGATATTATTAGGCATATCAATACGTTGCAGAAAACAATACTAAATGAAATGAGTGCAGGGAAGCGTAATCTGCACTAATTTATAGTGTACACTTTTAGTGCCTAATTGTAGATTTTCTCTGTTTTATACTTCAACTGCCTATGTAGTGCAGAGGTAGTGTAAGTGACTGCTGATCATGAGGTCTCGGGTTCGATTCCCGGGTCGGGCAGTGTTATTGAGGTTTTCGTAAATAGAAAAAATCTCAGTAGCCGCCCGGAGTTTGTAAATGTGCCTGGTAGACGGCAACAGGCTCGCCCCCTATTGCGTGGGACTTAAACATAGCTGGTTAATCGTGGGTATGTAATACACCTCTGCCTACCCCTTTGGGAAATACAGGCGTGTTGCTATGTTTTTGTTTATACATCAATGTTTATAACATATAATTATACTAGGCTGTACGGCTTGATGGTGAGTAAGACGGTAAGTTGATGGCGTGGCCATGAGTGGTTGGCGTGGCAGCCTATAGACCAAAAGCAACCTTCGCGAGTAATCCACCCCAAGAAAAGCTATAGGACATGAAGAGGAATGATGATATAGAAGAGATGAGGAAGTGGTCAGGTAAAATAATACGAAGGAAATGTGGGGGTGGTTTGGTAGGTTTCTAATTGGGAGATAGAAACACACATATTTGACCTTTTTTGAATTAAGAATGTTAAATTTCATTTTATATTTGATACTAGCTGACCCGGCGAACTTCATACCACCATATATGTATTTTTTCATGAATAAATATTGCAATTATAAATTGAGATATAAAGTATCCTACCTCTTAAGTTGGAACAAAACACACATTTAAAAAAAATCGGTTCAGTAGTTTCGAAGTTCATCCCGGACAAACATCGTGACACTGGTATTATATATAATAGATGGGATACACATACATTTCAATGGTTTTATAAAATCGCGGGTAAAATAGGGGTCGAATTTAGAAAGTATAACTTTAACGCTGACGAAGTCGCGGTTATCAGCTAGTATAACATAAAAACCAGGTTTTGGCTGCGGCGGAGCCGCGGAGAAGGGCTGGTGTTGAATAAAAATGTGGAAATCCCATGTCATTTTGAATAAATAACAATAGTGTAAGCTTATATAAATAAAATAAAATAAAATATTTGTCTTTTTCACTAAAAAATTGCTCTTAATTTTCTAGCGGCTTTCGTATGAAAGTAATATAAATTTGATAATAGATATTAATATACATTATTATTTAAAACATTTTTTTCAAAGGTGAGAATAGATTTACATTATCATCCTTACTTACTAATATTAATTAACGTGAAAGTGAGTGCCTATATTAGTGTTGATATTCAGACATTCTCTATATCGTCGGAATCTACGACAATTTTTGTAGAGTTACTTTCTCTTAGCTTTTGGAATTCCCCTCTACATAATTCGTCACTGTATCGCATATAAAACGTTGTTATAAAAATGAGGTTGACACTATGAGTGATTTCGTCACATAAGCTGTTTTATTTTTGTAAACAGGTATTTTATTTATATTATAGATTGACTGACGTAATTTCCATGTGTTGTTTTCGTATATTTGTAACTTCTACACAGTACTAGCTAACGCTCGAGGGAGTTTCCTTGCCCTGCTGTGAATTTCCTATGACGTATCGTCTAATTTATACATATTATAAGAATCCAGTGTTATAAATACAATTATAGCCTAGTGGTAAAACCAAGGACTGCAAAGACAGTGGTATCGAGTTCGACACCGAGTCCAAAGTTCAGACCTCGTATGGCACTCTGGCATTTCGAGAATTTTCTAAATAGTGTGTGTGTTTGTTTACACTTTATCACTGCTCGGTGAAGGAAATGAAGTCTGTCAACCCATTGGGCCAGCGTGGTGGACTATGTCCTGAGCCCTCTCATAACCCGTGCCGAATAGTGGGACAGAAAAAGGGTTGAAAAAAAATTATAAAAATAGCTTTTGCCCGTAGCACTGCCGCAGACAAAATCTATTTATTAGGTTATATCTTAGGTTCCCGATATAGCAGCATGATAAACCGTATAACAGTTTTTAAGTCTAATCAAGAGCTTTTAAATAAAAAAGTTACATCAAAATCCGTTTAGTAGTTTTTATGTGGTATGCGAACAAACACACAGACAAAATTCTAAAAAACATGTTTTGTGTTCCGAAAGGCCTGAGTAGCCTTTTATTTATGTTTTGTTAAGGCGGGAAAATGTACCCGACCGCACACCCGTTCAGGGCAACGAACAGGGTAGTGTGAGGCCCTCACCCACTAAAGAAACCCGCCGTGTGCCGTCTTCTCCGCCTGTGATGGCGGGCCACTGGTACTATGTTGTACCTATTAATTCAGTGATACTCGTGAATAGCCTAATACAGTATTTTTATCTCAAAGTCATGGACGTGTAAAGGAACCGGACAGAGCCTCGTTAAGACAAAATTGAGGCACCGTAATGGCGGCGGCTATCTATGTGAGAATGAATTTAGGGTTGCCATGTTAGCCAAATTTACCCTTTTTATTATATTAAAACAAATACAAGTCGGCAGACAAGTTTATTGCAAATAATTGTGATTAAATCTATGCAAAATATACCATACTATTTGAAAAGGTTAATGATGGCCAAATCTCCCTATTAAAATATATGCCATAAAAAAACAGTTTTGCTGTATTTATTTATTTAAAGCTTCCTGCACAAATCTGTACAACGATGAAAATTATGAAAAGAAGATGTTTGTTTACTTATTTACTGTAGATACCTAATCTTTAACATCCCAAATACAGAGTATTTTTTATAATGTATAAGAGGAGGTATAAGAGAGGTTTATTGCTAACAAATGTTTCTATGTTTTTTGTGAAAGTATATTTATATTGCCCTTTATAGCAGTTTTATTGAGCTTTTTTGTAAAAAGACAAATTCTGAGTAGCAACCCGGAGCTTGGAAATGTACCCGGTAGACGGCAATAGGCTCGCCCCCTATTACGTGGGACTTCAACAAACCTGGCGAATCGTGCGTGTGTAATACACCTCCGCCTACCTCTTTGGGGAATACACGCGTGATGCTATGTAAAAAATTTAAAGATAAGATTTCGCAAATGCAACATATTGTATAAATCTTTCGATGGAAAATGTAAGCCTCCTCTGGTTATCAAGTTTATTAATCTATGAAAATATAGGTTTTCTTCAGTCGACAATTGCGAATCTCTTGCACATTATATTTTTGCTAGTTTCATGGCAAATTCTACCTATCAGATATCCAACTATCAATTTTCGGTAATCATTCATCACTAAATTAATATCTTCTTTAAGATTTCTAAAAGAAATCGCTAAAGATTTCTTTTAGAAATCTTAAAGAAGAGTAATACTTTCATCTTCTTCATGTTCGTATGGTAGAGTTGTTGTCTAATGAACATAAATAATACTCTTAAGTGCAATTTTATTACGTAAAAACACATTCTAATAGGTATAATTACTTTAATTTAGATTTTGTAAATGCTACTACAATAATAAATTCACTCTACTTATACTACTCATCAACGCAAATTCAATTAATAAACCATCTGAAAATATATTATAATAAAAAAATATTAACAATGTATTTTCGATAACTCAGACTATAAAAGCACTATTTTTATGTAACGATTACATGGCAACCAAATGTCATTTTAGTCTATAAAATTAAGAAACAGTATATTATTAATATTAACCTGATTAAATACATAAATAAAAACTATAAAAAACCCATATTTCGGGTAATTTGCATAAGTGAACATTAGCAATACTGGCCTTGTGAGGAATTATTTTGTTCTAGTGAATGAATATTGTTTATAATGTATACAATCGAGAAATAAGTGATTAAATCATTAATTTACCTATGAAACGTGAGTCATACTATAGTTTTTACACCATTTCACCACACAAAACATGCTGTATTGTTATATTTTTTTGCTGCGTAGACGTGCTGCAACTCTGCGTGTGATAACGTTTACTCGCGCAACGGTTGACTAACGTGTAAATGTGTGCGTGTAGGCATATACGTACGGCGAGCTGGCCGATTCTGAGTTTGTTGAGTGACACAAAGTTTTGTTAGGGAGACTCTGTCCTTTATACGTCCATGCTCAAAGTAAAGACTTTCTCTCTCTCTGATACAGCTTATAATAGTACACAGACAGATGCAAATACATATTATTAAATTATTATGAATTTACCTGCAGGCCCATAGCACATTAAATTCCCGTTGACTGTAAGTGCGGTGAGCTTCGGTAATGGTGTTGTCACGGGGAAATGAACGCGGTACTTCACCGTCAACCCTCGATTGTATTTGTGTATTAGAAAGTTCTCATCAATTGCCTCGATGCGGCCCACGTAGTTCTGAAAGCATTATTTTTATTTGAAAACTGACCTTATTTTCATTCCTAATGGTAGATCCTAGTGGTGGGTAGAGCCTTGCTTATCCGAGCACTATCGGGGAAGTACCATCCTCTCACATAAGATCGTGTAATAACGGTACCTACCGTTGTGTTTCGTATAGTGAGTGAGAGCGCCAGAGGCTCAAACTCCCCTCCCTATCCTCTCCTTATTATACTTCCTATCCTCTCCTTAGTATCCAACCTATCCTCTCCTTATTATTCTTCCTATCTTAGATGGCTGTATGGCAAAGCATCTCGGACCGATTTTCCAGGAGATGCAGGTTTAAATCTTGCTTGTGAGTGTTATTTTCAATTTCACATTTTCGTTTTTTGTAACGTGACCTGACCTGTCACCTTGTTATGGTTAATGATTTTCATCACCAACACAGTCGAATAGTGGTACATACGAATAATCCATTGATGTATATGTACTACGCACATAAACCAATTTTGAAAACATTTATGTCACTCCTTCGTGGTGACCTCGGAAATATGTTTTTGATTCTATTCGACAGAGTTGGTGATGAAAATCGTTAACTGTAACAAAGTGCCAGGTAAGGACCTTAAAAAAAAAACAAAAACGAGAATTTTTATTTGAGCCTCAGTTAATTTGTGTGGTACACTGAGAGTACAGCTTTTTTCACACTCAAAAGTTTGTGTAGGATTAATTGTATTTGACTCATGCGCATGCCTATGCCTAAAGGTGCCTAAGCCTCATGGTAGGTCACATCACAAAACTCAAATATTCAGAGCAATCCACAAAATATAGAATTTCTAACTTTCATGGTCACTTATCCTTCTAAACGTTTTTACGGGATTTATACCATGTAAATTTTTACTTACGAGTTTCCGATATTTCGGCACTGTTGCTAGCGCTATGATCACGGAGCAACTCCATTATTTACATGGTATAAATCCCGTAAAAACGTTAAGAATGAATCCACAAAATGTCCTGCATTATTAAATTTTCAGAAAGTTGGCCGCCTTTATCCCGTAGCTTAATCTTATAAGAAATTATTTTGCATATTATAATATAATTCCTAACTAAAAAAGAAAAAATTATCTGGATCCTCACAATAATAATAACCAACAATCTGTCCTATTAAAATTCAATGGTTGTCGTGACCGCCATTTATCCTTACTTATTTTTTAATATTATAAATGCGAAAGTAACTGTGTCTGTTGCGTATTTACGCCAAATCTACTGAACAGGAGAGTCTAGGTCTAGAGCCTGCGAAAGGACCAGGCTACTTTTTAAAATATAAAATACGGGTGATTATTCAGGTAATTAATTACAGCTATGTATTCTGTGTACCTGTTTTTATTGATAATTAGTTACTGCAGCTCTGTGGACTCCTTTTTTATATTTAGTATTAGTTTATTTGAGCTGTATCTTTCATAATATGCATATGCATTTTTGTTAACCTTGTGCGAAGTTTTTTAGGATTCTCCTTAAAAATATACTAAATGTCTGATTGAAGATAGGATGGAAAATATCCATACTAAGGCAAATAATATACATAAAAATGTCATTGGGATTGGTTTTGTATTGAACTAAACCGAAGCCTTTTTACGGGTACGGTCACTGAAAATTGATTTAAGTAAGGACTGTTTTTCACACGGAGATATTTATGTTGCATGTTCCATAGTGAGTTTTAGACGCAAAAGGAAACACTGCAAACATTTTTTACAAAGAGGTATTTACTATAGTAATTAAACCTAATATTTTGATAAATACAAATTGTTAAATTTCATTTAGAGGCAGTATTTTTTAACAAAATTGTTCTTATTTCAATATTCATTTATTTGTGCGATCGAAGCCGCGGGAAACAGCTAGTATTAATATAAATGATGAAAAATATAACGTTCACGACAACCTTTCAGTGTTGGTTTGTGTTTTGTACCTATATACGTACCTAATTGTTTTTGAAATTTTTCGAAGCAACTTTACGTAGCTAATTGTCGTCAATTCATTATTATTGTATTTATATACTTAATAGCCATAGATAGGTAGATGCCTACCTACCTAAATATTAGATTTTACAACAACAAAATACAATAGGTAGATACCGAGCTCGTCGTCATAAATCATGACATTATTTCTGAAAGAGGTACGTACTAATATTTTTTTTGTTAAGGCGGGAAAAAATGTTCCTAACACACCCCGTCGTTCGGGGCAACGAACAGGGTAGTGTGGGGCCCTCATCCACTAAAGAAGCCCGCCGTGTGCCGTCTCTCCGCCTTACCTAATTGTTTTTGAAAATTTTCGAAGCTATTCTTTTTGTTTTAAACGTTTTTAAAGAATCTCTTTTTTTCACCTTTTTTTTTTTTTAATAATAGATTTAAAATTATATAATAATAGGACTAAAATAATAGGTAGTAGACTTTTCAAGCCAAATGGTCTGACCGTTCTTTTTTTAAATATCTGTTTGTCGTCAATTCATTATTATTGTATTTATATAATTAACTAGCTAGCCTGGCAAACTTCTTACCGCCATATATTTTTTCATGAATAAATATTGCAATTATAATTGATATATAAAGTATCCTATCTCTTAAGTTGGAACAAAACACACATTTAAAAAAAGAAAAGTTAAAATCGGTTCAGTAGTTTCGGAGTTCATCCCGGACAAACATCGTGACACTGGAATTATATATAATAGATAGCCATAGACAGGTAGTTCCTACCAAAATATTTGATTTTACAACAACAAAATGCAATAGGTAGATAAAGAGGTACCTAAGTACCTAGGTACTTGATCTTTAAACTCTACTATCAAGTACCTACATCAATAGTTCTATTAGATATTTAGTGACATCAATATAAAACAGGTTTTGTGATAAATAAAAATGTGGCCCACAGCCACAGTGCTTCACAGAATTTCTTTCATTGCAGTAATAATAATACTGCATCGGCATCACGCAAACACTACTGAGCGGATGATTGATAGCTCTTTATTACACTTAAAAGCAGGTACTTATACATTTTATCCCGCTACCATAATGGGAATCTGAGATATAACCTAAAAACTAGCTTTTGGTTGCGGCTAAAACTTCATAAACAAATGCATAGCAGATATTTAAGGCGGGAAAATATATGTATAATATCTAACAACCGTCATTTTACACATTATCTACTCCAGGGGTATGCAATTTACCACTGAAGTAATGCAACATAGTACCAGTGGCCCGCTAACACAGGCGGAGAGACGGCACAGGGCGGGTTTCTTTAGTGGGTGAGGTCCCCACACTACTGTGTTCGATGCCCCGAACGATGGGGTGTGCGGTTTGGTACATTTTTTCCCGCCTTAAAAGGGGTATGCCGTTCAGACCAGGAAAAGGTATCGCGTGCTACGTGCTATACTTTTTAGTAGATAAACGTGTTCACATTGACAAATTGCATAGTCTGTGTCTAAACTTTGATTGTGTCAAACTGTAGATTTAAAAAAATGTACCGTATGTATTTATCTTGGATCCTTTTTACGTAGGTATATCTTGCTGCTAATTTGTAAAAACCGATGAGACATTAATTTTTAATGTTATAAAATACCATGAGTGTCATATTTTATAATGTGGTTTTCCCTCCATTCATCTCCTCAACGATATGAAAAAATATCGCAAATAGAAAGTCACTTGCTTTTCTAACATAGCAATACGCCTGTATTCCCCGAAGGGGTAGGCAGAGGTGTATTACACACCCACGGTTCGCCAGCTATGTTTAAGTCCCACGTAATAGGGGCAAGCCTAATAACCGTCTACAGGGCACATTTCCAAACTCCGGGCTGCTACTGGGAATTTTTCTTTCTACGAAAAAGCTCAATAACACTGCCCGACCTAGGGATCGAATCCGAGACCTCATGAACAGCAGTCGCTTACACTACCGCTGCGCCACGGAGGCAGTTAAATATATCTAACCACCGTCTAAATGAAGTACAAACAATAGTTATTATTTGATTGATATTCGTCACTTTCTTATGTCGTATTGGACATGAGAAAATATTTTTATGTATCCACGTTTTAGGTTTTAGGATAGGTACCTTATGTCGTATCCAGTTTCTAAATGTTTTTAGGGATCCGTACCTCAAAAGGAAAAAACGGAACCTTATAGGATCACTTTGTTGTCCGTCTGTCTGTCTGTCAAGACCCTTTTTCTCAAGAATGCGTGGAGGTATCAAGCTGAAATTCATATCAAATACTCAGGGCCTACTGTCCCTTGGAGCTGTGAAAAAAATCAAACTTTTAAGCCAACGCAATCAAAAGATATAGTCGTTTATGCCGCACATTTTCGACACTCACAAGGGAATCAAAACCTACAGGGTACTTCCCGTGAACACAGAATCTTAAAATTTGGTACGAAGCAACGTCATATAGCACAGATAAAGGAAAAATTGCGAAAAGCATAAATTTTTAGTTACATCATATGAGAAAAATATTTTTAATAATTTTAAACTTACTACCCTTTTCCACATGAACGCGTAGTGGTATTTATTATATTGAAATTCAAATTAAATACTTAGGTTTATAACACCTTTAAGCAGTTTAAGCTGTAACAAAATCAAACTTCTATGTCAACGCAATCAAAGGAAACAGCATACTAAGCCGCATATTTTGAAACTCGCAACTACTCGCAAGGGAATCAAAACCTAAAGGGTACTTTCAGTCGTCCTAGAATCCTGAAATTTGGCATGAAGCAACGTTTTACACATAAAGGTTTGTACGGAACCCTCGGTGCGCGAGTCCGACTCGCACTTGGCCGGCTTTTTTTGTTAACAGCAGATAGTAAGCCACGTAATAATTTCCATCCATCCATCCATCAGCCTTTCGAAGTCCACTGCTGGACATAGGCCTCCCCAAGAGAACGCCACAACATCTGTTTCGCTCATATGGGGAATAGTGCCGTAAGTAATCGCCACGCTTGGCAGGCGGGTTTGGCGATCGCAGTAGATGTTATTAATACTCGAGGGAGTGCTGCTGCCCACTCCCCCGGTATTCTCTCAATCGGCTCTTACAACTCCCATGGGTGGAGAGGGGTGGGACAATTCTAAAGCCGGCCCCACACGGCAGAATAATTTGGATTGTTACTAATACTGTAACTGCCTACGAGAATACGTTATTTCAAGAAATGCAACCCTAATCTGAGGTCTCTTTCAGGTACCTCTCTTCTCTATTTCCGAAACGGTAGCCATAGGTGTTAAAATCCAAAGAGGCAAGTCTTGTGCCATTCAACCACAATTCCAGATTCCTTGACGCTAATACTTTTTGCAAGTGTAAGTGATAGTCTAGCAGTAAAACGTAAGTCCCACGTAATAGGGGGCGAGCCTATTGCCGTCTACCGGGCACATTGGCAAACTCCGGGCTGAGAATTTTTCTTTTTAGGAAAAAGCTCAATAACCCTGCCCAACCATCGCTCACCCTGCACCACCGAGGCAGTTAATGTGAATTCATTGACCGAATGAAAACACTTCTCCAGTAGCCAATCAAACATAACATTTGGTATTATTTGGTAGGTAGTGCTCTTACTTTGACTGGCAATTTATTATAAATTTTAATAGCCATGCAATATGCATTTCTGGCATACACTTGCAATCTTTGACGAGGAACTAATTATTTTGTTAGGATCGCCACTGTTACCACCGAAGGAATGTAACATAGTTCCAGTGGCCCGCCAATAAAGGCGGAGAGACGGTACACGGCGGGTTTCTTTAGAGGGTGAAGGCCCCACACTACCCTGTTCGTTGCCCCGAGCGACGGGGTGTGCGGTTAGGAACATTTTTTCCCGCCTAAACAAAAAAAAAAAAAAGGATCGCGCCTGTTACCTTTTTTTTTAATACTTCGTCATGTAGCGGGAACATACGAGTAAATTTTCTTATACATAAATAGGCACCTTTTTGAAAATTTATATAGGTTAAACATGGAAGTGCAAGAAGTTTTAGTTGTTTAAATAAAGGCTTACAACGGTCAAAATATTCAACTCCGCAAAGAGACCTTACACATTTTTTTTTGGGCTAGAATTACACTATGCACTTCTACAGAGTAACCCCACCCCATAAAACTATTCCGTAGTGTAATGCTGATGATACTTAACCATGATATATTGCGGCGAGCGCTGTTTTTTTTAGAAACTGTACATCTAAGTCTCCGTAACTCAAACAAAATTATCCAGTTTAGTGCAGATATGTTCTATATGGTTGCTCCAATTCAGATGTTTATCTAATTTTGATAGATTTTGAAAGATGTAAACGGGACAACGAAGAGGCTTTCACTCACAGTAATACCAACCGTTACTTTACACCGATATTCAGTGCAAGGGTGGTCATTCCTCCGCCAGCAGACCACCGAAACATAGTTCCAGTGGCCTGCCAAGAAAGGCGGAGAGACGGCACACGGCGGGTTTCTTTAGTGGGTAAGGGCCCCACACCATCCTGTTCGTTGCCCCGAACAACGGGGTGTGCAGTTAGGAAAATTTTTTCCCGCCTTAACAAAAAAAAACGGTGGTCATTCCACCACCGAAGGAATGTAACATAGTTCCAGTGGCCTGCCAATAAAGGAGGAGAGACGGCATACGGCGGGTTTATTTAGTGGGTGCAGGCCCCACACTACCCTGTTCGTTGTCCCGAACGACGGGGTGTGCGGTTAGGAACATTTTTTCCCGCCTTAACAAAAAAAAAGGGTGGTCATTCCTTCGTTGACAAGCAGACGGCACACGGCAGGTTTCTTTAGTGGGTGAGGGTCGCACACTATCCGGTCCATCGCCCTAAACGACGGGGTGTGCGGTTAGGTATACCTATTTTTTCCCACCTTAACAAAAAAGGCCCATTTTATGTAGGGTTAAATGTTGCCATTTTATGTTATTTATCATACACAACATAATAATGACAACTAAAATTTAAGGTAACCAACGCTACACGCCTAAGATTTTAGTGAACACCAGCTGCTACCCGCGACTTCGCCTGCGTGGAAATTTAATTACCTTTCCAATTTAATCACTCATGGCTGGAGGACCACTATCTTTTTAATTTTTTTATATATAAGATCAACATCTTTGTAACCACCCTTGTAACCCGTATTTCTCTTTTCTTTTATTTATTTGATAGTTTTAGTTTTTAGTGCTGTAGACTTATTTAATGTTGTTTTTACTGTTTATATTAGCATAAGCGCGTCGTCTAATATGAATGATACAATAAAATTTTTTTTCTTTCTTTCTTTCAAATTAAAAGAAGCCTAAGATACTCTTTAAAGTTTTTGCATAACATTTAATCTCTATTTAGCACTTGACATGCTCAGTGATAGCATGTCAAGTGCTAAATAGAGATCAAAAATGTCTAGGTTACTCTTTATAATATCAGCTATATATACTTTATAATATCAGCTATCTGCCAATGATAGTCCCATCCAAAACAGTCCAGCCGTTTCTAAGATCAATCGGAACAAAAAGACACACAGATAAAAACTTTAAATTATATATTATATTTTGTTATAAGGTAACGTATAAACTTTCATATGCATTTAGTGAAAAGCTATTATTTTAGATATTACAAACAGATATTATTATTTTTTTATTTGTATAGATTATATATGTTAGAACGAGTTCTAGTAGCATTTTTTAAATTCCTTAATCATCATGTAATATCTCGGTTTGTATCTCGCAAACATACCTCGTTCAGAGCAGTGTTAACTTTGTATTTACAAACACGTTTTTCGAATCAATATTGTTCGGGTCCTTACTTTGGCTACAAGGAAAACTAAACTAGAATATTCGTCACTTAAAAAACGAATATGTTTTTATAGTAAGGTATTCTGCAGTTTTTTATATACTTACTTACTATGAGCTGCAACATTAAATTAGAGGCTTCTATGATTTTAATAACAGTATTCCACAGGGAGTTTTAATTTAAAGCTTCTTTTGTACGCATCACGTGCTTTAAGTCATTATATTTTTGATTGCTTATCATTAATGATTGCCTCAGTTCAGGAGGCTTAGAATGTATCTTACTCGTTCATATCGACATGGCATCGTGTCATTGTGATTGGTTGACAGATCACCGTAACCCTTATTAGAGCTCAATGATCGTAACTGACCGAGGGATTATTGCGACATCACACGTCGGCTTCTCTACCAATCACAAGCGAGACGATACGATGTCGATACGATTTAGTGAGTTCCATTCTACGGGCCCAAGGGGGTTGGACGGAATCTCATATCTCACAATCGACATCATATCGTCTCGGGTGTGATTGGTAGAGAAACAATCATGATATTTTTATAGTCTGCAGCACAGAAAAGGTCATACGGCTACTTTTTATCCTGGAAAAATGTATAGTTAGTTCCTGTGAGATAGCTATTTTTGCATCCATCCATCCATCCATCAGCCTTTCACCGTCCACTGCTGGACTTAGGCCTCCCCAAGAGGACGCCACAACGAGCGGTCCCGTCATGGGGGATAATGCCGTAATCGCCACGCTTGGCAGGCGGGTTGGCGATCGCAGTGGATGTTGTTAATACTCGAGGGAGTGCTGCTGCCACTCCCTCGGTATCCCTCAGTCGGCTCTTACGACTCCCGTGGGTAGAGAGGGGTGGGACAATTCTAAAGCCGGCCCCACACGGCACTATTTTTTACACTACTACTACTTCACTACTATTTTTGCATAGAGATTGTTATTATTAATGTTCCGTAGTGTGACGTATTTATATTCTGTAATCCACGCGGATGGAGTCGCAGGTAGAATCTGGTTTCTAACACTGACTAAAAAATAAAGACACCGCATTTTCAACTAAAAAGTGTTGTCACCGAAAATAAATAATCTCTATGATTTGGGTAAATTTCAAAAAGTCTATGTTTAAAACATAAAGGAAATAAAAG
The DNA here is from genome assembly GCA_948253155.1 of Leucoma salicis. Taxonomy (NCBI): domain Eukaryota; kingdom Metazoa; phylum Arthropoda; class Insecta; order Lepidoptera; family Erebidae; genus Leucoma; species Leucoma salicis. The sequence continues at coordinate 7,241,338 of OX411822.1, read as the reverse complement.
TATAAAGTAAGTTTACAGCAAATCATATAGGGAACATTATGGCGCTGACGACGTATTTATGTACGTAACGTAGGTACGTACGAAATCGTCGAGGCATTTGGGTTAATTTTAAATTATACTGTGGTAGCACTCGTGGTTTATGACACTTCGTTTTGGCATGGTTTTGTTTGTATTTGTGTGCGTGAGCGCGTGTAGTTACAAGTTTGACATGGTTTTATGTGACTTCACTGGATTGTTCGTAATGCTCCGTCTATATTTTTTAATTAGTCTGAGTCTTGTTTATAACATTAGCAAGGGATAGGATTAATCTCTTATCGAACAGACTAAATACCTACATCAATCACTATTTTAACATTTCTCATTGACTTTAAAATATAAAAAATTGGAAAATCCAAAACTGCACGCCTCATAATTTCATTTTTCACATTAAAATTTATTATTTGTAAAAGTGTATACACACTCGTCCGCGTGTGCCAAAGCTATTGTTCTGTCTCTGTCTCAAGATCTTTCAAAGTGTCACTACTGTTGAATTGGGTGGTAATTTAAATTGAATAAGTAACTAAAAATGAATTGATCTTACTAAGTAGTTTTCAATAAATCACATAGATAGCGCTAATTTCAAAAAGTACTAATGTGGTTCTCATGTCTTATAAGGATGGCGCTAATTTTAAGAAGTACTACTATATTGGTTCTATAGAAGTAGTTCTCACTAATAAGGTAGATAGCGCTGGTTTTAGTGTATGATCGAATCGACCATACATATCCAAAGTATTTTTGTTTATTTAATAACCATTAAACCACATCGATTCAGACCGTGAAAAGTGATAGGGTTCTATTCCTAATTATACTAAAGTGTAAGAGAAAAAAAACTCGATTAGTAAAGTATTTCGGTCGTTATCGTGTTAACAAACATACAGGATCCGCACATACAGACACACGGACGTTCAAGACAGAACTTTTTTAAACAGTTTTTTAACTAGTTTAAATAACAATAATGGCATCAAACATATCATAAGTGTTAAAAATAGTGTTTTTTCTTGATATGTGTGTGTATATATTATTTTACAAGTGCAATATATGATAAATAGAGACATTTTAAGTTTGAAAAATCAGTTGTTTTCGTGAAGTGGCAGTAGTACCCACCTCAACGCTTCGCTTATGAGGCGTGCAATTAAATACCTATTTTGATCTGTATTTTTAGCACCAGCTACTTTAAAGAACAAATTATTTGTGAATGTGGAAAAAGAGAACTCTACTTCGAGAACGGGAAATTAAAAAAATCTCTGGGAAAACGACACTCATTCAACTGGGATAAATTTTAAATAACCGGCAAAAAGTTTGTAGGTATCTACGTCCGTGAATCTTAACATTGCAAATCAATCAATACTTCTTTTATTTGGCAGAGGCCTCCATTACATTGTGAAAGAAAATTACCTACTTACTTGAATATTAGTAGACTGATCAGACAGGTTGGCATGAGCCCTTACAAAAATTACGATCACAATCGAGGGAGGAGGGTATTGGTTGATGTGACTCAATGTGACAAAGATGGATGAGGTTCTAAAGAAAAGCGGCGTTGGCACTTTACTAAAAATTTGTTTAAACGGTTGTTTTGAGTCTGGATGTTCTTTGTGTCCGTAAATTTGTATGTTTGTAAAGTCCCCCGCGATACAAGGATTATTCCTAGTGCAAGGTGTTGTTTTGCTTTAAAAAAAATCCATATACGTTACGAGACCGGTGAAATAGCGGTCTTTATGGTTTCCTATTCTAATGACGGACAATCATTAAGAAAAAATATATTACACATAGCATAGATATTGCTTCTAAATCATGCTAATGTTATGCCAAAACTTTCTCATTAAGTATTACTGAGAATTAAAGTTGACAACGTTATTTATATAATAATACATATATTAGATATATATGTACCTATGAGGAAAGTATACCTAATGGATTGCCATAGCCTTGCGCTGAATGCTGTGGGTTTATTCTATAGAGACAGTTACAATATTTTGTTTAAATAATTTACAAATCTGTTCTGTACTTATTCCTTGAAGTGTGTTCATTCTTTGGGTGAGATATTCGCGGAGATCATACAGCGCTCTCTGAGTGCAATATAACAACGCGTTCAGGGTGTTGGTGGGGCGGCTGCCGCGCTTCTGTAGCGTATTGGGAATGTTTGCGGATTTTCTCTACAAGTACTTATAAATTACAAATTTAAACTCTCCTCAGACCTCCATAATTACTCCAATCATCATAATATATATCAGCTCTTCATGAGACTACTCCAATGACGACAAACAAAAATTAGGTGCTACCTACTTACTGTAAGTTGCTAAAAATAGGCTGATAGTCTCGAAACGACTAAAAAGTATTTTATTTAAATCATTGCTAAGTACATTCTCGATCAAGTTATCTTTTATAAATAAAAGAATCAAAATCATCAATCCATTCAGCTGTTTAGAAGTTTTAATGGTCTAAAGTCTAAACCATGGGTCGGCAACCTTTTGGCTGCCAGGGACCACAGGAGGGCTACATAAAGGGCATTTGTCATATTATTTAAAATTTAAAGACATTTTATTTTTATTTCACTCAGAAAAATGACAAAAAATAAACAAATTAAACAAAATTTGCAAATTTAACTTTATTCTCGGTATCATAATGGCGTTTCACGTTATACTCTTTTTGTATAGCAAGGCTTTTTTGGCATAAAACGGTTTCCCATTACAAGTAAGTACCATAATTATTTACGTTATAATGACTTATTATTATTTAACATTTTTGATCTATATTTTTTAGCATTTGACATGCTCCGCCACTTTTTAAAGTACAAATTATTTGCGAATAAGGAAAAAGAGATTTTTTGTACTAGCGGGAATTGAACCCGCGTGGCTTAGAGCACTTCCCCGGATTGGAAAAGACGCGGGTTCGATTCCCGCTAGTACAAAAAATCTCTTTTTCCTTATTCACAAATAATTTGTACTATTATTATTTATTTAGGTATATAAATTAAAATGCTAAAAAATACAATCTCGGGCCGCAAGAAAGTAGCGCCGGTTGCCGACCACTGGTCTAAACCCTAACGGGTACGTAACACCGTTTTGTTGCAGTTACAGAGGAAGATAGACGATTGCGTTTCCACTCCTCTCAAGCGTAATAATTTTTATAGTAAGTCATAACTAATAAATCATCTTTGGATCTGGTATTACTAAGTGCATTAGCGGCGGTTGTCACTCACCATCAGGAACCGCGATTCGCCTGCCACAGACCATAAAAAAAATTACGTAAAAAACCTGTTTTCTTCTTCTGGCTATTTAAAAGATTTAAATTAGATTTTAATGTAATCACTACTGAAGCAACTAATCATAAACTTATGACATAAACGTTATTATGACTACAGTAAAATTGGCAATTGTTAATTTAAATCAAAAAACCTGAATCGATGTTGTGTAAAGATGTTGGAATGCCGAAAACATACAACAATCTTAATTCGTGATCTTGATTTGGTTAAACGTTCGAAAAGTATCCATCCTCTCAATACCCTCAATGATTCATTGTGAAGAGTGCGCAAAAACGTAAACATGACCGGATAACCAGCTCAACGATGAGCTTCAATCAATGTGTTATGGATGGAAGTGCGTCTTGCGTTATCTTCCATAAAACGTCGAACATAGTCCGAACTAGGGCTTGCATTCGAATATTCGAATTATTACAATATTGAGCTTTTTCGGATATTCGAATATAAAATTTTTATATTCGAATAATATTTTCTAGTAATATTGTCTTTTTATTACCCCAGTAACTAATATTGTATTCTGTATGAAGTAAGAACAAGTAATCTGCAGCTAATTTATCAGACCAAGGTGTGAATTGGAGTTATAAATCCACATGGAAATGGCGCTGTATTATATAGAAGGTCCTAGACAGGTGTCGTTAAATCAAGCATACAAATTTCTGCTAAGTAGTCGTAAGTAGAAGGTATTCTATTAGTGTAGAGTGTGAAAGGGTATCTACTGTATAGATTTGCAACAATCTCAATCTCTACATGATGAATTCCTTCTGGCGTTTAAACAGACAGATCTACAAGGATGCGGGACATGATATTTGCCAATTTAATACTCGAAAGCGAACTCGAAGCGTTCGCAAGAGATCTGTCTATCAGCCAAAACCAGCTGATTAAGCTAAAGACAAGTGACGGTACTGTCATTTCATCCCGAGGTGAGATCTTGAGAGAGGTCCACCAGTTCTATGGACAGTTGTACAGATCCCAGAGTCCTGTCGTCGGCTTGGTCCAAGATCCCAGAACCAAGCTAACTCGGCACTTTATCGAAGATATCCTGGACATCAGCCTGTACGAGAACATAATGGATCTCAAACATCTAAAGAACGGAAAGGCACTGGGAGGCAACGGTATTACCACAGGTATCTGAGAGCAGTCGGAAAGCTGATCGTAAAAGCTCTTCAATTTCGTCGTCCTTGGGGAGACGTTCCAGAGTCGTGGACCAGAAGCGTGATGTTGCTGGTCTTCAAGAAAGGTGACAGAATGAAGAATTTTTGACCAACAGGGGCTAAAGAGTACAGAAGGGGCCTGTAAGTTGTTTTCAAGGGTCATTACAAATTGACTCACGCGCAGGCTTTAGTGACTTCCAGCCCCCCGAACAAGCTGGTTTCTGAAATGGCTATAGTACCAGAAACCACATCCATACGCTACGCCAAGTTACGCAGAAAACCGAGCAATATAATCGGCCTCTGTGTCTGGCGTTTATGGACTACTTTGATTTGATCGAAAGTTGAGCGGTGCTGCAGTCCCTTCAGCGGTACCAAATTGATTATCGATATATGGAACTGATGAAGTGCATATATAGAAACGCAATCAAAACCCATGTCAGTTCAAGTTCAGGACAAGAGTACGAAACGTATCCAACTGCAGAGAGGTGTTAGACAGGGAGACGTTATGTCACCGAATCTCTTCATCACTGCACTGGAAGATGTCTTCAAGCTCTTGGACTGGACCGCTTTCGGAATCTACATCAATGGCGAATACATCACTCACCTTCGATATTCCAACGATATCGTAGTCATAGCAGAATCGCTGGAGGATCTTGGCACTATGCTCAATGTTCTCAGCAGGGTTTCCGGACTAGTGGGTCTCAAAATAAGCATGGACAAGACGAAGTCACACCAAATATCCATGTCATATCAAAACCGGTCCTAGTCGGGAGTGCGCTTCTTGAAGTTGTCGACCGCTATGAGTAAGTTTAGCTGTGACAAACAGTCCAGTTAAGTAGGCACGACTTCGAGAAAGAGATTAATCGACTTAGCCAAGGAATGTCTTTTCGTCTAATATTCAGCAGTGTCTGAAAAGGAAGTTCTACGACTAGCGTGCGTTACCAGTGATGACATAAGGAAACAGAGACATGGTCTCTGAATGTTGGCCTTGTAGCAAGGCTCAAAGTCGCTCAGAACTCAGCGTGCCATGGCTATGCTCGGTATTTCCCTACGTGATTGAATTCGTAATACGGAGATCCGTAGGAGAATAGGATTGACCGGTATAGTCTGGCCCTCCTTTTTCACGGCCCTCGCCGAGGTCCCCCCCGAGGAGCACGCCTCGTTTTACAGGGGGTTGCCGTGCCTGTGCAGGCCCATATGAAATATCTGGGCCAGCACATTGATAGCAAGTGGGAATTCGGGCCGCATTTTGCCCAGCTCGCCCCTAGGCTTATCAATTCTGCAGCGGCCTTGGGTAGGCTTCTGCCAAATATTGGAGGTCCGGGATCGTCCTGCCGCCGCCTTTATAGCGGTATGTTGCAGACTATGGCACTATATGGTGCCCCAATTCGGGCGGACGCCCTTACCGCCTCCAATAAGGCCCTGTTGCGACGTCCGCAGAGGGCCATAGCGGTGAGGGTCATAAGGGGGTACCGTACGGTGTCGTGGGCCGCAGCGACGCTGCTGACGGGTGACCCGCCTTGGCATCTCCAGGCCGAGGCGCTGGCAGAGGCCTACTGGTTTCGTGTCGTGGTGAGGGCCAGGGGCGAGGAAGACTCCGCAAGGAGCCTGGGCAGAGCTCACGAAGCGGCCCGAAGGGCGATGATCCAGCGGTGGAGGGAAGAGCTGGAGTCCCCCGGAGCAGGACGGGGGGCTGTAGAGGCGGTTGCACCGCACCTCCATCGCTGGCTGAACCGAAGGCACGGCAACCTTCCTTGCTTCTTACCTTGAATTTCAGGCTGACGCAGGTACTTACTTGACATGGGTGCTTCGGTAAGTACCTGCACCGTATTCGAAAAGAAGGGGTCCCCGGATGCCATGAGTGTGGCGTGCTAGTCGATGACGCGCGTCACACTCTGGAGGAATGTCCCGCCTAGGGGGCCCAGCGCCACGCCCTGTCGGCGATAATTGGAAGAGACCTGTCGCTGCCAAGAGTAATCTCTCAGATGCTTGGCGGTGACAGGTGCTGGTCGTTCATGGCGTCCTTCTGTGAGGCTGTAATTTCGCGGAGGGAGGCCGCGGAGCGGGAACATGAGGCGCTGGCTCACGCAGACTCGCTCCGCAGGCGGCGGCCGGGGGGAAGAAGGCGTCATTACGCTCACCTCCTCCCACCACCTTGATGACGACAGGGCGTGGCCAGTGTGCCATCCACCTGGGGCGTTGGAGTAGAATGGGTCGTCAATGGATCCTCCGGCGCCCTGCTAATAGGAGTGGAAGGGGCCGCTGTGGTTTTAGTGGGTATTCCGGACGTAACTAAGATCTGGACGCCCGGTGAGTCCTACATACCCCTCCGTCTGTCACTGACGCGGGGATGCGTAAATGCATTTCCACAGAGTCAACAAAAAAAAACAAAAAAAAATAAAGGACCGCTCCTTTTGGCGCTCGCTTGGGGTTGGCCTATGTCCAGCAGTGGACGTTGAAAGGTTGATGGATGGAAAGAGTGGACAATTAAAGGAGCATTTGCTTATTCGAATAATTCTAATATTATTCAAAAATAAAACGAATATTCGAATACCAATATTTTCGAATATTTGCAAGCCCTAGTCCGAACCACGCAATTTGGCTTATTTTTCACGAAAGATAGAATAGGTCTTTACGAAACAAGTGTGCTTTAGTAACTTTTAAAGGTTCGCGAATTATTATATATTTCAAGTACCTTTAGCCCGACGTTTCAAGAGCGTTGCAGCAGTCGTGGTCACGGGACAACTGAGTTGTCTCGTGACTGTAATAACCTAATTTTACGCAAATAAAGACCCGTTTATGTTACTTTAAATAAGTGTAATAATAATCCATAACAGTTGTTGCCTACTGAGTTTTCTGGCCGGATCTTTCTCAGTCAGGCCGCGTTCCGATCCGGTGGTAGCTTCTTAGTCTTAGCTTTTGGCAAAATCAATATATTTAATAAACTAATAACCAAGATTGTCTTCTTACTGGTAGTAATTGGTAGTTTGTGGTAGAATTTTTGGGCGTTAAATAAAAAAAATTACAATTTAAAGAGGAGTATTATACTCATTTTAATATACTAATTTAAAGTCTCATACATTGTAAGCATAAACATTTGAAGTAGATATTTTCACTGTGTTTCTAAACGAATATTAGGTGGGTTAAAATAAATAAACCAAAAATTTTGTAAAATCATATACTGTGGGTAGATGAAACCGTCGAAATAACATATCAACCTTGGACGTCTATCATCTAAGTCCATCCGTGATCATGAATGCTGTAAAGCATTCGAAACGTCGGGATAGTAGTAAAATCAAGTAAACGCGATAGATTCCGTAAACGTAGTTTTATTTCAAAAAGTGTACTTTACTACAAAAACTAAAAAAGCACTTTGTGTCAACCAGTTAAAGAGGTATTTTGTTGTAGACTAGCTTCTTATAGGATGCAAAAAATGTCTTCTTTAAAAAACAATGGCTGTCTGTAAAATCGGTTTACGGACGATAGTTTAACGTGACAACGTCATAAAAAAACATTGATGAAATGATTGCATACTTTTATGAATAAAATTGGATGGCGCTAGCTTACAATGAGCAAACGGGACAATGAGCGTAACGGGACAATGATCATCCTTTTTCGTGCAGCCGGCGTTCATAGATTTTTTTTATTGCTAACGGTGGCAGACGAGCAAACGGCCCACCTGATGGTAAGTGGTAACCGCCGCTCATAGACTTTGGCAACACCAGGGGCACAGCCAAGCCGCCGCCTACCGTAAGTAGAGTGCTCTTCTCAAACCTCGTTTAAAGAGGGACAAGTCGTAACGCTGGGGAAACACCGCAGTAGGAAGTTCATTCCAGAGCTTACGCGTACGTGGTAGAAAGGAACGCTGAAAACGAACCGTCTTAGACGAGATCATCTCCAGGTGGTATGGATGAACCCTAGCACGGCGTCTCGTGAACCGGTGGTAAAATGGTGATGTTGGTAGGTACCACCTCAAACAGTTCCTCAGAGCACTCCCCGTTGAAGAATCGATAGAGCACACAGAGAGCCCCAAAGTCTCTCCGCCGCCCCAACGACTCCAGCTCATCCGTGAGATTGGGATCATCGACAATCCAAACGGCACGCCTTTGCAGGGAGTCAAGTGGGTCAAGCTGGTATTTTGGTGCGCCTGCCCAGAGATGTGAGCAGTACTCCACGTAAGGGCGGACTTGTGCTTTATACAGCATAAGTCGCTGCCTCGGGGTGAAGTACCGCTTGGCTCTGTTCAGGACGCCCAGTTTCTTACTCGCCAATTTGGCTTTATCCTCCAAATGATTCCCGAACTGGACTTTGCTGGATATGTCGATGCCGAAGATCCCAATACTCTCGGAGACCGGGAGAGTTACCCCTTGGAACTGGGGCGACACGACAAATGCGCCCTTCTTTGCAGTGAACGCGCATAGCTGTGTCTTCGTAGGGTTGAATTGAACCAAGTTCTTCTATTAGACGTTGTCACGTCAAAAACTCCAGGTAAACCTAAATAAAAATCTGATAACATTCAGCCGGAACAGAAACTTGGTCCTTTAAGCTTATAAAGAAAGAAATAAATATGTTCTCCGAACCACACTAATCGGCAATGTGAATGCCGTTGTCGAATTCTCGCGATAATTCGCGGCTACGCACCAACGCTAAACGTCCATCACCGCGATAGGTAATTAACGGCGTTACCCATTAGTGTAGCGCGAGCATTAACTTGATTGAACCCGTACGGCTATGTACGTAGGACAATGAGAGTAACTGACGTAGCCCACTAGGTTGGCACTTGACAAGCTGAAGTGGCAATGGCCAGCCACATCGCTCGAACGATCGCACAACTAAAGTGGAAGAAAGGTACTTTAAATGGCGACCACGTATCAGACAACAGAGCAACGTAATATGGGGCCTCCCACCATGTGGACCGATGATCTGGTCAAAACCCTCCTCGGACCTGCATATTTTTTAGCAAATATATCCTGTTAATTTTAACCGTTGAATAACCTCGTTTAGTTTTTCTGAACATAACGTGTTGGTCGTAGTTGTATGCTTTGAGTGTTTACTTTGTGATGGTTCTTTAATGAGACAAATAAAGAGAAAGTCTTATTTATTAATAAATTATATGTAATAGCCTTACCCGCGGCTCCGCCGCAGCCAAAAGCTAGTTTTTAGGTTCTAACTCAGGTCAGGTCAGTAGAGGGTACCCGAAAGGGTAAGCCGCCGGCGGACCACCGAAGGAATGTAACATAGTTCCAGTGGCCCGCCAATAAAGGCGGAGAGACGGCACACGGCGGGTTTCTTTAGTGGGTGAGGGCCCCACACTACCCTGTTCCTTGCCCCGAACGACGGGGTGTGCGGTTAGGTACATTTTTTCCTGCCTAAACAAAAAAAAAACAAAAAAAAAAGGTTCTAACTCAGGTACCCGATTATATAGTAGCGAGTTAAAATGTGTACTGGCTTTTAAGTCTTATCAAGAGCTATCAATGAAACAAATCTTCAAAAAAGGTTTAGTAGTTTTTAAGTCATGCCCGAACAAACAAACAGACCTGTTTCAGCCTTTTTAATATTTATTTTTCTTAACCCTTTTTCTGTCCCTCTATGGGGCACGGGTCTCTTCTCATGGTGAGAGGGATTAGTCCACCACGCTGGCCCAGCTTCAAAAGCTGTCGAGAAAATCTCTCAGGCATGCAGGTTTTCTCACGATGTTTTTATTCACCATGCAGTGATGAATTTTACACGAATACACACATCCATCCATCCATCCATCAGCCTTTTAACGTCCACTGCTGGACATAGGCCTCCCCAAGAATGGGGGATAGTGCCGTAATCACCACGCTTGGTTGGCGGGTTGGCGATCGCAGTGGATGTTGTTAATACTCGAAGGAGTGCTGCTGCCCACTCCCCCGGTATTCCCTCAGTCGGCTCTTACGACTCCCATGGGTGGAGAGGGGTGGGACAATTCTAAAGCCAGCCCCACACGGCTCGAATACACACATTATTTTGAAAAATCACGTCGTTAGAGGTGTGCCGTACGGTACCTACGAGGTCTGAACCTTGGACTCAATACCATCTTTACAGCCATTGGTTTTACCGCCATACATAGATTTAATATATATAACTACTTAATAAATACCGATTAGCGAAAAGATCGTGAGGAAACCAGCATTCCGGAGAAATTTTCTCAACAGCTGTGAAAACTGCCAACCCGCATTGGGCTAGCGTGGTTGACACAACCTTATATCCCTATCACTCTGAGAGGAGTCCCGTTCCCAGCAATGGATTAAAAAATAAAATAGAGACGATCAAAATTATGCGCTTTTGGAGAAGGAGTGTTTCAATAATTATGTATTTAAGCATAACATAAGTTGTTTTCCTAAGATAATGCGCCGCTAATACCTATATTAGTTGAATATCAACTGTTTGGAGGCTTCTAAACTTGATTTCTAACAAAACAAAAACAATAAAAGCGTTTGTTTTTAAACAAAAGTTGATACGAGACCTCGAAGTTAAAAATATTTGAAATTCATAAAAAATCTTTGAAACACTTACTGTATATAGTTGAGTCGCGACTGTTAAATTTATTCTTACAACTAATTGCGACACTGGTTCGCTTGGTTTTAAAACGATCATCCCATAAATATTGCCTCCATCGTGTTCATAGTCAAAAACACTTGGACAAGGGGACTGAGCATACTGGCAACATACTAAATTCAAATTTAAAACTAAATCTAGAACGTACACAGAACACAATAATTTAATTTTCGCCATAATAACTTATCTCAAGTCCGAACAATACACATTTTGCATTAAACAAGTCCGAGATACGGCGTGTTTCTATAAAAGCAGATGGATGACTGACTCGGACTTGTTATATGGGTGAACACTTGAACATACACAAAACGTGATTCTTCAATACCGTCTCGAACTTTTGAAGTTCATCATTGTTGTCGTTTAACGAGGATAATTCATGCTATATCACAAATTTAATACAAGATCAAGATTTGATTTATGTACCTACTGATACCTACCTACCTACTGATCCACCACGAAAAGGAGGCAAGAGAGTTAAGGGGCATGAGAGTTGTTCTTGCAATCTAGTTTGTGGCCTTGCAATTGCAAATACTTCTTTGCTCATACTTCCAAAACGAATACCAAAACTATGACCGACATTTCTAAAACAAGACCGAGAATGCAAAACCAACACCAAATAAATAAGGCTTAATTGAAAATTGTAAAGAGATTAGAAATAAAATCTAAAAACACTCGGTACGATAAGCTGATGTCACTAAGAAAGAAAGAAAGAAAGAAAGAAAGAAAATATTTATTTGGTTTCTTCAACATTTAACACATATATACACTTTTAGCAATATTACCTAACTCGTAGAAACCAAAAAGGTACAACCTCAGCATATGCTACAACATTTGGCTGCTGCAGCGCTGGTTTTCAGGTAGGTATACTTATTAAGTAAGATTACGGACCGCCACGATACAATACTTAATACATAACTTAATATAATTAAATAATAATTTGACCACATGATATAAATTATATATACATATATACACATACACATACATACATATACATATATACATACATATACATATACATAAATATACATATACATACATACATACATATATATACATTACATTACTTGTGGTAAACGGTGTGGATATCACTATTATTCATATTATGTAACATATATTGCTTTGTTAACCCATTATTGTGATGTTGTTTGTTTACACAAATAAATGAAAAAAAAAATTAAATAATAGCAATAAAGTAATAAGGTAAATATTATTCACTGTTAGTGTCACAAATAGGGTAGTTTTTATTTAGATATTTTTAGCATTTGACCTGCTTAGCACAAAGTGAAAAAAGGGTAGTTTTTTTTTTCCGCCACAATTATGTATTTTAATTGCTACCGATGCAATAAAAAATCTGACTTTTGTAATTCTAATAAAAAGTTTTCATATTTTATTTTGAAACTATTTCCGGATACCGGCACGAAATGGAGGCAAAAGATCGTTCCAACAGCGAGTGGCAGCAAATTTGAAACTACCATGAAAAGCTGCGGTTCTGTGCCGTGGTGTTCGTAGTAAGTAAGTAGACGCCCTTGTTTTTATTTTATTATGATCTTTTGACCACCTCAATTTCCAATAAAGATACTCCGGTTGTTGTGACAAGATTACATTAAAAAGAAGAGAAGCTAGATGAAGCTTCCTTCGTGCCGACATTTTCATTAAATTACCTTGATTTAAAAACGGGTTGACGTGAAAACGAGGAGGGATGTGGTAGCAAAATCGTGCACATGCGTTCTGTACGCGTTGTAATAGTTTCTCTGTTTTACCGAGAATGCAGTTCCCATACACTGTATCAGCATAATTAAGTTTCGATAATATCAGTGACTCGCACAGCATAATGCGCATATCAACACTTAAATGTCGTCGAATTCGATACAATATTTTAAGCCTATAGAAACAGTCACTTACTGCCTGAACAACATGGGATTCAAAATGCAGTTGCCCATCAAATATTACTCCAAGGTTACGTGCCTCCTCTACTTGTGCAATTGAACGACCATCTATTTTAATGTTTAACTGGAGTTTTTGACAGTTCCTTAACATACTTCTGGACCCCATGACAATAAATTTAGATTTCTCAGGGTTGAGCACCAAGCAGTTTCTCTTCGACCACTCAGATATTCTCTCAAGGTCCTCATTTATTTTCTTTATAGCTTCTTCTGCATTTTTTGGGTTAAAAGACAGGTATAACTGAAGGTCATCAGCATAAAGATGAAATTTAGAATTAACTATGCAGTTAGTGATGTCAGCAGTGTATAGAGTAAAGAGAAGTGGACCGAGAATGGAACCTTGGGGAACACCTTTCGTAACCTGTTTTAAGCTCGATTCCAGGTTAAACCCATCCTTATTTTTTATTTGGACATATTGATATCGGTTGGACAAATAACTATCAAACCATTTTATGGTCTTAACATCGCAACCGTAATATGAAAGTTTGGAGAGAAGAAGAGAAATATTAATTGTATCAAAGGCACACGAATAATCGAGCAGGACGAGTAGAGTCACCATGCCCTGGTCTCTGTCTTCCAGTATATTATCTACTACATCTAAAAGAGCTGTAGCAGTGCTGTGCTTTTCGCGGTACCCAGATTGAGTAACAGGTAAGATATTAGAATCCTCAAGATACCTTCTCAGCTGTTTACAGACCGTCTTTTCTAATATTTTGGAGAGACACGGTAGCAAACTGATCGACCGTAGATTCTTGGGACTTGTTGGATGTTGGATTTTTGGCAGCGGATGAACAATAGCCACTTTCCACACACTGGGAAATGTGGAGGTTACGAGAGATCTGTTGATGATGGCTGTTACTGCTCCAATAGATTGTGGAATAGTCATCATTAGCATATCCAATGATATATGATCAGAACCCGTAGCCTTAGACTTCAGACTAAGTAAAAAATGCAATACATCTTGTTCTGTCACTTCTAGAAGCTGAAAAGTATTTATGTTTGAATGTCGGTTGAATGCGTAATAACTTAGCTCCTATATTGTAACGAAGCTTGAGCCAGGACTATCTAAGAAAAACGTGTTTAATAATTCAGGGTCATTACAAAAATGAGGCAGGTCATACGTCTTTTTATTTCTCAACGTAATAACAGATTTTAATTGTTTCCATAAAAGCTTAGGTTGAGTAATATTTTTATTTATCTGTGTCATAAAATATGCCTGCTTTTTGGTATCAATTGCTGCTCGGACAAGATGCTTAAGCTGTTTGTAGGAGCTATGGAATTGCTCACAGTTATTGGATTTAAATTTAGTATAGCTTTTGTCTCTCAATTTCATCATCAATTTTACAGTATCGATTATCCAAGGGCAAGATTTATTTCTAATTAACACTTTTTTGATGGGCGCATGCAAATCGAATAATGTTAAAAGAGAGGTATTGAAAATAGCAACCATAGTATCCACTTCCTCCGTCGCTTTCACGGCCTCCCATTTAATGCTGTTTAGATCTGTAGTAAAAAAGTCTAGTAAAATATCTTTAAATGGCCGGTAAATAACCCAATGCGGAGCAGGTTTATACAATTTAAAATTAAATTCGACTGACACTATTGCATGATGTCCCAGCTCAGGTATATGAGATACACTTACTGCACACACTCTCGCATCGGTACACACAGTATCAATTAGTGTCTCACTGTGGTCGGTGAAGTGAGTCGGCAGATTAATAATTTGTTTTAAATTTGAGCATTCGAGAAAATCATTGAACAGTTTCATTTTGTTGTCGGATTGATTGAGAATATTTATATTAAAATCGCCTAGAATTATAATTTTGTCTGCACTAGAAATAGAAGTAAGGGATTCAGTAATAGCATCAAAAAACTTGTTCACATCTTGCCAGGGAGGCCTGTAAGCCGTGCCAACAACGAGCGAACAAGCGTTGACGTTGAGTCGGAGCCACATTTGCTCGACTTCCGGCGCGTGTGGGTGCGGCACAGTGCGCACGCGGAGGCCGCGGCGCACGTAGAAGCCAACGCCACCGCCGCGACCGCCGCGCACGTCGCGCGCGCGGGGCTCGTGCAGCAGCCGGTAGTCGGCTAGCACCGACGCCCACCGCCGTCTGCCACCTCACGCTCGACGCGGCCCCACTCGTTGCGCGTACACGATATCCCGGTCGTCGAGGGTCACCCCGAGTTTTACCGCTACCAGCTCCACCGTATGCACCACATTCTCGCCGGGCAGTTCGGGGAGGTTCGCTATCTCTAAATCAGAGCTGAGTGCCTCTTGGTCTTTGTCGTTGAGCTCGAGCTGCAAACGCGCTACCGTCTGCTGAAGCTGACTTACTACCGCATCATCTGAGGCGACTGACTTACTCTCCAGGGTCTCGATCCTGGACTCCAAGCTGTCCACTCTCTGAGTGCAATCATTAAAAGACGACTGGAGCCGAGACACTTCCTGACGAAATTCCCGCAACTCATTCCTAACTTCGCGGAGCTCTGACCTGAACAACCTGATATCTTCTTGAAGTCCAGAAGCCATCTCACTCGCTACGTCAGTATCCCCGCCAACCAACTACGTTTTTTCATCAGGTGACACAGTAACGGCCTTGTGATACAGTGATAAATTTCCAGGCTCTCCAATACTACCACTCAATTCTTTTACGGGGGTGGAACTGTTATCTCCCTTAGGGGCCTTTTTTTGCAGTCCTGGCATTTCCAATTAATACACATTTGTGTAGACTCCGGCAGAAGTAAGCAACCAAAGTGGTGCCTGTTTCCGCAATTGCTGATGGAACACACAGCCCCCGACTTCGCTGCAAGGAACTTCCCACAAGCTGCACATTTTGCCATTGTATCAAACGCTAAGTATTTATGAGCTAAGAGATATTAAACACAAAGTGAAAAATGTGAAATCGAAAATAACAGTCAGGAGCAGGATTTGAACCTGCATCTTCTGGATACCGTCCAGATGCTTTACCAATTCAGCAATCCTGACAATTGCTCCTGACTGCTAATTTCGATAACACATCATAGTTAACGTCTTTGGGTGACGCCTGCGCCATCTGTCGGAAGTATTTTCATACATTATACCGACCAGGTAAACTTAATTTTACAATTAAGATTTTACCTAATAATGACGCAAACCCTTTAAATATTTAGATATTTCGATTTCACATTTTTCACTTTGTGTTTAATGTATAGTGCTAAGCATGTCAAATGCTAAAAATATATATAAAAATATCTAAATAGCTAAGAGATAGTTAGCTTAAATTTACTTTGTTTACAAAACGAAAGTGTCACTTTCACTATATGTGGGTACAAATACACAAAGTTTGCACTATAAACGCACTAAGCGCTCTATGAAAAATTATTGATGTGAAACATCTAATGCGGAGGGAGGTAAAATCGGCTGTTAGCGTGGCGACGCTTTTATTTTTGTTTTAAACGCCATCTGTTGACAACAGCGTATACTTACAAGCTTGTTTCTAGTTAGAAAGCATAATGGGCAGTCGATAAACTAATAGTAGTTTTCATTCATCTATGGATAGCGAGAGGGCGCTAACCAAAAATTAAGTATATAAGACTAAACAATATTCTTATTTATTAAATAATAATTAAAATAATTGTATGATATTCAAATATAAGTTCATTGTTCATTGGAGTGCGCTTCTCGAAGTTGTCGACCATTATGTCTACCTGGGACAAACAGTCCAGTTAGGTAGGCACAACTTCGAGAAAGAGGTCAATCGACGAATCAAACTCGGCTGGGCAGCGTTCGGGAAGCTAAGGAAGATCTTCTCGTCCAATATTCCGCCGCAGTGTCTGAAAACGAAGGTCTACGACCAGTGTGTGTTACCAGTGATGACATACGGAACAGAGACGTGGTCTCTGAATGTTGGCCTCATATCAAGGCTCAAAATCGCTCAGCGGGCCATGGAGCGGGCTATGCTTGGTATTTCCCTACGTGATCGAATCCGTAATACGGAGATCCGTAGGAGAACGAGAGTGACTGACATAGCCCGCCGGGTTGCCATGCTGAAGTGGCAATGGGCAGGCCACATCGCTCGACGTACCGATAACCGTTGGGGACGAAAGGTTCTCGAGTGGCGACCATGTATCGGACGGCGCAGCGTAGGACGGCCCCTACCAGATGGACCGATGATCAGGTCAAAGCTGCGGGGAGCCGTTGGATGCGGTCGGCACAGGACCGCTCGTTGTGGCGTTCTCTTGGGGAGGCCTATGTCCAGCAGTGGACGTTAAAAGGCTGATGGATGATGGATGAAGTTCATTGCCTTTATTTTACATAAGTATCACATAATTTTGTACAGGCAGAAATTAAGAATTCTCATTTATTATATAAATAATATGTAATAAGATTTTTCCCGTGTGGTGGATGGACTAAGAATACAAGTGTCACCACCTCATTCGTTCCCACTATTTCTGCAAAATAATTATGATGTTTCACATCTGCCAGACGTCGCGCGTCTGATTTTTTTTTAAAAATAAAACGATTTATTTAAAAGGCTAAATTACTACTACTATGCAAGACCACACAAAAACTGCATACGCAAGAACAAGAACCAAACTAGATGTTATTTGAGCGAGAACAAGACTTGACCGTGAATAAAACAAATGTAGTGAGGAAATTCGGTATTTCTAGAAATGGTAGGATAGCTCAATGTATTAGAGCACTTCCCCGGAAAGGAAGGGACGCAGGTTCGATTCCCGCTCGTACTAAAATACTCTTTTTCCTTACTCACAAATTATAATTTGTACTTTAAGAGTAGCTGAGCATGTCAAGTGCTAAAATATAGATCAAAAATGTTTGAAAAATCACGCCATCAAGTAGTATGAATTTTAATTGCAAAATTAAACTTACTACATTGAATGAATGCATGTAAATGCCTTGCCGATAGATGGCGTTGGTTGTTAAGATTCTATTGTCACTATACATATACATATAATTATATTGGCCTTGTGGGGCCGGCTTTAGAATTGTCCCACCCCTCTATACCCACGGGAGTCGTAAGAGCCGACTGAGGGAGTACCGGGGGAGTAGGCAGCAGCACTCCCTCGAGTATTAACAATATCCACTGCGATCGCCAACCCGCCTGCCAAGCGTGGCGATAACGGCATTATCCCCCATGATGGGACCGCTCGTTGTGGCGTTCTCTTGGGGAGGCCTATGTCCAGCAGTGGACGATGAAAGGCTGATGGATGGATGGATGGATATAATTATATTAGTGACTATACATGCATGCAGCTCTATGCGTAATATTATTATTGTTATTTATTGTTTTTTTTTACACTACGTGGGTGGCAAGCAAGCATACGGCCCACTTGATGGTAATTAGTTACTGTAGCCTAGCACCAGAGGCATCAATCGCGCGTCGCCATCTCCAGGAAAAGGCATAATAGGGGGAAAGGAAGAATAATAGGGAGAGGATAGGTAGGGTATGGGCCTCCGGCGCTCTCACTCACTGTACGAAACATAATGGTAAGTTCGTATCGTATCGTTGTTTCACTACTAGCCGGGCCGACTCGATCGGCCCATTTATGCTGGGATTATCAAGGCTCTACCAGTAGAGCTTATATGAAAAGCATTATTTATTAACTCAAGTTAAAAGTTCACATCGAGCTTTCGATATTTTAGTGAGAGAGCTTGCGAAAAATAGTTACCGAATGTCTTATATTAAAATGAACTGCGTACCTCAATTACAATCGGCGTTAAAAAAAACACAGCCTGCACTTATTTGAGGAAAAAGATGTGTGTATAACTTGTTGTGACACTTATCAAATAATTGATAACAAATCTGTGCATTACTTCAAAATAATGGTGAGCAGTGGCTTGACAATGCTCTTAGTATAACTGAGTAATGGTTACCATTTACTTATTACCATCAGCTGGGCCGTGACTAGGTCTGCCATCATAAGCTATAAAATTAAAAAAAAACGAAAAACACGCTTACTCGGACTCAAAAATAGAAAATATTTAATAATAATGATTGTAGAAAAGTGTGGGTGCTCAAATTCATTCAATCAAATTGATTAAAGAAATCCATCCATCAGCCTTTCGACGTCCACTGCTGGACATAGGCCTCCCCAAAATGAGGAATAGTGCCGTAATCACCACGTTTGGCAGGCGTTGGTTTGCGATCGCAGTGGATGTTGTTAATACACGAGGGAGAGCTGCTGCCCACTCCCCCGGTATCCCTCAGTCGGCTCTTACGACTCCCATGGGGGGATAGGGGTGGGACAGTTCTAAAGCCGGCCCCACACGGCATACTAAAGATTACTTATAGCAAAAGTCAATATCAGAGAAAAAAAAAGCAAAAGAAAAGAGAGAAAGTAAAGCACTCTACACTTTTTTACAATAATTAGGTATTATTAATTATGGAATAATTTTTTAGTTCTTAGAAGGTAAGCGTGCTTTTCTAGTTATTATGTATTTTCTTCTTTTTTTAGTTAGAACAGTATCAATATGTAGTACTTATTTCATTTTAAACACGCTTATATTAACTTAATAATTACGTATCTAAATATTAATAATAATTATAATATTAATAATAACGGAATCTTCGAACGTGATTTACACCCCCTTCAAAATGTTGAATACATTTAAAACTTTGCATACTTAGTATCGTAGGTGTGAGGATATGTACCGATTTTTAATAATAATAAAAAAAATACAAACTTCTCAAATTATTGTATTATCATCAGTCCTTGATAAATGTGCAGAGGTTCAATTTACCTAATCCAATATTTTGAAGTGGGTCAAAATCATTGAGCTGAAAGATTCCGTTACAGGTAATACAAGCGAAGCTAATAAAAGTACCTATGTTAAAAAGGAGGAGCTTATAGTGACGAACACACGTAAGGTATGATAGCATAGTGTTTGTGATCAGAATATTAAAGACATTTAGGTACATAACAAGGTGTCACTTTTGTTATTTACGTGCTATATATATTTTATCAATTTTGAACGATTGTTGATTTAAAAGCGTCAGTAAACGCGATATCGGCTTTTTTACACCTTTAGGTAGGCACTGTTTTAGTCTGGCTACTAATTTCAAGAAGTGCCGGATTAAGGTAACTTGATGTCCTAAGCAATTTAGCAAACTTCCCCTGTGGGCCCCCCTATCCTTAAGTGAACTAGGTATATACAAAGAATTATTTTAAAAAACACTATGGTTGTCTGTAAAGTCGGTTTACGGACGATAATTTTACGTGATATATATTTTCTGAGAGTTTTACAAACAATGCATCGGTCGCCATACATTTTTCGAAACGTGACATTTTTTCGTGCGTGCAGCCGGCGTTTATCGATTATAAATCATTGAACGTTATCACGTCAAAAAAATGTTAATACGTATCGTAGGTAGAATATGAATGTGGTGTTCCTTCTGCCCTTATGCCATGCTAAGTGGGGTCGGCACGGTCAGCACAACATGATTTCACATGTTGTCCTATGATCCGGCTATATTTTTAACTTTCTGTGCTCGTTTTTTTTTCTCGGTCATCTAGCTAGTCGGGATGCCCTCTAAGCAATAGCTTATGAATTAAATAGCTTATGAATAAGAGAATGCTCCGATGGCTGGACGTGTGGAAAGAATGCCGGGCGAGTGACTGGTTAAGAAGATAGGTACAATGCGAAAGTGGAAGGATGTAGGGCTGAGACTCACCAGACTAAATCGGTCATGTATTGGAGGCAGGTGGAGTCAGGAGTCTCCGAAAGAGACGAGTGTATATGAAAAAAATCAGCCGTCGCGGGACGTCTGGCAGATGTGAAACATCATAATTATTTTGTAGAAGTAGTGGGAAAGAATGGGGTTGTGACAATTGTATTCTTAGTCCGTCACCACACGGGAAAATCCTATTACATATTATTTATATAATAAATGAGAATTTTTCAATTTCTGCCTGTACAAAATTATGAAATATGTAAAATAAAGGAAACAGTAATTAAGGCAATGACCTTATATGTGAATATTATCCTATTATTTGAATTATTATTTAATAAATAAGAATATTGTTAAGTCTTATAATATACTTAATTTTTGGTTAGCGCCCTCTCGCTATCCATAGACGAATTAAAACTGTTATTAGTTTATTGATTGCCCATTATGCTTTCTAACTAGAAACAGGCTTGTAAGTACACGCTGTTGTCAACATTTGGCGTTTAAAACAAAAATAAAAGCGTCGCCACGCTAACAGCCAATTTTACCTCCCTCCGCATTAGATGTTTCACATCAAAAAATAACTTTGAGGAAGCGAGATATGTATGCAAGAATAGAGCCTTTTCACACTCTGTTCTCTCTGTCTTCCCTGCAAGGGAGATGGCAAACGTTTGTGGATCCTCTATGACTTAATATCGATCTCAATGCAAATGCAGTAAAATAATGGCATCTATGTTTTAAACTATATTTTCAATTGAAAAACCAACAAACCTTAGAGATGTATACCATAAATATATAGAATTTTATCTGAAAGCGTCAAGCGTGTAATTTCTTTAAAACACTGATAAAAATAACAAATTTAAATACGTAAGTATATAATTATATACTTTTATATGGGGTTTTTCAAGGTATGTGGTAATATTAGGGGTTTAGGGGTAAATATTTTAGTAAGTTGGTTGCAACATAGTAACTTCCTAAACATATTTTCCAAGAAATAATATGCGTCTGAAAGAATCAGTTTCTATGGTCATGAGTAATTAAAAAAAAGTTAATTCCTTTCTTAAGCTATTCTGTGCAATTGCAACATTTTCCGATTTTTTTGTGCTTGCAATATGAATCATGGACGTCGTTGTTTGATATCGGCGTTTTCATTAAAACCAAAAATGTTTATTTAATTTGTAAATCGCATGTTTTTTAAAGTTGTGGTATAACAGAAAATGGTAACGATTGTTGACGATTTAGATTCTTTATCTTTGCAAGAACCAATTTTCAAGAATGTGAAATACTATGTGTCTGGAGATGTCTCGGAAAGGGTTTGTTTTCATAATATTACTTAGTTTTAGTGCATTAGATCGTTCGATTTGTGATGAAAATGTTAATAAACGCCTGTATTTCAGGTTTTATTTCTTCTGCAGTCAGGAGGTGCGGAAGGTACAAAATATTTCTCTGACTATGTCACACATTTAATTTGCGGACAAAATGCTGAAGACGCAGACATCGATGAATCGCAGGACATTTACCAGATTCCTGCTGTGACTGAGCACTGGGTGCTAGCGTGCTCGCGCCTAAAAAAAATAGCGAACCCAGCGCCATACAGTCCACATAAGAACAAGATATTCGCTAACGTTGTTTGTTGTCTAACTAAAGTGAGTGCTGTCGACGCGAAAACTTTGTTTGCACTTATCACGTACCATGGTGGCAAAGTAAAGTTGAACTTGGACATTCAGTGTACTCACCTAATTTGTGGTGTGGCTGTGGGCAAGAAGTACAATGCTGCTCTTAAGCTTTCCTCTTCAAGAATAAAGATAGTTACACCGGACTGGGTGCTTGAAAGTATAAGGGCTAGGATACAAGCTGCAACAGACATTTTTCACCCAAAATTGTTATTAGTGCCTCAACCCCAGAAAGTAATGGACCGTATTAGTGCTATTACTGGATTTGATTTTGAAGAAGGTATTGCTAAAAACGAAGTGCCCACACAAAGCATGGCTGAAAATAAAGACGATAGTACTCAGGCTTTGTTGGACAAATTGAAACAAAGAATGCCTTGGAATCATCCTCCTGCCAGTTCAAGTGCGCCAATTGCATCAACTACACCCATAAGTTCTATGGGTTTTACATCAACTGCCATGTCTACATCTAGTATTATGAGCAAATCTATACCACAAGGTATTGTTACACAAAATTTGCAAATACAGGCTAACCAAGCCAATTCACCCCTCATGCAGAAATATGTACAGCAAAATACAATAGTTTCCCAGGGTAATGTCCAGTTGCAGAATCAACAACTTTTGCAACAACAACAGCAACAACAGCAGCAGCAACATCAACAGCAGCAGCAGCAACATCAACAGCAGCAGCAACATCAACAGCAGCAGCAGCAGCAACATCAACAGCAACAGCAACATCAACAGCAGCAGCAACATCAACAACAGCAGCAACATCAACAACAGCAACAACATCAACATCAACAACAACAACAACAACAGCAGCAGCCACATCAACAGCAGCAGCAGCAACAGACCTACAGTCAAGGACAACAACCTCATGGGTTGACAGCAATACAAATCCAACAACAAAAGCTGTTGCAGCAACATCAATTAAAAATGCAAATGTTGCAGCAAAACAAGTTAAGTAATCAACAGAACCCACCTGGATATCAGCCTAATGTATCTGTTTCTCAGATGTCGCAGATACCAAATCAAATTCAACAACACATTCAAAGCAACCAACATCATTTGCAACAAAATATTAATCAACCACCAACTACTATGAGTTCCGCACAGCAACATATTGAAACTATTAGTCAAATGCTGAGTCAGAGCGCCAACAACTTGCAACAGCAACAGAATATGGCTATGAAACAAAGCTTAAGTCTCAGTCAGCAAAGTGCTTCTCAAGCTGTACAAAATATTGCTCAGCAACTTGCACAGTCCACTCAAAATCTACAAAATGCAAAGATGAATCAAAACTTGAGTCAAGCTCAAGTTATCAGTCAACAGTTGATTACATCAGGCCAACAACTTACATCGCAGAACCAGAATCTGATTCAACAACAAAATGTACAATCTCTATCGAATCAGCAACAGAATATCAATATGGGAGTTGTAAGTCAAGGTCTTGTGACATCCTCTCAAGGACAAACTCAAGGAGTACAGTTAAACCAACTTGTGGGCAATTCAAACCAACAGAATGTCTTGGGACAGCAAATACAGTCGGTACAACAGACTATACAAACTCAGCAGAATGCTAATGTGCCTGTGCAGGCGACTTGGAGGCAACAAAACATTCAAATGGTCCAAAATGTCCAAGGACAGCATCATATTATAAGGAATCCTTTAGTACAAACTCGGGCACCGCAAAATCAAGTGATATTACAGCAACAGATCATGCAAACACAACAACAAGCTTTGATAAGCAATCAGCAACCACAATTAAGCCCTCAACATAGTGTACAGCAAGGCACGCAACAGATTCTCCAGCAACCAATCGGCCAGCAAGGCCAGCCAATAAACCAAACACATCACCAAATACTCTTCCAGAAGCAACAATTGCTTGGAAACTCGGGTCCACAGCAATTAGTACAAGCGTCACAACAAGTGTTGATAAACCAACATACTGGTCAGCAACAAATATTGGTACATGGCAACCAACAGGTGACCTTACAAGGTGCCCAGCAACTTGTCTCACAAAGTCAAATAGTGCACCAAGGGGGACAGATAGTAAACCAAGGTGGTCAGCAGATTATTACTCAGGGAACTCAGCAAGTATTGTCTCAAGGTGGTCAGCATATGATTGCTCAAGGACAGCAACATCAAGTGGTGATCGCTCAGTCACCACAGCAAATTGTGACACAGTCTGGTCAGCAAATATTGGGACAAGCTGTTGGACAAACGCAGCAGGTGTTGACACAAATGCCGCAGTCACCACAAGCTGGTGGTCAGTTAACAGCTGGTGGCAGTATTCAGCAAATTATTACACATGGGGGTGCCCAGCAAATTGTTTCACCTGGTGGACAGCAAATAGTGCAAGGAGGCCAGAGTGTTTCATGGCCACAACAGCAATATTTGCAGAGGCAGCAAATTGCTCAGCCAGGAACTGTTGGCCCTAGGGTATGTTTAATGTACTTTATTTATTTGCATGAAACTTAACTAATTCCTTTAAACGAAACAGCTGAGTATGGTGTATAAGCACTCATAATTCAAATTAATACATATTTTGTGGTAAAAGTAAGCCTAAAATTTGCCTATTTCAAAAATAATCAGATTTTTTCTATTGCATGTGGTTGCAGATGAGCCACCGCCCACCTGATGGTAAGTGGTAACCATTGCTCATGGACTGAACTATACAGATACTATTGCCAAGTTACTGCTCACCATTTTATTTCACAAATATATATGAAATAAAAGAATTAACGGCTATCCCGTGCTACAAACAAAACACACCGATGTGCTTCATAGCCAGGCACACGGGAGGTGGTGATACCAACCCACTCGGGCCCGATAGTAAGTAAGTACTACTACCACTTGATACCCAGCCCTACCACCAGTAATGAAAAGTGTGGCAATTGCTTACTTCCCTTAGTCGCCTCATACGACACCCTTGGGAAAGAATGGGATTGTGACACATGTATTCTTAGTCCGTCACCATACGGATAAAAAATAGTATAATGTGATGAGTATTTATGCAAAATTTTGTCAGATACTTTTTTTTTAAAGACCCCTACTCTACGAGTAATCCTTGTATTGCGAGGTACTTTACAAACATACAATTTCACGGACACAGAGTACACCGAGACTCAGAACAACCATTTGTGGATCACACAAAGAGTTGTCCTGTGTGGGAATGGATCACACAAAGAGTTGTCCTGTGTGGGAATCGAACCCACAAAACTGGAGCGGGAAATCTAAACCACTCCACCATTTGTGCATTTGTATTTTCAGTGTCCAATGATTGGATTTATTACTCTATGATTAACAGGAAATATGTTGATGTTCTATAATAAGTATAACATATTGTTTACCTAAACTTGTGGTAAACAATACCTCATTGGTTACATTAAAATCAGTTTTACTCATAACTAATAAAAGCACATTGTAAACTGTTTTAGTGTATTGTCAATTGCTGGCTGGTAACTAACAATAATATTTTATTTATTTAAAGGTGAATTAACAATAACATTTCTCCATATAATTTAGTACCACACAACAGCTTTTGGTTCAAGCATTTGGAACAAGATTCAAATCTATGATTGATTAACTGTAATTGTTTCTATTTCACATGTTTAAAAATAATGATAATATTGCTATTATGTTATAGGTGACATGGTCTGGTGGAGGCCGACAGCTTATCCACCTAGACGCGCAAACCCACGCTCAGCTACAGCAGATGAAGCCGCAAGAACGAGCCGTGTTCGTAGCGCAACTGCAGAAACGACGGCAGTTGTCCTTGCAACGAGCTGCTGCAATTGCTCAACAGCAGGTACTATCTATTTTACCACTGAATTAATGTCATACAGTTTCAGTGGTCTGTCAATACAGGCGGAGAGACGGCACACGGCGGGTTTATTTTGTTGGCCTTACACTACCCTGTTCTTTGCCCCGAACGATGGGTGTGCGGTTAGGTACATTTTTTCCCTTACGGGGATCTTATATTTTACTCTTGCTTTACCCTAGACTCGGAAACTTCAAATCGCATATGTGGGATTTAAATATACATATCATTTGGCAAATGTAGACTAATCTGTGCACATATAAACACTGTTTATTCCTGGCTTTATTGTTGCCATATCTACATTTTCCTGATAAATACTGAGGTATCTCATTAGTATATTGTTTCTAGCCAGGGGTAGTGACTGGCTCACCAGGTGCACCTACGCCGGGTGCGGCTCAAAGTGTTACGTTCATACGAGGCCAGCTGACACCAGGACTAGCGCCACAACAACAGGTAATATATCATAGGACATATATTAGTAACTAGGCTCTGCCCGCGGCTCCGCTTTAGGCAACA
This sequence comes from Leucoma salicis, assembly GCA_948253155.1. Classification (NCBI taxonomy): domain Eukaryota; kingdom Metazoa; phylum Arthropoda; class Insecta; order Lepidoptera; family Erebidae; genus Leucoma; species Leucoma salicis. The sequence goes on along the minus strand of OX411822.1, from coordinate 7,214,685 downwards.
GCTGGTTTTTTTGGTGCCATATCCAGTCCCCTATTAAGTTTAACCAAAAACTATCAAACAAAAAAAAAAAAATGTCCAAATCAGTGCAGTAGTTCTTGCCTGATGTCGAAATAAACACATAGCATCACGCCTGTATTCCCCTAAGGGGTAGGCAGAGGTGTATTACACACCCACAACTCGCCAGCTATGTTTGAGTCCCACGTAATAGGGGGCGAGCCCTATTGACGTCTACCGGGCACATTTCCAAACTCCGGGCTGCTACTGAGAATTTTTCTTTTTAGGAAAAAGCTCAATAATATTGCCTGACCCGGGGATCGAACCCGAGACCTCATGATTAGCAGTCGCATACACTACCGCTACACCACCGAGGCAGCCACTCGAAATAAACTAACAGACTGATAATCTCGCTAAATCGTATTGACATCGCATCGTGACATTGTCATTGGTTGAGAGATCTTGAAAGATCATCGTGATTGGTTGAGCGATTATGGCGACATCACGCGTCTATGTCTCTGCCAATCACAGATAATACGATACGATTTTGTGAATCACATTCTAAGGGGGCTGAATAGCCTAATGCAGTCGGTGTTTTCTTGAATGGACCAAAATACGTCTATGTCTGTGCATTCAAGATATTTGAGAAAAAATTACTGTAATAGGCTTTATAGGCGCGCCTAAACACAAAACAATTTTTTTTAGAATTTTTGTCTATTTGTCTGATTATCTGTTTGTTTGTTCGCGCATCACACAAAAACTACCGAACTGATTTTGATGCAACTTTTTATTTGAAAGGCCTTGATTAGACTTAAAAACTGGTATACATTTTATCCCGCTACTATATCGGGAACCTGAGATATAACCGAAAAACTAACTTTTGGCTGCGGCGAAGCCGCTGGCAAAGGCTAGTATTTAATAATAAACTGCGCGTACATAGTATAATTACTCCATCTCATTGCACGGTTGCTAAGGTATTGAAACTCGGCTGATAATACCAGATTGGTAAAAGGAAATCTCGAAAATTGTGTGATCGGCGATTGCTAATTTTGCAAAAAAAAATGAGATGACAAAACGTTACATAATGAATATTGAATCAAATGAATAACTGAATTATAATTTTGGTAGTGATTAGTGATATCGATCGACTCGCCATACTGTACTGTATCGGAGCCAAATGTTTATTATAAAGGTGCAGTGGCTGCAGCAGGGCGCGAGGGCCACCACCGTTCCAGCTGCTGCACCCGCACCGCCCCCCCAGTCCCCCGGTAAGCCAGTCATCCTCATATCCTTATATATAATATTCGTAATCTAATAGAGTAACGCTATCCTTACCAAGGTTAAACCAGGTTAGGATATTCTTTGTAGACGTTTATAGGTGCTCATGTTGATCGAGACAAACAGGTCTCTGAGGGTACAAAATTATGAGTGTGGTCAATATTTCTGTCAGTAAGACAATTTTAGTAATTATACTATTTTGTCCGTGTGGTGACAGATTAAGAATACAAGTGTCACCACCCCATTCTTTCCCACGGGTGTCGTCTGAGGCGAATAAGGGAAGTAAGCATTTATCATCCATTGCATGACTGGTGATAGGGCTGGGTACCAAGTGGGAGTACATACTTGGTATCGGGCCCGTGCTGGTTGGTACCACCATCTCCCGTGTGACCGGCCATGAAGGATATCGTTGCGTTTTGGCTGTAGCAGAAGATAGCCGTTTATTCTTTCATTTCATATCGGTGAAATGAAATAGTGAGCAGCGGCTTGAGGACACTCTCGGTGTAGTCGAGTCCATGAGTGACGGTTACCATTTACCATCAGATGGGCCGTGGCTCGTCTGACACTACATGCAATAAAAAAATATTATAAAGCTGTGACAGACCTGTGTCTGTACATTTAAGATATTTGACAAAAAAATACTGTAATAGGCTTTATAGGCGTGTCTAAATACAAACCATTTTTTTTTCAGAATTTTTATCTGTTTGTTCGTTCGCGCATCACACAAAATCTACTGAACGGATTTTGATGCAACTTTTTATTTGATAGCTCTTGATTAGAATTAAAAACTGGTATACATTTTATCCCGCTACTATCAGGAACCTGAGATATAACCTAAAAACTAGCGTTTGGCTGCGGCGAAACCGCGGGCAAAGCCTAGTAATATAAAAGTTATAATCAGTTGAAACCGCGAATTGTACAGTTTGTCGCATCTTCTATGCACTCTTACGCCATACATGATTCACACTAGTACATATTTTAAATTTCTGCGATATTTACTATTTAGTAAATATATTACATCCCTGTTGCGTCACATACGCAACACCACTACAGAGAACGATCTACACAAATAGGGAAATCACTGGAAAAATACCAGCGACCTCCTCAAAGAATATTGATCAGTATCGTAATGTAATTTTTGGTATTTAAATGAATCTTATAACGACGCTCCGTATCACATTATAATTTCAATGGGTTATCTAGTTCGGTATTTGTATTATTTCACTACCTTCACACACAATAGTAACGTTCGTATCCTCTCATTCATTTTTTTGGTTTTAATATCTGTGATGGATTGCCACGAAAACGAATGTAAGTTGTATTATTTATCAAAACACAAAATATTTTTGTGAATTTATTAACGCGAGCGATTAATGCAAGTATATATTATCTACGGCATTGTAATCAGTTTTAAGTAGCCATATACCATTTTATTTTGGGATAATTCTTTATCTTTCTTTTTTTTTATTGTCTTCTATATTCTTTTTTTTTTATCTATGAAAACTACACACGCTTGAGTGTAGTGCTAACAATCAGTGGAGCAGCTTAGCTTGGTAAGTGTTGTGTCTCACTCCTTATAGTGTGGTGAACAGCTGTCAAATGTTATGGATGACATAAACTACTTTGAAAACACACTATATTAAGAGTGATATAAATAATATATTCATATTGAGCTTTTTTATATAAAGAAAAATTCTCAGTAGCAGCCCGGAGTTCGGAAATGTGCCCGGTAGACGGCAATAGGCTCGCTCTCTATTACGGGGGGCTTAAACATAGCTGGCGAACCGTGGGTGTGTAATAATCGGGGATACAGACGTTATGCTATGTATTTTTCATATTTTGACTCATTCCTGCACATCAGTTAGGTCTGAGTCCGGTGCAGATCAGAGCAAGCAAAATTACTGGAGTGTTAAGCGTTTAATGTAAAAACCTTTGCAGTAGGTGCGCCAGGAGTCGCAAGTCCAGTAGGAGCAACACCCGGGTCTGGTGGAGTGGAAACCCAAATCCAGCAATTACAGCTGCAAAGACAACAGCATTATCAGCGCTTGCAGCAGCTTCAAGCGCAGAGGGATCATGTTGCCCATCACCATAAACAAGTGGTTAGTATTCTGTGCATTAGTATAATAAAGTTCAGATTTAGACGTATTTAATTTTAAAGTGATGCTTTAAAGTACAAATTATTTGGAAACGAACCTGCGTCCCTTCCAATCCGGGGAAGTGCTCTAACCCCTAACCAACGGCCATTCCCAATCTCCATACCACATATTTTGTCTTTACGACCCGCTAAAAGATCTCATTTTCCACATTTCACAAATTATTTGTTCTTTAAAGTAGCTGAGCATGTCAAGTGCTAAAATATATATTAAAAATACTTATTTACAATCTTTCTTAGGCCACTATTGTACAAATAATAAGTTTCTTTATTCATACCATGCAATCGACACTAGTAATAAGGAAGAGCGAAATACGATAATACAGTTTAAATACAATTAAATTAAAATCATAATCAAATTTTATTAAGTCGATATAGTTCTTTAGTCCGAACAATCTGACAATTGTTCATGTACTGACAGTCAAACATTTCTGAAAACGCTCTCAGGATGGTGCGGGGGCTTGTCCGGCCCCTGCCCCAGGATGCACAACGTTTCCGCATGTAAAAGCTATCGACGCGCCACTCCGCGAACATCCCTGACGCCCTGCAACCCCGGGACAGCCCGAAAGCGTTGTTATATTGCACGCAAAGGGCGCTGTACTGCTTGCGCGTGTACGTGACCCACAACTGCTAGTGTAGAATGACGTAAATTTTGTACATCCTTGAAAAGAGTTATTTTGAGGTCCCCTGAACAATACGCGAATTTGCGGGCCAAGATATTCGCCCTCACAGACAGCGCCCTCCGCTCTCTCTCGATATCTACATCGTCTTTCAAGTCAAAAAGCTTTGAAGTTAAACTGGTCAACCGTTACAATCGCAGCACTTTTTCAATGTGATGGTTGGTATAATATTCGGAAACCTATTCTCCCCGGCTCGAAAGACTATGTATTCGGATTTCTTTGTGTTGTATAACAAGCCATGTTCCTCATACATCCGTGTGGTGATTGACTAAGAATACAAGTGTCACCACCTTATTCTTCCCGCGGGTGTCGTAGTGACTTAGGGAAATAAGCAGTTCACCCTTTGCATCACTGGTGGTAGGGGTGACTACCGTGGGAGTCCGACTTGCTATCGGAACTCTTCTATCTTCCGTGTGACTGATCGTGAAACACTTTGACGTGCTTTAGTTGTAGCGGGAGACAGCCGTCAATTCATCTATTTCCCATCCGCGAAATGATGGTAAGCGGCTTGGCAGAATTCTTAGTATTGCGCAGACCATGAACGGCAGTTACCATTTATCATCAGGTGGGCCGTCGTTCTTCCGCCACCATATGCAACGCGCTTAGCTGCACCATGTCGTCCGCATAGCTGATATTGTTGACGCAGACGTCATCAATATCTGCGGAGTTTCTCTATAAGGCCGTTGACGTACAAGTTGATGAGCCTCGGAGACGTCAGTACCCCCTCCCATCTTACCCCTCACTTCTGTGCTGACTCCCCTGACCATCGTACTACTTGACCTGGTTCATGTACTACTACTTACTTGCACCAGTTCGTAAGGCACAGAGATGACGTTAAGTATCTGCCATAAGATATCATAACAAACTAGGTCAAAGTCTTTTAAAAGATTGAGGAACAGTGCATGTGTCGTGGACACATCTTAGAACTTTACGTTTTGGTCTACCATTTCATGAAATGATTAGGTTTAAATAGGTTTGATTTCATGAAATGGTCGACCAATAATTAAGTAGCCCATTCTATGATCTGGCTGCGACGCGTATACAATGTAATACTGGATAGTTTGCTACAGACACGAGATAACTGTACCAGTTGAAATACTTTTATTAAACCCAAAAATGTGGCACCATTTTCAGTTTCACATTTCCACACTTCGTGTGATCTTGCGTCACTTAATTTGATTTAATTACATCTAACTCGTCCCGAACCTTTAACAAATCCTTAAACAATTATGTGCAATCTAAATGGTCAACAAGAATAGGAGGCAGTTTTTTGAACTGACGAGTTACGAACACGGTAATCATAAAAAGCTCTATCGGTTTCAATAAGTTTACGAAAACCGGTAGACCTTTTCTATCCCTTATATTTTAGCGACGTTCTTTTGAATGGCTCATTGGAATAGATTCGAATAATAATGATTCGACGCTATGATTTCGAGTATTTGACTGTGGGGGTTTACATCTTCGCTCTGACGTGTTCTTATTTATTACGGAAATTTTATTTTGCACATTACCAATTTGTCGTATTACATTACAGAAATATTTTTTGACACATGAAAATACATTACCCGTCGAAAGCACCCATCTTTACCACTAAATATTGTTTGCAATGATTTGTTCACATAGTTTATGAAAGGTGTTATAGGTCGGTCACGACCACTGTCCAGTGGTCAACGCAACTTAATTGTATTTTATTATAGGTGTCACCAGGAGTCACACAGCACGTAGTAGGTGCCGCACCACTCGCTGAGCAAACGGTAGATGGCGCTCTGCTAACCCCCACCACACCTGATCAACAACAAAGTAAGAATAGTCACATTTTTGGTGGTAAACTTGAGATACTGCTGATAGTTTGAATAGCTTATATTAATTCTACCCAAACACCAATATACATCTATACTATTATAAAGCTGTAACAGAGCTGTGTCTGAACATTCAAGATATTTGAGAAAAAAATACTGCAATAGGCTATATATGCGTGTCAACACAAAACATTTTTTTTTAGAATTTTTGTGTTTGTCTATCTGTTTGTTTGTTCGCGCATCACGCAAAAACTACTGAACGGATGCGACTTTTAAACAAACTTTTAAAGACTTAAAAATTGGTATACACCTTATCCCGCTACTATATTGGGAACCTGAGATATAACCGAAAAACAAAGTCATTATTAAGCCATTTAAAAAATTATATCTGAGCCTGCGTGTTCTGTCGTTAAATACATACATATTTTCTCAAATTTAATGATAGTTGTATGACTCGTAGACAATAATTCTAACATTTTCTATATTTCTGTATGTCACAGTCTTTCTAAAACTCAATAACAAAAAAAAACGAATTGTGTGGTTTTGTAAGAGCACGATGCAAGTGTAACTTTTTTTCGGATCGTAGGCATTTAACTGAAAATTTTCGGAATATTATTCGACTTAGGGTATTAAAATCGCGTTTTTAATCTTAACTTAATAATTGGTAAATGGGTATGATAATTTGAAATCAGTAATACACAAGATATCTCTACCTTAATACGCAAACCACGTAACTCCATTTTGACCAACTTTTCAGGAGCAATAAAACTAATTTAAACAAATAATGTTAATGATTTCGTTTAATAATGAATTTACTTTTCAATATATAGATACTATTAAAGTACGTAAACAACCAAATAATTTAAAAACATGAACATTTTAGGTACTTTATCTTAAAAAAAGGAGTTACAAGTTTTACCCATGAAAAATATATATAAAAATTGGAGTTACAAGTTTATCTAGTACCTACTTGATTATAAGTGATAGCCAAAATAACTTAAGTAGATAAAATATTTATTACTTTTAATTGTTTTAAAGTTTTTGCACATAGACTGCACTTAAATAAATCAGTCTGCACTTTAATAGCATAATATTTTTCTTTTATATACCATCATTTTAAAACTTTATTAACAGCCTTTTACACAGTTAGTAACCTAATTATAGGATTTTTTGAAAATGGGCTATTGTAATACCAGTGCAATAACCTATGAAAAACCAGTAATTAAATTTCACTTTTAAAAATATTATGTTGGGATCAATATAAAAATCATTGAGTATAGGGATCAATTAAAACCATTGGTAAGCCAGATAATCAAAAATCATCTATAATATCGGTTTAATGCATGTAAATGCTTCCGATAGATGGCGCTGGTCGTAAAGACAAATGTAATAAGGAGATTGGGATGGTCGAAGTACCTGTACTATAGCTCAGTGGCTTAGAGCACTTCCCCGGATTGGAAAAGACGCGGGTTCGATTCCCGCTAGTACAAAAATCTCTTTTTCCTTATTCTCAAATAATTTATACTTTAAAAAGTGGCGGAGCATGTCAAATGCTAAAAAATATAGATCAAAAATGTTTAAAAAATCGCGCCATCAAATAGTATGAATTTTAATTGCAAAATTAAACTTACTATATCGGTTTAATGCATGTAAATGCTTCCGATAGATGGCGCTGGTCGTAAAGACAAATGTAATAAGGAGATTGGGATGGTCGAAGTACCTGTACTATAGCTCAGTGGCTTAGAGCACTTCCCCGGATTGGAAAAGACGCGGGTTCGATTCCCGCTAGTACAAAAATCTCTTTTTCCTTATTCTCAAATAATTTATACTTTAAAAAGTGGCGGAGCATGTCAAATGCTAAAAAATATAGATCAAAAATGTTTAAAAAATCGCGCCATCAAATAATATGAATTTTAATTGCAAAATTAAACTTACTATATCGGTTTAATGCATGTAAATGCTTCCGATAGATGGCGCTGGTCGTAAAGACAAATGTAATAAGGAGATTGGGATGGTCGAAGTACCTGTACTATAGCTCAGTGGCTTAGAGCACTTCCCCGGATTGGAAAAGACGCGGGTTCGATTCCCGCTAGTACAAAAATCTCTTTTTCCTTATTCTCAAATAATTTATACTTTAAAAAGTGGCGGAGCATGTCAAATGCTAAAAAATATAGATCAAAAATGTTTAAAAAATCGCGCCATCAAATAGTATGAATTTTAATTGCAAAATTAAACTTACTATATCGGTTTAATGCATGTAAATGCTTCCGATAGATGGCGCTGGTCGTAAAGACAAATGTAATAAGGAGATTGGGATGGTCGAAGTACCTGTACTATAGCTCAGTGGCTTAGAGCACTTCCCGGATTGGAAAAGACGCGGGTTCGATTCCCGCTAGTACAAAAATCTCTTTTTCCTTATTCTCAAATAATTTATACTTTAAAAAGTAGCTAGTTCAGAATCGATATTGCTGCTTGTCCACAACCATGTACACCAGAGGAGCTCATGAGCGCCTTTGAGAACGCAATCAAGGTGCGATAGAAGAAGAAATTAATAGTTAAGGTTTGTTACATAGCGATACTCCGCGGTGACTTTAAATCACTACAAAAAATCTAGGTATATTTCGGAATGTTGAAAAACAAGTATCGTTAAATTGAGTATATAGTTTATTGTTAAGCTTCATCAGAAAATATAATGTAGAGACGGCTTGTTAAATATTTTTCAATTCACATTGCGATAAATATTTGGTTTTTAACGACTGATAAAGAACAATTATTTTTTACTTTTTGAGGGATGTTCCTTAAACTATAAGTATTTTCTGCGAAGTTTCTTTTTTTAAATTTTAAGTGTAATTTTTATGTAAGAACCAAGTATAAACTGCATCATCCTAAAGCTACTTTTAAAATATTTTCATGATTTTGTGTGGTAGACAAGCTTCGTCTTCATGAATATAGGCGAATTGCATTATAGTCATAATGAAATCAGAATTGTTCCAGGCGTATTTACTGCCAGATTTTTTAAACACAGAATAATATTCGCTATGTCTTTAAGTGCATTTATTACTAGCTTAAAATGAATTAGGAGTTCAGTAGCCAATATTCTCAGATAAGGATAATTGTAACTCCATTTAAAACATTGCACCATTTATTTACAGTATTATTACTTTAATTATTGAATTCAATATTTTTCAAAACTAATCGACATGCTATCAATATTTAATAAAGACTTCGCATTTTACGGGATACGTAGTAATTTTTGCTTAAAACATAAAAAAGGCACACCGGTCTACATACACAACTTCGCGCCATTGCCCTAGTAAAAAACGTAGCCAAGGGAGTTACAAGGCATGCTTTTGAAAAAAAATTGATGGTGTAGTTAAGAGGTTTGCTTGACCTTAATTTTTAGTTTTACTAAAACACAAAAAGTAACGATGCTTAGAAGGAAAAAATCCAATATTTTTTACGCAGCTATTTCCATCAAAAAGTCAATTTCGACCTTTGGTGGAGTTACGAGGTTTGCGTATTAAGGTGACGATATTCAACTATACATTTTAATTTCAATCTGCGTATTAGAGTACGAAATACATAACAAAAACAAACATTCAGATGATAGACGCATGTTAAAAATAAATGCTATATGGATAGCTGATGCGAGCTATGGGCGCCGCCATATTGGCCTTGGCTGTTCTGCCGAGCGCCTTACACTTTACCCTTGCTCCGCGGCCGGCTGTAATGCAACATGCAATACACGGATGAAAAAAAAAAATAGAGGCGATGAAAAAAAGTTTCACTAAAAATTTTGTAAAATATATAGAAATTATTAATATGTATTTGTATTGTACTATAATATTAAACCAAAATCTCTGTAATATATAATAAACCAATGTAACTTTAATTAACATAATGTTCTCCTCACATAGTAGAGAACACGTGTGTTGCAGGCAACGCTTTGCTGGTCAATCCGAAAACTAAAACAGCTTTGGCCAACATGCTCAGCATCCGTCTCCAAGGCGGTACTGGGGGGGCGGAGCACGAGCCTTCAGCAGCAGGGACCCTTCGCCTCATGACGGCTGCCCACACTAGGCCTTCGCCCCCCTCGGCGGCCCCCCGGCTGCTCCTACAGCATGCTCATCCGCACATACACCACAAAGTGTACGCTCCTCCCACGCGCCCGCCGCCTGCACGCGCGCAGTTCTACGGACATAACCCCAACTTGAAATTGCCGCCAGATCTGTTCTTGCTTGGATGCGTGTTTCATATTGTAAGTATTGTACTGCTCAATTTTAATATTATATTTATGTAACAATTAATAATTGTTAACTCGTAATTTGTCCATTCAGAAGCTGGAAAATAAAAAATATTTTAACTATTATTTTAAGTTAGTAAACATAAAAAACAAATTGTTTTTAAATGTGGAAGAGAAGTATAATGCGAGCGGGATTCGAACCTGCGTCCCTTCCAATCCGGGGAAGTGCTCTAGACCGCTAAGCCATCGCACTGACCAACGGCCATTCCCATTCTCCACATCACATTTGTCTTTACGACCTACGCCACCTAAAGGATGCATTTACATGCATTATTTCAATGTATTAAGTTTATTTTGCAATTAAAATTCATACTATTTGATGGCGCGATTTCTTAAACATTTTGATCTGTTTTTTAGCGCTTGACATGCTCAGCTAATTTAAAGAACAAATTATTTGTGAATGTGGAAAAAGTTCCGTGCGGGGCCGGCTTTAGAATTGTCCCACCCCTCTCTACCCACGGGAGTCGTAAGAGCCGACTGAGGGAATAACGGGGGAGTGGGCAGCAGCACTCCTTCGGGTATTAACAATATCCACTGCGATCGCCAACCCGCCTGCCAAGCGTGGCGATTACGGCATAATCCCCCATGACGGGACCGCTCGTTGTGGCGTTCTCTTGGGGAGGCCTATATCCAACAGTGAACGTTGAAAGGCTGATGGATGGATGGTGGAAAAAGAGAAGTTTGAGTTGTTTTAGTAAACATACTTTTATTTCTAGACCATCATATATTGGCCATTGTTTGGATTCAGGCTATGCAGTGTAAAAATAAAAAAATCAGCCCATGTTATGCAGATGTTTTTCTAAAGCTCAATATGCATTGTTTTATAGGTGGAATATCAGCAATCGTGGGGCGCGGAGCGAGTCGCCCGATGGGGAGAAGCGATACAACGTCGGGGTGGGGAAGTCGAGTCAGTATACTGTGCCAGAGTCACGCATGTGTTATGTGAAACTCAGAAACATGGTGTCGTTATGCAGGTATGCCATATATTGCCTAACCTAACAAAGTAGCTTTCCTTTAAAGCAGACATAGACTATAGGGATTTATTTGAGTAATTTTGAAGAGTTTTTGATGGGAAGTCATGGCGAGCGGTTGAAATCCTTTCACATACTCCAGTAAATTTATTAATTTACGGAAAATTACATAAATGTATAAAGCTAATGAAGTATTCCACTATCGTACATAGTTTACATGGTGATGAAAAAATCCACACCAGATACAACAAAAATAAGTAATTTTGGTAATAAGTTACTAAATCTCCATATGGTGAGAACGAAGAAAGTTCCGCCATATATAAAAATCACTTGTCACAGTGTTTGTTTTCAAAATGTGTGATAAACGAATTATAAATGTGCCACCTGCAACTTATGGCCGAGTTTGCTAGTATTCATAAAAGAAAAACTAAACAAATTATTATAGGAACTCCTAACTAGGATTAAAATTATAGAAGGATTACTTATGCTAGCAATGATTTATTTCGAAATAAACGTGCCAATTAAAATGTGTAATTCAAATATATTCACATGTATATTTCACACTGATTTTGTATCAAGGCACTCCGTGATTCAAAACGCTGTGTGACGGCCTACTGGCTATCGGATGCTATGCTACGTCGCGGCGTAGCCCCTCCCTGGCAAGCTCTGCACCTTCCCAGCATGTATGCCCCTCGTGATCGACCCGCGAGGCATCATCGAGCCGCTATTTCTGGTTGGAGAGACGAGGAGCGGGACCGTATCACGTTCTGTATCGAGCATATTGGCGCTAAGGTACGATTCTGCAAAAAAGTGCCCAATCTTCCTAAGGAACAGGATATGTGTGTGCTCAACTTTTGTATTAACAATGTGTTCATCCACCAGTCCGTTATGCTTCACTGCAAGGCAAATTTTATTTACATTACACCAAAGAAGATCTACGGTGTGCCCATACTGCGTAATACGCCGCATCTTACTGAAACATTATCCGTTTTAATATCAACTTAGCAGGACTACAACATAATCACGGATTAATACCAAACATAAATTTTATACACAACTAGTTATATAATTATCGTATACTCGTTATTTAGATATTTTTATATATATTTTTAGCATTTGACATGCTTAGCCATATACATAAAACACAAAGTGTGAAAATATGAAATCGAAAATAACATCCTACTCGTGACTGTTATTTTCGATTTCACATTTTCACACTTTGTGTTTAATGTATACTCGTTACTAAAATTTCTTATCTACAGTTTGGTCCTTCGAGCAGAGACGTAAAAAATAATGTATTATTATTATTATAGAATGGATATTTTAGGAGGAGAGCCCACCACTCAGCCACGGATTGTCAATCCTGGTTATCTTTGGACTGAATAAACTAAGATTGCCAATCCGCACTCTCACAGATAGAGGAGAATGTGATAATAGCAAAGAAGCATGCACGATAATTGCAATATTGTGGTTCTGAGAGTCCTACCTTATCGCATGGTTGTGTTGCGTTGGTGAGTTTTTTTGTCATCTTAGGTCAATCTTAGGTTATTCTGTCCAAAGATAACCGGGATTGACGATGCGTGGGTGAGTGGTGGGCTCTCCTCCTAAAATATCCATTCTATAATAATAACAATGGACTTCCGCCAAGTGTCGCCTCATTCAATCAATAATTTATTATCCCAAAAATATGTTTTGAATAAATTATGGTACTTCGATAGCCAACTTACATAGCCTGTCTTAGCCCATATAGTTTCTAAATACTTTACTTATAATCACGCAATCTCCCCAGCTTAAAAAATATACTGAAAATTAAGCAATTGTTACTATTATCTCATTCAATTCGTAGTTACCACATACAATCCATCCCCAATGTACCTTATGTATTGCCATTTTAACATCCTAATTTCTTTTACATGTCTTTTAGACAAACTGTGAACAACATAAAAATGAAATATCTATTTTATTTTACAGTTGACTCCATATATGACTCGCGACAACACCGTGCTGATTTGCAAGCGTGCTGAGGGGAACAAATATCGGCGAGCACGTGAGTGGGGCATCCCTGTGGTGACTGCTGCCTGGCTAACGGATCTACTACTCGGAAACATGAGTGCACTCCCACAGGTTCGCAAAAGACATTGCTCTGCGTCCATACATAGTTTGCCCTGAAAAAACCTCAAAACTGGATCATGTGTTGTAATAGAACGTATTATTGAATTCCCATAGAATTATAATTTAATAGCGGACTAGCTGGAAAATCATTATATTACAAATACTGTCTAAATAACAATGAAACTGGAATGTAAATGGACCAGTTTACGTATGACAGTAGATTGGTGTTTCACTACCTCTTGTAATAGTTTTCAATTCAGTTGGATTATAATCCTAGAGTTGCGTATTTCCAACGCTAGATGGAGCTCTATTAATTTTTTACGTGTTTCAAAAAATATTTTATCTATTCATTTTCTATATACAATAAAGATTAGATTACTTTATTCATAGATAATAGTAACGTATAGATCACCTGACAGCTCGATAACGCGTAACCAATTTTGATTTGTCAATGTGTGCGTTGGATAGTGATGTAAGTTTTAAGAGTTAGACTGACTATCGAAAAAATTATAAAACAAATCAGTTTCTTTAACGAACTCGCTCATTCAAATATCATCTTCAACTAATGAAACAACAGACATAATAAATTAAAACAAACATAGTTAATTCGTTTTTATTTATTTCACCAGCAACATCAGTCAACAATATTATGCATTTTATAAGGAAATTATACACTGCTTTTAGCCACATAAACCTACTTATAGGGTAACCTAATTTTTAAATTAACTAAATTGACTTGACTGACAATATCTGCTGTAGAAATTTTATTGCATTTTTTTTCATTAATGTGTTAGGAGAAAATGTTCCAAACATTTAGGATAAATATCGACAATATACCTTGTCGATAAAGTCAAGCCCTAGTGTACATGTACCTAAAAACTTTTCTACTAAAATCTTGCAAATATGTAACAATGCAACATATTTTTATGTAAAATATAAACAGTAATCATGAAATTGAAATTAATCTGTAACTGAAACAGAAAATATCAGTAATTATGACCTAAAATAAAAGCATTTAAGTTGTGATAACATCCTGAGAACTCACCTGTGAAACATGCAATTATCAGGATTGTTTGCATGATTTACATCACAGGCACTCACGGAATAAACAACCATTGTATTTAATAGTTATAATCATAAAATAAACAAGATTTATAACACAGATAATTCAAAAAACCGCGAAAGTAATTTCAAGCTAGAAGACTGTAGAATACCTGTCATTCAAACGGGTTACAATGACATTAGATTTGCTTCCCTGTTTCATCTTGCTATGTTGCCGTATAAGATTTTCTTCTCGCTCACATGCTTTGGTGATCTATACGTTATACTATATCTATGACTTTATTATTTTAATTTAGAATGACATTTTAAGTTTGTCTTATATTAATAGTAAAAATAAGTTATAAAAGCAGGGACATCTATTAACAAAATCTATTGACAAAACAAATTGTGAGATCCAAAAGCTTATAAAACAAAACTTCTGATTTTTGTCTAGATTTATTAATTTTACACACAATTTCAAAATCAATTCCAAAAGTGTAATTCAGATTTAAATATAAACTAACAATGCTTTAAAAAAAAATCAAAGAACAATTGTATTGATTGATGATTGTACTTCAGGTAAACATGGCAGCGCATTGTATGTACCTATAAATAGTCCCTTCAAATACTTTTTTCTTCATTATGACATGGAGCTAGTCTGTGTTAAATGGAAATATGCAATTTGTATTATAAAAAATACTAATAATTATCATAGCCCCTATGCTACTATCGTACAGGGCGAAAAATGCCATTCTCCTTTAATTATCTACAGTGGTCGGCTCGATCGGGGAATTACCACTTTCTTACTTTTGATTGATCAGCGTGAAACAACGGTAGGTGAGTGAGAGCGCCGGAGGCCCAAACCCCCTCCCTATCCTTTCCTTAGTATCCTACCTATCCTTTCCTTATTATCCTATCCATCCACCTCCTATCCCTTTCCTTGGAGATGGCAACGCGCGAGTGATGCCTCTGGTGTTGGTGTTGCTAGCGTCTATAGGCCACGGTAACCGATTACCCTTACCGTGGGCTGTAAGCTTGTTTGCCACCTATGTAAAATAAAAACAGCTTAGCGGTTTTGTAGCGTAGCAATACCAGAGGCATCGCTCGCGTGATGTCTACTTCAAGGAAAGGGATAGGAGGTGTATTATCATTCATCTACACCTCCTAGCCCTAAGGAGAGGATTTGGGCTTCCGGCATTCTCACTTACCATACAAAAGACAATATTAGGACAATACCTACCATTCTTATCACGCATATCTTCTGTAAGAGTGTGGTGGCTGGCCGATCGAACCGGCTTGACATATGTGTCAATTGTAGTATATTGATATCTTATGAGATAGAGAATCGATGGTTAGAAAATTGTTATTTCTCTTTTCCAGATCGAAAATGCGAAATATCAACAGTTCAACTTGACGAGTCCATTCCGAATGGATTACAGCTTAGTGTCGCATTTAATGAGTAAGTATCCACATCACTTGGCATAAGACGTCTCAATACCTGGACTACTATGCTGGTATTTTTTTTTATTGCATGTAGTGGCAGACGAGCCACGGTCCATCTGATGGTAAATGGTAACCGTCGCTCATGGACTCAACTATACTGAGAGTATTGTCAAGCCGCTGCTCATCATTTCATTTCACTGATATGAAATGAAAGAATAAATGGTTATCTTCTGCTACAGCCAAAACGCAACGATGTGCTTCATAGCCGCTCACATGGGGGATGGTGGTACCAACCCGCTCGGGCCCGATACCAAGTGAGTACTCCCACTTGGTACCCAGCCCTACCACCAGTCATGCAGTGGGTGATAATTGCTTACTTCCCTTAGTCGCCTCATACAATACCCGTGGGAAAGAATGGGGTGGTGACACTTGTATTCTTAGTCCGTCACTAGATGGAAAATTCTTGCCAGATGAAGCCATAGCCTAATGGTATTAAAAAAGACTGTCATGACAGTGCTTTCGAGTTTGATTCCAGTCTAAGGTCTTCGCACAGCATCACTACTGAATTCTCGACACAATCGTCTATCGTGTGACAGACAGTGCAACACTGGTGTTTTGATGTTGTTATATATTTCTTAAGCGTTTGACATGCTTGGACAAAATGTGAAATCGAAAATAACAGTCACAAGCAGGAGTCGTACCTGCCCCTCCTGCAATGCCGTCTCAGATGCTTGGCTTTCTCGATGTGTTTTGGTTGTAGCGAAAGATAGCTATGACATTTCGACTTTTTTCTAAATTACACGAGTGTTTGCTTGCAAATTGTATTTGCTGGGAAACCTGCACGTATAAGACATTTTCTCGACGGCTTGTGTAGTCTGCTAACCCAGACTGGGCCAGCGTGGTGGACCATTCACGTCAATAGTGAGACAGTGCTCAATAGTTAAATACATGGTACATCCCCAGACGCGTGGAAGATGCCCATAAACATAACGCAAGAGTCGCACGAGCGCGCCAAGCGCAGCGCCGCGGCCGTAGGGGGGGGGCGCCGTGCCAAGCGCCCGCGCCTCGCCTCACCGCCACCCCCGCCCTCGCACGGGCCCTCGCAGCCCCCCCCCCTGCACCTAGCGCCCCGGGTGCTGTTCTCCGGCCTGCCGCCCAACGATACCAACAAGCTTGCCGCTAAAGTCAGGTATGATCATGTATGACTCGAAAATTAACTCACAATAGGTTAGCCGAAAAACGAAGTCACACAAATAAATCAGTCTCTCACTTCACTCATTCAAAAGAGAGTGTAATTTAAATAGCAGTGTTTGCTGGGGAAGCCCTGCCTCTAGCCTTATTGGTGAAACAACACAAATTTATTGCCAGCAATGAATCTGGTAGATTTCGCGTGCTAATGGTGATAATTACAAGCATTGAGTAGTATAACTTTCTTTTGTTACAAAGGAATATCCTGTAATATATTTAATTACAGAGAAAATAATTACAAAACGGATGAAAACAGCAACCATGTCCACGAAGATCTTGTAAACTAAGGTAGCAATACCAAAAACAACTCCGCCTCACAGGTTACTTGAATGTAATTAAATTTTCATTTGACTGGGTTATTTAGAGTATGTACTAATTGTGACAAGTACCTTTGTCCCCGTAGTTTAATATGTAAACTAGAAATCATAGATTTCTTTGGTTGTCCCGTCATGGTATATTTAACTATATTTATCTAAAAATTGGTGATAAGTTGAACATTAGAAAATACAGTAAAACGCCATCTACTGGTGAGTAGTATAAAGCGAAAACAAAAGAAAAAATCGTCCGTGGAAAAATGTATGTTGTTTGGTAATACGGTGTCGGAATATCTCAATGTCCAAATATGTATACCAATACCAATCTTTAAATATTATGTAGATGTTTATGTACCTTATGTTCGTCTATATAAAGAGTTAGATTTTATTACATTAGATAAACAGTTGTTGAGAGATTATATTTGGGAGATAATGTTAGTTTTTTTGGTTGTGGTAAAACATAGCTAGTTATTAAATCTTTGAAATGTATTTTAGCTATATGATTTAGTAATGGGGTATGCGCATATTGGTGTAGGGCCGGCTTTAGAATTGTCCCACCCCTCTCCACCCATGGGAGTCGTTAGAGCTGACTGAGGGAATACCGAGGGGAGTGGGCAGCAGCACTCCCTCGAGTATTAACAACATCCACTGCGATCGCCAACCCGCCTGCCAAGCGTGGCGATTACGGCACTATACCCCCAATTTGGGAAGGCCTATGTCCAGCAGTGGACGTCTAAAGGCTGATGGATGGATGGATGGAAGCGCATATTACAGAAAGAACAGGTTAGGTAGCATAAAGCAGTAAGTATAAGCTACTAAGATTGTGTGTGTGCTGGAATTGCATAATGCAACCAAGGGCTGCAAAACCTGTACCTAGTTTGATTCTTAGTCCAATTTTCAGGCATCGTACGGCACACCTCTCTGAATTTAACCATTTTGATCTGTATTTTAGCACTTGACATGCTCAGCTACTTTTTAAAGTACAAATCATTTGTGAATGTGGAAAAAGAGAACTGTGCTGAAAAAAAAAACAAGACTCAACAAGTAACTTATTATTGATTATTATTATTTATTATTGAAGGTAAACATCGTAGGGAGACTGCAAAAACTGTTCCAGACTGCTTGTCTGCCAACACGCATTTGGTTAGCGAGGTAGACTGGGGGGAAATTTGTGTAGTTTTATATAACAGTAGTATTAATTAAAAAATATATATAATACTGTCTTTCAAAATAATGATCATCTTTGCAGGCAACTTGGCGGGTTAGTAGTTACTTCGGCGGCGGAAGCCACACACCTCGTTATGGAGAAACTAGTACGTACATGCAAATTGATTAGCTGCCTCGTCACAGTTAAACATTTACTGACCCCAGAGTGGGTGAATGAAAGTCAACGGCTCAACAAATTTGCTGACGAAGCCAAATACGGTTTGCGCGATGAAAACTTTAATAGCATGTTCAAATGTGACATATCTGAGGTGTTGCTGTGCGGAGAACAGAGGAAGAAGTTGTTCGAAGGTGTGACGTTTTTCCTCACGCCGTGCGTGAAGCCTTCTAGAGGTGCCTTGACTGAAATGATAGAGCTGTGCGGAGGGAAAGTGGAGAAGAATCGGCGGTCTTATGTGTCTATACAAGAAATGCACAATCAGAAGAAGTACAGCTACTTGGTACTGACCGTGCCGAACGATTTACATCTAGTGTATTATCTACTGCAGTCTGAGAAGACATTGAATGTGATTTGCAGTACAGAAGTAGTGTTGACCGCCATTATGAGACAGAAACTCGAAATTGAAGAGTTTCTCGTCAAAATAGACTAGTTTTTTTATCTAATGTAGTTTAACTGTTGATTAAATAGTTTTATAGAAATACGATTTATGTGAGTAGGAAAATGTTTAAAGATGGTATACGACAATACTTGTCACTTTAAGATTTATAAATTGTTGTAAGTGTCATAAATTACACAAAATCCTATTTTTGGACCCCCTGTAAATATTGCGTCATAAAATCTGCGAACGTCACGTTTTTTTAAACCTAATTATTAAAATTCGAATTATTAAACTATTTAAAGGTTTTTACACACAGTTTATTGCAAGTAAATTATAAATTTAAAAACCGTGATTGGCATATAATAACTATTTGCAGTCTCCCAAACCAAAACACGACCATATTATTAATTATATAATCCTGTTACTCTACGAGGAGAACTCCCTAGCAGTCGGACAATCGCAGGTTATAAAAAAAGGAAAATATCAATTTCACCATTATATTATTATTATCACTCCGGACCACGCGAGTCGATCTTACTCGACTCAATCTTAACCGAATTAAATAAAAGACAAGCAAAAGTCGTTATTTTAGTGAGACTATTTTTAAAGTACCTACTCTATGTGACTATTTCATTAAACTACATTTTTGCCTATTTATTTACCTATATGTATTGACAATATATAGAGATATTTACAAAAACGTTTTCAGTCTAAAAACAAACGAACTTTAAAAATAAAATTTTCTGTTGGTAATTTATTTTCTCGATTTATTTAATGGCTTTTTGCAAAACGCTATGTGCTTAAAATATAAATATTAACATCACCATCTCGTCCCCGCCTCATTTCGGTCCACCAGTATATTTACTAAGTACCATTTTACAAAGTAATTACACTATGAAGTTACAAAGTAATTACACTATGAAGTGCAAACAGGTTTTATACTGCGCTGGTAGTAAACATGCATACGGCCCATCTGATTGTGTTGGGCTACCGGATCACACAGACGCTACTCTCACTGGATAGAAGACAGAGAGGATGATATGTAGGGGGTTTGTGCCTCCTGCGATCTCACTCACAATATGAAACAACAGTTATAGGAATACCTACGGCTGTTTTTGATCTATAGTTTTAGCATTTGCATTTTTCAAAATGTTTAAAAAATCGCGCCATCAAATAGAACAATAAATAATAACTTTAATTGCATAATTAAACTTACTATAGTGGATAATTGCATGTAAATGCGTTCCGATAGACGGCGTTGGTCGTTAAGACAAATGAAATTGGGATGATCGAAGGATCTGTACTATAGCTCAGTGGCTTAGAGCACTTCCCCGGATTGGAAAAGACGCGGTTTCGATTCCCGCTAGTACAAAAAAATCTCTTTTTCCTTATTCACAAATAATTTGTAGTTTAAAAAATACCTACGGCTGCTTCACGCTGATCTACATCTCCGATAGAGCTGGCCCATTTATGCTTGGACAAGCAAGGCTACCACTATCGGCGCTTTTAGAAATTATCTCTGTTCCACAAAATAAAGAAAACTTCAAGCTTACATTATGATATATTGTAATACTGTAGTATGTTTTTATATCATCTCGGTTATAAATTGGCTACAGTATTATTAAAACACCATCAGATTTTGCAAGACGTCTAGCGTCAGTTTTATTGAATTTTAGTTTTTAGGGAAAATGAGTTCATTTTAAAAAAGTTCCCTAATCTATTTATTGAAAGTTTATTGTCATGTCAACCCTGAATCTCTCGTATTCAATTATTTTGTTGAATTTCTTAGTCCGAACGTTAATATTTCTATTTTTTTTATCGTGCATATTGCGTTGATTTTAACTGTTAAGGAAAAAGTTTAGATGAGTTTATATGTAAATATGTTTTATTGTAAAGGTCTGGACCATGATGTATAAATTTGAAAAGATTATCCTGTAATGAATATAAATGTTTTTCGTATTATGTTGTTACTTTTGATTTTTTATTCCTAAAAAGACATTCTATTAGTTATGGTATTAAAGAACAAATTTTTGTGTTGAGGTGCTCTGGACCGCTAAGCTGTAATCCACCTTCACAAATAATTTGTTCTTTAAAGCAGCTGAACACGTCAAGTGCTAAAATAGATGTTATGGTATTAGTTAAAGTAGTATTGTTATTTTTTTATTATCTTTTATGTTGTGAAAGTAATGCTTTCCAAACGCGCCACTTTTTTTTTTAATTTTTTTCCATACACAACACACATAGCATCACGCCTATATTCCCCGAAGGGGTAGGCAGAGGTATATTACTCACGACTCGCCAGCTATGTTTAAGTCCCACGTAATAGGGGGCGAGCCTATTGACGTCTACCGGGCACATTTCCAAACTCCGGACAGTTACACCACCGAGGCAGTTAAATTTTGATGTGACACTGATTATCGCCTTGTTTGGTGTGTGACATTTTTTTCACAACCCGTCACTGTCGCATAATTGGGCACGGGTCTCCTCTTAGAGTGAGAGGAGGATTTAGGCCGTAGTCCACTATGCATACACAGTGTAGGTGGCAGGCTACATAAGCCATCAAAAACATCTGTAATTTTTCTCAAGATAAGAAATTAGTTTTGGAAGTGGAAAAAGGGAACTTTACTGCAAGCAGGATTCAAACATCATTCAACGTCTACTGCTGGACATAGGCCTCCCCAAGAATGGGGGATAATGTCGTAATCGCCACGCTTGGCAGGCGGGTTGGCGATCGCAGTGGATGTTGTTAATACTCGAGGGAGTGCTGCTGCCCATTCCGGTATTCCCTCAGTCGGCTCTTACGACTCCCGTGGGTTGAGAGGGGTGGGACAATTCTAAAGCCGGCTCACAAATGGAATGCCACACAGAGTGATTTGGTGCGCACTGTGAAATTCCGCACGGGTCGATTAGTGACCGTGCGGTAGGTATATAATTTCGAAAAGTCGCACATTTTGCAAGGTCTCGACCTAAGAATGGAACTGACAAACTGTATACCTATCTGTCTTTGTAGTACTTGATGTTATCACCAGGCTATCACGTGTGAAACAGCGTGAAGTCATTGAGATTAGGTACCGAATGAGAGTCCACATGGTACTAGACCCAAACGCCTACTCGTTCGATCATGATCAGTTATTTGTCACCAACAATATACAATCTTCACTAATATTATTAACCCGGAAGTGCGTTTGTTTGTTTTACGCCATAAATACTAAACCGATCTGCGTGATAGTCTGGAACCCAGAATAAGAAAGGACTTTTAGTCCAATCGTACTGTCAACAGTAAGACAGGAATATTAATCCAATCATATCTGCAGGCTTGCCACGAACTCTTATTGCGATCCAGGGACCCAAACTGAACTGAATCTCAATTTCGTACCATGACGTGTCAAAGACGCAATCTTTTGTTTTTTGCCGAATCAGCACATTATCTGAATCGCAAACATGACATCTTTGTATTGAAATTCGTACCATGAACTTACTTGACAACCTAAAGAAGATCGTTCAATTAGATATCATGGTACGAAATACAACAACACGCCATTTTGAATTGCGTTGGAGTTAATCGCTAGTTAAGAGTTCGTGGTAGGCCTGCTGCACTGTCTAAAAATAGGCCTTGAATTGGAAAGTGAACCGAGGAATCCAATTTTTTATATGTTATTTAAACCGTGGTGTTTTCCGCCATCTTGAAAATTATAAATAAGTCCTGACCCCAAACATCACATAAATTATTACAATTGGCTTCTTTGGCTTACTTTCCAATTCAAATGTAGGTATATAATGACTGGACTACTTAGTCTAGAAAATGACATAGGATACTTTCCATCCTTTTTTTTTTGTTAAGGCGGGAAAAAATGTTCCTAACCGCACACCCCGTCGTTCGGGGCAACGAACAGGGTAGTGTGGGGCCCTCACCCACTAAAGAAACCCGCCGTGTGCCGTCTCTCCGCCTTTCTTGGAGGGGCACTGGAACTATGTCACATTCCTTCGGTGGTCCGCCGGCGGAGGATACTTTCCATCATGGAAAAATAAATAGTTCCCTTGGGATAGCTAGATTTAGTTCTTAGATAGAGATAATTACGATGAGTGACTGTCCTCTCTGGGCTACAGGTAGTCTTCTTTTTTTATTATTATTTCTTGTAGTGGCAGACGAGTCACGGCCCATCTGATGGTAAATGGTAACCGTCGCTCATGGAATCAACTATACTGGGAGTATTGTCAAGCCGGTGCTCACCATTTCATTTCACCAATATGAGATGAAAGAATAAACGGCTATCTCCTGCTACAGCCAAAACGCAACGATGTTTCATGGCCGGTCACACTGGAGATGGTGGTACCAACCCGCTCGGGCCCGATACCAAGTGAGTACTCCCACTCTGTACCCAGCCCTATCACCAGTCATGCAATGGATGATAATTGCTTACTTCCCTTAGTCGCCTCATACGACGCCCGTGGGAAATAATGGGGTGGTGACACTTGTATTCTTAGTCCGTCACCACACGGAGTATCTGAAGGAACACTGTGAGGTTTAGGAACAACAGTAAGAGTAGCCTACCGTAATTTTTCGCTGATCTTCTATGAGAGGATGGCACTTCCCTGATCAAGCCGGCGGCTCATTCATCCTCATCATATAGCCTATAACACTAAAGATTTTTACTTACGAAAAAATTGTATTACACTAGATTTTAATAAATTTATTGAATCGTAACAGATCAGTAACCCATATACTTAAATAAATAAACTAGCGCACTCTTGAGTCAAGGTTCAATTACAAATGTAACCTACACTTAAAAATAATAATTAATTGTTAACGACGAAAATTAACATAATGATATCCGAATCATGTTAATTACTCTTGATATAGGGGTCCACGCTATAAATATATAGCTACCCATTCATCTTACCTAGTAAGAATATTGGAGCCCACTCTTCAAGGCCACAGGGCTGTTTTACCCCGGATGCAACCGGTATAGAAAGTTTTGCAAAACGATGTGACTATCATATTAAAGAACGATTGTGTGGTCACGGATGAGAAGGTACCTTTTTGATGTGAAACATCTAATGCGGAGGGAGGGCAAAATCGGCTGTTAGCGTGGCGACGCTTTTATTGTACTTGTCCCGTTCAAATCTTGCAAGTTAAATTTGACACACTTCCGTTTCCGATTGAGCTGAAATTTTACACGCATGTGTAAAATTCACTATCACGTAACAATGCAATATTATGATGACATGGAGCTGATCTGATAATGGAGCTAGAAGGTGGACATAGGAACTCTATAATGAAACGGCGCAACCCCATCGAGTTTGGGCTCGTTTGAAATGTCCTGACTAGAACTTCAGTCATAGATGATATCCAGGGTCTGATGATGGAGCTGGAAGGTGACCACAGTAACTCTGTAATGAAACTACGCAACCCTATCGAGTTTATACTCGTTTGATTCGCCTTAAAGAGTACTTTGTCAAGTTATAATCATTTTATTTCTACAAAATAATTTCGATGTTTTCACATCTACTAGACGTCCCGCGACGTCTAGTTTTTTATTTTGTTTTGCCGTGTGCCGTCTCTCCACCTTTATTGGCGGGCCACTGGAACTATGTTACATTCCTTCAGTGGTCCGCCGTTTGCTTACCCTTTCGGGTACCCTCTACTGAGCGACGCACCGGCACACGGAGCATCGCACCTTCGCGGGAGGCCTTGCGGGTGGCGGACGTTCCCCAGTCCATCCACCCGCAGCCTCAGCTAGGGCGGCATTAGGCGCAAATACTCACGCTTGCGCCGCCCCAGTCGCTGGCGGTGGTTCGGGTCTGCGGAAGGATCAGCCTCCCTGGCCCTCTCCGCCGCTTCCTTCCGCGAGATGACCTCGTCGCAGAAGATAGCGACCGCGGCCCAATTCCTGTCGCTGCCAAGCATCGCTCTAACGACGCTTGGCAGCGAGAGGTCCTCCTATTGCCGCGACGAGTTCACGGCGCTGACCGCCCCAAGCCGGGCACGACTCGAGTGTGTGCTGCGCCGTGTCCTCGTCGCAGCCACAATGGTGACAGCCCGGAGTCGCTTTCCTCCTTGCGACTATGTGCAGATATCTGCCAAAGCAACCGTGCCCCGACAGCACCTGCACTA
Organism: Leucoma salicis; assembly: GCA_948253155.1. NCBI lineage: Eukaryota > Metazoa > Arthropoda > Insecta > Lepidoptera > Erebidae > Leucoma > Leucoma salicis. The sequence continues at coordinate 7,189,472 of OX411822.1, read as the reverse complement.
GTCGGAAGGTAAGGACTCCGTGCCGTCGCCCCGCCCACTCCTCCAGCACAGGCTGGAGCGCCCCTACGGTCCGGAGACCAGCTCGGGGCGCTTCCAGCCGTGTCCTCCATCTGGCCATGGCAGTTCGGCGGGCATCGCCCTGCCACCTGGCCACCTCCCTGGGTGGGGGACGACCACCCACCTCTCGCTCTTGCGACGCCCGCCGATACACTTCAGCGAGCACCTCCGCCTCCAAGCCCTACGGGGGGGTTCCGGCCAACGCGCAGGCCGCTTCCGTCGACACCGTGCGGTATCCGCGTATGAGCCTGGACGCGACGACTCTTTGTGGTCTCCACAGAAGAGCCCTGTTCGGCGCGTCCAGGCACTCCGCCCACACAGGTGCACCGTACAGCGCCATCGACCGGACTACCCCCGCATAAAGCCGTCGGCACGCATTGTTGGGTCCGCCCATATTCGGCAAAAGCCGTGCAAGAGCGGACGCTGCGCCGACGAGCCTCGGGGACAGTTGGCGGAAGTGCTCGCAAAAGCGCCACCGCCCATCCAGCACCAGGCCCAGATACTTGATCTGGGCCTTCACCCCAATTCGGACCCCGTCCACCGTGATTGAGGCGCCAGCAGGGGGCCTCCGACTTGTCCAGGGCCACCCTAAGCCCCAGCGCCCCGATCCTTCTGACCACCTCCGAGGTCCCTAAGGTGGCCAGGAACGCCGCTTCCTCGAAGTTTCCGCTCCGGGCCACGACCAGCGTGTCATCCGCATAGCAGATGACCGCCAGCCGACAGCGTAGCACCCAGTCGTAACCGATGTCCCACAGGAGTGGCCCTAGAACCGAACCCTGTGGGACACCGCACGACATGGGTCTCCTCACAACGTCCCCTATTCGGCTCTCATAGAGAACGCTGCGGCCCTCAAGATAGTCCGCCACCAGCCGCCTCAGGTATACAGGCACCCCGTGATACTGGAGCGCCTCCCTGATGCAGCTGAATGGCAGACTATTGAATGCGTTGGCGATGTCAAGTGACACCGCCAACAGCACTCCACCGCCGGCGACGACCTCCGCAACCGCGGCCCTCTTGCGCATAATCGCACCAACCGTCGAACGACCAGCCCGAAAGCTGAACTGGGCATCCGACAAGTCAGGTCTGACGTCGTGCAGGTGCTGGACGATGCGGGCAGCGAGGATTCTCTCCAGCAGCTTACCCGCCTCGTCCAGCAGCACGATGGGCCTGAAGGCCTCGACCGAATCCGGCGTTCGCCCTGGCTTCGGCAGGAGTACCAGCCTCCTCTCCTTCCAGCAGTCAGGGAACCGTCCAAGCAAGAGGGCGTGTGCTCCGCCCGTCGTGGGAATAGGCCCTCGACCACCTCGGTGAGGCTGGGCTGAAGGGCCTCCGTGAGGGGGGGGGCCTGAGTGCTGAGCTTGTTCAGCGCCACATGGTACGGGCGACCCCAGGGGTCATGGTTGAGACCGTCCAGCATCTCCTGCCTTTTTTCTGTTTTGGCGCGGCAGATGGCCAACTTGAACGCGGCCCGCGAAGTGCTGTACGCCTTGTACAGCTAGCCCTCCCGCTCCCCATCGTGGTTGCGCCACCGACTGCGGGTGTAGGACCTCCGGGTAAGAATGCACGCCACACGGAGGTCCGCCAGCTCCTGGCACCACCAGTAGAGCCCCTTCCTCGGAGGAGGACGTTGCACTCGGGGCATGGCCGAGTCGCACACCTGCGTAATCGCAGCGCGATATCGGCCAGCCTCAACGTCCAACCCCTCAGTCAGGGCTGGTGAGGACAGCCACGATTGAACGATAGCTGCCTCCACCAGCAGGTCCCTATCCAGCCTGCCCACAGCCCACCGCGGGAACGCGGGAGTTCTGCGCGCCGTGTGACCCCTGCTGGAGTCCTGAAGGGACCGGGAGACCTCAATCCGGATGTACCGATGATCGGACAAGGTCTCAACCCCCTCCAGGCCACGCCAGTTCCTCACTCATGCTGTGACGTCGGGGCTAGCGAACGAAAGGTCCACTATCGACCCGCCCCGTCGCCGCACGCACGTGTTGACGGAGCCTCTGTTTAGCAAACAGAGACCCGTCGACGCCGCCCACTCTACCACCGCCGCTCCACGGGTGTCCGTCGCAGGGGACCCCCACGCCGTAGATTTGGCGTTGAAGTCCTCGACAACCAGGACATGGCTAGGTGCCAGTCACCGTATCGAGGTCTCCAGGCTGTTAAGCCAGACCTCGAAAGCAGCCAGACTCCGATTGGGGGAGAAGTACACGCCGTACAGCGTAACTCCCCCCCAGTCGGCTGCTACGTATCCCGTGCCCCTGTCTCTGATCGACAAGGGTGGGGAGCGCAGCGGCGTGGATCTGACGATTGCCACGGAGCCATCGCGGCTGCCCGCCCAATGAGGACGGTCAGGAACGCAATAAGGCTCCGCAGCTACGGCTACACCAATCAACCGCTCCACCATGGTTTGCAGGAGAAGATCCTGCGCCCTGGCGGAGTGGTTGAGATTCGCCTGGAGGAGGATAGTGTCACGGTTGAATTTTAAGCCGTAACCATATCCTCCTTCACCCGAGACGGTGGCGAAGCCGCGGTGGGTGGGGGCAGCCTGGGCTGATTGGCTTGTCCCCTCCTTTTTTGGGCCTGACGTCGGGGGTCTACATCCCTCCCGCCCCATGCAGTGCTTGGCAGGCCTATTGCCTGCCGCGCATGCGGGGCAGTGAGGGGTAGCGGTGCAGGTTGCCGCCCGATGCCCTGCCTGACCGCAGCGGAAACAGAGACCGCTGCAGTCAAAACAGTTAGTGCACGTCGGCCGGGTGTGTCCGACCGCACACGGCACACATCATTTAGACTATTTACATATTATCATTTCAAAGCGTTTTTTTAAGGAAATGCCGTGTATTAGTAATTGACACTTGAACATTAAGATAAGCTGTTAGTGTACCAACAGTGGATTGGGACCCTATTGTGTATTCACCACACAAACTTAAGTGATTGCCTCAGCTACGAGTATTTCATACTAAACTACTTAGGTCTTCAACTTTTATAACTTTTTTACACATAAAATAGCATCAACAACCTAGCATCACGCCTATATTCCCCGAAGGCGTAGGCAGAGGTGTATTCTACACCCACGGTTCGCCAGCTATGTTTAATTCCCACGTAATAGGGGGCGAGCCTATTGACGTCTACCGGGCACATTTCCAAACTCCGGGCTGCTGCTGAGAATTTTTCTTTTTACGAAAAAGCTCAATAACACTGTCCTACCCGGGGATGGAGCCCGAGACCTCATGATCAACAGTCGCTCACACTATCGCTGCAGCACAGAGCCAGTTATTACACATATTATTATGTAATATAATATATTTGAAACGTACCGCACTTCGCGAGTCGCGTTCAAGTTGGCCATCTGCCGCGCCAAAACAGAAAAAAGGCAGGAGATGCTGGACGGTCTCAACCGTGACCCCTGGGGTCGCCCGTACCGTGCGGCGCTGAACAAGCTCCGCACTCAGGGCCCCCTCCCTCTTACTGCCTCGGTGGTATAGCAGTAGTGTATGCGACTGCTAATCATGAGGTCTCGGGTTCGATCCCCGGGTCGGGCAATGTTACTGAGCTTTTTCCTAAAAAGAAAAATTCTCGAAGAATTTTAGAAAAGGGGCCTACGTGTGAATTTGAGCAAAACCAAAGTAATGGTTTTTGAAAGAGAAGAAGCCAGAACAGATGTTAGAGTAGCAATAGGAAATGGTGTGCTAGAACAAGTGGATGAATTTGTATATCTTGGATGTGGATTCAGTCGGAATGTAAGGTACACCACTGATGTAGAAAGAAGAGTTAATGCGGGAAATAGAGTGAACGGAGCATTGGGACAACTTCTCGGCAGCCACCACCTCAGCCAGAAGGCACGTGTCGCAATACACAACGCAGTGCTTGTCCCAACGTTATTATATGGAAGCGAGAGTTGGGTATGTAAAAAGGAGCATGAGAGCAAAATCAATGCAGTCGAAATGCGATCTCTGCGGAGAATCTGTGGAGTGAGGCTGACTGACCGCATTCGTAACAATGACGTAAGAGAGCGTGTAGGTATGAAAGAGAGTATTGGTGTAAAGATGCGAAAGGGAATGCTCCGATGGTTCGGACATGTGGAAAGAATGCCGGACGAGCGACTGGCTAAGAAGATATACAATGCGAAAGTGGAAGGATGTAGGTACAGGGGGAGACCGAGACTTACCTACCTAGACCAAATTGGTCATGTATTGAAGGAAGGTGGAGTCAGGAGTCTCCGAAACCGGCGAGCGTGTATGAAGAGAAAGAGAAGAAAGAGAACTATGAATGTTGAGGAGGCGAGAGATGTATGTAAGAATAGAGCCTCTTGGCACTCTGTTCTCTCTGCCTACCCTGCAAGGGAAATGGCGTGATGATAAGTAAGTAAGTAAGTAGTAAGTAAAAATTCTCAGTAGCAGCCCGGAGTTTGGAAATGTGCCCGGTAGACATCAATAGGCTCGCCCCCTATTACGTGGGACTTAAACATAGCTGGCGAGTCGTGGATGTGTAATACATCTCTGCCTACCCCTTCGGGGAATGCAGGCGTGATACTATGTTTTTTTTTTATAACTGTACCACAGCAACGTTACATCCTTTATTTTTATTTTTTTAACTATTATAAAGCTGTAATAGAGCTGTACATTTAAGATATTTGATAAAAAATATCTGTATTAGGCTATATAGGCATGTCTAAACACAAAACAATTTTTGTAAGGTTTTTTTGTCTGTTTATCAATTTGTCTATTTGTTTGTTCGCGCATCACCGAAAAACTATTGAACGAATTTTAATGAAACTTATTTGGTTTGATAGCTCTTGATTAGTTTAAAAAACTGGTAAGTATACTTTTTATCCCGATACTATATCGGGAAGCTGAGATACAACCTGCACAGATGGCGGAGTGGTTTAGATAGCGGCCTCCCGCCCGAGTGTTGTGGGTTTGATTCCCACACACAACAAATCTATGTGATCCACAAATGGTTGTTCTGAGTCTGGGTTTACTTTGTGTCAGTAAAATTGTATGTTTGTAAAGTCTCCCGCGATACAAGGATTATTCCTTAGTGCAGTGTTGCATAAATAAAAAAAGGCAGCCTATAAGTAGGTAGGTATATAATAATAATACATTTTATGGATGGGAAATCTTATGTAGTGCCATAGGCTTAAACCTAAGCCTACATACACTATACAACTTTATCTATTCCATTATAAAATATATTTTCGTTGCATAGATAAGGTTTAAATCAAGGAAATCACTCTATATAATATATGTATACAAAGGATTATATTAAACTACTTACTTTACTATTAACCTATTAGTTAAATTTTAATATCTTATCACATTTTATTTGTTGATCCGTGGTCTGACTGTGAGCGGGTATTTAAATTAAGTCACCGAATAGTCGATTCAACATTCTTTTTTCATTCATCCATCCATCAGTCTTTCAACGTCCACTGCTGGACATAATTATGCCTACCTAAGAGAGCGCCACATACATTTTCTAACAATTGGAGCAAACATTTTGGTCTATTTTAGCACTTGACATGCAGCTACTTTAAAGAACAAATTATTTGTGAATGTGGAAAAAGATAATTTTAGTGCAAGCGGGATTCAAACCTGCGTCCCTTCCAATCCAGGGAAGTTCTCTTGACCGTTAAGCCATCGCACTGCCGACAGCCATTCTCAATCTCCACATCACATTTGTCTTTACGACCCACTCCACCTATCGGATGCATTTACATGCATTAATCCCATATAGTAAGTTTGATTGGGGCGCAGGAGGGACGCTGGTTCGAATCCCACTCACACTAAAATACTCTATTTCCATATCCACAAAGAATTTGTTCTTTAAATTAGCTGAGCATGTCAAGTATAATACTTATCAGAGTGATGACGGCCTAAGATCGGCCACAACATGAGATTACCAATACTAAGATATGCACCATATACCTATATAACAAAGTCGGGTTAGTTACACCAGTGGCATCACCCCGTGGATGTCATATGAGTGAGGCGACTAAGGAGGGTAAGCAGTTATCACCCATTGCATTACTGGTGGTACGGATGTGTACCAAGTGGGACTTCTCACTTACTATGGGACTCTAGTGGGTCAGCATTTCTGCACTACTAGCTTCCGTATGACCGACCAAGTATATGTCGTAGTCAGATCATAGAAAATGGCCGACCATTTCATGAAACCTAACCTAACAAAACTTTTAAGGCGGAAAAAAATGTTTCTAACTGCACACCTCGTCGTTCGGGGCAACACACAGGGAACAGGGTAGTGTGGGGCCCTTACCCACTAAAGAAACCCGTCGTGTGCCGTCTCTCCGCTTTTACTGGCGGGCCACCGGTAACATATTTGATTTTTTTTTCACGGACATTTTCACACAACGCCCTCTGGTCCGAAACTAAGCTTAACGCTTGTGCTATGGGTTTACCAGATTACGGATATAATACATATACTACTTTTTTTTTGTAAATACATACATATCATAGATAGAAAACACCCAGACGCAGTACAATTATCTATGTTCATCACACAAATAATTGTCCTGAGTGGGAATTGAACCCACGACCTCGTGCATGGAAGTCGGTTATACTACCGACCACGCCACGAGGCCCGTCATAATATATTACATTCCTTCAGTGGTCAAACCTAACAAAACCTAACCATTTCATGAAATAGGTACATGAAGTGTCCAATTAAACCGTTTTGTCTTTATTTATTTACATTTAGATTTCTGCATTAGCATAAGATGTAAAGCTATGTACTTAAGTAATATTATTATGCTCGTGTCATACGCTTGTTATGCATCCATTCCTTATCTGCGAGATAATTCATGGAAAATTATGTACTTAAAGATGTTTACAATAATTTTTCTTACTGGCTACAAGTATTTTTTTAACTAATGACGATGACTGACGAACAATCTGATGATAAGTGTTAACCAGCACTCATGCATCCTTAACTCATCGCACGCACAAAACTGGTTTTCGCTTAAGAATTCCGGGTGCACGGCCGCTCTAAGCCTGGTGAAGTTTTGCTATGATCCATCCATCCATCCATCCATCAGCCTTTCATCGTCCACTGCTGGACATAGGCCTCCCCAAAATGGGGGTTTACCATAATCGCCACGCTTGGCAGGCGCGTTGGCGATCGCAGTGGATGTTTTTAGTACACAGGGGGAACGCTGCTGCCCGGTCCCCCGGTAATCCCTTAGTCGGCTTTTACGACTCCAATAGGAAGAGACGGGGTGGAGCTATTCTTGGTGCCAGCTCCACACGGCGAAGTTTTTCTATGATGATGATATTATGTCAATCGTTTGCCCATATAATTAATGTAGGGTTTCCATGATCCCGCGAAGGCGCAACGCTCCAGTGTCTAAAGGCGTCGCTCAGTTAGGGTACCCGTAAGAGTTACAGAATATTTAGTAGGTGAAACTACCCTGTTCATTGCCCCGAGCGATGGGTAATGCGGTTAGGTATATTTTTCCCGCCTAAACAAAAAAAGGTTTCATGATTTCGAATCCATAAAAAAATATTATTATAAATAAGGAACTTATAATTATATTTTTAGTAACAGCATGTCCACTTTCTTTTATTCTATGGACTTATAGTAATATTATTAGCTTTTTTAGCAGAATAATCGTCCGCCACCATGATGCATCACAAAAAAAAAGGTTATTAGACCCTCTAACGGGATTCATACTAAATAATTACGCAACCCTATAAATATTAAGATATTTTTATGTAGAAACTCTTTACCTGCTTAAGAGTGATCTTCATTTAGGTCCGATTTCACCAAAGTGGAATAAGTTTTATTCCAAGGATAAAGCTCGTACTTACTCTCAGATAACCATGTTTTCATTTCACCAACTACTTATCCTAAGAATAACAAAGTTATACGAGGGTAACTCTTATACCCACCAATTTTGAAGGAATAACGGGCTTATTCCTCAGGATAATTGTTATAAAGGGGAGGATTAGGATAATTAAATAATTATTTAGCATTGCATGCTCAGAAAATGAGGAGGAAGTGTTTTTCATTGATTTTACCATGACATAGATTCAATGCTGGGTCAAACGCAAAAGGGCTCCTTTTTAATTCCTGCTTTGGATATTTTACTGCTGTGGATTGAATAAGCAGGGCCATTGTAAAAAATGTGTCGTGATTTTATTGATTTCTTGCCTCAATTGCATGTGATTATGTTATTAATCTTAATATAATCTAAATACATTTTAAATACAAAACTTACCTAAATCAAATTTTGTAAACCATAAATATTTGTGGCGTTGTCAAAATAGACAATATTTACAAGAGTGATATTGAAACAATTGAGTTAACAAGCACCATTATTAATTAACGACTTCAGAATAGAAGGAGTTCTTACTGTTTTAAGTAGTTATTTGTATTTTTATGTATGGTCACGCCGCATTACTTTTTTGTAAGAACCGATTATGATAATTATTTTTTCTTGGAAAAGGGAGACTTTAAAGGTGGTTCCATTAAGTATAATTTTTGAATTGGTATCTGATCTTGGACTTCTAAGTTACGCAAATGATCTCTTTAACTTTATTTGTGATTAAGAGGGTTTCATAAAATCTAAAAACAAGCTTCGTAATAATTATTTTTTATATGAGTACTATTATAAAGCTGTAACAGAGCATGTCTGTACATTTAAGATATTTGAGAAAAAAAAAACCAACCCGAAAACCTGAGATATAACCCAAAAACTAGTTTTGGGTTGCGGCCAAGTTGCGGCGGAGCTGCAGGCTAGTATTTTATAGTGTTAAATTAGAAATTACGCGTAAGTAATACGCTCCGCTCGCTGTGGTACTACGGCCTTAACGTTTAACTCCCTATATAAAGAATAAAATATAATCATCCTCACTATTATTCCGCACAAGTCTTTGCAGTAATTACTTATATTTATATTAAAAAAATACCAACCCGATAAAAAAAAAATATTACAATTAAGTCGGTACATTAAACATGGTGAAAATATATTTGGTTATTGGCACAATATTATTATTTAAACCACATTCGTGTTGGGTTGTCAACGATATAAATACGAGAATATTGGCTGATGTGTTGGGCGATGAGTACGATGACATCGAAGCAGCAAATTTAGGACGTGAAATAAGTCTTATTTATCCAGGTAGGCACACGTATTTATAATAAGATTTTCCCATTTTTTGTTCGGCAAAAAACCACTAGATTTTAAGCTCTTTAAAGTCAGTATTTTCCAAGAAGCGTATAGGAATGGCTAGATAAGTTTAGTCACACGTTTTGGTTTAAATTTATAGTTTAGAGCTTAAACCTTTGGTTAGCTTAAAAATATGGAACATGTTTATTGATTTAATATGTATAAAGTACGTAAGTATTAAAGTTAAAGAGAAAAAAGACGTCTGTTTAAAACTAATTTGGCACCATTACAAATTACTTTCTTGCAATTTATTTAGAAAGTATATATTTTAAATAAACAATTTATATTTGTTCTGTAAACTAGCATGTCAAGTGCTAAAATACAGACCAAAATATAGAAATTATTTGTGAAAATACTTTATTTTCATGCAAATATAGATACATAAAAGGCCAAGCTAACCTTTTTTTAAAGGCAAATATGTAAAAATGTTCCTAACCGCACACTCGTCGTTCGAGGCAGCGTGAGGCCTTCACCCACTAAAGAAACCCGCCGTGTGCCGTCTCTGCGCCTTTATTGGCGGGCCACCGGAACCATATTACATTCCTTCAGTGGTAGGCCAAGCTAACCTAAGCTAAAATGCACACCTAGATAGGTAGACCGGCAATCTCCTGCTACAACCACAACACACCGATGTGCTTCATGGCCAGTCACACGGGAGATGGTGATACCAACCCGCTCGGGCCCGATAGCAAGTGAGAACTCCCACTTGCTACCCAGCCCTACCACCAGTAATGCAGTGTGCTAACTGCTAACTTCCCTTAGTCACCTTGCACGACACCCATGGTAAAGAATGTGGTGGTGACTTCCTCACTAACTGAATTATTTTAATGAGATATGTACTTCTCATGGAAGGCAGGACTTTTAATCTATTCAAGTTTGAATGAAAACTGCCGTTTGTTGAATTACGATACCTACTCATACAAATATTTTTGTTATCAACTTTTGCTGATTGATCAAATATTGCTAATAAACTAAATTCTGCCTACAACTTCGTCTGTGTGGACTTCAGATTTGGATCAATATCCTACTACTTAATATTATTATAAGATTACTTTCTAAAGATTATTAAATGTTTCAATATTTGTCCGTCAATCACGCCTAAACGGCTGAGCGGATACGGGCGAAATTTTGTAGGTAGGTAGATGAGAAACTGGATTAATATTTTATTGCGAAAAAAATAATAGTCCCCTATCCCATTAGAGAGTTCCTGTGCGATATGCCAAGAACTATATGGACCAAATTTTGAATTCCCCGTAGACGAAGTCCCGGGCAAAAGCTTGTTATATACGGCTCATCCTTATTTCTTCTTTTTTTTGTTAACGCGGAAAAAATGTTCCTAACTGTACACCCCGTCGTTGGGGGCAACGAACAGGGTAGGTAGTGTGGGGCCCTCACCCACTAAAGAAACCCGCCGTGTGGGGGCCTCCTGGCGTAGTCGGTAGTGTAACCGACTTCCTTGCACGAGGTCGTGGGTTCGATTCCCACTCAGGATAATTATTTGTGTGATGAACACAGATATTTGTAGGTACTGCGTCTAAAATAAGTATTAGTTGTTCAAGTTTGGTAATATTTTATATCCGGTGTATCTTTTCAAAGGTCACCGCAATCATACTAATATTATAAATGTGAATGTAAGTTTGTTTGTTACGCTTTCACGCGAAAACTACTTAACCGAGCATCATGAAACTTTGTACACATATTATTGGGGGTATTAGAAGTAACATAGGATAATTTTTTAATAAATAAAATATTTTTTACGAAAGATAAAAAAAAAATTGTCATTTCAAGGGTTGCTTTATTTATTTTTAAGAAATTCCTCGCGGATGAAGTCGCGGGTAACAGCTAGTACAATATATTTTATGAAAACTAATATATTTTCGAAATTGAGCTGCCTCTAATTTAGAAAAGTTAGTAAGTACAGTAAAGAAATAAATATTCACGGACATTTTCACACAACGTCCTCTGGTCCCAAACGCTTGTGCTATGTGTACCAGATTACGGATATAATATATACTACTTTTTTTTTGTAAATACATAAATATCATAGATAGAAAACACCCCGACGCAGAACAATTATCTGTGTTCATCACACAAATAATTGTCCTGAGTTGGAATCGAACCCATGACCTCGTGCACGAAAGTCGGTTACACTACCGACCACACCACGAGGCATTAATACATCTATCGTGGGATAGGTACGTACTTTGGACCTTAATAAAGGAATAGAGCGAATGTTCTTGTATTCACCTTAATTACATACCGTGCAGATGGCTTGTTTCAGTGATCACCGTGAAGAAAATAGATTAAAAAAGGAGGAAAAATCAGTAATTAATTCTACAAGGAAACTTCAAGGGCATCTTTTTATATTCAATTGATCTTCTATTAGATAAAGAGCCTAATTAAGTCTTCGTGTAGTTTTTATATTATTCCATCGATGCGAAACAAATGACAAAAAGTTACTGATAACAAACTAGTTGTGCTCTTTATTAGTAGTGTTAAATAATTAAGTAAATGAGACCTATACAAACAAATATTTGTGTAAGTGGCAAAAAAAGTGCCGTTCCTCATTTTATGTATGTACCAATTTGATAGTTTTTTCAGCGTTTGGTGTGATTGATGGACAAACTTCATAATATCTTCACAAACTTTCGAATTAATAATATTAGTAGGATTTTTAAGACAGCTGTTTACCTGTATTTTAAAAGACAAAAAAAACAAGACGTCGCGGGACGTCTACTAGATGTGAAAACATCGAAATTATTTTGTAGAAATAAAATGATCATAACTTGACAAAGTACTCCTCAAGACGAATCAAACGAGTATAAACTCGATAGGTTGCGTCGTTTCATTAAAGAGTTACTGTGACCACCTTCCAGCTCCATCGTCAGACCCTGGATACCATTTAGAGACAAAGTACTCGTCAAGACAAATCATACGAGCCCAAAGTCGATGGAGTTAAGTCGTTTTATAATGGAGTTCCTATGGCCACCTTCTAGGTCCATCATCAGACCCTGGATACCATGTAAAGACAAAGTACTCGTCAAGATGAATCATACGAGCCCAAATTCGATGGGGTTGCACCGTTTCATTATAGAGTTTCTATGTCCACCTTCCAGCTCCATCATCAGATCAGCTCCATATTATCATAATATTGCATTGTCACGTGACATACAGATGCGTGTAAAATTTCAGCTCAATCGGAAACCGGGAAGTGTGTCAAATCTAACTTGCAATATTTGAACGGGACAAGTAAAATAAAAGCGTCGCCACGCTAACAGCCGATTTAACTCTCCCTCCGCATTAGATGTTTCACATCAAAAAAACTACTGCGGACGGTATTAACACAGAATAAATACTAGTCCATGAAAAGGGGTTATGCTCAGAGCCTTTCTACATGATTAAATCATCATAATACAGAGTGGTGACGGACTAAGAATACAATAATGTCACTACTCCATTCATTCCCACGGGGGTCGTACGAGGCGACTATGGGAAGTAAGCGATTATTATTACATTATTTCATTGCATTACTAGTGAAAGGGCTGGGCAGCAGCGCGTTAGTACCACCATCTCCCGTGTGACCGGCCATGAAGCACGTCGGTGTGTTTTGGTTGTAGCAGGAGATAGCCGTGTATTCTTTCACTTCATATCTGTGAACTGAAATGGAGAGCAGCGGCTTGACAATACTCCCGGTATAGTTGAGTCCATGAACGACGGTTACCATTTATCATCAGTTGGTCTGTAGCTCGTCTGCCATCATAAGCAATAAAAAAAAACATAAGTTAACAAGAGTACGTAACTGCTCGCAAGGAATACGAATTAGTCATAAATATGACAGCAATGATATTTTCTTTTTTATATACAACTAGCCTTTGCCCGCTGCTTCGCCGCAGCCAAAAGCTAGTTTTTGGGCTATATCTCAGATTCCCGATAATTATAGTAGCGGGATAAAATGTACAAGTACCAGTTGTTAAATCTAATCAAAAGCTATCAAATAAAAGGTTGCATCGAAAACCGCTCAGTAGTTTTTGCGTGATGCGCGAACAAACAAACAGACAAACACAAAATCTAAAAAAATATTTTTGTATTTACACACGCCTATTATTACATTTATTACTTTTTTCATGAATCTATCATTAGCGACACTACAACTCATACACATCTTAACACTATCATTCATTCATACACACATATAATATCACACACAATATATAAACCATATACTCGCTTTATAAAATAACTAGCCTTTGCCCGCGGCATCGCCCCAGTTAAAAGCTAGTTTTAGGTTATATCTCAGGTTCCCGATATAGTAGCGGGATAAAATGTACACCAGTTTCTAAGTCTTATCAAGGCCTTTCAAATAAAAAAGTTGCATCAAAATCCGTCCAGTAGTTTCTGCATGATGCGCGAACAAACAAACAGACAAACAGATAAATAGACAAACAGACAAAAAATCTAAAAAAAAATTGTTTTGGGTTTAGACACGCCTATATAGCCTATTACAGCCATTTTGTTCTTAAATATCTTGAATGTACAGACACAGCTCTGTTACAGCTTTATAATAGTCCATCCATCCATCCATCCGTCAGCCTTTCAACGTCCACCGCTGGACATAGGCCTCCCCAAGAGAACGCCACAACGAGCGGCCAGTCATGGGGGATAATGCCGTAATCGCCTGCATGAAATAAAACATCATTACAACGTTGCGATCAAGGATGAGCTGTTAAGTGTCCTAAACTAGATTCTGCCCGCGACTACGTCCATGTCTATGGACTTCTGAATGTAACTACGTCACTCTACCGGCACACAAATGATCTTTAAGCAAATGTTACTATTGCACAGATATTATCCATTATTCCCGGATTAATAGTAGTTTATGACTTCATTCGGCTTCTGGACTATGCATGCTAAATTTTATGATGATCGGTTTAATAGTTATAACATAAATGCGTAAGAAACAAATAAACGCAATTTAGCTTTTATAATATCGGGATAGCGGGAAATGGTACAGTTAGTGGAGTGGTTTCGACACAGGTTTCACATAGCTCGTGTTGCGGGTTCGTATCCCACGCTAGACAATTCTTTATATGACCTACAAATGGTTATGAAAAAGAACTATGTTTATGGAATCTGTCACGTTTACTTGATTTTCTACTATCCCGACGTTTCGAATACTTTACAGCATTTATGATCACAGGTGGACTACTTACTACCACTGAAAGAATGTAATATGGTTCCTGTGGTCCGCCAATAAAGGCGGAGAAACGGCACACGGTGGGTTTCTTTAATGGTTAGGTTAATTAAGGTAGACAGCTGATGTCAGCTGAATCTGCAGACTCGTATCGTATTTATACTACATACGGGACCATAGATATAGTATACGTTATACTAATATCTATGTACGGGACAGAATTGTGTTTCAAAGTCTTACTAATATTATAAATTAAATGCTAAAGTTTGGATAGGACTGAATTACGCTATAAAGGCTGAACGGACCTGAATGAAACAGAACACAGAGATAGACTATACTTAGTCATAACCCAAATAAACGTAAGGTACGGTTCTCGTGGGACAGATGTATTGCACGCCTCATAAGCGAAGCGTTGAGGTGGGTACTACTGTCACTTCACCAAAGATAACTGATTTTTCAAACTTAAAATGTCTGCAATGTTGCACTTGTAAAAAAAAATTAGACGTCGCGGTACGTTTACCAGATGTGAAAACATCGAAATTATTTTGTAAAAATAATAAGTATCTAGAAATAAAATGATCATAACTTTTTCAATGTGCTTGTATAAAATTATGATATGTGTAAAATAACGGAAATGGACATAAATCATCATCATCCGGCCCTGGATATCATCTAGGGCCGAAGTACTTGTCAAAACGAATCAAATGATTTCAAATTTGATGGGATTGCAGCGCTTTATAGCATAGTGCACATGGCCATCCGGCTCCATTATCAGACCCTGATTATAGTCTAGGACTATGGTACTATTCAAGATAACTCAAACTAGCCCTACATCGATGGGTTGTAACGTTTTATAACGGAGTTCCTATGGCCACCTTCTAGCTCCATCATCAGACTCTGGATACCATCTAAAGACAAAGTACTCGTCAAAACGAATCAAACGATTCCAAACTCGATGGGGTTTCGTCGTTTCATTACAGAGTTACTGAGGTGACAATTCAACAGTAGTGACACCTTCAATTTTATTGTGAAAAATGAAATTATGAGGCGAGCACTTTTGGATTTTCCAATTTTGGGCCAGGCTATTTTAGCTTAGTACCTATTATAGCAATATTTGCATAGAGATCATTGGTGTGCTATAGTGACGTATGTATCTTGAGGTACATGCGGACGAAGTCGCAGGCAGAGCCTAGTTTATACTCTATTCTTTTTTTTATTGTTTTTGATTTGATATCACATCCGTTAAAATGAAGGAATGCGCGGATTTCTCGAGCTACAACAAAAAAAGTGTCATGTGGAAGACTGTCGTACCGACTCGCTCTGGTCCGATACAAAGTCAATACTCCAACTCCTACTACCCTAACTACCAACCCTACCACCAATATTGCAATGGATACTTCTCATAATCGCCTCGTACGACTCCCGCGAGAAAAAATAGGGTGACGACACTTGTCTTATGCTCTGAGTCCATGGACAACTCGTTATTTAAAGAAAGAAAGAAAAACAACTTTATTGTAACAAGCAAAAAATAACAACTAACAAACTAAAAAGAAAAAATAAATAAAAAGGAAACAGTACACACGGTTGAGATACTTAAATAAATAAAAAATAACTGTGCTTGTCACAAAACTGCACGCAGACGCGCTCAACGCTTTTATAAAAATAATAATAATAAAACTCCAATCATATTTACTGTGGCAGGAATTATCACAGAAATGTCCAAGTGCATTGTGATGGAAAAAGAAAAAAAGGAGATTATTTGTACTACTATTATTAGCTGGTTTAACCCACAGCTCCATCCATCCATCCATCAGCCTTTCAACGTCCACTGCTGGACATAGGCCTCCCTAAGAGTACGCCACGCTTGGCAGGCGGGTTGGCGATCGCAGTGGATGTTGTTAATACTCGAGGGAGTACTGCTGTCCACTCCCCCGGTATTCCCTATACCTTCTTTCATACCTCGTTCTCTTCCGTCGTCGATATGAATGCAGTCAGTCAGCCTAACTCCACAGACTTTCCACAGAGATCGCATTTCGACCGCATTGATTTTACTCTCATGCTCCTTTTTGCATTCCCAACTCTCGCCTCCATAAAATAATGTTGGGACAAGCACTGCGTTGTATGTTGTGACACGTGCCTTCTGGCTGAGTTGGTGGCCACCGAGAAGTTGTCCCAGTTGCTCCGTTCACTCTATTTCCCGCATTTACTCTTTTCTCTATATTTAGTGGCTTCCATGTCGACTGAATACTCAAGTATATTTATTTATTTTATACTGTATTGTAATATAAGGTAAAAGAGTAGGTAGCTATTTCCATATAACTCTATTGAATTATGCGGCGCACGTCAATAAAGCCTAGTCGCATGCTGTTTTCTGACATCAATAATTGTCGCCATACTTCTAGTAAATTACACAAAATATTAATGAATATAAAACAAAATATAAACCAAACCTTCCTTTTATAAACCAGCCAACTTAGGCAACTTACAAATTTCTTTTTTCATTTAAATTTTTTTTTTGTTGTGAACCATCAACAGTGTTTTAAATAAGATAACAATGCAAGTAGGTACCTACCTATGTAAATATGACTGATGATGTGAGTTAACTGATTAAACATGAACTAAAACTGCATGAAGTAGGTACCTATTTGTTTACATATTAAACTGATAGACAGGTTGGTTTTCCCGTATTTCTCTTTATGTAGATGGTCTAGTGTTTGTATAAGCTTTGTGAGTATTATTTTCAACTGTGAATGAGATATTTATTGATATTTTGAATTTTATATTTTCTCCATTTTTTATTGCCTGATAGCCTGCTGAGCCCAACTGCGGGCACTAACTACGTAGGTTTGTACTATAGGCACTCACACTGATAATAATATCATCATCTGTTTTCATGTCATTCAAATCCATCGCAATGGGATATGTAGTTTATAAAAGGTACCTGTACGATACTGTAAATAGGACATTTTTAAACATAAAAGGAAAAATATGAAATCGAAAATAACAGTCACGAGCAGGATTATTTTCGATTGCATATTTTTCAATTTGTGTTTAATGTATAGTGTGTGTATTCATATCTTTGTTAGCACACGAAATGTGACAACTGATTAGGGAAGAAAACATCAATCTTATATAATTTTTGCTTTGTTTTAAAGACAACACCCTGCACCAAGGAATTATCCTTGTATCGCGGGGGACTTTTCAAACATATAATTTTACGGATACAAAGTATACCCAGATTCAGAACCATTTATTTTGTGGATCACAAAAAGAGTTGAGTCCCACAGGACGTGTGGCAATCGAACCACAGAACAATTTATACTAAAGAATCGAACCCACAACACTCGGGCTAAACCACTCCGCCATCTGCGCAGTCAATACGACGGTTTAATTTTTATTACCCATTGATCACTTATATTTTCTCTCTAGCCTACATTCATAAATACACGTAGACGAATTCGCGGACAAACGCTACTTATGAACACTTTCTAACATTTACGCGAATTTTACACATTTTGAAATAAAACTACGTTTACGGAATCTATCGCGTTTACTTGATTTTTATGCTATCGGAACGGATCGGATCGGAACGCGGCCTGACAGAAAGATCCGGCCAGAAAACTCAGTAGGCAACAACTTGTTATGGATTATTAAATTTATGCGGAAAATACTAACTAGTCACTACTGTGGGTTTTATCTACACAATAAGCGCTTAGCTTCTATTAAAATCAATATATTTAATAACAGAAACTAATAATCAATATTGTCTTCTTAATGGTAGTTCTTAGATTACTTAAAACATTTTAATTGGTAGTTTGTGGTAGAATTTTTAAGCACTAAATATAAACAAAAAATTTTAGAACTTAAAGGAGTACTAATTTTATTATACTAGCTTAAAATCTCATACATTGTAAGCATAAAACTTAGAGTAGATATTTTTAATTGTGTTTCTAAACGAATATTATGTGGGTTGAAATAAATAAACCAAAAATTTGTAAAATCATATTACTGTGGGTAGATGAAACCGTTGAGTCAACATATCAGCTTTGGACATCTACCATCTAAGTCCACCCGTGATCATGAATGCTGTAAAGTATTCGAAACGTCGGGATAGCATAAAAATCAAGTAAACGCGATAGATTCCGTAAACGTAGTTTTATTTCAAAATACTTATGAACATTTAAAGACTAAAGTGGAAGTAAAGTAAACAAACCTATTATTATTTTAGAACAGGTAGGTATAATAAATATATTGGGTAATATAGATAGTGATAAATTCACTCTCTATAATTTGTTATTTAAACTATAAAAGGCATAGTTTATTGGCTAAGGTAATAAAATATTTAGATCTAGGACAAGTTTTATAGTTTTACACACAAATAGATAGGTATGTGATAATAACAATTAATTGTGCATCAAATCATAATGTAAAATGGTGTTTCTGGATTAAAAAGGGTCAATCTTTACTATTTACTCTGAATGCCATGACATGATATTTTTTTTCTTACAGGCACAAAATGGTGTGGTTCTGGAAATATTGCAGACAATTATGACGATTTAGGTCCAGAGCGGGAAACCGACATATGTTGTCGAGAGCACGATAGTTGTCCTGATATAATTCCTGGAGGCGATACCAAATATAACTTGACGAACCCCGTATTTTATACTAGGTACGTATTTTACCATGCGGATATTTCACAATCCAGTGAGCGAGTTGGTTGCCTACACTAACTTTCCTCACGATTGTTTCCTTTACCAGGTAGGGATAATTTATTTTAAAGGGAGCACGGTGGATAGGTTATTAAGGAGATGATAGAAAGGATAATAAGAAGAGGATAGGGAGGGGCTTTGAGCCTCCTTCTCCTCCTTCTTTGATCTTTTAAAGTCTCGACCTCGGATTGGGAACGAAACCCGATATCTTTGTTTTTTTTTATTGTAAACAACTAAGTATCGGACGGCGCAACGTAGGAAAACCTCTCACTAAGTGGAACAATGATCTGGTCAAGGCCGCAGGGAGTCGTTGTATGCAGGTAGCATAGAACCACTTGTGGTAACAGAATTGCTTGGAGACGCATATGTGACTAGTAGATACCTACGCAACGCTAACGGATATATGATAACGATGAATAATCTCTACCTTGTCAGTAAGCCCCATGTTGGGCGCCAATAATAAACAACCACAGAAGTTCTTTTGTATATTCAATTTGAAATATACAAACAAACCTTTTGTTACATAATGGGTATATCATAGATCGGCAGAAGTTTTCTACCCATAGACGATTAAAGTGAAACAAATGCTACATGAGTATTTGATTTCGTTTAGTGGCAAAGTGCTAAGTTTACGTAGGAACATAAATGAGATGTGGGTGCGTTACAAGTTTTCTTCTCTAAAGAATACCTCCATCCATCCATCAGCCTTTCGACGTCCACTGCTGGATATAGGCCTCCACAAGAGAACGCCACAACGAACGGTCCTGTGTCGACCGCATCCTTACAGAAATTTACACGTTCTTAAAACATACTTTTCAGGTTAAATTGTGACTGTGATAACAAATTCTACAAATGCTTGAAAGGAGCCGATAAGAAGTCTGCGAAGATAATAGGAAATATATATTTCAATGCTCTGCAAACAAAGTGCTTTAGGGAAGATTATCCAGTAGAAAAATGTCTGAAGAAAGGAGGGTATGTACACTGTTATCACTATGAATTAATAGCCACACTCTGTCATTTCACAAATAATTTGTACTTTAAAAAGTGGCGGAGCATGTCAAATGCTAAGAAAATATAGATCAAAAATGTTTAAAAAATTGCGCCATCAAATAGTATGAATTTTAATTACAAAATTAAACTTACTATAGTGGATAATTGCATGTAAATGCGTTTCCGATAGATGGCGTTGGTCGTTAAGACAAATGTGATAAGGAAACTGGGATGATCGAAGGATCTGTACTATAGCTCAGTGGCTTAGAGCACTTCCCCGGATTGGAAAAGACGCGGGTTCATTTCCTGCTAGTACAAAAAATCTCTTTTTCCTTATTCACAAATAATTTGTACTTTATATTATATACACACACATATCAAGAAAAAACCCTATTTTTAACACTCATGATATTTTTGATGCCATTTTTGTTATTTATACTAGTAATACAACTGTTTAAAAAAGTTCTGTCTTGGACGTCCGTGTGCTGTAGGTATGTTCGGATAATGTATGTTGACACGATAACGATCGAAATACTTTACTAATCGAGTATTTTTTTTTCTTATACGATTCAGTATAATTACGAATAGAGCCCTATCACTTTTCACGGTATGATTCTATGTGGTATAATTGTTATTAAATAAACAAAAAATAGTGAATATTTACGTTCGACTCGACACTAAAATCAGCGCTATCCTTATTTCATGAGAACTACTTCTATAGACCAATATAGAAGTACTTCTTAAAATTAGCGCTAGATGGCGTATAAGACATGAAAACCACAGTACTTTTTGAAATTAGCGCTATCTATGTGTTTTATTGAAAACTACTTTGTAAGACCAATACATTAGTAGTTACTTATCAAATAATGAATTTTATTGTGAAATTAAGAGGCGTGCACTTTTGGATTTTCCAAATTATTTGAGCATTACAAACAAAAAAGCCACTTCAATTTTATTTATTTGTATAGATTACAAAATCTGCGACGCAGATCCACGTAGCGCAGGGCAGACCTGCGCTACGTGGATCTGCGTCGCCTGCGTCTCAGAATACGCTTAGCCTAATTCTTTTGACACAAGTTTTATCTTTTACTACGTACTTCAGCTGTTCTATGTTACAATGCAAACTGGCATTTCCAAGGTTGTATTTTTTGAACCGCTAACGTGCGACGTTCCGTGTCGCTCAGTAGAGGGTGTACCCGAAAGCGTAAGCCACCGGCAGACCACTGAAGTAATGTAACACAGTTCCAGTGATCCCCCAAAACAGGCGGAGAGACGGCACACGGCGGGTTTATTTAGTGGGTGAGGGCCCCAGACTACCCTGTTCGTTGCCCCAGACGACGGGGTGTGCGGTTAAGTACATTTCTTCCCGCCTTAACAAAAAAAAAGGTTGTCTTTTTAAACGTTTTTTGTTTATATTCATTCCAGATGGTTCAAAACGAAGTGCGTAAAATATGAGTACAACACTAATTCTATGAAGCAATACCAGTGGTTCGACGTGGAAGACTTTTGATGAGTTCTCTAGTCATCGTGATGTAGAAGATATTGTATTTATAATCCGTCTAAAATAAATATTGTAATTAAACTTAGTTATAGTGCTTACCTATTACAGTCGTAACAAACATGAAACAAATATATATCCTCCTCCTCCGGATCAGTCGTTATATATTTCGTAAAATAGATTGTAACATAGCATCACGCCTGTATTTACCGAAGGAGTAGGCAGAGGTGTATTACACATGCACGGTTCGCCAGCTATGTTTAAGTCCCACGTAATAGGGGGCGAGCCTATTGCCGTCTATCGGGCACATTTCCAAACTCCGGGCTGCTACTGAGAATTTTTTTTGTATGAAAAAGCTCAATAACACCCGCCTAACCTGGGGATCGAACCCGAGACCTCATGACCAGCAGTCGCTCACACTACCGCTGCACCACAGAGGCTGTTGTAATAGATTATACACAAAGAATCCTTACTAATATTAAAAACTAGAATCTGCACACGACTCCGTCCGCGTAAACTTTAGCAGAATATCAATGCGGTACATTAATTATTACTATATCAAACTAGTTACCTATCCCAGGGGAACCATTCATTCTCCTCGATGACAAGTAGCTTCTCCGTTTCTTGGCTCCATACTATAGGTACCTATATATATTACTAGCCTTTTTTTAGCAAAAGCTAGTTTTTAGGTTGTATATCAAGTTCCCGATATAGTAGCGGGATAAAATGTATACCAGTTGTTAAGTCTAATTGAGATCTATCAAATAGAAAAAGTTGCATCAATTCAGTAGTTTTTGCGTGATGCGCGAACAAACAAACAGATAAACAGACAAAAAATCTAAAAAAAATCGTTTTATGTTTAGACACGCCTATATAGCCTATTTCAGACATTTTTTCTCAAATATCTTAAATGTACAGATACAGCTCTGTTACAGTTTTATAATAGTATAGATTATTATGTAAATTTTTATGATGATTAAAGTTTGGCGAGTACATAGAAATGCTTATTGAGATAGTAATTCTTTTTAAATTGCGTATGGTAGTTGACGAGCCACGGCCCACCTGATGGTAAATGGTAACCGTCGCTCATGGACTCAACTATATCGGGAATATTGTCAAGCCGCTGCTCACTATTTCATATTCACAGCTATGAAATGAAAGAATAAACGGCTATCTCCTGCTACAACCAAAACACACTGATGTGCTTCACGGCCGGGCACACGGGAGATGGTACACACTGAGTGCTTCACGGCCGGTCACACGGGAGATGGTGGTAGCAACCCGTTCGAGCCTCATAGCAAATGAGTTCACCCATCAGGTGCCCAACCCTACCAGCAGTAAAGCAATGGGTGATAATACTACCTACCTACCTACTTCTGTTAGTCGCCTCGTACGACACCCGTGGAAAAGAATGGGATGGTGACACTTGTATTCTTAGTCCGTCACCACACGGACAAAAAATAATAATAATAAATAGTATCTAGTTACGGCGGGAAACCGTAACAAGCAAACAAACTCATTTTCGCATTTATTATTAATAAGAATGAGAAAGTTAATTTGTTTGTTTGTTACGCTTTCACGTCGTAATTATTGAACCAATCATCATGAAATTTAGCATACCTATAGTCTAGACCTCAGAAAATCCACCGTGTGATATCTATTTCTGCACAGAAATAATTAATGTGGCGCAAAGTAACTATTTATATTCCGAAAGTTCAAGCGGACGAAGTCGCTGGCATAAACTAGTATTATATACGTCTATGAATAACTCAATTGCCTAGCCGGTGCCCGGGTGTTGGTGGTAGTGACTATACAGTGTGTTTCTTTAAGAAGTAGATCTGCCTCCTTAGAATTAAAAACGAAACGTTAGACGAACTTTCGTTTCGCTTCATAATGATTGGTCGCCTGAATCACGCGTCGAAATCTCGACTAATCAGGATTCAGGCGACCAATCACAATGAAGCCAAACAAAAGTTCGTCTAACGTTTCGTTTTTCATTCTAAGGGGGCAGAGATTTACCGTTTGCCAAAGAATGTGTAGTTTTATTAAAGAAAAGAATTTTTTTAATTAGTCATTTTTCGATGACCTATCTATTGCACATGCATTGCCTAATTTTAAAATATCTTCACTGTTATAGTAAGTAGGTGTATCACCACCTTGTAGATTAAGATTTCCTAAGGGCCTATGTAGAATCCATGTCCTCGTGTACCTTCTAAATGCCAGTAAATCTTCACAATGCCGTGAAATAGAATTAGGAGTCTCTGTATTTGTACTTTAGGACTATGTGTATAGCCTAGTCAAGTATTATTCAAAACATATAAACTCAAAGTCCGAAAATGTGAAATCGAAAATAACAGAATTACTTAACATAAAGTGTGACAATGTAAAACTAAAAATAACAGCACGAGCAGGATTTGAACCTGCATCTCTTGGAATACCGTCCCAGATGCTTTTCCAATTCAGCCATTGTGACAATTGCTCGGGACTGCGAACTTCGACCACATATTTATTCTTAACGTCTTGGATGACGTCCAATGTTAATTTGCCCGTGTTAATTTATATGGCTAAGTATGTCAAATGCTCAAAAACTATATAAACACTACAAACTACTTACATATAAACTCACTTGAATAGTTATTTATTTTCAACGGAAAGTGTACAAACGGGTACACTATCGTTTCGTATGGAAATTTTAGCCGTAATCGATCCTGTGTTACAGAAAAACATTCACTTTCGTAGTACAAATTATTTGTGAGTGCTCTAAGCCACTGAGCTATCCTACCGATCTTTCGATCATCCCAATCTCCTTATCACCAAATAATTAAAATATTTGTCTTACGACCAAGAGACCTTAGAGCACTTCCCCGGATTGGAAAAGACGCGGGTTCGATTCCCGCTCCTACTAAAAATCTCTTTTTCCTTATTCACAAATAATTTATGCTTTAAAAAGTAGCGGAGCATCTCAATTGCTAAAAAATATAGATCTAAAATATTCACTTTCGTGTTTTATTTTAGTCATTTTAAGTAATTATATAACCTGACCAATATATGTATATGTGTGTGTATTTTATTTTAGGTATGTTAATAAAAAGCTAAGACCATTTAACCTTTTTTCAATTTAACAATCTACGAGTATAAATTCCGGTAAATACTCATAGTTACTTGCGGACCAGAGCCCAGGGCCGAATTTAAACTTAATGCCGCTCCTGGGCACCGGAAAAAAATCCGCCCCAATACTGGAATTTTACTTAAACTTAGTTTATATATTTTATTTTTCATCAACATTTTTTTAAAATTCAATGATTGATTAGTTTTGAAAAATGCAAAAAATAAATCCGATTTTTTTCAATTTTTCAAAAAAAAAAACTAAGTAATTAAATTTCTTTAATTCCAGAAAATAGAAAAAAATATTATTATTTTGAACATCCAAGGAAATAAATTGATTAAATCATTTTGATTATTAATCTTTACCAAAAATGCCAAAATTATAATTCACAAATAATGGATGAATTGAATTTCTTGAATTATCAATTAAACAGAAAATTATTAATTAACCCTTAATTGAGCGCGTGGGGTGACATACACCTCCTTTTTGAAATAAAACTACGTTTACGGAATCTATCGCGTTTACTTGATTTTACTCCTATCCCGACGTTTCGAATACTTTACAGCATTCATGATCACGGGTGGACTTAGATGATAGACGTCCAAGGTTGATATGTTATTTCAACGGTTTCATCTACCCACAGTATATGATTTTACAAAATTTTTGGTTTATTTCTTTTAACCCACCTAATATTCGTTTAGAAACACAGTGAAAATATCTACTTCAAATGTTTATGCTTACAATGTATGAGACTTTAAATTAGTATATTAAAATGAGTATAATACTCCTCTTTAAATTGTAAAATTTTTGTTTTTATTTAGTGCTCAAAAATTCTACCACAAACTACCAATTACTACCAGTAAGAAGACAATCTTGGTTATTAGTTTATATTATTAAATCTATTGATTTTGCCAAAAGCTAAGACTAAGAAGCTACCACCGGATCGGAACGCGGCCTGACTGAGAAAGATCCGGCCAGAAAACTCAGTAGGCAACAACTGTTATGGATTATTAAATTTTGTACGGAATTACTGAGATCTAATAAGGCTTAAATTTTAAATTTTTTTTTTATAAAAGGCAAAAACTAATCACTACTGTGGGTTTTATCTACACAATAAGCGCTAACTGTGTCTTGCAATCTTGTGGTGTGCCTTCTTGTATTCTGTTTGGTGAGGCCTATCACAGGATTCCAGCTTGATGGTAAGACCCAGCCGTCTTCTCTATTGAAATTGGGATGTTTCTTAATTTCAATAGCCTCACGTATCATTCTAGGGCGATATCGATGTTCTTTTGCGAGGATTTGAGGTTTGTCAAACCTAATGTAATGGCGGGTGTGGTCCTGTGTGTGCTCACAAATTGCAGACTTTGTATAGCGACTGTGCTTCACATCAGCTATGTGTTCTTTGATCCGAGTTGTTATGGATCTCTTTGTTTGCCCAATGTAGGAGAGACCACAATCACAATCCAGCTTGTATACTCCTGCATCCTGTAAGGGTATATGGCCCTTGACTGGTGGTAAAAATTGACTAATTCTTTTGAGTGGCTTATAGTAGGTTTTAATTGAAGCTTTTTTAAGAATGTAGCCAATCTTGTCAGTGACTCCTTTAACATAGGGCAGGACTGCAGGGAGGCGCTCAACTGTGGGCGGCTTCACTCGGTTTCTGTGACGGCGGCGTGGAACCTGCAGCTTATTTGCATGTAAAACTTTCTTTACATGCTGCAACTCTCCAGCCAGGTGTTCTTCATCACAGATTCCTTGTGCTCTCTGAAACAAAGATTTAGACACGGTAGCCAACTGTGAAGGATGGTGGTGAGACTCTCCATTCAGGTACTTATCGGTATGGGTTTTCTTTCGATACACTGTATGACTCAAGGTGTTGTTGGGGTTACGGATTACCATAACATCTAAGAAAGCTAAAGAGTTATTTGACTCCAGTTCCATAGTGAATTGAATTTTAGGATTAATGGAGTTCAGATGGTTTAGGAATACGGTTACTTTATCAGATGGTAATATAGTAAAAGTGTCATCTACGTACCGCTTGTAGAAACGGGGGACCACAGGTGAGGTTTTTAGGGCAGTCTCCTCGAAGTCTTCCATAAATATGTCGGCAACAACGGGAGAGACTGGCGAACCCATGGCCACTCCGTCCACTTGCTTGTAGAAGCCATCATTCCACATAATGTAGCCGGATGTGAGGCAGTACTTTAACAGTTCAGCGTATTCCATAGGTATGTTGTTCTCTGATAGTTTCTTAGATACAATTCTGATGCAGTCTTCCACAGGTAAGCAGGTAAAAAGTGACTGGACATCAAAACTCACCATAGTTTCATTGTTAGCGAGATGAAGGTGTTTAATCTCACTTACAAAATGGTATGAGTCCTTTATGAACGCATCTGTGTGTCCTCGGAGTTGTGAGAGAACTTTGGCCAGTAGCTGAGCGACTTTATAAGTAGGTGAGTCGATCTGACTTACAATAGGTCGTAGTGGTGCGTTCGGTTTGTGTATCTTAGGCAACCCATACAATTTAGGTGGCTTTGCACAAGGTGGTATCAGGGTTTTTACATCTAGATTTAATGCTTCGGAGTGCTGTTTGAGTAACTTTTTCATGTTATTTAGTGTACAGTTGGTCGGGTCGGTTCTGACCTTTTCATAAGTAGATTCATCCGATAAAAGGTGTTCAATTTTGGCATTATAATCTGACGTGTCCATCACCACAGTAGCGTTACCTTTATCTGCGCGCAGGATGACGATGTCTGGTCTATTGCGTAGGTTCTTCAACGCCAAATATTGTGATTTGGACAAATTTGGTTTCGGCCGTTTGCTTCGACGTAACAAAGACGAAACGTCTTGGCGAATAGCCTCCATATCGTCCGGTTTCATTACATTTTTGGCCAGCACGTCCTCAACAGCACAGATAATTTCCTCATAGGGAATTCGGTTTGGCGCTACAGCAAAATTTAAACCTTTATTTAGTACCTGAAATGTAGGTTCGTCTAACGATTGTTTTGACAAATTTATGACAGCTAGATCGGCGCGAGAGTCTATGGTTGACGGGCGCGTTCCGTTTCCACAGTTGCCGGTTGACTCATACCATTTTGTAAGTGAGATTAAACACCTTCATCTCGCTAACAATGAAACTATGGTGAGTTTTGATGTCCAGTCACTTTTTACCTGCTTACCTGTGGAAGACTGCATCAGAATTGTATCTAAGAAACTATCAGAGAACAACATACCTATGGAATACGCTGAACTGTTAAAGTACTGCCTCACATCCGGCTACATTATGTGGAATGATGGCTTCTACAAGCAAGTGGACGGAGT
Organism: Leucoma salicis; assembly: GCA_948253155.1. Taxonomy (NCBI): domain Eukaryota; kingdom Metazoa; phylum Arthropoda; class Insecta; order Lepidoptera; family Erebidae; genus Leucoma; species Leucoma salicis. The sequence goes on along the minus strand of OX411822.1, from coordinate 7,161,416 downwards.
GGCCATGGGTTCGCCAGTCTCTCCCGTTGTTGCCGACATATTTATGGAAGACTTCGAGGAGACTGCCCTAAAAACCTCACCTGTGGTCCCCCGTTTCTACAAGCGGTACGTAGATGACACTTTTACTATATTACCATCTGATAAAGTAACCGTATTCCTAAACCATCTGAACTCCATTAATCCTAAAATTCAATTCACTATGGAACTGGAGTCAAATAACTCTTTAGCTTTCTTAGATGTTATGGTAATCCGTAACCCCAACAACACCTTGAGTCATACAGTGTATCGAAAGAAAACCCATACCGATAAGTACCTGAATGGAGAGTCTCACCACCATCCTTCACAGTTGGCTACCGTGTCTAAATCTTTGTTTCAGAGAGCACAAGGAATCTGTGATGAAGAACACCTGGCTGGAGAGTTGCAGCATGTAAAGAAAGTTTTACATGCAAATAAGCTGCAGGTTCCACGCCGCCGTCACAGAAACCGAGTGAAGCCGCCCACAGTTGAGCGCCTCCCTGCAGTCCTGCCCTATGTTAAAGGAGTCACTGACAAGATTGGCTACATTCTTAAAAAAGCTTCAATTAAAACCTACTATAAGCCACTCAAAAGAATTAGTCAATTTTTACCACCAGTCAAGTGCCATATACCCTTACAGGATGCAGGAGTATACAAGCTGGATTGTGATTGTGGTCTCTCCTACATTGGGCAAACAAAGAGATCCATAACAACTCGGATCAAAGAACACATAGCTGATGTGAAGCACAGTCGCTATACAAAGTCTGCAATTTGTGAGCACACACAGGACCACACCCGCCATTACATTAGGTTTGACAAACCTCAAATCCTCGCAAAAGAACATCGATATCGCCCTAGAATGATACGTGAGGCTATTGAAATTAAGAAACATCCCAATTTCAATAGAGAAGACGGCTGGGTCTTACCATCAAGCTGGAATCCTGTGATAGGCCTCACCAAACAGAATACAAGAAGGCACACCACAAGATTGCAAGACACAGTTAGCGCTTATTGTGTAGATAAAACCCACAGTAGTGATTAGTTTTTGCCTTTTATAAAAAAAAAAATTTAAAATTTAAGCCTTATTAGATCTCAGTAATTCCGTACAAAATTTAATAATCCATAACAGTTGTTGCCTACTGAGTTTTCTGGCCGGATCTTTCTCAGTCAGGCCGCGTTCCGATCCGGTGGTAGCTTCTTAGTCTTAGCTTTTGGCAAAATCAATAGATTTAATAATATAAACTAATAACCAAGATTGTCTTCTTACTGGTAGTAATTGGTAGTTTGTGGTAGAATTTTTGAGCACTAAATAAAAACAAAAATTTTACAATTTAAAGAGGAGTATTATACTCATTTTAATATACTAATTTAAAGTCTCATACATTGTAAGCATAAACATTTGAAGTAGATATTTTCACTGTGTTTCTAAACGAATATTAGGTGGGTTAAAAGAAATAAACCAAAAATTTTGTAAAATCATATACTGTGGGTAGATGAAACCGTTGAAATAACATATCAACCTTGGACGTCTATCATCTAAGTCCACCCGTGATCATGAATGCTGTAAAGTATTCGAAACGTCGGGATAGGAGTAAAATCAAGTAAACGCGATAGATTCCGTAAACGTAGTTTTATTTCAAAATGTGTAACATTCGCGTAAATATCAGAAAGTATTATATAAACCAGTACGGACTGGAAATATCGGAACAAATACGGCGATTGGAATATCTCAAGACAAAGCGCGCAAGATATGTAACATCCTTGAATTTCTTGAAGAGATGTCGTGACCACAATCTCATTCCTACGTGTGTCAAAATTACTACCAAGAAGAACATACGGGGAAGCGCTAAGATATTAAACCAAGCCAGCAAAAAGTTGTTAGTAACGGTTATTCGTCAAACTAGATTCGATCTACACAACATTAACCAACAGATCGGGACAATGTCTAATAAAATTAAGGTTGTTTTGACGACAGCTGATTTCAAAAATTGCATCGACAACATAAACAAGCGTGAAACACATAAGTACAACGAATGCAAAAATAGACACCTCATCAAATTTGACAAACTGTTGCAAAAATCAAATGAGTTTACTGGAACGCAACACGGCAACTGTGGAAACGGAACGCGCCCGTCAACCATAGACTCTCGCGCCGATCTAGCTGTCATAAATTTGTCAAAACAATCGTTAGACGAACCTACATTTCAGGTACTAAATAAAGGTTTAAATTTTGCTGTAGCGCCAAACCGAATTCCCTATGAGGAAATTATCTGTGCTGTTGAGGACGTGCTGGCCAAAAATGTAATGAAACCGGACGATATGGAGGCTATTCGCCAAGACGTTTCGTCTTTGTTACGTCGAAGCAAACGGCCGAAACCAAATTTGTCCAAATCACAATATTTGGCGTTGAAGAACCTACGCAATAGACCAGACATCGTCATCCTGCGCGCAGATAAAGGTAACGCTACTGTGGTGATGGACACGTCAGATTATAATGCCAAAATTGAACACCTTTTATCGGATGAATCTACTTATGAAAAGGTCAGAACCGACCCGACCAACTGTACACTAAATAACATGAAAAAGTTACTCAAACAGCACTCCGAAGCATTAAATCTAGATGTAAAAACCCTGATACCACCTTGTGCAAAGCCACCTAAATTGTATGGGTTGCCTAAGATACACAAACCGAACGCACCACTACGACCTATTGTAAGTCAGATCGACTCACCTACTTATAAAGTCGCTCAGCTACTGGCCAAAGTTCTCTCACAACTCCGAGGACACACAGATGCGTTCATAAAGGACTCATACCATTTTGTAAGTGAGATTAAACACCTTCATCTCGCTAACAATGAAACTATGGTGAGTTTTGATGTCCAGTCACTTTTTACCTGCTTACCTGTGGAAGACTGCATCAGAATTGTATCTAAGAAACTATCAGAGAACAACATACCTATGGAATACGCTGAACTGTTAAAGTACTGCCTCACATCCGGCTACATTATGTGGAATGATGGCTTCTACAAGCAAGTGGACGGAGTGGCCATGGGTTCGCCAGTCTCTCCCGTTGTTGCCGACATATTTATGGAAGACTTCGAGGAGACTGCCCTAAAAACCTCACCTGTGGTCCCCCGTTTCTACAAGCGGTACGTAGATGACACTTTTACTATATTACCATCTGATAAAGTAACCGTATTCCTAAACCATCTGAACTCCATTAATCCTAAAATTCAATTCACTATGGAACTGGAGTCAAATAACTCTTTAGCTTTCTTAGATGTTATGGTAATCCGTAACCCCAACAACACCTTGAGTCATACAGTGTATCGAAAGAAAACCCATACCGATAAGTACCTGAATGGAGAGTCTCACCACCATCCTTCACAGTTGGCTACCGTGTCTAAATCTTTGTTTCAGAGAGCACAAGGAATCTGTGATGAAGAACACCTGGCTGGAGAGTTGCAGCATGTAAAGAAAGTTTTACATGCAAATAAGCTGCAGGTTCCACGCCGCCGTCACAGAAACCGAGTGAAGCCGCCCACAGTTGAGCGCCTCCCTGCAGTCCTGCCCTATGTTAAAGGAGTCACTGACAAGATTGGCTACATTCTTAAAAAAGCTTCAATTAAAACCTACTATAAGCCACTCAAAAGAATTAGTCAATTTTTACCACCAGTCAAGTGCCATATACCCTTACAGGATGCAGGAGTATACAAGCTGGATTGTGATTGTGGTCTCTCCTACATTGGGCAAACAAAGAGATCCATAACAACTCGGATCAAAGAACACATAGCTGATGTGAAGCACAGTCGCTATACAAAGTCTGCAATTTGTGAGCACACACAGGACCACACCCGCCATTACATTAGGTTTGACAAACCTCAAATCCTCGCAAAAGAACATCGATATCGCCCTAGAATGATACGTGAGGCTATTGAAATTAAGAAACATCCCAATTTCAATAGAGAAGACGGCTGGGTCTTACCATCAAGCTGGAATCCTGTGATAGGCCTCACCAAACAGAATACAAGAAGGCACACCACAAGATTGCAAGACACAGTTAGCGCTTATTGTGTAGATAAAACCCACAGTAGTGATTAGTTTTTGCCTTTTATAAAAAAAAAATTTAAAATTTAAGCCTTATTAGATCTCAGTAATTCCGTACAAAATTTAATAATCCATAACAGTTGTTGCCTACTGAGTTTTCTGGCCGGATCTTTCTCAGTCAGGCCGCGTTCCGATCCGGTGGTAGCTTCTTAGTCTTAGCTTTTGGCAAAATCAATAGATTTAATAATATAAACTAATAACCAAGATTGTCTTCTTACTGGTAGTAATTGGTAGTTTGTGGTAGAATTTTTGAGCACTAAATAAAAACAAAAATTTTACAATTTAAAGAGGAGTATTATACTCATTTTAATATACTAATTTAAAGTCTCATACATTGTAAGCATAAACATTTGAAGTAGATATTTTCACTGTGTTTCTAAACGAATATTAGGTGGGTTAAAAGAAATAAACCAAAAATTTTGTAAAATCATATACTGTGGGTAGATGAAACCGTTGAAATAACATATCAACCTTGGACGTCTATCATCTAAGTCCACCCGTGATCATGAATGCTGTAAAGTATTCGAAACGTCGGGATAGGAGTAAAATCAAGTAAACGCGATAGATTCCGTAAACGTAGTTTTATTTCAAAATGTGTAACATTCGCGTAAATATCAGAAAGTATTATATACACCTCCTTTTTTTTAGGTGGGCAAAAATGTACTACCGCACACCCCGCTGCCCGAGGAGACAACGGGGTAGTGTGGGGCTCTCATCCACTAAAAACCCACCGTGCGCCCTCACCGCCCTTACTGCGGCGGATCACGGGTACCGCGTCTTATCGACCGCGATCCGCAGGCGGCAACCCCTTCGGGCACCCTCTCTTGTGCGACGCCCCGCGCACGTGGGCGTCACACCTTCGCGGTAGGCTTCCGCGGATGGCAGGGTACTCCCCGACCCACCATCCGCAGCCTCGGTTAGAGCGGCATCAGGTGCAGGTAAGCGCGCGCACGCCACCCCGCACGCTGGCGGTGAATCGGGTCCGCGAAGGAGAATTCCTCCCGGGCCCTTTCCGCCGCCTCCTTCCACGAGAGGTGTCATACACCCCAACGCATGTTTCTAGGCTAATAACTTCTTAAAATCTTAATTTAGGGCGCTGGTCTTCTAGGTAGGGGTTTCTGGTATCCCTCTCCACCCATGGGAGTCGTAAGAGCCGACTTAGGGAATACCTGGGGAGTGGGCAGCAGCACTCCCTCGAGTATTAACAACATCCACTGCGATCGCCAACCCGCCTGCCAAGCGTGGCGATTACGCCACTATCCCCCATATGAGAGAAACACATGTTGTGGCGTTCTCTTGGGGAGGCCTATGTCCAACAGTGGACTTCGAAAGGCTGATGGATGGATGGTCTTCTAGGTAGCTTCCTAAGCACGTTTGACGCTTACAATTTAGTCGCAAACGGTGTTAGATCGTTAACGGTTGGGCTTAGAGAGCATGTTTGGGTGTGTGCACGAAACCCAAGGTGACTGTTTGTGTAGACTAAATTTCCCGGTAGGTAAATAATTGTTAACTTTTGTGGAAAGAGAGCTTTACTGCGAGCAGGATCCAAACCTGCATCCCATCCAATCCGGGGAAGTGCTCTGAACCGCTAAGCTATCGCAATGACCTAATAGTGACACCCAATCTCCACCTCACATTGGTTTAGATGTCCTTAAAATTGAATGCTCTAAGTGTCTAGACACGTGTGTAATGATCATATGATCGTAGTCTTCCAAAATTGTAAAGTTTTACGTTAACTAGAATGAATCTAAACAAGTATTTATAAAAATTATTCTTTATTATTTAAACATATATTAATTTTATTAAAAAGGGGTTTATGTTGATTAATATGCAATTTAAATATTTTTATTAATTGAAGTCTAATTTTGCATTGATTTCGGATTTTATTTTAATAAACTAGTTGTGGGGTGCTACACATCCCACATGACCACTTATGCTACTTTTAGGGCGCGCTCAAATAAGGGTTGATAGAATTAATTAATTATGCTGAGCAATCTTGATAAGACTAAAAAAATTTTCTTTAACTCAAAATTTTGCTGCCCTAAAAAATTTACTGCCCTAAAAAATTTGCCGCCCTGGGCACTCGCCCCGACTGCCCCTAGTGTAAATCCACCGCTGCCAGTGCCGTAACTAGGCCCTGGCGGGGCGCAAAAATGACCTCAAACAATACCTAGTATTCATAACGTAATGCGGTACACCCGCACCACACTGCTCTGTGCAAATACTCATAATTATACAAAAAGGTAGTTATTTTTATATATTTTTAGCATTTGACATGCTTAGCACTATACATTAAACACAAAGTGAAAAATGTGAAATCTAAAATAACAGTCACAAGCAGGATTTGAACCTGCATCTCCTGGATACCGTCCAGATGCTTTACCAATTCAGCCATCTGCTAATTTCGATAACACTTCGATTCACATTTTTCACTTTGTGCTTAATGTATAGTGCTAAGTATGTCAAATGCTAAAAATATATATAAATATTTATAGGGTTTGCGTCATTATTAGGTAAAAATCTTAATTGTAAAATTACAAGTTTAATAAATATTTATATTTTATTATTATCGAAATTAGCAGTCAGGAGCAATTTTCACTATGGCTGAATTAGTAAAGCATCTGGACGGTATCCAGGAGATGCAGGTTCAAATCCTGCTCGTGACTGTTATTTTCGATTTCACATTTTTCATTTTGTGTTTAATGTATAGCACTAAGCATGTCAAATGCTAAAAATATATATAAATATTTATAGGGTTTGAGTCATTATTACGTAAAAATCTTAATTGTAAAATTATAAGTTTACCTGGTCGGTATAATGTATGAAAATACTTCCGACAAATGGCGCAGGCGTCACCCAAGACGTTAAGTATGAATGTGTTATCGAAATTAGCAGTCAGGAGCAATTTTCACGATGGCTGAATTGGCAAAGCATCTGGACGGTATCCAGGAGATGCATGTTCAAATCCTGCTCGTGACTGTTATTTTCGATTTCACATTTTTCACTTTGTGTTTATAAAGGTAGTTTTTAGATGATAGATTTATTTTATAAAAAAAATAGATTTTTTTATCAAAATCAGGTAAGATTAAAACATTTTTAAGGGCGCAGTTATAAAAGCACGCACCGGGTGCATAAAAGTCTAGTTACAGCGTTGCTGTGGACTAACATAATATAATAAATACCATTTGATAATAAATATCTCTCCGTTACCACTTCGATTGAACGAAAACTCGAACAAATCTATAAATACGTGCTTCTCAGCTTCGTTTTTTCTCAACCCTTCTGCTTTCCCACTATTGGGCACGGGTCTCCTATAATGGTGAGACGGATTAGGCCAGTCCACCACGCTGGCTTAATGCGTTTTGGCAGACTTCACAAGCCGTCGAGAAAATCTCTCAGGCATGCAGATTTCCTGACGATGTTTTCTTTCAGCGACCAGTTTATTAATTGTAAACAAATACACACAATTTTTAAAAATTTCGAAGTTAGGTACGAGGACTGAACCTTGGACTGCGTATCCAACTCGATACCACCGTCTTTGCAGTCCTTGGTTTGCTCCTCATTGCTCATCGCTTTTTTATTTCTCATCTTCTTAAAAGTTTACAAGTCTTGAACTCACTTCCGTTTTACTATCAATATGAGTGATCACGATTTGATAATAAAATAAAATAGACAGTAGATTATCATGAAACAAAGATAGGTACCCCATTTTTTCCTTCTATTTTTTTGTTAAGGCGGTAAAATTATACCTAACCGCACACCCCGTCGTTCGGGGCAACAAACAGGGTAGTGTGGAGCCCTCACCCACTTAAACCCACCGTGTGCCGTCTTCCCGCCTGTATTGGCGGGCCACTGGAACTATATTTTTATTCAATGGTACGATAGGTACCCCTACGGTTCTGTTCCATATGGTGAGTGAGAGTACCAGGGGTCTAAACCCTCTCCTCAACTTTTCCTTATTATCTTTTCTGTCCACCTTCTATCCCAAGGAAAGGCCTTTTAGGTGGGCAAAATGTCCTACCGCACACCGCTGCCCGGGGAGACAACGGGGTAGTGTGGGGCTCTCACCCACTAAAAACCCACCGCGCGCCCTCACCCGCCTTTACTACGGTGGATCACGGGTACCGCGTCGTATTGACCGCGATCCGCAGGCGGCAGTCCCTTCAGGCACCCTCTCTTGTACAACAACCCGCGCACTTGGGAGTCACACCTTCGCGGTAGGCTTCCGCGGACGACAGGGTAATCCCCGACCCCACCGTCCGCAGCCTGGGCTATACCATCAGGTGGATCGTATGCGTGTGCAGGGTGCAAACACCCTCGTAATACAAAACTAATGAATGACTCGAACTCTCCAGTTCTCGACTTCAAACTGAGCGTCGCTTCTAGATCCCCGGCAACATCGTTCAGCAGCCATGAACTCTTAAGGCCTCGTCACACAGAGGCGGGAGCCGCTGGAAAGCGACCGCGATCCGGGACGGGATTTTTTTGTAATATTCGAATTTGATGCAACCTGTCACATAGGAACGGACGCTTTCCCGCGGCTCCCGCCTCTGTGTGACGAGGGCTTTAGCTAGCGATTCAATTCCGACGCAATTCAAAATAGGTGTGTTGTTGTATTTCGTACCATGATGTCTAATTGAGCGATCTTGTTTAGGTTGTCAAGTAAGTTCATGGTACGAATTTCAATACAAAGATGCCATGTTTGCGATTCCGATTATGGATTCGGTAAAAAACAAAAGAATGTGTTCTTTGACACGTCATGGTACGAAATTTGCGATTCAGTTCAGTTTGGGTCCTAATCCTAAACTGGATCGCAATAAGAGTTCATGGTAAGCCTGCTGTTCTAGCAGCACTTAGATTCTTTGTGAGTGATCGTAAGATATTATTCAAGGCTATTTTATATTTTCGTTAACGTGTTGACCTTAGTTCCCTCAATCCCATTAAGTTATCTAAAGCATTTTGGTTGTGTATTTCGTCACTAGGCCGATCTATGCTGACTACGACGGTAATGATACAGCTACAAGGTAAAAATACTAGGCGCGCGCGACCACTGCGTTGCTCTGTCTCTTCGGCGAATGTCGGGCATTGTCGGGTGGGGGCAAGACGCGCCAGCGTCGCGGCCAGCGGCCGCGGCCCCCTCGTCCCTACCCCTGCACCTCGATGGCCTGCGCTGGGGAACCGGTCGCTTAAGATGCAACCACATTAATTCTTTCCATAGTTAGTATAGCACGCTCAAAACAGACGAAAAAAATATACTCTGGAAATTATTCTTCCCTAAAATCAATTGCAAAATAAAAGAAAGAAAATACTTTTTATTTGACATACTTACACAGGATTAAGTAGTACCGTCAATTCAGGCAACTTTGCCTTGTTGAACTGACTTTGCCCAGGTGTGCATTTTTCATTAAACTTGACATAGTACTAAATTTATATTTAGCAAGGTATTTTTTTAACTATGGTATAAAATTTGACAATTTTCTGGCAACACTAAGTGAGTAATGCCAACGTATGTCACTTCAGTCAGCCTTCAGAGCTTGTCAAAATCGGTACTGTTTTAGGCGGGCAAAAACGAGCATAAAAACTTTTCTGAAAAGTGATAGTTGCAGTTGCTGCAGATATGTATTTTTCTTACCTACGTTAATATGTGTTAATATATAATGCATTTAAAAAAACAAAAATATCACAACTTATGCCTATTTTTTCTGACTTTTCGGGCAAAGTTGTCTGAATTGACGGTAGGTACTCGAAAAAAGATAAAAAAACATGTTATGTTATGCAGGCTTACGTACCTACATGCTAAGTAATCATAATATATAATAATTACAATAAGGAAGAAGAGAAACGCAGAGGTACTACGTTATAAAATATTCTAAAGGTTCAAATAATTAGGGAAATTTAATATTGTTTTTCATTTAACCGAGGTAAATGAACTAGCCAGTCTAGCCACAATCCTAATTATACGGATTTTCTTATCATTATCAATAATTGCCTACCCATGTTATTTATAATTAGATATGTAGGTAATCTATACAAATAAATAAAGTTGGTTAATAAAAGTGTACGTTTGTAATGTCTAAATAAAAACTTTTTTTTCTAAATGCATACATAATGTGTATAAATTATACCGGTACTTGTAACAAGAAACATCTAAATTACTTTTAAGTCGCGACTAAACAAGTAGGTATTTACTTCAAAAATAAAAATCCAAATACATGTTGTCTTTCTTTCTGTTTGTTCCGGCTCATCTCCTAAATGGCTAAATCGATTCGAAGGACTGGCAGGTAACTGATGTTGTAAGATGTAACTTAGGCTATTTTGATTTTCGAAAAAGAATCAGTGTTCCGCGCAGTAAATAAACTAAATACCTACCTACCACGCGAATGGAGTCGCTAGTGGTAGTGGCAGCTAGTTACAAAATATTTATTTTGATGTGAAAACATCTAATGCGGAGGGAGGGTAACACCGACTGTTAGCGTGGCGACGTCGCCAAGCATATTATTTAATTATTTATGCCATCTGTTGACAAAAGCATCTAACTAGGAAGTCTAACGGCAATCCATAAACCAATAACAAATTAATTCATCTACAGATAACGAGAGGGCGCTTACCAAGAATTATATCCTAAGACTCAAACAATATTTGAAGAAACAAACAAAATCAATGTTTTCGCATGCGCGAGGCGTCCCGTGACAGTTTTTTTTTTTAGAAGCAGTGATAGACTAGTAGACTGCTACGTAAAAAGGTAACAAAAGGCACAAAATGTTGTCGTTGTTTTTCGCTGGCACTTAAAAACTGACGTCTATTGTGAATAACAGACGGAATAGGTTATAACACTATAGTATAACAACCAAACGGTACGAATACAGTTCGCATTCAGATGACAATATTATAATTGGAGCTGATCTGAGTCCGCCGTGTGGGGCCGTCTTTAGAATTGTCCCACCCCTCTCCACCCATGGGAGTGGTAAGAGCTAACTGAGTGAATACCGGGGGAGTGGGCAGCAGCACTCCTTCGAGTATTAACAACATGCCAAACGTGGCGATTACGGCACTATCCCCCATTCTTGGGGAGGCCTATGTCCAGCAGTGGACGTTAAAAGGCTGATGGATGGATGGATGAATCTGATTAGGGAGTGAGGAGGTGGCAAGTGGAACTCTTCAACCACTCTAAAGGCCTTTTTGAGTATTGGACTATAATTATGTTAACTTATTGATGTGAAAACATCTAATGCGAAGACAGGGCAAAACCGCCTGTTGGCGTTGTGACGCCGCCACGCCAATTTATTTAATTGTTTTTAACGCCATCTGTTGACAAAATCATCTAACTAGAAAGCAATAACAATAAAACAATAACAGATTCCCCTATGAATAACGAGAGGACGCCTACTAAGAATTACGTAGGTACATAAGACTCGAATAATATTTGAAGAAAGAAAGGAAAATAAAGCCCCGTAGTCAGTGGAATACACAATTAGGGTTGCCACCTTTTTTTGTGAAAATAAAGTACACAGGTTATTATAAGTAGGAAAAAAAGTACATAGTACCAAAATAAAGTACGATTTCTACGAGATCTTTTTGCTTAATTGCATTACTTTTAGCAATTTTTAACAGTGCAAATTATTTGTGAATAAGGCAAAAGAGATTTTTTTGTACGAGCGGGAATCGAACCCGCGTCTTTTCCAATCCGGGAAAGTGCGCTAAGCCACTGAGCTATTGTACAGACCTATTCGGTCATCCCAATTTCCTCATCACAATTCCGATAGATGCGTTGGTCGTAAAGACAAATGTAAATGGCTTAAAGCACTTCCCCAGATAGGAAAAGATGCGGGTTCGATTCCCGCTCGTACAAAAAATCTCTTATTCTCATTATTCACAAATAATTTGTAGTTTAAAAAGTAGTGGAGCATGTCAAATGCTAAAAAAACATAGATCAAAAATATTAAAAAAAAACCGCGCCATCAAATAGTATGAATTTTGAACTATATTGGATTGATGCATGTAAATGTATTCCGATAGATTACGTTGGTCGTAAAGACAAATGTGATAAGGACATTGGGATGACCGAATAGGTCTGTACGATAGCTCAGTGGCTTAGAGCACTTCCCCGTATTGGAAAAGACGCGAGTTCGATTCCCGCTTGTACAAAATATCTCTTTTTCCTTATTCACAAATATTTTGTACTTTAAAAAGTAGCGGAGCATGTCAAATGCTAAAAAAATATAGATCAAAAATTTTTTAACAGTTTTGATATACCTATTTATATATTTTAAAGCATGCGTGACATGCATAGCCATATAAATTTACAAAAAGTGCGAAAATGTGTAATCAAAATCGAGTTGTCAAAAATCGAATCACGTTTGCTCGTGACTGTTATTTTCGATTTTACATTTTCGCACTTTGTGTTAATTTATATGGCTAAGCATGTCAAATGCTTAAAAAACATCAGAATATCATCAGTCTTATTAAATATATGCTGTCATTTATGTGCAACATCAATCAAGTTAATTCTGCAAAACCTTTAGAACTTTTACTTAGATTAAAATAACTTGTGTTGAAGAAATTTATCCATAAAGACAGTCTGCCTATCTTTATGGATAATCTCAGTTATTAAGTTTTAGCAGAATTAAAATTTTCAATTACATAGTCAACAAAATTATCAAATTCGACATTACTTAAATTTATTTTCTAATTGTAAGTAACTAGCTTGTGTCATTAAAATGAATTTTGCTAGTCAGTTCAGGTGAAGACAAATGTTGAATATAATTGTAACAAATCACAAAACAAACAAGAAGTTTTGATAGTGATATTGACAAAATGACAATGTTTAATAAAGTATAGGTTGCATTTAAAAATGAGCGTTAATGAGGCGACCGCCACTCCAGCGGGAACCTATTCGGCAACAATCGATACCGTCATCGATAACGATCATTCTGTTTTGGGCAATCATGCAAAATAAAGTATTTTCGTGTACTTTATTGTACTCATAAAGTATAGAGTACAATTACCATAAATAACGTACAATACTTAATAATAAAGTACGGGTGGCAACCCTATACACAATACAAGACTTATGTATATAAAGTACGGTTAACAATTACATTCATCATTACTACTAAATTGCTATACAGAAATTGATGCATTTGACTAAGCAGCATAATAATTAAAGCAGTGTAATCTAATCAGCGTGTAAATACCAAGGTAATTTGTTGACATAAAAATAATCTGCAGACTGCCGCAGAAGTTTTGCCTGTAATAATTACTTATTCTTATATATCACAATCTTTTTCCGAAATAATTTTGCATATTCACCATTAACAATGGTGAAACTATATTCAGTAATATTCACTGTGTCTTTATTCAAATTAAATTTATGTTGGGTTCTAACAACATTAAATGTGAAAATGTTGTCTCAAAAGTTGGGTGGTGAAACCAATGAACGCGCATTTAGGCACGTATGGACAGGCATATATCCAGGTAACACAGCTAACAATTCAACAGCATGGCATCATGGACGTATTCTTTTTATTAGGTCCATGCATGGCATAAAAATATTCATTTCGTACTTAGTTTTATAAGCGACCAAACACACCAGACCCGCAAAATGAAATGGTGAGCAGTGGCTTGACAGTACGTGGCATTTCGCAGCCTTTGAGCGATGGTTGGCACGTACCATGAGGTGCCTGCATTTCTTAAACGGCTATCTTCCACTACAACTAAAACACATCAAAGTATTTCAAGGTCGATCACACGGTAGGCGGTCCTACCGGTCCGCTGGGCCCCAATAACAAGTGAATACTTGGTACTAAACCTTTTTTTTGGTTAAGACGGGAAAAAATGATCGTAGCCGCAAACCCCATCGTTCGGGGCAAATGAACAGGGAGCCGTCACCCAATAAATAAACACGCCGTGTGCCGTCTCTTCGCCTGTACTGTTGGACCACTGGAACTGTGTGACATTATTTCAGTGGTACTTGGTACCAAACTCTAACACTAGTAATGCAATGGGAGACAATTGCTTACTTACTTTAGTTGCCTCGTACAATACTAACGCGTAAACAATTCTATTCTAAGTCCGCAACACATGGACAAAAAATATTTAGGATATAAAAAGGATTTTAAAAGTATGCTTTAAAGTTTGGTCAGCATAATTATGCCTATTATACCTTAAGGTTTCCATCCATCCATCCATCAGCCTTTCAACGTCCACTGCTGGACTGCTGGGGAGGCCTATCCCCAAGAGAACACCATAACGAGCGGTCCCGTTATGGGGGATAATGCCGTAATCGCCACGCTTGGCAGGCGGATTGGCGTTCGCAGTGGATGTTGTTAATACTCGAGGGAGTGCTACTGCCCTCGGCATTCCCTCAGTCGGCTTTTACGATTCCCGTGGGTAGAGAGGGGTGGGACAATTCTAAAGCCGGCCCCACACGGCCTCGCGATTATCCACGATTATAAACAGAGAGAGACGAGTAGTAAAGATCGAGATTCGTAGCCAAAAGTAGGAAAATATATTAAACAAAACCAAGGTAATGTTATTTAGGTACAAAGTGGTGTGGCCCAGGAAATATAGCAGAATATGACGACGATTTGGGTAAATTTGCGGAAACTGACATGTGCTGTCGAGAACACGACAATTGCCCCTTTATAATTAAAGGAGGAGAGACTAACTATAGGTATAACTTGACGAATCCTGTATTTTACACAAGGTACCTATTTTATTTAAGTTTTATGCATACAAACATATTCATGACTGGAACACAAAGCGCGAAAATGTGGAATCGGAAATAACAACCACGAGCAGGATTTGAACCTGCATCCCCTGAAAAACCGTTCCAGATGCTTTGCCAATTCAGCCATCGTGCCATCTGCTCGGGACTATGAATTTCGATAACACATTCCTTCTTAATTTCTTATGTCCCCAACTATAATGGTATGTATCAAAACATTAAGTGCGAAAATGTTATAGTTACGACTATGATTTGAACCTACGCCTTCTGGATTACCATTCCGGACGCTCTGCAAACTGAGCAATCGTGATGGTCGCAAAATCGCAGATGCTGCCGAAATTGGAGGAACCCGACACTTCCTGGAGGCTCTACGTAGGGATCGTATGGTCTATTACCTATAGACCATACGATCCCTACCCCGGGACCCGTTAGAGTGGCTTCCCTGACGGCCAGCAACGCTAAAATATTACAAAAGTTCCTCTAATCCCTAATCTAATTGAACCTCAATCAGCCTGATAGTCGTCAGGGTTATCAGAGGATACCGTATGAATTCCTACGAGGCCACGAGCGTCATCGCCGCGACTTCACCGTGAGATCTGGAAACGAGGTCCCTCATATCACTTTATTAGCGATGTGACGTGAGGACGTGTGGGGGCGAGGGGTGGAGCCAACGCCTTGTTATATCGAGGCGTATGTATAAGCTCTACCGAATCTTAATAACGGAGTAAAAGGAACGATGGCGACGAGTAGTGACCGTGGACTCGGTACCCCTCTATAGAAGGGATAGGTCCCGCTACGAGGAAGTGATGGAAAAATGAGCGGTGAGATACTAATTACTGTATAGGGATAATTAATTTGCCGTAGGAGTCTACGTGGACAAAGTTAGTTTTTTTTTTACGTTTATTTTATTTTCAGATTACATTGTAGGTGCGACCATAAATTCCACGAATGCTTAAAATCTGTCCACAACACAACGATTTCTGCTAATATAATAGGCAGGATATATTTCAATGGACTACATACGAAATGCTTTAGCAAAGACTATCGCATTGTAAGGTGTGTTAAGAAGAAAGGGTATGTACATATTTATCATACATACATACACATACCTACATATTGTCACGCCCTTTTCCCGTAGGGGTAGGCAGAAACCACTTCTCTGCACTTGCTACGAATCTGACACACATCTCTCGCTTCATCTACTTAGTGCTTTCATGTATGCTCGTTGGTTACGGGTACTCTTAAGCTGGCCTTCCTTAAGAGCTTCTCCTATCTGGTCAAAATACGTTCGCCTAGGTCGACCTCTACCAACTTGCCCATTCACAGTCGCCTTGTATATCTGTTTCGTTAATCTTCTTTTTCATGCCGTGTGGGACCGGCTTTAGAATTGTCCCACCCCTCTCTACCCATGGGAGTCGTAAGAGCCGACTGAGGGAATACCGAGGGAGTGGGCAGCAGCACTCCTTCGAGTATTAACAACATCTACTGCGATCGCCAACCCGCCTGCCAAGCGTGGCGATTACGGCACTATCCCCCATTCTTGGGGAGGCCTATGTCCAGCAGTGGACTTTAAAAGGCTGATGGATAATCTTCTTTCGTCCATCGTCTCTACGTGTCCGAACCACCTAAGCATTCCTTTCTCTATTTTTGTCACTATATCTTCTTTCACACCACAGCATTCTCATATCACACTTTGTCCATTAGAGTCACTCCGGCATTTATCGCTTAGTAAAAATAAAATGTATGTACGCGTCTGTTTTGTTTCTCTGTTTTTTTTTAATCCGTTACCATGTCCGTTACTTTCGTCCGTCTCTGACACGTGGTGTGTCAGATGTCACACAAAATGTGAAATCGATAATAATATAGCTGTATTATAATTATAATTCAGCTGAATTGGCAAATCATCTGGGACGATATTCCAGGAGATGCAGATTCAAATACTGCTCGACAGTCGACAGTTAATTTATATGACGAAGCGTGTCAAATGATAAAAAAAATCTCCTCACTATATGTATGTAAAATTTCATGTTTGCTTCAGTAGTTAAGTACGGTATGAGAGCGAAATAAATAAATAAACTCACATTTCGCATTTATAATATTAATAAGGACTAGATTCTGACCGCGAACTCTGTCGGTGTGAACTTCTATAATTATAAATACATCACTCTGTGACACTAATTATCTCTATATCTAGCAAACGTTCAGAATGATTTACTCAGCAGCTACAGCCTAAAAGCGTAACAAACTGACTTTCACATTATAATATTATAGTAAGGATGGTAGGTAAATGATAAGGACTATTAATTAATATTTGCTTTTTATGTTTTATTATTTGTTTTGTATCAATATCCGGAATCCATATTGAGTCAAGCATCAGTCTTTCTATCTTGAAGTCAGCGATTTCCGGTTCTCTCTCCGTAATTAGCGCCCTCTATACTGACTTACCCTTTGCCGTTGAGCGCTTGTCGGGCGACTGACCGACTTTTAATCATTATAGCGTCGTTTTTCGCGCCGTACAGTAGTCTGCGTAAATAACTTGCGAAAAAGACTACCATTTACCTTAGTATTGCATTTCAAATCTAAATTTAAAAATATTAAAGTAGTTTGCGAGGTAGTTATAAGAGGTTCACCTCTCCGTTAGTGATGGAAACTAATAAGAGTAATAGGAACGAATTCAATTCGGGGAAATATTTACGCTCTTTCATCGCGGTGACCATCACAGTCGGTGATCTCCGAGAACACAGCGGCTTATCTACAAGTGACGGTAGGCGCCCTAAAAAAGTACGTAGAACCAGAAAACCAGCGGTAAGTTATGCACATATTGAATTAAATCGTAGTGAGCGGCACTTACCACTTCGAATAACAACGAGAAATGTTGGGGGTTAGTTTGTTACATTTTTTAAATAACTAACTACCCACGTACGTATTTTTAGTCAAACCAGTTGAGCATAACGGTTTTAGATACTATAATTCTAAAATCAGACGATAATTATCTTCCAAGATTGTTGAATTAATGGTACAATGTTGACTTTTTCAAACACAAAAGTAATATTTCGCTACTCGTTTTGTGTGGTTTAATGCCAATGAGAAATTAATAGTTAAATGCAAATGTAGAAACGCGATGTATATTAATATTCTTCTTGGCTTCGGGATTCCTTTGCAAAAAAGAAGAAAGAAAAAAAAAAAAAAAAACAATGAGAAAGTTCATATCTACCTTCCTTTTAAAAAGAGAGGGGGTGGGTGGTGCGATAAATTAATATCATTAACTTAATCAGTGTGTTGTACCTATTTTAAAGAAAGCTTTTTAGATATAAAGAGCAGTCTATGATTGTTAGAGGGATCCCTAAATATGCAGAATTCACTTTGAACCTATCAACCTCTACTTAATCTAAAATACGAAAAAATCAAAATAATATAAATAACTATAATACAAAACCATATCGACCATTTAATAATTACGCACTGTGTACCAAATATTTTAAAACTACAAATGGCTTAAAAATATGGTTGTCTGTAAAGTCCGTTTACGGACGATAATTTTACGTAATAACGTCCTATGTTTTCGGAGAGTTTCAAAAACAATGCATCTGTCGCTGTACATTTTTCGGAACTTGACGCTTTTTTCGTGCGTGCGACCGCGGTGCGACGTTATCACGTCAAAAAATAATAATTGTTCAGAGATTCATTTATTTACAAGAGGAAAATCTGCCACACCAGCTGCTGCTACATGTTTAGATACAATTCGGCCTTTCTTCTGCCCCGAATGGCTTTTGTACCATTAAAAATTTCAATGCCGGGGTATTTGGATTTTTTTTTCTTTGAAAAACCAGTCAATTCGGCAATTGTTCGAGGATATAGCTTTTTTATCCTGCAAAATACTCTGTTGAACTATTAACTTAGATAAGTCTGTGCTGACTCCGACATAATACCTCGAGTTTCTCGACGTAGCAGGGGACCTAAAACGCAACGCAAAGTCCCGGTGTGAGTCGAAGTGCCTACCGCTACGCATAGCACTTCCAGTAACAGCTCGAGAGAAACACTGTCTGAAAGTTGGAATATTAATTTCGAATAGTCTGCTGATTCTGAAACGAGGTCTCGAGTTTCTAAGCAAATCATGGGACTTGACCCGCCACGCAAAGTCCTTGGAGCTGAAGTGCCTATCGCTACGCAAAGCACTTCCAAGCAATTGCTTAAGAAATTAAGTGTTTAATGTTGGAATATTAACTTCGATCAGTCTGCCGACTCCATACAGTGCCTGGAGTTTCTAGGCATAGCATGGGACGCAACGCGCCACGCAAAGTCCTGGTTGGAGTCGAAGTGCCTATCGCTACACAAAGCACTTCAAGGCAGCTCGAGAACAGCACATATTCTCTGAAACACTACTAAACTCACTCACTAGTTTTCCTCTTAGTCTTTCTCAGATATATTAGTCGAATCAAGTAACTTGTAAGAAGACATAACTGTCATGACATTATCCTGCATAATACTCGATTACTATCAACTGGATAAGTATGTGTTTTAACTCTGATAAAAAGTGCATATGGCTTCTCGGCAAACTATGGGATACAAAGCGCAACGCAAAGTCCCTGTCGGAGCCGAAGTGCCTATCGCTACGCAAAGCAAAGCACTTCGTCAGTAGTACGAGATAAAGTGGTCTCGCAAACAGTACCGCTAATCTCTTATCGGGAGTCATAAAATTGTAACATTTGTTAATCGTTGTAACATTTGTTAATCGAAGAGGTCGACTGTAATATGGCATAGTGCAATACTTCAGTTGACAGTTACCGGAACGACAACTATATTGGTATAAAAGCATTTACCTCACCTAGTTCTGACAGGAAGAGAATGGTGATTTCAAGCGGTAATAGGGTCCATACCAAAACACATAAATGCCTTAACAAAACCACAGATGCTTTCCACGCCATAGAATGGTTAAGGTACTAAACCTCCAGTGCAGTGTCGAGGATTTGGTTCCCAAACAGGACAATTCCTTGGGTGACCATACTTACCTCCAGTGCTTAATGTGGAGGGTTTGATTCCCACGCAGGACAATTCTTTGTGATCCTCAAACGATTGTTCAGAACCCGGGAGTGCTTTGTCTGTATAAAGAATATGCCTGACGATAGCAGCATCGATGAAAGGTAACACTGAACCTTCTACTGACTGACAAATGGTCAGTAGCGACATCCATAAATAAAGAGGTGACAAACTGCTCTTCAATAAATTTTAGAGGGCTGGATGGATGAAATACACTCTCTCGTAAACCCTATCTAGAGTGTCATCTGTCGGCAATACTAAAGATTTTAAAATCGGTTGCAATACGAGCTAGTCTGAGCTATTACTACTACCCGCATCTTATACTCAAAATTGACAAGGTATTTTGGGAAGCTGATGTAATGATGTAACATCACAATCTTTAAACCCCAAATCACATTCAAATCGAACTCCATACCATCATATAGATACGAGAGCAAGTAAAAATCTGCCATAAGTTTCATGAGTCGAGAACTACACTAGGAAATATGATGGATTTTGGGTGGCAAGTTTGCTCTCAGAATGGAGTGAGCGTGGTGGGGTGGAAACTACTTAAGACCATTTAAAAAGCTTTTAAGAGTACAATCTCTACCTTCTCGCCTGCCTATAACAGATGAAAGGTGTGAGATTTATTCTTTGAATTTTATATACCCTAACGCTCAACGTCATCCATCCATCCATCAGCCTCTTAGCGTCCGCTGCTGGACATAGGCCTCCCCAAGAATGGGGGATGGTGCCGTAATCGCCACGCTTGGCGGGCGGGTTGGCGATCGCCGGCGATGTTGTTAATACGCTCAACAAGTAGCTCGTTATTTGGGACATAACTTTTACCCACTTAACATTTAAAGTATCTTATCAAGTACCTATCGAGACGCGTTTGATACTGTGTCGATCACAAGTGTCTATCTGGTCGTCAGATTCCTAATATCTAGTTATTGTTTGACAGCAAAAGCTTTGTCGATGGGCAAAATTTCTGTTTACGATCTCTAAGACGATAACGAATACGAATGTTAGCCATCGACAATACTCGGGTGCAACGAACACCCACTAAGCATTATTGCTGTTTCACTATAAACGACGGCTTGATGGACTTTCAGTAACCACTTGCCTTTGAGACATGCTGCTTGCCACCTTGATTCTTAGCAGGGGCATCTCTATCAAAGCTATCTAGCCCAAGCTATCGCTCGGTGTTATCATCCCTGTTGTCACTTCTTCTAACATTATTGACGATGATACAATTATACACCTAGCCATAAGTCACTGCCAAAATATTAATCTATCTATTTCTATCCTAGTTATGCACTTATTACTTAAGCACGCGGCGAAGTTCAGAAGCTTTTGTCCTGTGGCATGAGATGAATGATCAAATGCTTTTCAGTGATCAAACGCCTCGGTGGTTCAGCGGTAGTGTGATCAACTGCTGATCGTGAGGTCTCTGGTTCAAACCTCGTCGGGCATTATTATTGTTCTTTTTCGTAAATTGGAAATGTGCCCTATAAACGTCAGTAGGCTCGACTCCTGTTACGTGGGACATAAATACAGTTGGCGAGCCGCGGGTGTGTGATACGGCTCTGCCTACTCCTTCGGGGATACAGGCGTGAGACCATGAGACAAGGCTTTGCAGTGCTTCGGACGTCATTTCGAGTCGTGGGTACTGACTCTTGAGTGGAGTCCTGGCAGTTGTCACAGCTTGTCAGGATCCTAAACACAAATTGGATATAGTTTTGAGGTCGCCAGTTGCTCCCTGGTCGGATGGTGAAGGTCGGATAGGCATTGGCTCAGTGTAAATACTGATCAACTAGCGCCGGATGATCGTAAGTACCCCAACCAAATTTGATATGATGAGGACAGCATTCAGAACGATATTCGTGCAGTCCAATCAATACAGTCAAAGAGTCAGAATTAAGTACAGAATAGAATCCGCAGCAAATACTTGAGTTACATTTAGCCGTGTTAAATCCGTTTAATTATTTCATTATACATATCAATTTTAGTTTACAATTAAAATTACCTACACATTATAGCGTCTTTGCGTTAAGCGCACCAGGAGATAACAAACACGTCACTCAATATGGATTCCGGATATTGATACAAAACAAATAATAGAGAGTTTTACCATAAAATAAAACTTACCTATTATTTTTTCATCAATATCCGGAATCCAGGTAAGGGCTACCTGGTGCATAATGAGTGCCATAATGATTAAAAGTCGGTCAGTCGCCCGACAAGCGCTCAACGGCAAAGGGTAAGTCAGTATAGAGGGCGCTAATTACGGAGAGAGAACCGGAAATCGCTGACTTCAAGATAGAAAGACTGATGCTTGACTCAATATGGATTCCGGATATTGATGAAAAAATAATAGGTAAGTTTTATTTTATGGTAAAACTCTCTATTATTAGCTTATTTAAGCTGTCCTCTCAGACTAACTAAATAATATAGACGGAGCATTACGAACAATCCAGTGAAGCCATATAAAACCATGCCAAACCTGTAATTACTCTTGCTCAGGCACTTAAATTCAAACAAAACCATGCCAAAACGAAGTGTCATAAACCACGAGTGTTACCAGTGTGATTTAAAATTACCCCAAATGACTCGACGATTTCAGACGTACGTTGCGTACATGAATACGTCGTCAACGTCATAATATTCCTTATATGATTTGCTGTAAGCTTACTTTATACTTTTACTTCCTTTATGTTTTAAACATAAAACTTTAAAAAAAATACCCAAATTATAGAGAATATTTACCTATTTCCTGTGACAAAACTTTCACGCACTCACCTTTAAAAAAGTGGCTTCACTTTTTAGTTGACAATGCGGTGTCTTTATTTTTTAGTTAGTTTTAGGCTGTCCTATAGAGAAATACCATCTCAATAGAAAGTAAAGCTAACTCGTCGCATTTACCTACAATTTAATGATGTCGTTAGAATTTCTGGATACCTACTTTTCCAGTAAGCTTTAAGCGTTCGGAGTATTCCAGTCATACTTTACTTTACAAATCAGAAGCCAAAGTGGATTCAGGCCCTGTGTGGCGTGTCAGTAATTTTTATTTTGTACAGGAAGGTGATAAAGAATTGTTTAAAGTATGAATTAGATCCTCGCTCTAAGAAAATATACCAGTGGTTCGACGTGGAAGACTATTGATAAAAATTCAAGTCGGCAAACTGTAGACATTGCGTAGGTTTAAGTAAACTTAATTGTTCGGAGTATTAGGAGTATATGTTGTTATCTGTTCGATTATTATGTAATATAAAATCTTAATACTTATGTAAATAAAACGCTAAGACTACATAATATAATTAATTTACCTAACTTCAACATTTTTACTAAGAGTTTCTTTAAGCATGAGTAGTTATGAAAGAGAGTATTATTTGGACATGTGGATAAAATGCCGGACGAACGACTAGTTAAGAGAATATACAATGCGAAAGTGGAAGGATGCAGGTACAGGAGGCGACTGAGACTCACCTACCTAGACCAAATCGGTCATGTATTGAAGAAAGGTAGAGTCAGGAGTCTTCGAAACTGGCGAGCATGTATGAAGAGAATTATGAATGTTGAAGAAGCGAGAGATGTTTGCAAGAATATAGCCTTTTGGCAATTTGTTCTCTTTGCCTTCCCTGCAAGGGAAATGGCGTAATGATAACTAAGTCTCACAGACATGCAGGTTTCAGGTTTTTTTACGATGATATCTTCATCAAGCAAGGATCATTTAAAAAAAAAATACACACATACTCGTATTTGCGAAAACCCTTGAATGGTCAGAGGTATGTAGAGCTTTGGAATGTGAATTGTACTCGATGCATGTCTTTGCAGTCCTTGGTTTTACTTCTATTACTGCATTAGATTAATAATGATCCCTAGGTCGATTTCAGGCACGACAGCCAGGGTCAACAGAAAGCCATATAGACAATCTCGAAATCTCAGACATACTCGTACAGGTTTCAGGATTTTTATGGTGATTTCCTTCATCAAGCAGTGATCATATATATATCTATCTATTATATATAATTCCAGTGTCACGATGTTTGTCCGGGATGAACTTCGAACCTACTGAACCGATTTTAACTTTTCTTTTTTTTAAATGTGTGTTTTGTTCCAACATTAAGAGATAGGATATCTCAATTTATAATTGCAATATTTATTCATGAAAAAATACATATATGGTGCTACGAAGTTCGCCGGGTCAGCTAGTATATATATATATATATATATATATATATATAAACACATATATATATATATATATATGTGTGTTTTTTATTCCATGTAGTGGCAGACGAGCCACGGTCCATCTTATGGTAAATGGTAACCGTCGCTCATGGACTCGACTATACCAAGAGTATTATCAAGCCGCTGCTCGCCAATTCATTTCACAGATATGAAATGAAATATAAACGGCTATTTCCTGCTACAGCCAAAACGCAACGATGTGCTTCATGGCCGATCACACTGGAGATGGTGGTACCAACCCGCTCGGGCCCGATACCAAGTGAGTACTCCCACTTGGTACCCAGCCCTACCACCAGTCAAATTATGTAAAGAAATACACACATATTCGCGAAAACCCTCGAATGGTCAAGTACGTGCAGAGGCTTGGGCTGGGGATCACACTAGATGCATATGTCTTTAGTCTTTGGTTTCATTTCTATTAATGCATTTACATTAATAATGATCTCTAGATCGATTTCAGGCATGATAGCGAGGGTCAACAAATATCAGCTAACTACGCAAGTAATGCTTTTGTAAACAAAATAAATAGGTCATTTATTTTGTGCTTTAGTGCACGCATGTATGAAAACACACTGTTCGCTCCTTCTCAGAGTTTGATAGGACGGCATTCTAGAGGATGGTTTTACGTGCTTTCAGAGGCACGGAGGGGAAACGCCGCCAACTTCTTGACTATTGAGGATTTTTTGACGGAAACCCCAAATTGAAACCGCTACAGGTTGCTAGATATGAACGTCAGGATTTCCTGAATAAAAAACAATGCATTCTAACTCATCCAAATCATTGTACAAATTAAAAAGAAATAGAAACCAATTCAAAATATCTGGCTGATTTTTTTTTTATGCTACGTGTGTGACAAACTACGGATTGGTAAGTGGTTACCGTAGCCGATAGACGCTAGCAACACAAGAGAGCACTGGCGGGTCGCCATCTCCAAGGAAAATATGGAGGGTAGAAGTAAGGAGAACCATCTTGTATAGGGGATAAGATAAAAAAGTGTCAACAGCAAGTTATTACGGCGCTGTTTTTAAAATCTTTCCACTTGCTGCTGCGGCGCCACCTTAATTGGCTCCCGTTAAATAATATGCAGTATTTAAATTCAACTATTTACGTAGTCAAATGTAATTTAGTAAATAAAAATTCTCAGTAGCAGCCCGGAGTTTAGAAATGTGCCCGCTAGACGTCAATAGGCTCGCCCCCTATTACGTGGGACTTAAACATAGCTGGCGAATCGTGGGTGTGTATACACCTCTGCCTACCCCTTCGGGGAATACAGGCGTGATGCTATGTTTTAAAATGCGCGGTAACACAGCGGAAGTGTTTCTTCCTTCTTAAGTTAGTATCCTGCTCTAATAGTTTATGGCGCTGTTTTTAAAAATCTTTTAAGTTCCACTTGCTACTGTGGCGCCATCTTAATTGGCTCTTTTTCAGCGGACACGTTTTAATACACTGAGTTAGTTCTCCTTACTTCTACCCTCCATAAAAGAAAAGGATAGGAGGTGGATAGAAAGGATATTAAGGAGAGGATAGGTAGGATAATAATCAAGGATCTATTTTTATTAGGTTAATGCTCGCGAGGTTTATTATACGGATTTTCTTATCATCATATTCACTTCAAATTTGCATGTTCTTACCTTAATTGCAAATAAGTGATTTACAATTACATTTGTAACTCTTAGTGTTATTTTAGGAGCAATATTAAAACACTACGCTGGTGGTAGTTATGGTAAAGCTAAGAACCGGAAGGTATCGAGTTCGATCCTGGGGGGTTAGACGGAATCTTATGAGATCGTATCTTCTCGCTTGCGATTGGTAGAGAAACCGCAGTAATCTGTGTGCCAATCAAGTTAATCTCTCAACCAATCACAGTGATCACGATACAATGTCGATTGTGAGATATGCGATTCCGTCTAAACCCCCTGAATCCATCGTTTAGTCGTACAGAACATATCTGTTTTTTCGAAACCATGTGTGTATTTATTTAGATATTAGGTAGGTATGCGTAACCACCGAAGGAATGTAACATAGTTCTAGTGGCCCGCCAATAAAGGCGGAGAGACGGCACACGTCGGGTTTCTTTAGTGGGTGAAGGCCCCGAACTACCCTGTTCGTTGCCCCGAACGACGGGGTGTGCGGTTAGGAACATGTTTTCACGCCTTAACAAAAGAAAAAAAAAAGGTATGTATGCGTACAAGATTTGGTTTATTGGTAGTAGTAGGAGGTAGGGTCCGTTCATTAATTTTCCATAAGCGAAATGAAATGATGAACAGCGACTTCATAGTATTCTTTGTTTTGCCAAGTTCATGAGCGGCGTATCACTTACCATCAGGTGGGTGGCTCGTCTGCCACCTAAAGAAATAACTAACTTTTTATACGTTGGGTCTTTGGGAAAGAAATGGACACTGGGGAACCCCAGTGTAATAACTTACATTATGGTACAGCACACAGAGGCATATTACTAGGAAATACCAAAGTACAGGTTACAAATTGTATGGAAATTACAGTTTTCAATAGCTATGTCGATAATACGCCATCTGTCGTGAAATAATGTCAGTAAATTAGTGTAGTATCTGATACTGCCTACAGAATGTCCAGCGTTCCCTAATAATTAAAAGGGCACTTGTAAATAAAACACATGAAATTAATTAATTCGCTGTTTATTGTGGACTACTTTACGTAGACATGTTTTATCTTAATCCGTATCACAAGGGGGAGGGGATTTCTTTAGTGGGTGAAGGCCCCACGCTACCCTGTTCGTTGCCCCGAACGACGGGGTGTGCGGTTAGGTACACTTTTTCCCGCCTAAACAAAAATAAAAGGGCCAACGCTCGCCCCATAGAATCATGGAAGGTTCTTTTCATGAAAGGCTTTACTGCGGAAACAATGTGGTGATTGCAATCGCCACATTATTATTTTCTTTTTAGTTGGCTCAGGAAGAAGTGCTTAAAATATAAGTTTGATCGTCGTTCTAAGAAAATATACCAGTGGTTCGACGAGTTTTGACGAGAATTTAAGAAATGGCAACACTGGACACTGCTTGTAGGCTATCAATTTTATTCGATACATACTAGTAGTAAGAACTAAAAATTGTTCAAAATTTACTGTACGTTATAAATGTGTATGTGTAAAATTATTAATGTAAATAAAACGCTAAGACCTCGTAACGTAATTCATTTAATATAACTTCCTAAATACAGCGACGAGTTACAAAATAAAACTAATCAATATTTAAGCAAAATATACATACTTTTGATCAAACAGCGCTTATAGTAGTTGTGTAAATTTTTTTTTTCTATAGCCACGCTCCTATATTCTGAATAGGGTAAGCCGATGGTTTAACACATTTCTCCAATGTATGCAATTATATCAAACTTTTATGAATAGCTATTACATATTAGACATATGATATAATAGACACGTTGACGTTCTCAGAGTTTGCAGTGTCGAGATAGCGATAGTTTAACATATGATAACCGGAATAATTTTAGAAGATAACATGATTATAACTTTGTAGACTAAAAATGCACTACCTGTTTTAGGTGGATAACTACAAAAGAAATTGCAGTTATGCTTTTATTTTGCTTAAAACGTATTAGAACGTGTAATATTAGCGAACTTAACGTGATTAATGCATGTTTTTTTACGCAAATACAAAAACAAGCTTAATATTGATGGAGACGGTTGGCCACCTTATTGTTAGGATCCAGTTGAATTGGGTCCCAACAAAAATAACGCATACCCGAAAAGGATAAAATAATTACATGTCTCACTCTTGCTATGACCTAATATATGCATCTTTTTCTTCATCCTTATTATTAAAATAGTAGCGAGTCTATTATATCCTCTGTCTACGCATATAGAGGAATTATTTATTTATGCGAAATTAAATGAATATGAATATTCTCCAATAATCTAACGTCTGGTCTAACCAAATAATGTCATTAGACTTCTGGCTGCGGAGGTTTTGAACTCCTTAGATGCATCGTGTAAGGGAGGATCCAGCTTGTGGGTCATATATTCGAGCTCTAGTCAATATACCCCAAATTCGCCAATGAATTAATTATAATAACAGCATTAGTCACGAGCATAATGTAATGTCTTTCGCGTATGTGTTTGCCGTTATACTAAGACTATTACATTTATCAGAGATTAAAAAATATCAGTATCAGAAATAACCACTGGGGTCATGACCCCCTGATCCGCACTTGACTTTGTGTGCAAAAACTAATTTTATGCCAAAATTGGATAGACCGGTAGTTATATGCGTAATAGCGAAATATGGAAAATTATTTGTCCATATATTGTGCATATTTTAAGAGTAATATATTGAGTGGGCTTTGTACAAGTAAGTTATATTTTTCTAATTGATTACCCAAT
This sequence comes from Leucoma salicis, assembly GCA_948253155.1. Classification (NCBI taxonomy): domain Eukaryota; kingdom Metazoa; phylum Arthropoda; class Insecta; order Lepidoptera; family Erebidae; genus Leucoma; species Leucoma salicis. The sequence goes on along the minus strand of OX411822.1, from coordinate 7,132,924 downwards.
CAAAATTTAAATAAAAGCACCTCCAACATTATATAGGTGTCGCATAAAAATATGTCGACTTATAAACCTCATCCTTATTGGAGTCAATTAAAAAAACAATAAAGGCGCGTTCCAAAAATTCATACTTCATAATGGAATATACACAAGTATTTAACTTACATATGAATACTTCTAACGTATTTCTAATACATTTTAATGTGAGAGATTAAGATTTGATAATAGATTCGTAAGCTTGGAATATGCATGTGGCGACCTCTACGGTCCTGGACTTCAAACTGAGCGTCGCTTCTGGATTACCGGGCTGTAGCTTCAATTCTAGTAGTACCCAAATATTATTTGTGAGTTTAAGTGATTGGTACAACATATCCTGCCCTTCCACGTTCCGTTTAGCGATCGTGAAGATGTTGTTCAAGGTCATTTTCTGTGCGATGGTGTCTGCATTGCCTACGACGTTGCTTAATGAGTGTTGGACTTCGTTCGCAGCTGGGATTTCTTTCCAAGTAGAAAGGAAGACTCTCTTATCCAATTGTCCTTCTTCAGTGAAGAGTATGTGCACGGGAATAAGGCATGCAAAGTAGAATACGTCCACGTTGTTCTTTATGGCTACCTGGAATGGAAGTTTTTAAAGAATCCTTACTAATTTTCGTGTAGTGATGGACTAAGAATACAAATTCAACCACCCCATTCTTTCCCACGGGTGTCGTATGAGGCGACTAAGGGAAGTAAGCAATTATCACCCATTGCATTACTGGTGGTGGGGCTGGGTAGCAAGTGGGAGTGCTCACTTGCTATTGGGCCCGAGCGGGTTGGTACCGCCATCTCCCGTGTGACCGGCCATGAAGCACATCGGTGTGTTTTGGTTGAAGCAGGAGACAGCCGTTAATTCTTTCATTTCATATATGAAATGAAATGGTGAGTAGCGGCTTGACAATACTCCCGATATAGTTAAGTCCATGAGCGACGGTCACCATTGACCACGCTGATCTTCTGAGAGAGTGTGGTAATTCCCGGATCGAGTCAGCCTATTCATGCAAGGATAAGCAAGGCTCTACCACAACAACATTAATAAATGAGTTACTAATACCACTTCGAAAATGAATGTACTTTAGAGGGGACGTATTTATGATATTTAACCCAATTCTTAAGTCCATACGAAAGATGTTGCGGGCAAAAGCTAGTAATTTATACAAGTAATAGTTGAATGTTACTAAGGTTTCCTATAGTGGCGTTGGTGATTTTTTTAAATTAATATAGAATCCACAAAAAAAATAGACGTCTGGGACGTCTGTCAGATGTGAAAACATCAAAATTAATCATGAAAATTTTCGATGTGAAAAATAACGGAAATGAACTTATAGGCAATGAACTTTAAGTTAGCGTTAATGTATCTATTACCATAATACATAATAAATGAGAATATTGTTTGTCTTATATAGTTCTTGGTAAGCGCCCGCTCGTTATCCATATAAGAATTAAAACTGTTATTGGTTTATTGATTGTAGTTATCCTCCCAAGTTACATGCTTCTGGCAACAGATGGCGTTAAAAACAATTATAATTATTTGGCGTGACGATGTCGCCACGCTGACAGCCGGTTTTACGCTCCCTCCGCATTAGATGTTTTCACATCAAAAGTTCTACGTCTTTAGACTATAGTGGAGTAGAAATTGGCGAACTTGCAACATTTTTTTTTCACAAACATGTCCATTCTTATCCTATTACCTGAGCACGAATCAATCGTTTGAATGGAGGGGAGTTAGGCCAGCTACCATAAGAAAGCATTACCATAGCCTAATTGGCCTCTTGTGCTCAAAAAGAGGATGTATACGGATTGTCAAGGGTCTTGCTGTCTAGTGTTTGGTTTGCTTTTTATTAGTCTGTGGTATAAAACAGCGAGTCTGTCGTAAGTGGGACGTACTTGTAAGTTGTTGAGTGGTTCCATCCTCTGCACGGGCCCCGTTGTAGCGAGAGTGAGCGGCGCTTCTGCAGTCGCTCCGGCGGCCACCACGCCTACGGACAGTCCACCTACCGGGAACACGCCGAAACTGGGGAGAAAAAGATCTTATATAATAATAATTCGAGGATACATGTGTACTTCGTGGCAGTTTTATTTCTGGGATAAATGACGATATGAACATCCCAGGACGATCTTTTTATAATACTAGTGTGGCATATAAACTTGAGGCCCCTTAAGGTAAGCGGTTACCATAGCCTATAGACAGTAGTCGTACAAGGCGACTAAGGGAAGTAATCAATTATCACACACTGCGTTACTGGTGGTGGGGCGGAGTACCAAGTGAGAGTACGCACTTGCTATCGGGCCCGAACAGGTCGGTACCACCATTTCCTATGTGACCGCTCATGAAGCATGTCAGTGTGTTTTGGCTGTAGCAGAAGATAGCCGTTTATTCTTACATTTCATATCTGAGAAATGAAATTATGCGCAGCGGCTTGACAATACTCTCGGTATAATTGAGTCTATGAGCGACGGTTACCACTTACCATCGGGTGGGCCGTGGCTCATCTGCCATCATTAGCAATAAAAACAGATTTACATTACGCATTACCTGTTCTTATTGAGTTGTATGGCGAAACCGCTCATGGCTTGCATAGCTTTGTTGGTGAATGTCATCTCCATGCGTGGTTGACCGTTCTGGCGGCTGAACGTGCCCCAAATCTCCAGACCTTGCGAACGACCAAAACAAGATTAATCCATCGTAAATTAACCGCAGCGTAGGTGACCACATCAATATTGTACCACTACGTAGTCTAGAACGAAATTGTTAACCGTATTGGTACATACATAGCGTTCACGCCTGTTATCCTGAAGGAGTAGGCAAAGGTGTATTACACACCGACGATTCGCCAGCTATGTTAGTCCCGGCGAGACTATTGCCATCTACCGGGCACATTTCCAAACTCCGGGCTGCTACTGAGAATTTTTCTTTTTATGAAAAATTGAATTGAATTGAACCGGAGACCTCATGTTCACCAGTCGCTTACCCTTCTGCTGCACCACCGAGGCAGTCAGGGTAAGGTTTGAAATGTGTTCGGTTTATGCAAACCCAACAAATTACATGTTCCTACGGGTCAGCGTTTTTACGCCATGGCGTGATTTTTAACCAATCAAACGAATGACAGTCAGTCACCAAAACATTATTTAACAGACTACTCGTCCCGCTTGAAGCAGTCGACACAACAAGCTTCACCTAATAACCTTATTCACACCACGACGTACACTCGCGACCTCTAACATTGACTCCGACTCATTTAGTGTTGTACCAATAAACCGGGAATTCATTAATTTGAGTTGTCATTTTAACCATAAGATTGTAGGAGCTATCAATAGCCCCTACAAAATGTATAGACCGTATTGTGATAATGTTTTGGACAATTAACCGTTTTAGGTTATTTTATTTATTTATTTTTAAATAATATTTTAAGCACTTGATATTCTCTACTATCAGAACACAAAGTGAAATAGTATATCAATGAGGAAGATCGAAGGATTGATATTTTAGACGATGGTATTACCTTTCCCCTTGTCAGCAGGCAGCCAGCACTGCTTGGGAGGCACGTGGGAGGCGGGCGTAGCGCTCACTCCGAAGATGTCCCCCAGCAGACCAGTCGTGCCCGACGAGGGGGCGCTCGTGGCCACCTCGGGACCTCCCAGCTACATAACACGTTTAATTAACACAATATTAATTTTAATGCGTGAAATGACATACTTATCCTTACTTTCTTAGCGCGAGAATGGTGTAAACGCCTTTACAATAAGAAATAAGGTTTGAAATATATAGTTACCAATACATCGAGTCCACCAGCCAGAAGGTCGAGGTTCGAAGCCGGCGCAGGGGCGGCTGGAGGAGGTCCTCCAATGTCCATGGACAGCAGGTCACCAATCAGTGACTCCTACATTCAAAATGAAGTGTTATCATAATTACGTCAAACTATCGCTATCTTGACACTGCATACTCTGAGAACGTGTCTATTATATCCTCTGTCAACGACAACCCTCGATTGCTGCCACTTTACATAAAACCATAATGAATTATGCACCTAAACCTTCCTTATAAATCACTCCATATATTGGTGAAAGCTGTACGGATATCCGTTGAGTATGTTGCGTCCTAACAGAGCTCATTGAAAACTAATGTAATAAAAAAATATATATAGGCTAACAGATTATTGTAACTTCCCAAGTACAATGGCACTGACCTGGTTGGGTATGACGGTGGCTTGAGGCGCGCTAGTTTCCTCCGGGGCTGAACCGCTACGAGCAGGCAGGGACTTGCGCACTCCAGCACCGCGGCCTGGACCAATAGTAATTATTAGCATTAGTTTTCGGCATATATTTTATTCTTCTTTATTTACAATCCATATAGAGCTCGCTACTGGCCCTAGCCTGCCCTAAAAAGGGGAGGGGATGTTGGGTATTCAACTGATTTATCATACACTAGCTGACCCGGCAAACGTTGTTTTGCCATATAAATTATTATTTCTAGGTAATTTCTAGTGTAGACAAAAATAACTGACTCATTGTAAGTGTGTAAGGATGTGGTATATGCGTGAAATAGGCATGGAGCGCTGTGAACGATGAGAGAATATAAAAATAACAAACGCCAAACATTATTATTTTTAAGTTATTGAAGGTTATTTCTTAAAATTACATATCACTAATTAATTAGGACAGTAACACTAACAAACAATATCAGTCTCTTAATGCTATAGCGTGAACAATATTTTTTGTTAGCCCATCTTTAGCTAACATAGCGGTCGCCCGCGGCTCCGCCCGCGTGGATGTCGGTTACCGCTGCAAAAAGCCTTCCCAGGAAAGACACGGTCAGCAAAATGATTCCCAGGTCAATTCACAGACACCGACACTAACATCGACGACGCAGTCATTATCCGCAGGCTGCATAGATTGTCTTTATGAGGATGTTAAAGTTGTTAATGATGAAAATATTTAAATGTAATTAATACTAAGTTTTCACTTCTGCCGGCAGTCCCGGAGTGAAACCCGTTGTTTTAGGATAGATAACTAAAGCGATTATTGTAGAGCTTCTCTATAAACAACATTTGACGTTAAATTATTTTCAGGTAACAAAATATACTGATGCTCGAGAGCCCCGATCCGTGATAGGGCAACGTAAAGTTGCCCATGCGTAAAACATTCTTTTCGTAAATCAATTCCTACTAATTTGAATGTTTGGCCCTGGGATTTGTTTATCGTTAGTGCGAAAGAAATTTTTACTAGAAATTGGAGCCTTTTGAAGGGTATAGGCAAATCAGTAGGAATCATGGGTATTCTTGGTATATGAGCTCAATTCACCAGCTGCAGGGCCGGTGATAATCTTCGCTACTATTAAATTATCTTTTAGCTCCTTTATAAGAAGTCTCGTGCCATTACACATGTTGGGGGGGCATAAATTTCTGAGAAGCATTATCGGCGTGCCAACTTTTAACGACAGTTCATGAGGTGGTAGCCCAGCAGGTTCAGAGAATTTAAAAATTCCTGGGGGTAGTGCACTGCGTCCTCGATAGAAATACTCCTTCTCCAAGTTTCAGCAGCTGTTGTGGAAAATTGCTATGCGTATTTCCATGTAGATGAGCTCTCATATTGGTGCGCAAATTCGAATGTTGAACAGATGTCCAAAGTTGAGACGATTTTAAACATGCCTTAATAATATCTGCTCGCGTACCTCTGTTGACGACTGGAAGCGTTTGTCGGAAATCTCCAGCAAATACAAAAGTGATACCACCCATGACATTAGCAGAGCTTCGGAGGTCTTTTAAAGTACGGTCTACGGCCTCCACATGAGCTCTATGACTCATGGTGCATTAATCCCATATTACCAACGACGCGTCTTGCAGTAACTTACCAAGAGGCCCATTTTTCCGAATAGAGCACGTAGACCGTTGATCTAAAGATACGGATAGCGGGAGTTTAAACGTAAAGTGAGCAGTTTTTCCTTCGTTCAAGAGAGTTGCAGCAATTCCTGACGAAGCAACTGCAATCGCTATCTTCCCTGATTGCCGTATCTTAGTAAGTATCAAATTTGCGAGAAAAGTCTTTCCGGTGCCTCCTGGTGCGTCCAAAAAAAATAATCTCCCCATGTTATTGTTCACGCTATCCACAATAGTCTCATAAGCATGTCTTTGATCTGGTACTAATTTTGGCACATTGTCATTTACAAACGCTGTTAAATCATTTCTGTTATACTGTTGTACCATTGTGTCAATAGTATTATTCTGGGTACGAACGGGCGTTATCTTTCTGCCCGTGCTTGAGAACTATGTTTAAAAAGTTGAGATCTGGCTCTCTTAGGCATTTTCAAATGTTTAAGAAAATGCTAATAGCGTGTAATATTCTAGCTCTGAAAAGAACTGTTGGTTAGCCCTGAAAAGAACTGTTGATTAGCTCTGAGAATGGTGCTTTGAATTTTTAAAAACGGTCCCGTAGTTTTCGAGCCTATTCATTACAACCAAACAAACAAAGTTTTCCTCTTTATAATATTAGTGTGGAAAAATTCTAAGTGGGAAGGAATAGTTTATTTGAGCGTCTTTTCGAAATATTTCGCCAGTAGCCAGTGCTTCTTTTCACACAGGGATAAATATTTGCTGATAGTAATCTTAAATTTCGCTAGGTGGCGCAATACAACAAAAAATGTACCTTCTACGAACGCCGTTGGCGGCTTGTGATAAACGGATGCGAGTGAGCTGATGTGGCAAATAAGCTCATCCAGTAGTGTGGGCTCCAACAGATCCGTCTCTTCGGAGATCAGGGGCTTGTCAGCCAACACCACCTCTTTGGCTGCGGCGGGGTCCGTTGATAGCAGACGCCAATAGATGAAACCTCGATCTCTGTAGACAAAATCTGTATAACTTAGTCTTTGAACCCAAATATGTATTCTCTAGTGTGATGAGTCTCTTATTGGAATGTCAACAAAATGGCGGCCAACATAAATATTTTTTAAACGCGCAGTTATAACTGTCCATTTTTTTAGATTTGTAAATATTGTGGCTATTCATTTATTAACAACATTATTTAATTTCTCTTTTATTCATAATTTTTCAATTATTTACCTCAAATCAGGATTGTCGGAGTCCTGAGTAGCAAGACTGAGGACATGTTGCACCAGTTCCTGAGTATCAGCTGGCCGCTTCAAGAATAATTTCACTACAGCAGTTAGTAATTGCAGTTGTACCTAAAAATATAATAATGAATGTTTTATACTCTTTTTATAAACCCCTAAGTTTCATGGCAAAAGTGAAGCCTATTTTCCTCTCGATTGAGTGTAAACATTTCATTAGTGGGCTCCATGATACATCTATTCAGCGGTAATTACTAATTTAAAATATATAAAGCATATCATAATACTTTCTAATATTTACGTGAATATTACAATATCATGAAATAAAAGTGCTTTTACGTAATCTATGACATTTACTTGATTTTCTACTATGAGGACGTTTCAAATACTTTAGTCCAAGATAATTTTACTTTATGACATATTTTATTACTCAAAACATATTTGTGACAAGGTCACCATTTTCAAATAGTAGTTTTCAGTATTTTGTAACCCAGTTGCGACACCGAATTCAATAGTTTTGAAAGCTGTCTTCGATTTCGCCCATGGCAACATAAAATTGTTTCCGCAGTGGTAACATGAAAAAGGTAGGCAGCATAAAATCGTTTCCGCAGTGGTAACACGAAAAGGGTAATAATGACTTAAATATATAAATACACCACTCACCTGTGCGTTCTCATCGTGGAATCCTTCCAAGAAAGAGTCCAGTAGTTCATCAGCATTATCGATGCGCTCTGCATATTCACCCACAATCCACACCTAAGCAGCATATGCCAGAATAACCAGCATTATCAATAGATCCACATCCTTTATATAAACTATCTTATTTATAAAAACTAACACAGCTCTATAGCACTGACTAAAATACTATTTTGTCCCTTTTCAACAAAGTTCATTAAACATTTGACAGAAAGTGACAAAGCATAAGTCAGTGTTTTAAAAAACCAGTCAGTTTTGTCCGTGTGGTGATGTACTAAGAATACAATTGTCACCACCCCATTCTTTCGCACGGGTGTCGTATGAGGCTACTAAGGGAAGTAAGCAATTATCATCCATTGCATGACTGGTGGTAGGGCTGGGTACCAAGTGGGAGTACTCACTTGATATCGGGCCCGGACGGGTTGGTACCACCATCTCCCGTGTGACCGGCCATGAAACACATCGTTGCGTTTTGGCTGTAGCATGAGATAGCCGTTTATTCTTTCATTTCATATCGGTGAAATGAAATGGTGAGCAGCGGCTTTACAATACTCTCGGTATAGTTGAGTCCATGAGCGACGGTTACCATTTACCATCAGATGGGCCGTGGCTCGTCTGCCACTACAGGCAATAAAAAATAATGTTATTCTGAATAAGAGGCTAAGGGCCGGTTGCTTCAGCAATACTTGACGCACACGTAAACGTCAAAACTGGAGTTAACCATCGTCAAACCAAAAAAAGCGTTGTTTCACGAAATGAGGTCCTTAACGTACGTTAAATAATAACGATTACGGTAACAGATGTCCCGCCCACTGGTTAACATCACTTTCGGTGCGTCTAGCCTAGCGTCTGGATATACTCGTAGCATATACTGTCAGCATATAAGTACTATATGGATGCGTCTAACAAACAGTATGTACCTACAACATTATGGAGACTCTTTTGTATTTGTCTTTATTCTACGAGAGTTGTTCATCTGGCGATAATACAAATAATGTAGAAAGGAAGAAAAAAGTCTTTAAAACACCTGTTAACAACCTAAATTTTTGGGATGAGCAGGAATTCATATATGTTCGAATTCATTCATTGCAAGGTATCGTGAGACTATCGTGTACCTAATAAAGGAAGTAGCTCTATTGTTGACACGTCGTATCGAAGACGATATAAAATTTGTTACAGAAAAGTAGAATTTCTCATAAGAATACTTTGATTTAAAATTTATTTGTCTACAATATTTCAGAAACTTGGCTGTAAAACCTAGCCTACCTATAGATCAGGTACTTGCTACTCTACAATGTTATGGTTCAGGATCGCTTTATTAGATGTGTTGGGCATGTGTCAGGTTTGCAGAAATCAACAGTGTCATATTATTCATCGAGTGATTCGGGTTATCGATAAATTACGTCCTCATTACATAAACATTCCATCTAACGAAGAAGAAAAATTGGCTGTTGCAACTGACTTCTATAATATAGCTAGATTTCAAATCAAACTTTAACAGACGTGAAGTCCTCGGTTGGTCTCCACCGGCATTGAATTCTGCATGAATAGCTTATTTTTCTTTATATTACCTATAATATTGTCACAATTCACAACTAAAAATAAAGGAATAATTCAAAGTTTTGTCATTGGCGTCATAATCAGTAAAATAGTTAAGTAATACGTATATATAGTATAATATACTTATATACATGGCCGTGTGAGGCCGGCTTTAGAATTGTCCCACCCCTCAAACTTCGAGTATTAACAACATCCACTGCGATCGCCAACCCGCCTCTGCCAAGCGTGGCGATTACGGCACTATCCCCCATTCTTGGGGAGGCCTATGTCCAGCAGTGGACTTTAAAATGCTGATGGATGGATGGACTTATATACATTACATATTACTTCCATGACAAAAACAAAAAACCATAGGCTATAACATCCTGTGTCTATGATAAAAAAAGATAAACTGTCGTATACGGACAAATGTTGGCATACTAGAAAATTCTCCCATTTATTTTTATTACGAAAATAAGTTGCTATGTACTGGCATCCCTAATAACTTTGACGACTGGTTTTTTATGCAATGAAACAACGCTTCGTATTTAACGCACGTTAAATATCGTTCGTAATCGTTATTTTTTGACGTACGTAATGTTACGATAATCAATAGTTTGAAACAACCGGCCCTAAATCTTTTGCTTTAAATAACGCTAATACACTCAGTCACGTGATATTTTATATAGCAATAAATAAAATTGAAGTGTCTGTTTGTTATGTCTAAATAAAAGCTCTTTACTCAATGCATAATAAAAGTATATACATTATATATAACATGTATGTCTGCCTGACCGATTTGGACGGACCTTTCATTAGCCCGGACGGGTTGGTACCACCATCTCCCGTGTGACCGGCCATGAAACACATCGTTGCGTTTTGGCTGTAGCATGAGATAGCCGTTTATTCTTTCATTTCATATCGGTGAAATGAAATGGTGAGCAGCGGCTTTACAATACTCTCGGTATAGTTGAGTCCATGAGCGACGGTTACCATTTACCATCAGATGGGCCGTGGCTCGTCTGCCACTACAGGCAATAAAAAATAATGTTATTCTGAATAAGAGGCTAAGGGCCGGTTGCTTCAGCAATACTTGACGCACACGTAAACGTCAAAACTGGAGTTAACCATCGTCAAACCAAAAAAAGCGTTGTTTCACGAAATGAGGTCCTTAACGTACGTTAAATAATAACGATTACGGTAACAGATGTCCCGCCCACTGGTTAACATCACTTTCGGTGCGTCTAGCCTAGCGTCTGGATATACTCGTAGCATATACTGTCAGCATATAAGTACTATATGGATGCGTCTAACAAACAGTATGTACCTACAACATTATGGAGACTCTTTTGTATTTGTGTTTATTCTACGAGAGTTGTTCATCTGGCGATAATACAAATAATGTAGAAAGGAAGAAAAAAGTCTTTAAAACACCTGTTAACAACCTAAATTTTTGGGATGAGCAGGAATTCATATATGTTCGAATTCATTCATTGCAAGGTATCGTGAGACTATCGTGTACCTAATAAAGGAAGTAGCTCTATTGTTGACACGTCGTATCGAAGACGATATAAAATTTGTTACAGAAAAGTAGAATTTCTCATAAGAATACTTTGATTTAAAATTTATTTGTCTACAATATTTCAGAAACTTGGCTGTAAAACCTAGCCTACCTATAGATCAGGTACTTGCTACTCTACAATGTTATGGTTCAGGATCGCTTTATTAGATGTGTTGGGCATGTGTCAGGTTTGCAGAAATCAACAGTGTCATATTATTCATCGAGTGATTCGGGTTATCGATAAATTACGTCCTCATTACATAAACATTCCATCTAACGAAGAAGAAAAATTGGCTGTTGCAACTGACTTCTATAATATAGCTAGATTTCAAATCAAACTTTAACAGACGTGAAGTCCTCGGTTGGTCTCCACCGGCATTGAATTCTGCATGAATAGCTTATTTTTCTTTATATTACCTATAATATTGTCACAATTCACAACTAAAAATAAAGGAATAATTCAAAGTTTTGTCATTGGCGTCATAATCAGTAAAATAGTTAAGTAATACGTATATATAGTATAATATACTTATATACATGGCCGTGTGAGGCCGGCTTTAGAATTGTCCCACCCCTCAAACTTCGAGTATTAACAACATCCACTGCGATCGCCAACCCGCCTCTGCCAAGCGTGGCGATTACGGCACTATCCCCCATTCTTGGGGAGGCCTATGTCCAGCAGTGGACTTTAAAATGCTGATGGATGGATGGACTTATATACATTACATATTACTTCCATGACAAAAACAAAAAACCATAGACTATAACATCCTGTGTCTATGATAAAAAAAGATAAACTGTCGTATACGGACAAATGTTGGCATACTAGAAAATTCTCCCATTTATTTTTATTACGAAAATAAGTTGCTATGTACTGGCATCCCTAATAACTTTGACGACTGGTTTTTTATGCAATGAAACAACGCTTTGTATTTAACGCACGTTAAATATCGTTCGTAATCGTTATTTTTTGACGTACGTATGTTACGATAATCAATAGTTTGAAACAACCAGCCCTAAATCTTTTGCTTTAAATAACGCTAGTACACTCAGTCACGTGATATTTTATATACCAATAAATAAAATTGAAGTGTCTGTTTGTTATGTCTAAATAAAAGCTTTTTAGTCAATGCATAATAAAAGTATATACATTATATATAACATGTATGTCTGCCTGACCGATTTGGACGGACCTTTCATTAGCAGACAGCTGATGTTATAAGAAGTAACTTCGACTAAAAGTAGCCTAAGTTACTTCAATTTTGGAAATATATCATAAATATTAATGTCAGGAATTACTAAAAAACATTACTCCTTACCATAGAGGCACGAGCTTCCGGCTCATCTAAGGTATCCAGGTTCTCGCAAAGCGTGCTGATGATGCTCTCGTACTTATTGGGGTACTTGCGGAAGATGTCTTTTATCACCACAATGGCTTCTTGTACCACATAGTTTACTTTAGTCTGGATCAGTTCCAAGAGCGTGGACACGCAGCGTTCGGCTGATGGTTCCACCTGGAAATTGCATTTTAGTAATTTTAATCTAGTCAATGTTCGCATGGACATAGACCACCGCGTAAAGGTTACATGCACTTATTTAATTTTAATTAAGTCATTGGTAATAATATGATCCAATGATCCAACTGGTAGTATAAGAGTCCAAAGTGCGAAATTCAATTTATTTTATTAATCTTTTTAGTAATATTATATTATTCAACGTTTTACTTCAATCACGTGTAAAGGTTACACGCACTCATTAATTTATTTTATTTGATAGTTCAGGATTAGACTTAAAAACTGGTATACATTTTATCCCGCTACTATATCTTGAACCTGAGATATAATCTAAAAATCTTTTGGCTAGGGTGGAGCCACGTGCATAGACTAGTTTATGATATTAATAGAGTGGATAACAAATTAGTTATTTTTACCTTAATAGCACATCTTCCGATAGCTCTGACGGCTTTCCTGACGAAATCCACGTCCACCTCAGTGGCATATTCTTTTAGCTCACCGAGAACTTGGGATATATTAGCCTGTGAAGCGAGCCGAATCATAATGTCTAACTTTTCTAATTTAACGTAGATAGGATCATTGTATTTCACGAAGAACACCTGTAAAATACAATTTAATTTATTACAAAGAGGTTCTTTCAGAGTTTTACACCACAGGGGCGATGGGTTGGCATAGATAATAATAGTTATGGGTTAATTACATATATATCTCATCCTTCCAATTATCAACCCCCAGATCTATATCATAACGATAGTCGTTGGGGTTTTAGTGGTAGAACCTTCCTTATACCAGCATGAATGGGCTGGCTCGATCGGGGAAGTACCAACCTCTCGCAAAAGATCAGAGTGAATTAACGGTAGGTACTCCCACCCCTGTTTCGTATGGTGAGTGAGAGCGCCAGAGACCCAAGCCAGTGGAGGTTTCTTTCATGTTCTTATTATCCTTCCTATCCTCTCCTTAGTATCCTATCTATCCTCTCCTTATTATCCTCTGCCTACCCACCTCCTATCCTTGTTCCTTGGAGATAGCGGAGCGCGATTGATGCCCCTATTGTTGCTAGCGTCTATATGGTATGGTAATCGCTTACCATCAGATGGGCCGCATGCTTGTTTGCCACTCACGTAGTATAAAAAAAATTAAAAATAAGTAAAAATAAACATTACTTATATAATAGATGCAAAAATATGTTTGTTTATTTGTTGTGTTGGTTTATTAGGCTTTCACGCCGTAACTACAAGGAAAGATCAAAAAGTAGTGAGAACGATATACTCCTTGGTAAGAAAAAAAATAAATACTGGCAGGCATAGCTCAGATACATATTTGTAATATTAATAATGAAAAAAATCTTCGATTCTCTTTTGTTTTTTTCTAAATGTAGTCATTTGTTTGCTTCGTGTCGGAACGTGTTCTCGAAAATGGAGAAAAACGAAGTGCGAGCTGTTATTAAATACCTCTGTTTAAAAAAGTTAACGACGCAGGAGATTCATTGCGATTTGGAGGCAACATTAGGAGTCTGCTCCGCCGTATTCCACTATTGCAAGGTGGGCTTCTCAATTTCGAGTAGGGAGAACGAGCACGGAAGACGAACATCGTTGCGGCCGTCCATCGACGTCAGTCACCCAAGAAAATGTTGCGAATGTCGAGAAAATTGTATTGAGCGATCGAAGATTTACCATCCGATATTTAATTCATGAAACGGAATGCCCATATGGAAGTAGTGCCCATTCATATGGAAGTATTCAATCCATATTGAAACAATCTTTGAATATGAGAAAAGTAAAATGTTTGAAAAAATCGCACCATCAAATAGTATGAATTTTAATTGCAAAATTAAACTTACTATATTGGATGCATGTAATGCTTGCCGATAGATGGCGTTAATCGTAAGACAAATGTGATTAAGAATTTGGGATGATCGAAAGGTCAGTAGGGTAGCTCAGTGGCTTAGAGCACTTCCCCGGATTGGAAAAGATGCGTGGTTCGATTCCCGCCCGCTACTAAAAATCTCTTTTTCTTTATTCACAAATAATTTGTACTTTAAAAAGTAGCTGAGCATGTCAATTGCTAAAAGAAATAGATCTAAAACGTATATTATCTTATAATATTATTTCTCTAGCCTGTTTTTCTTTTGGTGCGTGAGATCTTCCTTATTCCTTTACCAAATTCCATGATTTACCCGACATTTTAAAGCTTATCGCGCGGGCTAATAACGAAAAATATATACAGCTCTTCTCTTAAATTTGAGATTTAAAATCATCTAAGAAGAGAATAATGGATGCGGAATTCCGCACGGGTCGACTAGTAATACTAAAGCATACCTTCATCTCGTGTTTCAATATATCAGGTCTCTTTTGAACGACGAGGTTGATGTTCCTCAGCGCTACATATTGCACCTCAGGCTCAGCGCTTAGTAACGTGACGAGTGGTGGCGCCAGTTTCCTAGACAGCGTGCTCACTAGTTCAGTGTCATCTGATACCATTTCCATCAGCTTCATCAGCACCTGATTGGATTAGAACATTGTTTAATTCATTGTATGAATATATATATATATATATATATATATATATATATATATATATATATATAGGATACTAAGGAGAGGATAGGAAGGATAATAAGGCTCCAACGCTCTCACTTACCAAACGAAACACAACGGTAAGATTTACTACACGCTGATCTTATGTGAGAGGGTGGTACTTCCCCGATCGAGCCGGCCCATTCATGTTGGAATAAGCAAGGCTCTAGACTCTTTCTGATTTGTATTTTAGCACTTGACATGCTCAGCTGCTTTAAAAAAACTAGACGTCGCAAGACGTCTACCAGATGTGAAAACATCGAAATTATTTTGTAGAAATAAAATGATCCTAACTTGACAAAGTACTCCTCAAGAGGAATCAAACGAGTATAAACTCGATAGCGTTGCGTCATTTCATTACAGAGTTACTGTGATCACATTTCAGCTCCATCGTCAGACCCTGGATACCATCTAAAGACAAGTACTCGTCAAGACAAATCATACGAACCCAAACTCGATGGAATTATGTCGCTTTATAACGGAGTCCCTACGGCCACCTTCTAGTTCTATCATCAGACCCTGGATACCATCTAAAGACAAAGTACTCGTCAAGACGAACCAAACGATTCCAAACTCGATGGGGTTGCGTCGTTTCATTACATAGTTACTGTGACCACCTTCCAGCTCCATCGTCAGACCCTGGATACCATCTACAGACAAAGTACTCATCAAGACAAATCATACGAGCCAAAACTCGATGGAGTTATGGCGTTTTATAACCGAGTTCCTATGGCCACCTTCCAGCTCAATCATCAGACCCTGAAAACCATCTAAAGACAAAGTACTCGTCAAGGCGAATCATACGAGCCCAAACTCGATGGGGTTGCGCCGTTTCATTATAGAGCCTGAGATGTCTACCTTCCAGTTCCATCATCAGATCAGCTCCATGCCATCATAATATTGCATTGTCACGCGATATACACATGCGTGTAAAATTTCAGCTCAATCGGAAACCGGGAAGTGTGTCAAATCTAACTTGCAAGATTTGAACGGGACAAGTAAAATAAAAGCGTCGCCACGCTAACAGCCTATTTTACCTTCCCTCTGCATTAGATGTTTCACATCAAAAATCAAATTATTAGTGAAAGTGGAAAAAAAAGATCCATCTAAAAATAAATGTGAAGTGGAGATTGGGTGTTAACAGATGGCGTGAAAATTAATTAAATAAATTGTTTTCACCTCCATCCGCATTAGATGTTTTCACATCAATAAAGCTTTACCTTTAATCCAAATGTGCAATCTAAATCTATAAAGGAAGTATTTACCTTCACAGCGGAGAGTACAACAGCAGCATTAGCGTGGGCTAATCTAGGAGTGATTCTCTCACAAATAGAGTGTGCCTCTCTAGCATCCCTTGGTGAGTAGTTGGACAAAGCGTCAAGAATAAACACCTGACCCCACTCGGTGCACTCGTTTAACGCTGTCAGCAGTTTATTGATAGTTGGGGCATTCATTTCTGTGGAAGGAGATTAAATCATTAATGCATTTTAAATTAGTTAAGTTCAGGATCGATGTTAGTTTACTGGTTAAGTTACAATTTCAAAAAACTAAAATTAAGTTTTCTGAGAGAAACTTCATAATGCTAGTAAATTGCTTATCCCAGCATGAATGGGCCGGCTCGATCGAGGAAGTACCACCCTCTCACAAAAGATCAGCCTGAAACAACGGTAGGCACTTCTACCGTTGTTTCGTATGGTGAGTGAGAGCGCCGGAGTCCCGAACTTCCTCCCCATCCTCTCCTTACTATCCTTCCTATTCATCTCCACTCTTTGCCACCCAAGTACTATATAAAAAAAAGATTGCACATTCCATTCTGGGTATATTGATTACGTGTAAGCGTAGATACCGTGCACGCTAAAACTCCAAAAGGGGCGGGTCAATGCAAAATAATTGAATTATTATTACCAACAAGAGGATGTCCAGAGACACTGGCTTCATTGATCTCTGAAAGAGCTGCTACGGCGTTTGCAACAACCATTGGGTTGGAGTCACTTAACAGATCTTTTAACTGGTCCAAAAAGCCCTGCAACCGAATTTGATGTCAATTTAGTCAGATTAATATGCATTTACGCGTGTATATGATTTGTTATGCTCGGGCCACAGTACTTAATTATCTAGTTCTAGATGATGGACGTTTAACGTTGGCTTAGCCACGACATATCGCTAGAATTCGACAACGGCATTCACATTGCCGTTTGACGTTAGACGATAACCAATGGCGGTACGTCAAAAAGTTCGTTCAAGTGTGGCCACCCAATTTATTATATGTATACATAACATAGCATTACGTCTGTCTCCCCGAAGCGGTGGGCAGGGTATAACACACCCACGGTTCGCTAGCTATGTTTTAAGTCTCACGTTTTATATTCATTAACTGCAGGTACTAATGACCATCTGGTGAACCATTACCAAGCAACAGCATCGAAACTGTAGGGGATTTAAAACTATGAACATACAACCCGCCTGCCAAGCGTGGCGATTACGGCATTATCCCCCATGACGGGACCGGTCGTTGTGGCGTTCTATTGGGGAGGCCTATGTCCAGTAGTGGACGTTGAAAGGCTGATTGGATGGATGGATGGAACTATAAGTTCATAAAGTCACCCATAGAGATTAATGCTAATGCTAAATCATACCTGATCTTCCACCATACTCGAAGATATATCATACAATTTGGCTACACACACGGCAGCTGTCTTCCTCACATATGGATCTTCATCCTTCAAACATTTCCTGAGAGGTTCGCACAAGTACTCTGTGATCTTATCAACTCGAATGCAACCCATTGTTCTGACAGCCAATGCTCTTATCAGCGGATTTGAGTCCTCACAGTCCTGCAGTTGTCAACGTTGTTTGCATTCGGTATTGTATAAAACAAGAGAAGCAATATGTCAATAATACTGAAGCGATTTTACTATAAGCAATTTGAGAGAAACACTCTTTGTGATTTGCTTATTTTTTTATTATGCAACCAACCAGATGACTTAGTGGTCTAGATATCAATTTCAAATGCTTAGCGCTATTGGTATACGCTACCTTCTGCGAGGATGTTATCTCGCAGAAGGAAGCGGCGGAGAGGGCCGGGGAGGACGATCCTTCCGCTGACCCGAACCGCCACCAGCGACTGGTGCAGTGCGGCGCAAGCGCTAGTACTACACCTGACGCCGCCCTAACCGCAGCTGCGGGCGGTTAGATCGGGGAACGTTCACCACCCGCCAGGCCTCCCGCGAATTGCGACCCTCCGTGTGCAGAAGCGTCGCTTTGTAGAGGGTACCCGAAAGGGTAAGCCGCCGGCAGACCACTGAAATAACGTTCCAGTAACCCGCCAGTACAGGCGGAGGGACGGCAAACTGCGGGTTCATATAGTGGGGTAGGGCACTTGGGGCCTAGCTTGTTTGTTGCCCCGAAAAACGGGGTATGCGGTTAGGTACATTTTTTCATACATTTTTTTTTAAAGGGCATTTAGGTTTCCTTACAATGTTTTCATTCACTGGAGAATGATAATTTGTAAATAAGATAATGATAAGTCATTTCGTAAAGTCAGAGTCACATTTTGCTCAACTGTAGAATGCAGATTGAACTCTTTTTTAACCGTAATCCTACGCCTATAGTTTTAACAATACTGAGTATAACAAATTAACTGTACTAATTTTAAAATTACAATTTTAGATTGAAGTGGTTATTAAAATTTAAAAAAAGTGTTTCTCTCTCATGAAATAAATATGGGATATAAAAATAATAGCCATGTGCTTCTATTTTAGTAGAGCAAGAGGCATGGATTGTTATTATATTTTCTTATTAGTGGTTGACATACATATAATTATGTAGATTTACACATTAGTAAGATGTGCTAAATGATGAATATTGTATAAGATTCACTTTATTGAGATGAAATCATCATGCTATATTATAATTATCCTACTTTTTGCATGCAAGGAAGTATTTGGTGCTAACTTTTTGGGACTAACACATTCTTATATTTCTGTAAGACACTTCATTAATACATATTCTATATACACAATTATGAAAACACCTTACTATAGATTACGAAATAAAACAATTTTACAGCATTCATGGGCGTGGGTGACAGTTCAATATGTCAGGATAGTAGAAAATCAGAACGCAAATTCCGTAAAAGTAGTTTTATTTTATAATGCGAAAATATCAGAAAGCATTATCCTACCCAAATTGCGTGGCAGCAAAAAAAAATTTAATATTGTATACATAGATTTGCAATGTATGTCAATATAATTAAATTTTACTGTGATTTTTGATCATCCATCCATCCATCCATCAGCCTTTTAACGTCCACTGCTGGACATAGGCCTCCCCAAGAATGGGGGATAGTGCCTTAATCGCCACGCTTGGCAGGCGGGTTGGCGATCGCAGTGGATGTTGTTAATACTCGAAGGAGTGCTGCTGCCCACTCCCTCGATATTCCCTTAGTCGGCTCTTACGACTCCCATGGGTGGAGAGGGGTGGGTCAATTCTAAAGCCGGCCCCACACGGTGATTTTTGATATACCCAAAAAAAAAGAGTATATTATTTTAAATTATTGAGTAATGCTAGATGATACAGGTTGTACATATATATATATATAAAACACAGATATTTCATTTTAAGCTTCAAAAGCGACTTATGTAACAGACTATAAATGATTAACTTCTAGTTTTGAAGTGCCTGACTGAAATTTTTAATATGTAATATAAAATTAAATCTACAATTACTATGAGAAATACTTAATGTTTTTTTTTAAATGTGTAAACCTACAAACGGATGAATTGTTTTTTTTTCTGGATCAGAATTACCTTAACAAGCTGGTATGTTGGTAGATCCTTCCACCCATCATTTAATGGTACAGTAGACATTAAAAAACGATAAAAATACATATCACACACAGATAACTACAAACAGTAGTTATGACTAATAATTAGACTTAAACTATTTTCAATTCATTTAAGTTACCTATTTCCATTTCAAAATCTCACTCACATTTCTAATAATTTATCAAAGCTTATATTGTCATTAATATTCATCACTAATAATTTCCAACCCATGCAAAATTAAGATCACGGTTAATATAGACAAATTCAGAAAATTTTGTTCAGTAGATTACGAAATATTGACTCTATACTGATGTAATAAGTAGATAAAGACAGTTAATCTTCTTTAGTTTATAGCTAAAAGCTATGGCAACCAGAATTAGGAGTACATAATAACAAATCGGAGTAACAAAATTTTCTGAATAACATCAAAAAAGGTTGTATCTACAATCTGAGTGATTTCAGTGATTACCTTGACAAAAGTGTTGACCGCCATAATAGCCATATCTGGCTGGGACTTGGCATAATTCATGAGGTATAAGTACACCAGTTTCTTTAACTCCAAGTTGTCTGTCTGCATGCAGTTAACAACATCTGGGAATAGTGCTGAGACATCCTTGCCAACAGTCATGGAAGCTATGACCTAAGATTCAAAATTTTATTTAAAAAGTCAGTCTTAAATCACCTAAAATCTGTAAAGAACTTAGTGTTCCCAATATGCAAATAAATCATGTCATTTTTGTAACAAGTTTACAAGCCCCATCATTCTTGAGATGTATAATATATTATTTGGATGAAATGCATATCTGTTTCGGTATCAAATTTAACAATATTCATAATACACTTTAATATTTAATACATACTTTTTTTACAGCCTCCTTCTTTTTTTCCTTTTTATCACTGTTGAGTTCAGACTTCAACTCGAAAATCTCACCTTTCTTCGTAGTAGTAAAATATTTGGAGTCGGTCATCTTGCTTATTTGAATAAGTTTTACTGCTTTATTAATTTTAAGGTAGAAAACAAACTCCTCGTAACAAGACCCTAAAAAATCGATACGAAAGTAATGAATTAATAATACAGTGCTACGGTTCCCATCTGCAATGTTAAATATTATTGGCGTGCAATAAGATAATTACTTCAATTTGAATAGTTTCTAAGTGAAGCAAGAAAATAATAATAAACCGAAAGAAAATGTAAAATTGCATTACTTTTGACACGACGAAAGGGGCGTACCGCTGACAAGTGTCACCGCAAACTGACATTGACAATAATGACTAAGGGTGTGTTCCGATATACACTGGAGCACTGTGATGTGTGACGTCAATTTAGTATACTGCGAAGTCGTTCCTTTATAGTTGGCTATACTGGTTACTATTTATAACGGAACGCAGTCCAGTATACTAATCTGTCATTACTTTAATTTCATACAAAGTATTGATTTCACTCTGCAATAAACAATTTATTTACATTTTCCATGTTTCGGTATCTTTGAATAACAATTTTCAATAATAATAAAAATTTTTAATAGTGCAAGTTGTCATATTTCTGGACGCTGTTGATCACTTGATCAAACCACTGAGAGCACCTTACCCTCTTGAGTAATATTGTTCTGTGACCTTACCTCTAAAACACTCAATACAAAAATGGCGATGATTTATGACGTCATATATTTCCCTAGAATATTGCGGCAGTATACTGTCAGTCTATAACGGAACGATTTTTCTCCAGTGTGAGGACTGGACAGTGCTCGCAGTGTATTTCGGAACACCGCCTTATAATATAGAACCTCTAGAACCTAAATAAAATATGTCAATTTTTAATTTTATCTTTTATAACAGGACAGGCTAAGGTCTTAAGACCATACTGCCTCATCTGACTTTATCAAAGGGTAATGGACGTTATATACAAAATGACAACAAACAAATTGCCCATTTTTATAATTCCGATTTCTCCTGAGGATTTTTCAATAACAGACCATAGAGCAAACGAGCAAACTTAACGCACAGTGTGATGTGCAGTGATATTATGTGATGTTAAATGAATATTTTGAAATTAATGCATTTTAATACTTGGCCGACATCAAGTATGTCTGGGATTTATTATTGTTTTTATACCTACATATGTTTTAAACATTCAACATACTTGGCCATGTAAACTAAGACAAAGTGTGAAAATGCGAAATTGATGGCGGCAAAGCGTTTGAACAGTATTCAGAGGGTGCAGGTTAAAATCCCGATCGTTCCTATCATTTTCTAATTCATAGTTTATTGCTATCGGCGAGAAGAACTAGCAGTAGCAGCATACCAGATGGTAAATGATATCTACCGCTCATGGACTTTGGCAACATCAGAAATACAACCAAGCTGCCACCTACGGTAAATTTTAAGTTTAGTCGGTCGTTATATCTGCTGGCAACGCTCTTTTAATTCTTACTGCAGCTGTACACACTTGTCGAGACACAACGAGACAGGCCGAGGGCGAGTAGCCTCGTCTCGTCTCGCCGCTCTCGCTGTCTCGGAAGTGTCGGTTATTTGTGCACGAGTCAAAAGGTCTCGGTATGTCTCGCGATGAAAACGAGAGCGCGCCTGTACACACTCGTTTTCTTAGTTGCCCGCCAACTGCGTTCGCGTAAAGACGTGTTTTCTGCGTGCGACAACGATGTGGTCTAACGCTTTTTAGAAGCCTACCAAAGGGAAGCACTATTATGGAATCTTAAGAATGTCAGGCACAAGGATAAGCAACTATTACACCTTGGTTGCGGATAAGCAAATATTCCCGTTGAATATTTAAAAAGTTCTTTTTCGCCATGGTTTAATATATTTTTTTTATGGTAAATGATTAAAAAAATACAGTAACTAATAAAAAAAAATAAAAACCGCAATTTTTTTTTTGCACTTCAATCGCGACGGGCATCCGAAGTTCAATTGATATAACGAGTGTGTATGTACATGGTGCGCTCTCGTGTCAAGCCTCTACGAGACGAGAGTGGACGAGAGGTTCGCGAGACAAATAGACGAGTGTGTACAGCCGGGGTTATGTGCCGTACAAAACTTCGTTCTATAATAAAAATAAATGCATACTACTTACGTTATAAAATACAAATGAATGCATTTCTAAAAACGGTACTTATAAGAAAATATGAAATCGAAAATAATAGTCACAATCAGGATTTGAACTTGCATCTTGGAAAACTGTCCTAGATACTTTGCCAATTCAGCCATCGGAATCAAAGTTCGATAATGTCTTGGCCTGGTCGTGAATATTATTTATGATTAAACATTTTTGCACTTTGTGTTTACCTAGGTTTATGGAATTTCAAATGCAATGTATATAAGAAAGAAAAGCAGTTATTTTGGTTTCTTCATATAAAAAGAAGTAATTGTCCCAAAGTTATGCTTATACAGTACGTACAAAAATCAGTCAATTTCCCTGAAAGTGGTAAGTCGAGGGTGGTGCTAATATCCTCAGAACTAAAAAGTACCTAGTGATTATATATTATATACTTACTCACCAGTATCACTCGTAGATTTCTGCCGATTGTTCAAGTCTTTTTTGTTGATTGGTTACAATCAGCTGAATTTGCGAACTGCAGGTAGGAAATGAACCGATAAAAGGCGAACCCTGGGTGTGTAATACAAGTCTGCCTACCCCTTGGTGGATACAGTCGTGAGACTATATTTTTTTTAGGTAGGTAACGTTATTCTAATTTTCTCATCACATATTTTCAAACTGGACTGACCACCTATTGAACTTACAAACAACTTTCAGGTTGCAGTGACCGTTTTAAATATAAATATTCACCGACATTTTCTCAAAACGTCCTCTGGTACCAAACTAAGCTTAACGCTTGTGCTATGTATACCAGATTACGGATATAATACATAATGTATGACTACTTTTTTTTTGTAAATACATACATATTATAATAGATAGAAAACACCCAGACGCAGTACAAATATCTGTGTCCATCACACAAATGATTGTCCTGAGTGGAATCGAACCCACGACCTCATGCACGGAAGTCGGTTACAGTACCGAGACTACGCCATGAGGCCCGTCATAATTCTTAATTTGATAAATCATAATAATTAGATATTGCTCGAATCCTCGAATTGTACAAATTGCTGTGCATGGTTGGTGGCTCTGGTTAAAACTTCCAGCTGTGACGTTTCCCCAAAGCAAACCAAAGTCCATGAGTGGGGTTTTCCACTTACCATCATGAGGGCCGCTGGCTCATCTGTCACCGTTGGCTGTAAAAAAACCTTAAATACTTATAATAGTTTTCCACTTCTACATAACCCCTTACCGCGACTAATTATGGCTGTGATTAACAAAAATAAAACAACAATAAATTTTTAGTTAATTTATTTAAATAATTTCATTTTACAACCAGTATTGAATGCAGTAATTCTCATCACATTATTATACATTACACATTATAGATAATATTGTAATTGGTTATAGACACATAGATATAAAAGTTATATATAAATTGAATAGTGGAAATACACGATCACAATACATTTATAGGATTACACTTTTTAGCTAGGATATATTAAAATTACAATAAAAACAAACCAGTCGTGAAGGGGTTATAAAAGATTCTATTTACTTAAAAGATATGTTTCGTGTCTACTATAAAGCAACAACTCATTTGTAACAAATAAATCATAGTATAACAGTCTGATCACACGAATATTACAAATTAAATAATAAAATTGTATATGCCATCTAGTTATTTACACAAGTTAGCTAACTAAATAACAAAGAACCTAACATTATTTTGTAAGTTACATGCCACTAGGCCGTCTAAATACTGACTGGCTGGCCGGTCGCCGCGCGTCTAACCGACTATTAATTATTATTAAACATTTCCTATAAAAACTCTACTCTAAATAAATAAAAGTTCAAGCCTAGGTATAATAACGCCGATGTGGTTATTACGAGCTGCAGTTTCATTAGACATTTTCAAATATGGAATGCATTCATATTTCATGAGTGTAGTAACACTACCCAGCACATCGGCGCCATTTTGTATTAAGTATAACGATTTTATCTACATATCGTTATCCAACTGTTTAAAATTGCATCAATAATTTCATATCAAAAGCTTCCATTAAGAATATAGTTCAAAGGTAAAATTGAGTAGATGTATGACGTCAAAATTGTAAAATTATTGTATTACTGAGCAGTCTAACTTTAGGAGCCATCGTTACAGTTAATTCCAAGCATCAAAAACTACGTAATATGCTTCGCTGGTATCATTTGTATGAAAATCTATTGTCTAATATCAATACTAATCAGCAATAAAGAGTCCATTGTCTCAAACAACACGTTCCCGATAGTTTTAATTGTGACAGCTTTCATTCAGTGCTGTCACTTCACATTTAAAACTGTCATTTCGATTTTGACGTTTAGTCGAGTACTAGGTGCGGATTGACAGGTTGCCTGGTACAAAACACGGCGCAGAGCGCAGGCAAGGCTCGCGTGAGAAGCCCGGCGCCGGAGGGCTGTTGTTATGCGAACGATTCCTTCGTAGGGCTCATCTGCTTGGTGGAGCCGATGCTGGATCGACTCTGGCGGCCTTCCGGCGTATGAGATCTAGAATATTAAATATTTTATGATTATAGTTGATTTTTTTTTACCAAGAAACGACAATGGCTTAAAAATAGAGCCACTTGAACACTAGCTCTCTTAGT
Source organism: Leucoma salicis (assembly GCA_948253155.1). Taxonomy (NCBI): domain Eukaryota; kingdom Metazoa; phylum Arthropoda; class Insecta; order Lepidoptera; family Erebidae; genus Leucoma; species Leucoma salicis. Next base: position 7,107,422 of record OX411822.1, on the reverse strand, counting down.
ACTAACTGTGTGATGATAAATTATGACCAAGAAATGAATACCATCGTATTTAGTCCAAAAGTAATTCAAAATTACTTAGAATTTACTGTCTGCACCACATTCCTGCTTGTTGTTCTAATGGATTATCGCCATTAACCTCATATGAGTATTTCATCACTCACTGCTGGGTATAAGCCTGCCCTCCTATAATGCCAAACCGAGCAGTCATGTACTCGCTACTGCCCTAGCGGGAGACTGCCTTACGTTGCTTAAATTTGATGCCAGGTCATCACTATCTACTTCAACGATTGTCGAACGTTGGTTGGGTTTACAAGCGGGCTATATTTATTTTGATATTTTTATGTATGGTTTTAGCACTTAGCATTCTCGGCCATTTAGCAAACACAAAGTGCGAAAATGTGAAACCGTAAATAGTAGTCACTAGCCGGATTAGAACCTGGTGTTCTGCCAATTCAGCCATCATGACATCTGTTCAAGATTTTGATGCTGCAGCCAAGACATGAAGGAATGTGTTATCGAAATTCTATTACCCCACTCTCCTACGGATTTTACCCTACTTTCCGAGATATCTTAGAGATGAAATATATAGGTACGCCTTACTTTTGTGTGTCAAGGTGTACACTGTTTCGTGAAGGCGCTGACGGACTCAGCTTGTGGTTCGCTAAGAATGTGCCGATCGATTCGTCTGAGCTGTAGCTATCGTTGTCACTGCAATAAAGATACAAATAAAAAAATTAAGTTTAAGCATTACTTTGATTGAGACATTTTCTCTTTGTTTTGCAATCTGGTAGGAGATGCAAACTCAAGAAATTTGACTTCACTAGCCCGCAATTAGTGGTGAGCAAACAGGATCCAGGTCGAGTCTTGTTTCATGTACTAATTTTGGTCTTTTTGTAACTAATATGCGGTCTTGGTTTTGAAAATTGAAAAAACCGGTCAAATACCGATTTTGCTCGTCATTAACCGCAATGTTAAGCACATTCTATGTAATTTTGAGAATTGACTTATTTAATGATCAAAATTGATAACAATTGATTGAATTAGGTGTCATATACAGTTTAGACACAGACCTCCCATGCCGAGTGTCATGTTATGGATTCGATTTCCACATAGGACAATTCTTTATTTACAAATGTTTGATCTTAGTCTGGGTGTACTTTGTTCCTTTAAGATGTATGTACTATATATATATAGTACCCCGCGATGTAGCTATGGTTTATTCCTTAGCGCAGGGTAGGTATAGTCTTTAAAAAAAATGAGTCGTAGATGTGAAATCATCGATTTTCTTTCTTTCTTCAAATATTGTTCGAGTCTTATATAATTCTCGGTCATCGCCCGCTCATTATCCATAGACGACTTTAAAACTGTTATTGCTGTATTGATTGACATTATACTTCTTAGCTAGATGCTCTTGTCATTAGATGGCATTAAAATCAAGTAAATAAATTGGCGTGGCGACGTCGCCTCCGCGTTAGATGTTGTAGCGTGGCACCTGTCGCTGTCGCGCGAGTCGGGCGGGCTGGAGAGGTCGCCGGCGATGGCCTCCTGCAGCGCGGCGGCGCGGCGCGCGGCCAGGCGCGCGTCGTCCCGCGCCGCCGCCGCCTCCCCCGCCGCCAGCGCCGCCGCCGCCTCCGCCGCCGCGCGAGCCCGCGTCGCCTCGCTCAGCTTGCTGCCCAGCGACGAGTTCTCCTCCTTCAGCTCGCTGATAATAAAAACGACGTTTGTAGCCCGCACTACGAGTACTAAACGTGCAATTCTACTTCTAATTCAAATATTTGAATCTCCGTTTGAAAACAACGTTTATAAGCCGCACTTTAAATAATGTTTTGAAACATAAAAACCTCCTTTTGATAAAATTGCTGCGTTAATTAAAATTCTACGACAATACTTATGTTCGTAACATTATTTGACAGCATAATTATGACGGCTTTGTAATTATATTTTTGTTCGATAAATAATGTTTCAAAGATAAATATTTATTGTACAACGAACAACACGAAATAACAACATAATTTATGAAGTTTGTTTTTCATTTATTATCTTTTTAAAATTACTTTTTACACTACATAATTGTTATACACATACGAAATGTCACGCCCTTTTCCAATAAGGGTAGGCAGACTTCTCTTCACTTGCTACGATCTTGACATACCTACATCTTTCGCTTCAAGTACTTTCATAAACGCTTTCATTTGCTCGTCCTTCTTATACTCTGACAACATGAATCAATTTATTTTTACAATATCCCAATTGTGCTTGTAGCCGAACGCCTTTGCAATAATCCAGTACCTACATAAATTTACTCGTAAAGTATCAAATATATATTATAACATCAACTTAACTGGCATACTGAAATAATTCCATGTAAAACTAAGAGTACTTACCGCAGTTGTCTTGTAAACTTGCGGACTTCGTCAGCGGTTTGCTGTTCCCTGGCTCGTGCGGCGGACAGTTCAGAGGCGAGTTGTTCGTGAGCTTCGCGTAGACGGGACAATTGTCCTTCTAAACGCGCTCGCGCCGTCGCTTCTAGTTCCAGGCTGGACTCCAACTCCTGACCACATACATGTAAAACTAATATAAATATGGTATATCTTTATGACTGTAGTCTTGCTGATTCCAGCATGTTTTAATGAACCAACTCGTCTGAGAAAACTTAATATTATAATGTAAAAATGTTTATATGTTTCTTCTTAACCTTTCATGATATGAACATAGATTATATAATAATACTTGCATGTAAAATTAACTCTCCCCATCAAGAGACTAATTTATATCTCTAGAGGCTCTAGTAGTTAATTGAAGGATTTCAGTGAGATAAGTATTTTTGTATAAAGTTAATTAATGCGGCATAGAGTGCTGCATGTATATACATACAGCACTCACAGTGAAGTTACAGAAGCAAGTGTGACCTTGTTGCGCAGGTCGAGGCGGCGCTCGGCCTCGGCGCGCGCGTGCGGCGCGGCGCCCTCGGCGCTGGCCAGGCGCGCCGCCAGCTCCGCCAGCCGCTCCCGCGCCGCGCGCGCCTCGTGCCGTATGTATATAGTGAAGTTACAGAAGCAAGTGTGACCTTGTTGCGCAGGTCGAGGCGGCGCTCGGCCTCGGCGCGCGCGTGCGGCGCGGCGCCCTCGGCGCTGGCCAGGCGCGCCGCCAGCTCCGCCAGCCGCTCCCGCGCCGCGCGCGCCTCGTGCCGTATGTATATAGTGAAGTTACAGAAGCAAGTGTGACCTTGTTGCGCAGGTCGAGGCGGCGCTCGGCCTCGGCGCGCGCGTGCGGCGCGGCGCCCTCGGCGCTGGCCAGGCGCGCCGCCCGCTCCGCCAGCCGCTCCCGCGCCGCGCGCGCCTCGTGCCGTATGTATATAGTGAAGTTACAGAAGCAAGTGTGACCTTGTTGCGCAGGTCGAGGCGGCGCTCGGCCTCGGCGCGCGCGTGCGGCGCGGCGCCCTCGGCGCTGGCCAGGCGCGCCGCAAGCTCCGCCAGCCGCTCCCGCGCCGCGCGCGCCTCGTGCCGTATGTATATAGTGAAGTTACAGAAGCAAGTGTGACCTTGTTGCGCAGGTCGAGGCGGCGCTCGGCCTCGGCGCGCGCGTGCGGCGCGGCGCCCTCGGCGCTGGCCAGGCGCGCCGCCAGCTCCGCCAGCCGCTCCCGCGCCGCGCGCGCCTCGTGCCGTATGTATATAGTGAAGTTACAGAAGCAAGTGTGACCTTGTTGCGCAGGTCGAGGCGGCGCTCGGCCTCGGCGCGCGCGTGCGGCGCGGCGCCCTCGGCGCTGGCCAGGCGCGCCGCAAGCTCCGCCAGCCGCTCCCGCGCCGCGCGCGCCTCGTGCCGTATGTATATAGTGAAGTTACAGAAGCAAGTGTGACCTTGTTGCGCAGGTCGAGGCGGCGCTCGGCCTCGGCGCGCGCGTGCGGCGCGGCGCCCTCGGCGCTGGCCAGGCGCGCCGCCAGCTCCGCCAGCCGCTCCCGCGCCGCGCGCGCCTCGTGCCGTATGTATATAGTGAAGTTACAGAAGCAAGTGTGACCTTGTTGCGCAGGTCGAGGCGGCGCTCGGCCTCGGCGCGCGCGTGCGGCGCGGCGCCCTCGGCGCTGGCCAGGCGCGCCGCAAGCTCCGCCAGCCGCTCCCGCGCCGCGCGCGCCTCGTGCCGTATGTATATAGTGAAGTTACAGAAGCAAGTGTGACCTTGTTGCGCAGGTCGAGGCGGCGCTCGGCCTCGGCGCGCGCGTGCGGCGCGGCGCCCTCGGCGCTGGCCAGGCGCGCCGCCAGCTCCGCCAGCCGCTCCCGCGCCGCGCGCGCCTCGTCGCCCGCCGCCGCCGCGCGCGCCTCCGCCTCGCGCGCTTCGTTCTGCGCCGCGCACAGCGCCGCCGTGCAGCTGCGGTACTTCTTCAGCAACTGTTGACGCAACGTGCTCTTTGAGTGTCGATATCAGTGACGAGTTGTTCCGCTAGAGGCGCCACCGACACGCAATAACTAACTTAACTAACTTATCATCATGCCATTTCCCTTGCGGGGTAGGCAGAGAGAACAGAGTGCCAAGAGGCTCTATTCTTGCATACATCTCTCGCTTCCTCAACATTCATAACTCTCTTCATACACGCTCGCAGGTTTCGGAGACTCCTGACTCCGCCTTCCTTCAATACATGACCAATTTGGTCTAGGTAGGTAAGTCTCGGTCTCCCCCTGTACCTACATCCTTCCACTTTCGCATTGTATATCTTCTTAGCCAGCCGCTCGTCCGGCATTCTTTCCACATATCCGAACCATCGGAGCATTCCCTTTCGCATCTTTACACCAATACTCTCTTTCATACCTACTCGCTCTCTTACGTCATTGTTACGAATGCGGTCAGTCAGCCTCACTCCACTCACTCCACTGATTTTGCTCTCATGCTCCTTTTTACATACCCAACTCTCGCTTCCATATAATAACGTTGGAACAAGCACTGCGTTGTGTATTGCGACACATGCCTTCTGGCTGAGGTGGTGGCTGCCGAGAAGTTGTCCCAATGCTCCGTTCACTCTATTTCCCGCATTCACTCTTCTTTCTACATCAGTGGTGTACCTTCCATCCCGACTGAATCCACATCCAAGATATACAAATTCATCCACTTGTTCTAGCACACCATTTCCTATTGCTACTCTAACATCTGTTCTGGCTTTTTCTCTTTCAAAAACCATTACTTTGGTTTTGCTCACATTCACACGTAGGCCCCTTTTCTTACAATCTTCTGCCATTACATCGACTAGGGTTTGCAGGTCAGTCGCAGACTGCGCTAATAGGACCGCATCGTCTGCATATAGCAGTGAGTTGACCACTGAGTCGCCCATCTGAACTCCCACATTTATTTCATTCAACCTTTGTAGACATTTATCCAGATATATGATAAACAGTCTGGCTGATAGATTGTTTAACGCCGATATTGACGTCAAACCACATACACATTCCATCATCCAGCCGCACACAAGCTCTGCAGTCCATGTATTTGGACTGCACCGCTTTTAGCAGTCTACCGCTAATACCATACTCCGGCAAAATGTCCCAAAGTTCCCTTCGTACAACAGTGTCAAATGCTTTCTCCAAATCCACAAAACTGCAGAAAACCCTCTGGCCTACAGCAAGATGCTTCTCCACAATGTTGCGCAGAGAAAACACTTGATCCATGCATCCTCGTCAACACATGAAACCTCCTTGTGCCTCACACAAAAATTCATCAGACACCATCCTCATTCTCCTTTCAACAATCTTACCATACACTTTGGCTGCCAAACTGGTCAAGCTTATGGCTCTGTAGTTTGCACAGTCATAACGTGAACCCTTGTTTTTAAACAAGGGCACGACGACTGCGCTTCTCCAGTCTTTGGGAACCATTCCTGAGCTCCAACATAAATTTAGAAGCATCAGGAAGGATTCCCAGACACATGAGCCTCCAAGCTTGATCATCTCAGCAGACACCCTATCAATACCCGCTGCCTTACCATTTTTCAAACTTCTAATCGCCCATTCAACTTCATTCATACTAATGACATCAGAGGATACCGGTACCGAATGCTGATCTGTTAGATCACATGTGGCACCAGCATCACCCTGAACATCCGCATACATATCGCCAAAATATTCACTCCATCGGCTTAACACATCTTGTGTTTGCGTAAGAATGTCTCCACCTTTAGACCTTATTTTATTCATTCTGAAAGCTGACCAACCACTCCGAGATTTCTTCACCTCCCTCCAGAAAAGTTTGGTGTTGCTCTCGAAGTTTTTGGTCAGCCTTTCTTCTGCAATCATATTTGCTCTATCACGCTTCTCTTTCACTAAGGCTTTGGTGTCATTCTTACGTTGCCGGTATATTTCTTTCTTCTGTTCTTTCATTCTTGCACTCAGGTTCAAAGAAAATACATAGTCCAGCCACGCTTTCTTCTTTTGGTCTACGGAAGCTGCTACTTCCGTATCCCACCATGCATCATCTTTCACTTTCCTATGCTTCTTTGAGCATCCACATACTTCTTTCGCTGTATCTACCATACTATCTTTTAATACTCTTCAGCATTCTTATATGTCAGATCCCGGCTGACTTGCCATTGTCAGCCGTTCACGGACACCCTCTACATACTTTGCTCTTACACTCTCTTCTTGAAACTTTTCAATCTTTATTCTTTCAAGCCCTCCGAAGTGGACACACTCTCGCCAGTGTCTCTACTTTCTGAACAGACCACTAAATCTCGCAATAACGAGATAGTGGTCCGTGTCGACAGTGGGACCCCTGTAGGCTCTTGTATCCAGAATTTTACTTCGGAGGCGACTGTCTAACAGAATTAAATCTATCATACTTCTCTGTTCATTCCTTCTCCATGTATACATATGGATGTCCTTATGTTGAAAAAATGTGTTTGACACAATAAGGTTTCTCTCCATACATACATCCGCAATGAGCCTACCTGCATCATTCACTCTCTTATCACCAAATGAACCAACGCAATAACGAATAATTGGATTATCGATTATGGACTGTCTTTTCAAAAGGACTTATTTCTTTCTAAAAAAAAAAACATTAAAAAGTAGTGTCATTGATTTTCAACAAAATTTTCTTTTATAGATAATTTTCTAGAAAAAATATATTAATCATCAATATCAATCACCATAATATAACCGAAAATCATTGGGAATGTGGAGTTGAGACTGAATAACACTAAAGAAAAAAGTTTGTTACGAAATAAGAAAGAAGCGCTTTTCAACTGTCACTTCTTAATTAATAAATTGTACCTTTTGCACAAATCATTATGCGTAAACCGCAAACCAAACCAAAAGAAATTAGTGCCCAAATGTAGACACAATTAATTACTATAAAGTCTTAAAATTATATTTTTATTTAGTTACATATTTCTATAGCGATAGAATCTACGATTGTGCACTAAAATTTACATATAATTTTTATACAGTTGTTATGAGACTTACTCATTAAGAGTAGATAGCTCTTACAAATAAATCCAAATTCATTAGTTGTTTTTACGTTATGTAGAAAAAGACAGACAAACATACAATAATTCTAAAAAATGTTTTGCGTTCACGTTCAGAGATACCTAAATATTACAAAATGTCATTGTTTCTGTCTTAAATGTACAGACAAAATTTTGTTACAGCTTTGTACATATGTCATAGATTTTGTATAATTCAGAGAGGCAGGAATATAATATATGTGGCGCCCACCTCGGCCGCCTCCTCCTCGGCGTCGTCGAGCTGCGCGCGCGCGGCGGCGGCGTCGCGCGCGGCGGCGAGCGCGCGCTCGTGCGCGTCGCCGCGCGCGCGCGCCGCCTCCTCCAGCGCCGCGCCGCACTCCGCCGCCTCCGCCTCCGCCGACTGGCGCGCCTTCGTCGCCGCGCGCACCGCCAGCTCCAAGTCCTCCACCTATCCGACATTGAAACAGACTTCGTTACAGTACCGTGTGATGCAAATATGCCATCGACTTCGGCACAATTAACCAAAATAACTTGCTTAAATCATACTATTTGCGCATATCAAATTTAAATAAAAACTACCTAGATTGAAATCATATAGATTCATAATTAATCATATCGACGACTGACGTGCTCGTTCAGATGGAAAATACGTCCATCGCCATCAGTCAACGAGCCAAATGATTACGTAGGTATAAGATGAAAACTAACCACCGTTTTCCTTATGCAAATGAATAAAAAGCACAACATTTTAGTCGTCCAAAAAAACCAGATGAACCTACTTTGAAGTTATTTATTTTTACTCTTGATATATATAAATACGGGGTAAAACCAATAATTTCCCAACTTTTTAAAATTCACAATTTTCTTAGCGGGAAGTTAAAAAATAAATCCATGCAAGAGATATATGGATACCCCAATCAGTTACTACCCATGACTCCATCCACGAGCAATTTAAATTTGCTACTGTAATTATTATTTTCCGCGAAAATAAAGCATATTAGTACTATTTTTGATCTATATTTGACATGCTCCGCCACTTTTTAAAGTACAAATTATTTGTGAATAACGAAAAAGAAACTTTTTGTACGAGCGGGAATCGAACCCGCGTCTTTTCCTATCCGGGGAAGTGCTCTAAGCCACTGAGCTATCGTACAGATCTTTCGATCATCCCAATCTCCTTATCATATTTGTCTTTACGACCTACGCCATCGTCTATCGGAATGCATTAAAATTTACATGATTACTACTATATAAAACATCAGCTATTTCCCACTAAAAATCTTGTCAAAATACATTGACGAGCCTCATGGCGTAGTCTAACCGACTACTACTAGTGCAACCGACGTCCATGCACCAGGTCGTGGGTTCGATTCCCACTCAGGACAATTATTTGTGTGATGAACACAGATATTTGTTCGTCTGGGTGTTCTTAACCCCCGACGCAAAAAGAGGGGTGTTATAAGTTTGACGTGTCTGTCTGTCTGTGGCTCCGTAGCTGGCGAACGGATGAATCGATTTCAATTTAGTTTGTATGAAAGGTGAGTTACGTGATAAAAATCGGTTGAGTCGTTTAAAAGTTGAGGGGGTGAAAGTGGGGAAGAATAACCGAATGTCTGCAAATATAATCAAGTGGGGTTTCAAATGAAAGCGCATCACGTGCACATTACAAAATAATATGTTCAATGAAAATCGGTTGAGTCCTGAAAAATCTCTGGGGGTAAAAGTGGGGAAAATACCCAATATCTGCAAATATATGTGGTGAGGAGAAAATGAGGCTGGAAATCCGAATGTCAGCAAATTTACCCAAGTAAGCAAATGAAATAGCATCACATGCACTTAACAAAATTAATAATAAAAATAAAAGTAATAATAAGTGTGTACCTATAAAAAGTATAAAATAAAAATTAAATAAAAAATTTAAACAAACCCCCGACACAATAACCTGAGTTCCCTTTAAAAAGTAAAAAATAATAAAAGAAACTCAATCTTAAACTACCTAAGTATGTTCGAGTATTAATAATTCTAAAAAAAATACATCGCGTTGGGGGACCGCCGCCAATCACGCTACGTGAAATGAAAGAAGCTCTAATAGAGGAATGGCAGAATATTCCACAGCATCGCCGCAAAAACCTAGTAGAAAGTATGCAAAATCGCATAACAGCAGTATTGCGAGCTCATGCATGCAAACAAAGTACTAAAATGCGTGAAAACAGCACATCTGCAACCAATCTACATTTATGAAAATACTGGATAAACTACGTATTTTTATTTATTTTACATTAATTAAAAATAAAATGCTTACATTTTTATTTTTTTTATTATCATTTAAGCACATTAAAATATTCTTTAGTTTAGTCTTTATTTCATAAAGCTAGGTCCAGATACTTTTGAAGATATTGAAGATTTTCTAACCGACCTATTTTCTTTGCGGTCCAGTGTACATCCTACCATATTTAGCACCTCTTCGTTTGTCCTTCTCTCTGTCCAGCTTACTCTCTTCATTCTTCGCCAATACCACATTTCAAAAGCTTCTAGCCGCTGTCTGTCTCTTTGCGTCATAGTCCATGTTTTGCAACCATACAATACAATACTCCAGATGTAGACCTTTATCAATTTTTTACGTACACGCTTCGATATTTTTTGTTGTTGAAGGCTTTTTTAGCCATTGCTATTCTTACGATGATATCTGGTGAACATCTGGAGTCACTAGTAATTAAGGTTCCTATATATCTAAATGAATTTACTTGTTCTATTGCAATATTGTTGAGAATGATTGAGTTGTAGGTATCTCTCTTGGTAACTGTTAAGGTTTTGCTCTTATTTATATTTATTTTAAGACCAAACTGTGTCAAAACAATATCCATCTCTGTTAATATCTCATGTAGATCAGAGTTTGATTCCGCTAATACTGCTATGTCGTCAGTAAAACGTATAAATTTTACTATTACTCCATGAATTTTGACCCCTCCTTTCACTGACCGTGTTAATTTCCTTATTGCGCGTTATATGAATATGTTAAATATTATTGGCGACAGTGAGCATCCTTGGCGTACTCCTTGTCTGATCCGTGCTGAACCTGTAGCTTCTCCTATTTCTATTATTCTTTCCTGTTCACTGTATAAATTATAAATAATTCTTCTATCTCTATAATCTAAACCTGCCTCTTTTAATATTCTCAGCATTGTCTTCCAATTTACTTTGTCAAAATCCTTCTCTAAATCTATAAACGCTATATGTGAATCCATATCATAGTCCAGTCGCCTGTCAACTATAAGTCGTAATGCAAATATAGCTTCTCTAGTTCCTTTCTTTTCTCTAAACCCATATTGGTCTGGTCCTAAATATCGTTCTGGTAGTGGTTTTATTCTGTTTTGTAATATTTTTAGTAATATTTTACTAGCTTGTGAAATTAGGCTGAGTGTTCTGTGTTCTTTGCATTTGAGTGAGTTAGGTTTTTTGGTAGCGTTACTGTTCTACTCTTTTTAAAATTTCCGGTAAGACATCAGTTAAGTACATTTTTTGAATAATATAATACAATTCATCATGTAATATAAGAAAAGATAGTAAAGAGGAAATAGAAAGGATAATAATGACAGGATAAGAAGAATAACAATGAGAGGATATCGGAGGGTGTTTGGGGCTCCTGTGCTCTCACTCACCATACGAAACAGCGGTAGGAGTACCTACGGTTATTTCAAGCTGATCGTCTGTGAGAGGGTGGTACCTCCCCGACCGAGCCTGCCCATTCATGCTGCAATAAGCAAGGCTCTCCCACTAGCAAATGTACGTACCTGGTTTTTCAACTGTCTGATCTGCGCTTTGCCGCCACCTTCTTTCTCTTTCTGTTCTAACATAGTCTGAGCGTCACGCAGCAGAGCGCGATACCTCTTCAGGTCCCTAGAGTCACATGGAAATATTAAAATTGATTATTTCGATAGTTTCTCATGATGACTCGGTGATCTAGCGCTAGTATATGCGACTGCGGATCTTTAGGGGTCGAATCCTGGGTCGAACTAGCGAAAAATTATGAGCTTTTCCGTTAAGAAATTCTCAATAGCAGCTCGGAGTCAGGTAGTTAATGGTATTTTACCCCCGTGCCTCGGAAACGTAACGTAGGTAATACCGTTCGACCTGCGCCTGATCTAAAATAACAGTCACGAGCAGAATTTGAATCTGCACCTCCTAGAATACCGTCCCAAAGGTATTTGTTAATCGTAGTTAGGTCTTCACGATACAGGCTTGCCTAGTGTGGAGACCACTGTCTTCACGATACAGGCTTGCCTAGTGTGGAGACCACTGCTGTAATTTATTTTGTTAATGTTTAGGTACTGATTAAACCTTTATAAACTTTAAATACATTATTCCAACCAGGTAAGCTTCGTTATTACAAATAAGATACATACGAAATAATGCGTCATTATTTTCCCCAGGCCTTATAAATATTCTGATATTTTTAAGCATTCGACATGCCATGTAAATTATCACAGTGTGAAACTGTAAAAACAAAAAATAATAGTCACGAGGTGAGGCACGTTCAAATCTTGCTCGTGGCTGTTATTTTCCATTTTACATTTTCGCACTTTGTGTTAATGTATACTAATTCAGTAGTCACTACAGAAAACCCTAACAGTACTTTTTTTATTGAACCCTGAAATTAATTTATTGGACCTTGATTAAAAAGTTTCTTGTTTACCACTAAGTTTAATGAGCCTAAGTACAGTATAGTAGTCACAACGGTTCTTTGTGTCTCTGAAGTTAGGCACAGAGCAAAAAGTTGTCATTGTGACGGAATCATACGATCAGTGCTGACCAATTCAAATGTTATTACTCGATTAACAAAGCAATCGAATGAGATCATAATGTTTTCATATCTAGTTGTTTAGGTTCTATTTATTATTTTTATATTAAATAAAAAGTATACGAGCGATCTGAGTGAATAAGCTTTAATCTAGATACAGAAGAGTCCACATCTGTTAGTACGGATAAATAATATGATTATCGATTACAATTGTTAAATTATAATCGAACATTTTTCGATTAATGTAAAGAGTAGAAGTCGTACATGCCTTGTGACACAAAAATAGCTACTACGCAGCGTCTTGCAGCAAACTGCAGACACCCAAAGATCCGTTGTGACTACTGTTGTAATGGATTGTCGAGCGATATTATACCTTTTCAGTCTTTGTACGAGCTGGCTTTGTTCGTGGTTCTCAGCTCGGGCCGTCTCTTCCAAAGCCGCTAATCTCCGTTCTAATTCGTGACGTTCTCGAAGAAGGAGACTCCTTTCAGCGTGCTCGCTTTCCAGTTGGCTTTCTAGCACTGGAAGAAAAGACAATCAAGAGATCAATTCAGCTCAGACTATGGCCGATATATTTTTTTTATTGCGTATGGTGGCAGACCAGCCACGGTCCACCTGATGGTTAATGGTAACCTGAACTAAAATATACCGAGATATATTGTCAAGCCACTGCCCACCATTTCATTTCATTTCACAGATATGAAATGAAAGATCTCCTGCTACAACCAAAACACACTGATGTGCTTCATGGCCGGTCACATGGGAGATGGTGGTACCAACCTGTTCGGGCCCGATAGCAAGTGAGTACTCCGACTTGCTACCCAGCCCTACCTATCACCAGTCATACCATGGGTGAAAATTGCTCACTTCCCTTAGTCGCCTTGTAGGACATCCGTGGGTAAGAATGGATGGGGGTGGACACTTGTATTCTTAGTCCGTCACCACACGGATAAATTACGTTGTTCTGTAAAATTTGTTTCTGAACAGAGTTCAAAGGGGTTAGATAGAATGTATCTCACTAAATCGTATCGATATCGCATCGTATCATTGTGATTGGTTGAGAGATCACCGTGATTGGCCGAGGGATTATTGCGGCATCACGCGTCGGTTTCTCTACCAATCACAAGCGAGACGATACTATGTCGATACAATTTAGTGAGTTACATTCTACGGGTCATAGTTGTTTAGCTTTCGATAGGCGCAGTAGTAGCGGTGAAATTTCGTGGTTATATTAAAAAATATGAAATTAAAAAACCGTTATAAATAATAATAAAATGTAAATACCTACCTGATCGCACACCCCGTCGTTCGAGGTAACGAACAAGAGCATAAAAACACAGAAACTGCCAGATAACCACAGTCATACTTACTCTTAAGTTTCTTGGCAGCGTTGGCCCTGGTCTCCTCCATTTCGTCATCTCTGGCCGCCGCTTCTAAGCGAGCTTCCTTACGTTGTTGCTCTAATAACATCTCCAGTCGGAGCTTAGAGCTTTCCAACAACTGTAGCAAAATAATCTGGTTTAATAACACAATAAATTAACTAGCCAGCGTATACGTAATAAATTAACTAGGCAGGTTTGGACCTATGGCACTCTCACTCACTATACGAAAAACAACACTAGGAGTATATATAGTTGTTTCACGTTGATCTTCTGTGTGAACGTAGTACTTCTCCGATTAAGCCAGTCCATTCATTTTGGGATAAGCAAGCTAGGCTACCAGAAAAAATTCTTAGTGTATCCGAATCTGTTATACTAGTGTCACAAACATTATTCACTAGCACATAGGTGAAATGTATCTTTTTGCGTACCTGTATTTGTCCCGCGAGCTCGTCCAGTTCCTCCTCCTGGTCCCTGACCCTCCGCTCCAGCTCAGTCTTGTTGCGTCTGAGCGCCGTGAGCTCGTCCCCACCACCGCCTCGCTCCTCCAACTCTCGAGTCGCAGACGCTAATCGCTCATCTTTCAGCTCCAATTCCAGGCGAGCTTCCTGTGTTTATGTGTAAAACGACAATGTCCTTCAGAAGAATACAGCGATTAATTTATTCAATAAATTACGGAGTTTTCTGCAACATACCTACTTATGTCTTATTAGTTATTTTGTTTAGATCAAAGATCTATTATTGAAATTTAATTTAAAATTGCGCGAGGGAATCATTCGAATGCTTTGGCCTTTATAAATATAAATAATAGCAATGCATATGATTATCAGCCACTCAAAGATAAATTATGTTAATTGATAGGTACATAGCACTAATTAGTAGTAATTAACGGCTGAAATCTGATATTAAGTACGTGTTACAACATAACTAACGTGTATTTTATTTATCGCTAATACGGCAAGAGAGATTCTCGAAACTCTAAATCAAAACCCTGTCGGTAGAGCTTTTTCCGGTTGTTCTCCAGCCAGAAAAATGTACCTAACCGCAAATCCCGTCGTTCAGGGCAATGAACAGGGTAGCGTGGGGCCCTCACCCACTAAATAAACCCGACGTGTGCCGTCTCTCCGCCTGTATTGGCGGGCCACTGGAACTATCACAACATTACTTCAGTGGTAACAATATTACCAGTAAAATAAAAACACCAACGTTTTCTATGACCTTTAAACAATAGACGTATATAGAAAACGTTTCGAAAATTTGCTTGACGTACCAAACTCGAAATAGTACCTACTTCAGAATAATGTCATTCTAGCACTGCCTGTACACTGTATATGTATGTTACTGTAAAAACCCGAAACGGTAAATCCTAAGATTTTCCAGTAAAACCTAAGTTTGACCAACTCTTAATGGTAAAAGTCCGAACCGTTCTATGATGAAATTACCAAGTTGATAACATCATAGGGAGCGTATTTAAGGAGATTAAAAAAAACTATAACCTATATGAATACCTACTTAGCACTACAACGAGTACATATTAATAATCGCCGTTCTTTTTTTACATTTACCGACTCGTGTTGGTAAATCCTAAGATTTACTGGTAAAAAATAAGATTAACTAGTATCCGGGCTTTTACAGTAATATATACACTAGTTTAATTTTATTGTAATATAGCCAAAAATTAAAATACTTATATCACATATCTAGTAGAGCAGCGATGAGCTTAGATTACAGTTCGATAAGTAGTAATATTATTGTCGATGGTCGTCACCACATGCGCGAACGATATGTTAATGACAACGCATAATGCAGTACACTCACAGAGAGGCTCTGTTCTATAGCGTACTTCTCGGCGTGCGCCTGATCGCGCTCACGAGACAGGCGCTCCTTGGCGCTTCTCTCTCGCTTGAGCTCCTCTTGAGCTGCTTGCAGTTCAGCGTCAAACTTTCGTTGCCGTTTTTCGAGTAAATTATTACGACATGTCTGGAAAAAATAAAAAAATTACGTGTGAAAGTCATCATCCCCCTAAGCATCTAAAACCAAAGTTTGTTAGGGTCAGCTTCCAATCTGTTTGGTATAAGATGATCCACCAGTACACGGAGCGACTGCTTATCTGACGTCCAGAACGTAACTAAGGGGACAGCCTTAGAACAAGACCGGAGACAGACTTTTTATTCAGGATTCTGACAACCTCTGACGTCTGTCAGGATTCGCTACTTAACATGCATTCTAAACTATGAAGGAGGTCAGATGTCCACAAATAGGTGTCACTTTTCGGCCACCCATCTGATGCCAGCCGAGCGAAAGTTACTTAAGCTAAAGCTATAACCTCCTCTTATGTGTTTAATTATCCCATGTAACTAGATACAATTCTGATATTTCTTTTGCTAACAATTTTTGCATTATCCAGAATTCGAACCTCGAAGTTAGAATACCTATGCTTTATGCTCGTAACACAACGAGGCAATAACAACTTCAAACTTTTTCTCAGTACGATATTATCGCAATCAAAATTAATATAAAGGGCTTTCGTTAGTCAATAATTAAAACTGTCCAATTATAACTTTCACTTAGTTTCGTATTTCTTATAAAGTTTATGTTTATGAAAGTGGTTTATGGATAAACTAATATTAGTTGCTCTTATAACGAACCTGTTCGTCAAGCAGGGACCGCAGATCAGCCATATCATTGGTTAGCTTCTGTAATTTTCTTTTCCATTGGGCAGCCACACCCCTCTGTTCTTCAACTTCTTCGTAGGCATCTTGGACCTAAATAAAATACAATGATGTTATTGGTTCAACCTTATTTATAATATAGTTGGAGAAGATGAACTATTTTTATAGTTATTGATGGCAGATGACCCACGGTCTACCTGATGGTAACATGCTACTCATGGACTCAACAATATTAAGAATATTGCTAAGGCTCTGCTCAAAATTTCATTTCACAGATGGAAAATTAAAACTATATTCATATGTACACAAACAAAATACACACACGAGCTTCACGGTCGGCACACCACGTGGTATCGACCCACTCGGACCAGATAACAAGCGAGTCTCCCATTTGGTACCCAACCCTGCCGCCAGTAATGCAGTGAATGATAAACGCTTATTTCCCTTAGTTCCTTAGGGTGACCACAAGGATTATAGTATGCACTAAACTGTCAGAAAGTACAGTCAAAATCATCACAATAACTACTTAAGAAAGTCTTAAGTATTTCATTCATATCAAGCATTCATGGCAAATACCTACAATCAAAACCAAGAGCTGCTTAAAAAAGTCTTCAAGTATTATGTCAAGTTCTTAAGATTGTTCAAGCAAGTAAGATTCATGTCAAGCTCGAATTCATGACAATCCGCACTTAGTCAGCAGGTGATCATTTAAATCAACACGATATTCAGCACAGAAAATTACTTAAAAGCATTTCATAATAAATAAAAGTCTGTAAATAACTTTTGTGAACTTACAACGCGATAATTATTTTACAAATTATAATTTGTGAATAAGGAACAAGAGTATTTTAGTACGAGCGGGAAGAGCACTTCTCCAGATAGGAAGGGATGCAGGTTCGTTTCCCGCTCGTACTAAAATACTCTTTTTCCTTATTCACAAATTATAATTTGTACTTTAAGAGTAGCTGAGCATGGCAAGTGCTAAAATATAGATCAAAACGATAATTATTGAGTATATATCAGCAGAATTTACATACATAACGTTAATTTAACAAATATATACATATAGTTTAAATCAGAATTATTTTGTACGTGTGGCCATGGACGGAAGGACTTACACAAGGGCCAAATCTAACGCCAGTCTCTCTTTAGCAATTCACCTAAATAAATCAATAGTTTTCTATGCAAATACTACCGAATTAAAACACAATCTATTACAGAGGGTAATTTAATCCGGGCACTGGCTGCACTGTTGGGCCAGTGCCAACTACACTCGATAACGATAAACCCGTTGATATATTACAACAAATTTTGGTTGATATTTCAGACACTAACCTCACTTTCCTCGTGCATATTAAGAACGTGTAATGTTCATGCAATTATAATTTCAGATTTTAAATGATTCACTCAGGAATGTTGTTTAAAGCTGTGGAAAACTGACTCCAATTTAAATGTTGATTTCATTCACCATTTTGATGTGATAAGTCATTGCCCTGGTCTGTGAGAAATATATTGTTTTAATATAGGTAATCATAGCTTTGGAGGTGTTATTTAAACTGACGCCAATTCTTTGGTTTCTTTTCCAAATGACGACTAGATTTATGACTATTTCTTTAGTATTCCTCTGTATCAAGAAATTATTTATATGAATATCAGTTTGATTCGTAACCCCATTCATAGACTGACTGCGATATATTCCTTGATCAATAATATAAATTCTCTATGAATGCATATTATTAAAGATTTCAGTGATTAATTTTATTATAAAATATAAATTTTTCACTTCTATTATTCTTTCGTCTCACGTATAAATCTATCGATGATAATTATTCACTTATGTTGGGCACTTAACTATAATTTCTCACAGCACAGCAATAAAAACGACGTTTATCTTTAATTAACACCTATAAACCATTCCCTTGACCGTTCACATCAGCAAATGATTTATCACTACAACTCTCGTTCACCATGTTAAATGTTATCAATTCGTTTCTGAATCATTATTTAAAATCGTTTAATTTTTCCCACAAACGTATCAATATGTATATTTGCTGTTAGGTATATTTTATATTTGAAATAAATTCACACTTAAGTCAATCGTGTCAAAAGACTCGATATTTCGTGTCTCGATAATAACAGAATGATGATAAGGTATCTGGCTCTGAAATATCAGTAAAGTACCAAGGATGATCGGAGATAGCCACGTTGAGATAAATTCTGGCAAACTGTTTCGGAGGCCTCATTAATGTTGACTTAAATGACGTCACGGCACTATAGGCTTAAAATTTTGTTTATTTTGTGATCTTTTGAAGTTTTATTTTGACTAGTTTAAACACGCGACTTCGTCTGCACGACTTTGAGACAAGATGATTGCAAAACCCCGAAACACGTAAATCTTTATTTATTTATTTAGCTGTAGGTATCTATACTATTATAAAGCTGTAACAGAGCTGTGTCTGTACATTCAAGATATTTGAGAAAAAAATACTGTAATAGGCTATATAGGCGTGTCTAAACACAAAACAATTCTTTTCAGAAGTTTTGTCTGTTTGTCTGTTTATGTTTGGTTGTTCGCGCATCACGTAAAAACTACTGAACGAATTTTGATGCAACTTTTTTATTTGATAGCTCACTCAAGATAGTCTTAAAAACTGATATACATTTTATCCCGCTACTATACTGGGAACCTGAGATATAACTCAAAAACTAGCTTTAGGTTGCGGCGGAGCCGCGGGCAAAGGCTAGTCATTTATAATCTTTAAAGCCCACTGTACTGTAAGTATTATAACGAGAATTTATACATTAAGGTAGAGAAGCCATTGTATTCTATGCCTTCGATATAATAACTATTATTGAATAGAATAACATAGCGTTCGATTCCTATACAGAAAAAAATAATTAATATGTGTGTTAAGAAGAATATAATTTTAACAGATAACCCATTTTTATTTAAATAAAAATGTCGTGTTTTTGTTTGGTTTTATTTCTATTAATTTATAGATCTGTCTCCTTAGGTATAAAATGCAATTACACACCCACATGCCTTTGCAGTTCAATTATGAGCGAGCCCTCAACAAAATTATCGAACCATTTAACCTATGAACAAAAACTAAATTTGACTGTCTCGAACACCAACCACGTCACTCACCTGAAAAACAGGTTACTAGTGAAAAATAAATGCAAATATTTGGCAGCTATGGACATCAACACGCGGTCTAGGTCATGGATGTTCATATATATACAGTTGAAATTTATTAATGAAAAAGTCTTTAGCACCAGTTGCTTATAAGTTAGTAAACTTTATTACTGATAAAAGTTAAATTAGGATGAATTATACATACAAAGCTTCCTTAAAAACGACCGTGAACGGTTTCAAAATCAGTTGCGTGGTTTAAAAGAATTGTACGGAGAAATAGACACTGACAGCAACTATTATACTTTTCATAAATATAGCACCACGCCTGTATCCCCGAAGGGGTAGGAAGAGGTGTATTGCACACCCACGGTTCGCCAACTATGTTTAAGTCCCACGTTACAGGTGGCGAGCCTATCGCTGTCTACCGGGCACATTTCTAAACTCCGGGCTGATACTGAGAATTTTTCTTTTTGCGAAAAAGCCCAATAGCATCGCCGGACCCGGGGATCGAACCCGAGACCTCATGATCAGCAGTCGCTCACACTACCTCTGCACCACCAAGGCAGTTTATCAATATGTATATTATAATAGATAAGTATGAATAGATATATATGATGAAATGCATTCATTGCATTTGTGTATGCAATTATTCTATAATAGCTGCCTGCTAAAGCTTGTATTCCTTTGTGGTTTTAGTACTGAACTTCCGTATAGTGATGCGAGTTTGATTCTCATCCAGTACAAACAGCACGAGCCACAAATTGTTGTTCTGAGTTTGCATGTAGGTATAAAATTGTAAAGTTCGTATTTTGTTTACTAGTGTTGAGTATAAATGTTTACACAAAGTTTTTATTGAGAGTAGAAGCGCTCTAAAACATAACATAATATATGTCCTTAACATAAGATGACATAACGCAATTTTTTTTCTTAAAATAATAATCTACACACGGCACTAAGGGATAATCCTTGTATTGCGAAGGACTTTACACACATACAAATACACGGACACAAAGTACACACAGAATCAGATCAATCTTTTTTTAATTTATAAAAAACAGCACCCTGCACTGGGTCACGGGGACTGGGGAATCACCTCTGTGTCACAGGGACTTCACAATCATACAATTAATGTAAACAAAGTACACACCCATACTCAGAAAAAACATTTGTCGATCACACAAAGATTGTTCTCTAATTGAATCCATATATGAGTAACTCGGTACGGGAGGTCGGTTTCTAACAACTACGACGGCTGTGCATTTATTATAATATAATGAAAGAAGAAAAACTTGCTTGAAGTTCACTTTTTACAATTCTGACGATATTTTGAGAATTCATCGTCAATGAAACGTGTCTCCTCCATCATGATCCTCGAATGTAATGTTGAGTCCTGTTAATATTTGCATTAAATAGGTCGCCATTTTAATTAAAACACAAACATCCATCATACTCGAGAATTCATGAAACGAGTTCACAACGCTTATTCTCACTTAAAATATTGTATTTACGTATTCAATTCAATGACAAATTCTTTAGTAAAAATAACATTAGTGTGGGCGTTGTTTATGTTTAGTGACCAGTTATAAAACCGTTTAATTATAGCACAATAAAATCCAGAGAAATAAGTCTACCCATACTAAAAAATAATCCGAAATTGTCGTAAAAGTAAACGTTCAGTAGCTAACTCACTAGTCTCATTACTGTCTCTCTGAGGTAAGGATCTCCTCTCTAGAATTCTAATTTCCACCCAACTGTGACTGGCGACTGTGTCTGTAGCTCAAGCCACGGCTTACATCATTATTAGTTATAAAGGCAGATAGAATGTAGTCCGCGTTTTAGACGTAGTGTGTACGATCATAAAGGCAGAGATATGGTGTGTATGGTACATGCATGTGGTCAAATCAAGGATAGGAGGGCGGAAAGACAGTGGTCATATTATATATTGTGTATTCGTCACATATGGACAGAATCCTTTCATCTGTTAGCTCGTTATAATACAAGTGTCACCATCCCATTCTTTCCCTTGGGTGTCATACGGCGACTAAAGGAAGTAAGCAATTACTATCCCTTGATTTACTTCTAGAAGGGTTGAGTACTAACTGGGAAAATGTTTGTATTCTTTTAAATGTATGTTCCATTTTCAACAAAAAAAAAATGTATACTATTCATTAATTTTAAACACAAATAAAACACAAAAACATCTTCAAATATCTATATTCTGCGCAATATATTTAACAATACAATAACATTCTGGAGAAAAGCCAGTAATAACTAAAGTGACCAGATGTCCTATTTCTCACGGAATGTCCCTTTTTAGCCATGAATTCTAAACCATAATAAAATGTTTGAGATATAGGATCTATTTGATATTTGTGAGAATACAACACCAAACTTGACTAGAAATAATTATATGGCTTGTCTTTTATATGAACCCTGAATGTGGTTATAATACTAATGTCCTTTCAAATAAAATTTCAGATGTGGTCACCCTAGTTGTAACCTTTCAACAACAATTATATTCTAACTCGTACTCCGTCATATATTTACGCACATTCATAACGATCATTGAAGAAAATACAGCCCACGCAATGACGCCATACGTACAACACTAGGTGAAAACATATTATAGATACATATTACAGTTTCCCGAGAACAAATTGTATTAAAGGTAGCAGTATATAGTAAGAATTACACACTTATTCACAAAGTGCCCGCGGCATCGCCGCAGCCAAATACTAGTTTTAGGCTATATCTCAGGTTCCCGATATAGTAGCGGGATAAATGTATACCAGTTGTTAAGTCTAATCAAGAGCTATCAAACAAAAAAGTTGCATCAAAATCCGTTCAGTAGTTTTTAGGTGATGCGCGAACAGACAAACAGATAAACAGCCAAAAAATCTAAAAAAAATCGTTTGGTGTTCAGACGCGCCTATATAGCCTAAATCAGACATTTTTTCTCAAATATCTTAAATGTACAGACATAGCTCTGTTACAGTTTTATAATTAGTACTATAGATTATGTTGTTAAATGGTCAAACCCTTTTGATTGATGACATGTTGATATCTATATCTATCTATGAAAAATTGAGCAGTCCAGGCAGACGAAGTCACGAGCAAACGCTAGTAAACAATAACTGTGGAACACATTTTTTTATATTGTCATAATAAAATAAACAGTCAAGAGTTTGTAACCAGAAATCTTTCTCTAGCCTGTTGTTCTGTCGCTCCGCGAGATCTTCCTTATTAATGTATCAAATTCCTCATTATAAAGGTTATCGTGCCGGCTTATGACGAAAAATTATTTACGCCCGGTCTAAAAATATACCACTTCCATTAAATTTGAGATTTAAAATCATCTAAGAAAAGGTCCTTCAATTAACGCAGAATTCCGAACGGGTCGACTAGTTTTATTTATTTGGAAATTAACGTAGCATTTGCGAATGTCATTGGTTTTGTGAAAGATCTTTAGAACTTTTACTTGGTAATCCTAGTGACTTCCGCACTTGTCTATCGATGCTATTTGTAGTAAAATTTGCTGGTCATAAAACAATAATAGTTGGTATGGATGAGATGTTTAGGTTAATGTATACACACGATTCACTAGTTCCTCAGTACTGACAGGATGTTGCTAAAGTGCAGCAGTTGAATGGCTGTTGTTTATCTAAATGGGTTTATGGTATACTACATTCTTTGCTGCAGTTACATTGTGTATTTCGCAAGCGTTTTACTGCTAGATATGACAATTGACTACAAAATCGTAATACTCTATCTAGTTTTTTTTATCTGTATTTTACTGCACTTGACATAAAGAACAAATTATTTGCTAAACTGGGTCCCTTCCAATCCAGGGAGGTGCTTAGCGGTTAGAAAACTTCCCCGGATTGGATAGGATGTAGGTTCAATTCCCGCTCGCACTAAAAGTTCTGTTTTTTCACATTTCACAAATAATTTGTTCTCTATCTAGTTTTGTCAACTTTTGTAACCATTACTAATCCACTGTTAAACACGGATATCTACTTAGAGTGAGAGGTGTTAAGCTGTAGTCCATAATATATGTCCAGTACGGGTTGGCAGAATTCACAAGTACTTGAGACAAATTCTCAGGCGAGCAGGTTACCTGACGATGTATTCCATTACCGAGCAGTGATAAATTGTAAATATAATAATATAGGTATGTATACGCATAATTTCAAAAAGTCAGAGGTGTGTACCGTACGAGGTCTGAACTTTGGACCTCGGGATAGAATTCGATACCACTGTCTTTGCATACCTTGGTTTTAGGCTATCACTGCAATTTGGTGCCACTTAGTTTTTATAATATTCAAATGTAAACACAATTTTGAACCTTATTAAAAAGGAAAACAATTAATTAATTGTATTTGTGAAGTCTAAAGTTCCATAGGCTTCCCAATAAAAATACCTAGGCAAAATGTTACACTGAAATTTCGCACGTAAAGAGCGGCCATACGCACCTAATTTTCAAGAAGAAACCAGTAAGACGAATTTGTTTATAGTCACTTGTCTTCAAATCTCATATTATATTAGAAGATACTTCTAAGAACGCACCCTATAAGTAAGTATCTATAGAAGCAATAAGAAATAGGTCTATAATGCTTACCTTCTTTTCTAATTGCTTCTTCACAGTGACCAATTGTTCCAAATCATCTTCATGCTGTCTGCGGAGCTGTGCACGGAGAAGTTGCAATTCTCTATGCGCTCGTTCGAAACGCCTCTTATATTTATCACCTACTGCCGACGCATCTGCTTCGGACCCTTCCGAGTCGGATGGTTCTGCTCCAGCAGTGTCCGCTGATCGCCAGTGAAGAAGTTCAAGTTCCAAACGTTCTGAAGCCTGGTGATAATAAAGGGAAATTTTGTTAATTGAACAACTTTAGGGTGAAATTGGAAGAGGATGCATCATACGTAATCCTTGGAAAATGCTATCGCTGAAACCCATTGGTAACTCGCAATCTCCACCTCACATATTATGCTTTTAACTATTTTCTTTATATGGAACTTTTATTTTTCAACTACACTCTATCTACTCAACATTTTTTTCGGCAAAGGACTCAATGAACTACAGATAACGGCGAAATTGCATAGATAAAATGGTACATACTTTGATTGATTAACTAAATAAAATAATTTTAAAAAGTAGTTTTGCTTTTTCCATTCGTAACGCCAATTTCATAATGTAAGGGTCTATATTTTTAGATTTGAATATCAGAAGCTTAAGACCCTTTTTTGTCATGGGAATGTCCTTTACCTCACATAATCAAGTCACAATTACAACAAAACAACACCGCACACTTACTAACATTACGTTTCATCGCGTATGAACGGCTACCCTATATTCATTTTGACATTTTAATTTGAATAATCCATATCTTTATGATTGCCTATATACTTGTCTAAACTTACTTGTTGTAATCTCTGGTTGTTGGCGAGCAGATCCCTGTTGTCTCTCTCGATACGTAAGCGTTCTGCCGCTTCAGCATCAGCTCGTTCTGTAGCGTGACCAGCCGCCGCGCGCTCCTCGGCAAGTTCACCGCCCACTTCCGATAGCTAGAAATGATATAAGCTGATTAGTGCTACGATGAATATTTTGTACTACAGAAGGGAAAAATTCGTTGGAGCAGAACCTTTGAGTTCATAATGGTAAATGTAAGATGTGGCGGTCTGGTAAACAGGAGCAGTTTAGATCACGCATCTAAACTGCTCCTGGCTCAATACTGTAGCACAGATTGATAAAAGACTTATGCATAGAAAACTTACAGGTAAATTAACACAGTGTGAAAATGTGAAACCGAAAATAACATTCATGAGCAGGATCTGAACCAGCATCTCCTGGAATGCCGTCCCAGAGGCTTTGTCAATTCAGTCATCGTGACAACTGCTCGTGACTGCTATTTTCAGTTCCACATTTTCACACTTTGTGTTAATTTATATGGCTAAGCATGTCAAATGCTAAAAATATAAATAAAAATATTAAGAAACTTACCAGTTGATTAATGTGGGATACAGTTATTTGGAATAACAAAATTACTCTTGTACATAGAAAATTCTAATATAATATGACCGTTTAACAGTGCTTTATAAATAATGAAAGCCTAGCGGTAAAACCAAGGTCTGCAAAGACAGTGGTATCGAGATCCCCAGTCCCAGGCAGACCTCACACATTATGAGATATGAGACCGGTGTCCAATAGTGGGACGGTTAAAGGCTTGCCAAAAATAGTGGGTTATCATTAAACCCTTCATTTGCGTTTCAATAACTTGGTACCTATAGTGTGTGTGTTTGTTAAAGTCATTTCTAACTATTTATTCATAAATGTTTTTTTTTATCTAAAAACGTTTACAGAACTTCGAAGACATTTGTGTCTCAACACAAAAACACACCCAACATACAGACCACGCAACGAGACAACTGTACAGGACCTTATTACCATAATTCTTACAACAAATATCGCATATCTTTATGCAAAATATAACTTTCCATTGATGACGTAACAACCCATATTGCAATATTTACGATGCACATTTTCCATAGTGAAAGTATATAAGTTTGTTTATATTAAAATTAAATGTTATAAAACTACTAGTAACCCGGCCCGGCTTCACACGGGTGCAATGTACTAATAACATGCATAATGCATGTATACCTATGTAGGTAGATACATACATATAAACCTTTCGGAAAATATTCTGATGGTGAAAACCGTATCAACATCCGTTGAGTGGTTTAGGGGCAGTTATCGGATATACAGACAGACAGACGCGGAAAGCGACTTTGTTTTATGCTTAATTGTTAACTATTCCTTATATTTGAGATCCACTAGACCTATACAATATGTTTGTGGCATTAATAGCCCTATTACTATATTACTCGTAATTATGATATATCATAAAGGATATTATTTACTACTTGATTCTGCGACTACGTCCGCATGGACTTGAGAATATAAATACATCAACTAACACAGTGTGAAAATGTGAAATCGAAAATAACAGTCACGAGCAGGATTTGAATCTGCATCTCCTGGATTGTATGCAAATACATCCGACAGTCACCCAAGACATTAAGAATGAATGTGTTATCGAAATTCGCAGTCCCGAGCAATTGTCACGGTGGCTGAATTGGCAAAGCATCTGGGACGGTATTCCAGGAGACGCAGGTTCAAATCCTGCTTATGACTGTTATTTCTGATTTCAAATTTTCACACTTTGTGTTAATTTATATGGCTAAGCAGGTCAAATGCTCAAAAAATATATATAATAATACATAAAGCTGAAGAGTTTGTGTGCTTGAACGCGCTAATCTCAGGAACTACTGGTGCGATTCGAAAAATTCTTACAGTGTTAGATAGCCCATTTATCGAGGAAGGCTATAGGCTACATATCATCACGCTAAGACCAATAGGAGCGGAGCACTAATGAAGAATGTTTCAAAATCTTTTTTTTCTTCCTTTTGAGAGCTTCCACGCGGACGAAGTCGTGGGCAGAAGCTAGTAAATAATAATACAAATACGTCACTTTACGGCACATTAATTACCTCTATGTAACAATAGCTATCCCACAGGAATCATTCATTTTTCTTGGATAACAGATAGTCTATGCACTTTTCTGGATTTCAGACTATATTATGGGAAATTTCATGATGATCGGACCAGTAGTTACGTTAGCAGTAGTAGTTGCGTACTTACAGCGACTTTTTATACAATTAAATAAAAAGGTTTTAAATTGCTAAAAAAATTGTTCGTTGCGAGTCAGAAGTCAGAACTGTTTAATTAGTCAAAATAATTAAGGTAAGTCCATAAAAAAAAAATCCACGAGCATCATTTATCAAGCTATGATGACAGCTACCATAATATGACGCGACGCACTGGTCACTAGTGTGTAAAATAGTAAGGTTAACGCATATTTTTTGTAGTAAACATATTATTATGAGATATTAGCCTATTATGTCATTCGTCGTCAGTAAAGCATGTTTTCGTCGGATTTAGACTATGCCTCTAACCTAAAAATACCGACATACACTTGATTAACTGACCTTAAGAATAATGGCGTTTCATATGTTCTACAAGGACTGATCCGAACATTTAACTGCGCGGTAATACTGAAAAAGTTAAATTTGGATTGTCTGACGTCCGCCTTAGGTAGCTGAGAATTCGCTACACGACCAACCTTTAACTCTTGCCAAAAGCTCTCCTACAATATCGTAGAATGTCACACTCCTTTTTCACTTTGAGTGACAATGTTAAAATACTCCGGTGACGGATACGAGAATTTCTCGCATTTGTTACAATCGTTGGAAGAAGCCAACAATGAGAAAAATCATTTGGCAAGCGATTCGAGTGAGGTAACAGCGAGTCAATAACTATAGTTGTAAGCGCCACTATATACTCAAACTATCCAAAACAGCTACTAATAATTTATGAATGTGCGAGTTGGATTTATATTTACGAATGTCGCGAAATATTTAGCATTAACTCGATAAAAATCTTATTGCTAATGAGTCACCTCGTCCATTTCGGAGACAGTTGTTCTATCTTCTGATATACCACGACTAGATAGGCACACACTGCCCGCTCTGCTCCCATTGCGGCTAAACAACGTAAAACCCTTAATCATAATATTTGTAGCAGACTTAGATCTGCCGACTTTTCTGTTGCTTCCGTTGAACATATCTGAATCATCTTTATGTCCCAATCTTCGCCATTCTTCCGCAACGTGATCAGTCCTTTTTAAGAAGTTGTCTATTTTATTACTCAGGTAGTTAGAAGATGTGCCATCTTCCATATGAGCGGCCACTGGTTTGAATTTTTGACGAATTGGTTGTTTGTTACAGCCTAGGATGAAGGACAAGTTAGCATCGAAAACAACAGGAGCTTGCTCTTTCGACTTCAGCTCTTTCAAATCCATGCTTTCAGATTTTTCACAGGTTTGTGGATATATTCTTCTTGGAGTGGGAGTCCTGTTGTAGAGTGTAGAGGTCATGCTCGATGAGCGAGAAAGAGGCACATATGTTCCATTGCTGCTGCATGTTGAATACTGGCTGGTCGAACTTCGGATACTGCTGTACGAGAGTGGACTTGGAGATCTTGACAATAAGGTGTTACTGGCAGGCACATGACGACGGGCAAGTTCCGCTATGGACCCCGTCTCCACTGAAGCAGACGAGTTACTTCGTCTGTAAGATGGAATAGGAGAACGGCTCACTAAGTACTTTCCATTTTCAACACTGTTTTGTGATATAGTGTGAACCTCTTTAAGAGGTTTTGTAACAAACAGTTTCTTTCCATTAATAAGAGAAGTTGCCGGCTTCGGAGGGACTTTATCGTCAAAATCTATTGGAAGTGTCTTAGATTTCTTTACTGGTAAGATTGGTCTGCTTGGCGGTGCCTTGGGCGGTTTCTTCGGAGTCGCATCCAGTATAGGTGGTGACAGTGGCCCATTGCTATTCGCTGATTGAGATCCATTAACTGGCGGAGAACATAGACCATTGGAAGCTTCTTTGTTTTGTTCTGGTATCTGAAGCTTTAGCGTGTTGGATCCCATGGTGTTGGCGGTGTCGGTGATGTTCGCATGCGGCATAATTTAAGCTGTTCGTTTACGTTTCTTATAGCGGAAGTGTCGCGAACGATGAAAGTCCACTGCCATTTCACGGTTGCAGTATTATTGTCGCGAGCGTTACGGGATGCGTTGGGACATTAGTTGGAAATAGAACCGACGCGAGAGGGATCCGCGGACGCACTGCGCCGGCTATCTCGGTCGCCGGGCCGACGACGCGGCG
Source organism: Leucoma salicis (assembly GCA_948253155.1). NCBI lineage: Eukaryota > Metazoa > Arthropoda > Insecta > Lepidoptera > Erebidae > Leucoma > Leucoma salicis. The sequence goes on along the minus strand of OX411822.1, from coordinate 7,078,200 downwards.
CTCGACTATTTTCGTTTACTTAGATGTCGAAGTGCACGCGCGGCTGACACGTAAAGGACCTTCAAGATTTATTAGACGTTTCTGTCAATGACAACATTAGTCCGTCCGGATGTCCTTAATCATAACTGTTTACATCTGGATAGTTTTAAACGAGAGTTTAAATAACCGACAAAATGTATGTCAATAAATCAGTGATGTGTAGTCTACCGATCGTTTGCGCTCGAGTAGTCGATCGGAACCACGAAGGTCAAGCTTTGTCATTGCGGATGATTCGTCAAAACTGCTCCTAGAGTAGGACGATTCCAAAACAGAAGGCATTCATTGTTGTCTCTCAACGATAACGTAACCATTATCACTTTCCTGTCTTAAACAAATTCATTGTAGAATCCCGATAAACCGAAATTGAAAGTGTACAGAAATACAATTACTTTTACAGGTTTTAAGTTACAAAATTTTCGACTTAATAAATTCAGTTTTGAATTACCTTATCGTGAAATACTGATGATGTTGACTAATTGAAGACTGGTTTTAATGGATAGAGATAATGGGAAGGGTTTCTTTCGAATCATCAAAGTAATAAAATAAACAAGTGTCATTTCCAAAAGTTGTCTTAGAGTTGTTTGACGTACGAGTATCTACAGATTATAAACTATCAACATCATTAAGATAAAATTTGGCAAGGAAAATTTGTTAAATATCTTGAATGTAAATAATATAGTGACATAGCATGAAAATATTGGCAAAAACGACAAGAACACCAAATTTCTGGAATAAATATTAAAATATTGTTAGAAGTCTACAATTTCGTAAACGGAATCATTAAATTAAGCGCGGGAAATTCCAATAAACATATGAAGATATGCAACACTAGTGCATTTAAGTAAATATTTACAGAAACTTTTAAAAATGGTACCACGAAATCAGCAAAAAAAAAAGCTTGACAATTAATACGTAAAGCACAACGTCTATTTCTTTTTTTTTTACATCCTGCACTAAGGAATTATCCTTGTATCGTACTTTACAAACAATACAATTTCACGGACACAAAGTACACCCAGACACAAAACAACCATTTGTGGATCACACAAAGTGTTGTCCGGTGTGGGAATCGAACCCATAACACTCGGGCGGGAGGCCGGTATCTAAACTACTTCGCCATCTGCGCAGTCAACAACAACGTAATGGAAGAAACCATAGAAAGTGGGCAAAATATTACTCACGAGCTGTCAAAACAGTTCCCGCCAGTACAATAACAGGCTATGACGACGATCAGCCCACTGATGCAGCTTCAACGAAACGAAAGAAAACCAAAAATAACGTATTTACACCCAAGTCTAAGAAACAATTATTTATTCAGCCATGTTCCAGATTCAATCGACACATAAACACATTTTAAAAACATTAGATTTTTCTACATTGAGATTGCCAGTCGTGTTGCAATTTTTATTCTGACATCAGATCAAATGACAACTAAGAATTAGCAAAGAATTAAAAAAAATTAAGCAAATGAGAATGTTTAATATACATTTTATAATTTCTAATAATAAAACTTTTTTTGAATTGTAACGCGTTTGTCAGGGAAGCCAACGACGCAAGCCAATTTGCGCTGGCCACACTAGACTTCCGATAAGCGGTCGGTTACGACCGGACAGAGGCACAGGAACGACTTTACGTGCTCTTCTGAAGCCGAGTCGACTCAAACCTCCCTCCACCCTAGTGGCTATATCGCTATTTGAAAAATGCACTCACGTTCCCTAAGTATCTAGTATGGATACAGCATCTAAGATAACGGACATTGAAAATCTAATAACTAGGTTTGAATTTTAAAAGCAAATTAAATAGTTTTATTACATTTCTCTATCTCCTTATGTGTGTACCACATAGGGATATTATAGGTTTAAATTACTATTGTTATCTATATGCCAGATTACTTTATTGATTATAATTATGATTAATATTCAATTATTTTCTGGAAGGTAGATAGACATCATGCTTACTTCTAAAAAGTACATTTTTTTCTTTGGCACAAGTAATTAGTTTGTATGATGCCAAAAAAAAAAACATTCATAATATAGTATTGTTGTTAATTGTTTCATTGTCTATGTTTGAATTCGAATGTTTATAGGGCTCCAATTCGTTCTAATTCAAACGTTCAGATGTTCCAATAAGAAATAAATAACCCGCCGCGACGTCTGCCAATGCGAGTTTGATGCAATCTAGAGTAACGGCGCTACTATATCGATCATTACGCAACTGTTTAAATGGGAATTAAATCTCCGTGGCGAAATATTATACCAGAATAAAGATTAAAAGTAAATTTATTCAGTTTTAATGCTCATGAATGTTTGGGCTTTAAATGCAGTAGTTGTTTATTAGCCTTTATGATCACCAGCGTAGAAAATAAATTTGTAGATTCACACAAAAACTCCGATTTGGAAAAAGCCATTAACCTGGCGATTATATTTATAGTTTGAAAAAGAAGGAGGTCGTGGTCTACTAGGTAGTTTTCAAACTTGAAAAGCTAACTTTCCTGCAATGGTTACTTCCTTACTAATATTACAAATGCGAAAGTGAGTTAGTTGTTTATTTTTTTTTATTGCACGTGGTGGCAGACGAGCCACGGCCCATCTGATGGTAAATGGTAACCGTCGCTCATGGACTCAACTATACCGAGAGTCTTGTCAAGCCGCTGCTAACCATTTCATTTCACAGATATGAAATGAAAGAATAAACGGCTATCTCCTGCTACAACCAAAACGCAACGATGTGCTTCATGGCCGGTCACACGGGAGATGGTGGTACCAACTCGCTCGGGCCCGATAGCAAGTGATTATCTCTCCCACTTGGTACCCAACCCTACCACCAGTAATGCAATGGGTGATAATTGCTTACTTCCCTTAGTCGCCTCATACGACACCCGTGGGAAAGAATGGGATGGTGACACTTGCATTCTTAGTCCGTCAGTACACGGACAAAATTATTAATTTATTTATTTCGACGCTTTCACGCCGTTACTACTGGACCCAATTATAATGAAATTTTGAATACATAAAGCCTGGAACCCCCTTTTTTCATCCCGGGAAATGAATGGTGCGTGTAGGATAACTATTTTTATATAGAGAAAATCAATGTGTTATGGAGTGATATCTTTATATTCTGATGTCTACGCGGAAGTAGTTGCGGGCAGAATCTTGTCATTACTTAAACTCAATAGATAGTTCAAATTATTATTATTTTTTGAATGAGGAAAAAGAGAACTTTAGTACGAGCGGGAATCGAACCTGCGTCTCTTCCTTTCCGGGGAAGTGCTCTAATCCACTGAGCTATCGTACTCTCTTGCGGTCGTACCCAATTTCCTCATCGTATGTCTTAACGACTAACGCTATCTATCGGAATGCATTTACATGCATTAATCCAATATAGTAAGTTTAATTTTGTTTTAAAAGTAGCTGAGCATGTCAAGTGCTAAAAATATAGATCAAAATCAATATATAGTTTATTTACATCACATTACTAGTAAATTCATCATTATTAACACAGCTATAACAGCTACAATTATATTACTAAGTTTATGAGCAAAAGGAAAAGTGCCATTAGGCACATTCAATAGCAACTACGTAATAATACAAGTAATCAGTCGATAAAGAAAGTGACTTAGCGAGACTAACAATACATTATCTCACGCTCTCGCATGGAGGAAAATTCAATAACTATGTATGTAATTATATGTTATTGTACATCATTGCTTGTCAGCAGCACTTATTAGAGTATGGTTTTTACTAATGGTAAGGTTGGGTGCCAAGTGGGAGTACTCGCATGTTATTGGAATCGAGCGGGACGGTACCACCTTCTCGCGTTTGACCGATCCCGTGTATTCTTTTAATTTATGACCGTGAAACGAAATGGTGAGCAAGGGCTTCACTGTCATCTTAGTAAAATCCATGAGCAGCGATGTTAGCACATACCATCAGGTGGACCATGGCCTGTCTGCTATCATAATCAATATAAAAAGCATACATACTTTTTAAATCAAAAAATATATTAGTTTTTAGGTTATATCTCAGGTTTTCGATATCGTAGCGGGAGAAAATGTATATACTATCATAAATGTTTAAGTCTAATCAAGGATTATTATGAAACTTTTTTGTTTGTTAGCTACAAACAAAAAAGTTTCTTCAAAATCCGTGTTTTTTGCGTGAAGCCCGAACAAACAGACAAAAATAAAAAAAATATATGTTTTGTGTTCAGACACGCCTAAATAGTAAATACATTCATTAGGTACTTCTCAAAAATTTTAAATATACAGAGATAGCTCTGTTACAGCTTTAAAATTGTATAGATAGATAGATAATGCATGTTTACTAATTTAAATAGTTCGATGCGATATTTGGATTCATTCGGTGACGTGACGACCTGACGACCCATCACGTAGCATATCTTATTTAGTGCGGGTTTAGTAAATTGGAAATTATTTTAAACTAGCTGCTGCCCGTGACTTCGTCTGCGTAGATCTTGGAATTGAGCCACTATTATATAAGTAAGTACTATCTCTATGGACTCTATCTCTATTTTATTAAGTAGGTACCTCTTTACAAAACAGTTATCCCACACGAAGCAAACATTTTGGCGGGATAAAAACATCTCGTTTTAGCAGGTATAATTAACATGCACATTAGGAGTCTGGCAACACTGTTACCTAGGCCCGGCAAGGACCCTCGCCTATGGATATCCATACGTAAAGGATTTCCTTAGTCAGCAAAAATATAAATGGGTCATCCTTATAATAAACCCATATACATAAAAAACCGGCGCTACATTTTTTTCTCTAATTAAATGAATAGAGAACGAGAAAGAGATTTTATTAATTTGATGTCATTTAGCATGTTATTTATGCATTCAAAATTTTTTATAAAAAAAAAAGAGAACTAATGATTATTGTAAAATTAGGTACTTTATTAATGGCGCGAATTCTTGATACTTACTTTTGATTGCTAAAAACTTTTTGGATAATTTAATCCAAATTAATTTATTTAATCTTACATTTTGCGTTAAATACCACTTTCTGATATGGCTAATAAAGCGATAAAGTTGTTCGCAAACTTACGTGTCTCAGCGGCTCAATGCGAGTCGTTCAACTGTCAAAAGGCCTTGACAACGGTATCAAGAGACCGGTTTGGTCAAAAGAAGATCACGTTCGGGAAGAAAACGATGCATAGAATCATAAGACGTCCGCTTTTTAGTGAGTCAGCCGTTGTGGAATCATAAGGCGAACCTTGAGGAAGTAAGAGAAGTAGTGAACGGTCAGCAGGAGTTAGTTTTCATGGAAAACAGAGCATTAAATGCACACCGGTACATCATGAAAGTCCAGAGCAGGTCACGATGGCTGAATTGGCAAAGCGTCTGGGACGGTTTTTGACAGATGAGATGCAGTTTCAAATTTCGTGGCTATTATTTATGAGTTCACATTTTCGCAATTTGTATTAATTTATATGGCTTAGCATATCAAATGCTTAAAAATATCAAAATAAAGCTTAACTTTTGTATTCCAAAATGATTTAGCTACTCCATAAAGAATATTTTCATAATTTTCAAAATCCAAAACAAACCTGCCTTTCTCAACGGTTTTAGATGTAAACTTAATGAAATAATTAAAATAAATAAACAAAAACCTCTCGACGCTTTCGTGACACCAGAAAGGCATTTAATTTTTAAACGCATTAAAAGACTTTCAGTTTCAACTGTTTCCAAATGAAATTAAAATTAACTTCTTTAGAATTTTAATATTTACATTTTAAAGTATATAGTTAAGTTTAATACATACCTATATATACATATATATATAACAAGCACGACTATTATTCCACCTAACAGTAAAAAGCGATACAGCGGAGTGTGTGTTGCTAGTGACATAAATAAACAATTGAACCAAGGTCCATCCCTTTTTTTTGTTAAGGCGGGAAAAAATGTTCCTAACTGCACACCCCGTCGTTCGGGGCAACGATCAGGGTAGTGTGGGGCCTTCACCCACTAAAGAAACCCGCCGTGTGCCGTCTCTCCGCCTTTATTGGCGGGCCACTGGGACTATGTTACATTCCTTCGGTGGTAACCAAGGTCCATCCTACCCTAATTTCTTTTTCTTTTCTTTTTTAAAAAGGGAACACCCTGAACTACGTAGGTAATCCTTGTATCGCAAGGGATTTTACAAACATACAATTTCACGGACACAAAGTATTCCTACTAGTTGGCTGTGACTCTTACTAATATTATTAATGTAAAAGATTTTGTTTGTTCCTTAATCACGCAAAATCGGCTGATCAGATTTGGATGATATATGGCATATAGATAATGTATCACACGGATTAACACATATTTAGATTTTTATCTCGAAAAAAATGCCAAGCGTGGCGATTACGGCACTATCCCCCATTCTTGGGGAGGCCTATGTCCAGCAGTGGACTTTAAAAGACTGATGGATGGATGGATGATCTCGAAAAAATGTTAATTCTTGTAGGATAACTATTTTTGCATAAATACAATTAATATACGATAGAATTAAGTACTTATTTATATTGTGAGGTCGTAGAAGTCACGAGCAGCTGCTTTAATTATTATATGCAATAAATTTGGCTCACTCTTCGCGTAAATCTCATTATTATAAAGTGTTGCTTAAATGAACACCAGCATGCAAAATGATTTTAAAGGCTTATTCCTGGAAAACAGTGCGTAAATCATAGGAATTGGGTCATCCAGTTGAGCGCACTGTAGACCGTTGCCTGACTGTTGGTGCCGTTCTTTTGATATTTTCATCTAAAACTACTATGTTATTAGCCCGTTGACGTGTTTGACATGACCCGGTTATAGACGAAAATATAATTATATGAGCTATAGCATTATATGAGCTTTTGGGTAGTAACCTATTTAAAAGATTTTGATTCCATAAAAATGATATCTATATATTGGTAAATCTTAATTATTATAGCAATAGCTTATGCCAACCTTTTTGTCAAGGTCTTTTTACGCCTGTCTTTTTGTTAAGGCGGAAAAAATGTACTTAACCGCACTCCCCGTCCTTTGGGACAACGAAAAGGGTAGTGTCACCCACTAAATAAACATACCGTGTGTACTGGAAGACATTATCTCAGTGGTATGCCCGCAGTCCTGCCTGAAGTAGCTTCTTTCATTTCATATCGGTGAAATGAAATGGTGAGCAGCGGCTTGACAATACTCTCGGTATAGTTGAGTCCATGAGCTACGGTTACCATTTACCATCAGATGGGCCGTGGCTCGTCTGCCACTAATGCAATAAACAAAAAGCTATCCACCCAGCGGCAGATTTACACTAGGGGCAGTCGGGGCAAGTGCCCAGGGCGGCAAAATTTTGAAAGCAAAAAAAATTTTTTTCAAGTCTAATCAAGATTGCTCAATATAATTACTTAATTCTATTAATAATAATTTTCTGTTTAATTGATAATTCAAGAAATTCAATTCATGTATTTGTGAATTATAATTTTGGCACTTTTGGTAAAAAATAATAATCATAATTATTTAATAAATTTATTTTCTTGGAGATTTAAAATAATTTCTATTTTCTGGAATTAAAGAAATTTAATTAGTATTTTGATTTTTTGAAAAATTGATACAAATTCGGAGTTATTTTTGCATTTTTCAAAACTTTAATTAATCAATGATATTTAAAAAAATGGTGATGAAAAATAAAATATATAAACTATAAGTTTAAGTACAATTCCAGTATTGGGGCGGATTTTTTCCGGTGCCCAGGAGCGGCATTAAGTTTAAATCCGGCCCTGTATCCACCTGTAATATAAGTACGTCACCCTCTGACAAAAATAATCTCTACACAAAATAACGATCCCACAGGAACCCTCTACTTTTCTGGGATAAACAGTAGTCTATGTCCTTCTCAGAACTCCGGACTATATGTATGCCAAATTTTGTGCTGATTAGTTAAGCAAATATGCCGTGAAGAGGTAACAAGCAAAATCACTCAAAGAAAGGCACTTCTTAGAAAATAATTATCCGAAGATGTGCATTGATTTTTTGATGATGATTGGGGAAGGTAATAATGATCACATATCATAAAGTTAACTTTTAAGAAGGCGGCATGGAATAGTGAACATGTACCCCCTTACTAATAAACATTGTTTAAGCTCCGAATAGTAATTCAGAGTTTTGTTTCGTTCTTCCAACGTCAAACTGTCATATTAGTGACAAAGACAAAATACTGAATAACTATTCAGAGGTTATACAACGTTTATTAGTGAGGACGGTAGTGTGCAAGATAATTAGACGTTCGTCGTCGATTATTAATACTTATATATAAGAAAAAAATACATTTTCGAAATAGACGGTTAATCATGTTTGTAGCAACATTTTTGTTTTTGTCTTGTCAAACATTACTTTAAAAATAGTGGAAAACATATCAGATTCACATAACTACGTAAATATGTCCCAAGAACATTGGAATTCAGAATACATCAGTAAGATATAATGTGGGGTCGACAAACTTCAGAAGACGGGCTGATTTAGTATTCCCAATGTATGTAACGATTACCATTGATGTACAATAATAAATACGACCGTCGCGGGAATGAATGGGGTGGTGATACTTATAGGTTTAGTATTTGAAAAGAGAACCTCCTTTTTTTTAACATCGGTTAAGAGACTTTAAATTCGTCATATCGGTCGTATACAAAATATGGGTGTGTAAAGGATGCCGATGTTATAAATATGAGCTTCGTAATGTGTGATTCATGATAATTAAAAATAATATAATAAGCATAAACTCGTACTTACATGCATTTTACGGCCATTCAACTTGAATTAATTTGTAATGTGCTGCTATATTCGCTTATTTTTTATATCTACTCATTAAAAGTAGCACTTTGTTAACATTATTTAGCATTATATTTTAGAAATAGAAACAATTGAAATTACATTGGCCCAGTATTTTTTTAAGAAAAGAACAAATAAGTTTAAAATAAGAATCCCAATTACCGCGAAAATTGCTGTCAAAACTATTTAACTTTTTAACTACTAGAGGCAAGAGTCGCATAGAGACTGACATGGTTATTATGATCATCCTGCCTCAAGGCAAGCTAGTAGAAGTCGGCTAACCGGTAGGTGGTCCGTCACTCACGAATGAACTTCATCACAATAATGGAGTATTGCTTTGTTTGTCAACTAATTTTTATTTTTTTAGAATGAAAATTCTTATTGACCAGATCAGTCTGTGATGGATTTAATTATAGTCAACAAGGATTATTCTACTAAGGAAATAATGTAAAGAATTTGTTATTGAGTAGGTATTTGGCCTGAATTATGGTCAATCCAGATATAGCTAAAGTTGTTTTTTTTAAAGGTTTGAGCCTGGTGAGTTTGATTAAGAAACGAGTAAAAATCGAAATTATAATAGGCAGTGAGGATGTTTACTGCCATCTTTTCACGGCAGATGGCGTATTATCGGCATGGCCATTGAAAACTGTCATTTGCATACGATTTCTAACATATAATTTGCTAAATTTTAATTTTCTCGTAATATGCCTCTGTGTGCTGTACCAAAATTTGTTTATTTCCCAAAGATCCAACGTTTAAAAAAGTGGGAAAAGTTGCAAATACTTTTTGGCTACACAGCTTAGCTCCTTTCAATTCTTTAATCTTCCAGGTACTATACATTTTAACAATATCGCTGATCAACCGGATTAAACACAAAAAATAGCAAACAATTCGCAGAAAAACAAAGCAACTATCATTTGACAATGGCCATATCGCCGATGCGCTCAGCTTTGCCCGTGGATCCCCATTAGCTTTTCTTAACTATCATAAATTCGTTGTCACATATAAAGGAAAATAAATTATGTATGCAAACGTATTATTACGTACGCATGAAAGTATAGGTACATAAAGTGCGAAACGAAAATGTCTTAACAGCTTGTTTGCCACTACTACCGCCATGTTGAAATATGGAGTAGAACTCTGGAATTATTATCCAGATTTCCGTGAAGAATTTTTTTCTCCATTAAGAAAAGACCGGTGCCAAATCGTAGGTCAGCAATGAGATCATGATTTTTTTTTTAAATGAATGAACATTTATAATCCTGAGATGTGCTAGTTTAAGTTTTCAAGTGCAGGACCATCGCAATGAAATTTGATAAAAGTGAGTGACGCGGTATGTCTGGTTTAGCCGGATGTGGCGCTTCCCTTTTATTGTTGGACCGTTGGAATTGCTCTCAAGTAAAGGTTTATACATACCAAAATTTCAAATAGGTACATTAATATAAATGATCTTCACCCTCGTCTGTCTAAATAAGTCACCTTCTATCTATCTATACCCTCTATAATATGTACACAAAAATAGCCATCAAACAGGAACTCTTAATTAATTTGGGATAAACAGTAGCCCATATCCTTGTCTGGATTCCAGACTATATGTTTGTAAAATTTAATGATGTTTAGTCCAGTAGTTACGGTGTGAAAGTGTAAAAAAACAAACTTACTTCCGCATTTATAATATTAATAAGAATTATAAGCGTCGATATTCTCGTCCAAGTACAATGTGGGAATCTTTAAGTCAACAGTGTTCCACCCAAGGTTGTATTGCAACTTAACATCAGGTATTGCTTATAGGTATAAAATAAAATATGTTTGATGATATTAAATAGCTTGAACATTTATGCACATCCAAACTATCTCTTTTGTAAGTACACCGCAATGGACATTCGTGCTAACTCAACAGTCACGAGCAGGATTTGAACCTGCATCTCCTGGATACCGTCCAGATGCTTTGCCAATTCAGCGATCGTGACAATTGCTCCTGACTGTTAATTTCGATAATACATTCATTCTTAACGCCTTGGGTGATGCCTGCGCCATCTGTCGGAAGTATTTTCATACATTATAGCGATCAGGTAAACTTAATTTTACAATTAAATTTTTTACCAAATAATGTCGCAGCCCTAGAAATATCTAGATATTTTTATATACTTTTTTAGCATTTGACATGCTTAGGCATATACATTAATTACAAAGTGAAAAAAAATTTAATTGGCAAAGCATCTTGACAGGAGATGCAGGTTCAAATCCTGCACGGGACTGTTATTTTCGATTTCACATTTTTCACTTTGTGTTTAATGTATAGTGCTAAGGATGTCAAATGCTAAAAAAGTATATAAAAATATCTAGATAAAAATATGTAGATTTAATTTTCTAAATTCAGTTGTTAAATCTCTAATCAAATTATTAGGCCGCTTTCATACCGCTGGGCAAGAGCCTTGGCGAGCTAGAGAGACCTTTAGACTATATAAATTTGTAACTTCCCACAATATTTATTTTTTATTTTATTATATTTGGGAAACAAACAGATCTAACACAGAAAAAAATAGATAAATAAATACACAATCCAGAGGTACCTAGTTTACACGATTTGAAAGAACATATATGAACTGACTTAAATCACAGCTAATGTTTTTTAAAATACAGCACCCTACACTAGGTATATCATTATGTCGTGAGGTTACAAAAATACAATTTCAAGGACAAAAAGTATACACAGACTCGGAACAACCGCTCCGCCACCATCTTGTTCTAAACTATATTTAATATTTTGAATTTTACGCAAAGAGTTAAGATCTGCTGAAATAAAACCTTAAATCGATGATTAAAAATTTCAAACAAATGATTTGTAAAGGTGGAAAAGGAGAGATTTACTACTAGCAGGATTTAACGTGCATCCCTTTTTTTTTGTTTAGGTGGAAAAAATGTACCTAACCACACACCCCGTCGTTCGGGGCAACGAACAGAGTAGTGTGGGGCCCTCACCCACTAAGTAAACCCGCCATGTGCCATCTCTCCGTCTGTGTTGACGGACCACTGGTACTGTGTTGGATTAGTTCAGTGATCTGCCGGCGACGCATCCGCACACGGAGCGTCGCACCTTCACGGGTGGCGGTTTAGGTCAGCGGAAGAATCCTCCTCCCTGACCCTCTCCGCCGCTTCCTTCCGCGAGATAACCTCCTCGCAGAAGACAGCGACCGCAGGCCAATTCCTGTCGCTGCCAAGCATCGCTCTGACAACGCTCGGCAGCGAGAGGTCCCCCCTATTTCCGCGACGAGTTCACGGCGCTGCTCGGCCCAACGCGGGCACGACAAGAGCGTGTGCCGCGCCGTGTCCTCGTCGCAGCCGCAGTGGTGATAGCCCGAAGTCGCTTCCCTCCTTGCGTCTAACTTGCATCCCTACTAATCTGGGGAGTGCTCTGGACCACTAGCTTTCGCAGCCACCCAATAGTGACTCCCAATCGCCACTTCATACTTGTTATAAGATGTATTGTAGGACCCACGCCACTTATCGAATGTATACATTTGATACCGGTTCCGACTTTCACAAATAATTTGTTCTAGTTTATCTCTAATGAAGATGAAATTAATAAAGAGCAGCTGTTTAAAAATGCGGTGATTTGATTTGAGTTTGATTGTAAAATGAGAAAGGAGTTTGAAAATTATTGTTGCATGGCTCTGTTTACATTCATCCTTACACCTATTTGTACTTCGTTAATTACTCGTGCGCAATTTACTCTGTGGTAAGCAAATTTAGGTTTTTGATTGCGCTGTTGTGTGTACACATTATGGTTCCCTAAGATAGGACAGTGATGGGTAATTTAAAAAAAACATGATGCATATAAAAGGATGTCTGGTGTATGAAGCCTGCGGAAAAATTCAGTATAATAGAAAACAAGACATGGAGATAATATTTTTAATTTAGGCACTGTTTACGCCATCACACACGTAATCTACGAGTAGTATATTACGATATATTTTCTATACGAATTTTCGAGTGACCTCACATGCAGCTATAATATATATTTTTATAATGCCATTATCCTGTACCGTAATTTATATTCTGCTAGCTATTGCCCACGCCAAATTTTTTTTCCGTGTGGTGACGGAATAAGAATACAAGTGTCACCACCCCATTCTTTTCCACGGGTATCGTATGAGGCGACTAAGGGAAGAAAGCAATTATCATCCATTGCATGACTGGTGGTAGGGCTGGGTACCGAGTGGGAGTACTCACTTGGTATCGGGCCCGAGCGGGTTGGTACCACCATTTCCAGTGTGACCGGCCATGAAGTACATCGTTGCGTTTTGGCTGTAGCAGGAGATATCCCTTTATTCTTTTATTTCATATTGGTGAAATGAAATGGTGAGCAGCGGCTTGACAATACTCTCAGTATAGTTGAGTCCATGAGCGACGGTTACCATTTACCATCAGATGGACCGTGGCTCGTCTGCCACCACAAGCAATAAAAAAAAACAGATAAGCAGACAGACAAACAATCTAATAAAAAAAGTTATGTGTTTAGACGCCTCATACGTATAGCTTAATTCAGTAATTTTTTCTCTAATATCTTAAATGTACAGACACAGCTTTGTTACAGCTTTATTATCTAATATATAAAATTCTCGTGTCGCGGTGTTTGTGGTTGAACTCCTCCGAAACGGCTTAACCGATTCTCATGAAATTTTGTGTGCATATTGGGTACGTCTGAGAATCGGACAACATCAATTTTTCATCCCTCTATATGTTAAGAGTAGCCCACCCCTATTTTTTTTTTAAAACTTTAGATAACTTTTTAAATTTTTATTTTTTTATGATACAGCATTAAAAATACATACAACCCTAAATTTTCAACCCTCTACGATCAACCCCTATTTTTTATTCGTTAATTATAAACTAATTTTTTGGCAAGCTATTTATTTTTATTTTGTCATGACTTAGAATAAAAAATATTATATTAAATTTTGTATTACTCTAAATTTTTCTACGATCAACCCCTATTTTTTATTTGTTAATTATAAACTTTAATATTTTGGCAAGATTTTTATTCTTATTTTGTCATGACTTAAAATATTTTTTTTCTATTACTCTCGATTTTCCACCCTTCTACGATCAACCCCTATTTTTCCAACCCGACTTTTATTTTTTTTTATTTTTAATAATTTCCTTTAATTTAGATTTTTTTCTGAATTCAATTTGATCTTCCGCCTTCATCTGTCGATAACTGATCAACTATCAATCGATCAGTTATCCCCGCTAGATGTCTACCGCTGTCACCTCTCATTCAGCAAACATCACGGATTAAGGATGAGAACGAAGCCGGTCTCCTGTCTTACTCTTTTTTTGTTTTTATTTGTGTATCGATCGTAGCAGTCTGTTATACGTATTGTTTTAATTTTTCTGTGCAACTCTCATGTTAATTTTACTCTCATCGTAAATTTATTATTAATTTCCAGTGCAATAATTATTTATTCGCAATTTATTAATAACTGATAAAGACAGTTTTAACTATTAGTTAATTAAGTGATCTCATGTAAATAAACACGGCCATTACCGTACCTGTATATATTGTACTTAACATTTTTTGGAAATAGTTTTAAATCGAAATCGAAAACGTGTACGTGTTTAATAAATATACCTGTTTTATTATTGTGAAAATTAAGTCAAATAATAAACAAACGAATACAATATTAATTCACTGTTTTTCACCAATACATACATTAATTATTAATAATTTAATTTATTTGAAGACAATATTAATAAATATCTTTTTACACTCAATAAAAAATTATTTGGGAATATAAAGTACATCCTAAATAAAGCATAATTTCATTGTCTACAACGCTTTCGATTATAAGTAAATCGCCATGCTTGGCAGGCGGGTCGGCGATCGCAGTGGATGTCCCCGCACACTTATAGTAGATAGTTATTTTTATTGAACTAAAAAAATGTTTCCTAGAAATAATATACATGGCAAAACAACGTTTGCCGGGTCAGCTAGTAATAATATAGATTAATATATATTGTAGCTACGTGTGTGACGGGCTTTAGACACTAAACTGACCTCAGTAAAGAGTCTTGTTTTCGCTATTATCATTGGGTGTAATGGACTCAGATCTATGGCTACACAAAGTTATATATACCAACGTCTAAATTTAATTCGCTGTCCGGTTTGATTGATCAGAGAACTGGTTTTTGCAGACTTAATTTTTTACCAAGAAACTTGTTACAACTGCAGTTAAATAAAAACATTTAAAAATATGTTTCTGTTAAAAAGCTAAATAAAGGTCTTGAATGTACAATGACGTGAATGTTTCTGAATGATACAAGAGTGGTTGCAGAGATTTTTGGATAGAAAATAATGTTCACGGTTAGCTGATTATATGTGAAAGTGACATATATATGGTAAAAATGAATTTTATTTTTTACGACTCATCGGAATTAAGTTTTTTTCCAAAAATGTCATTAGCGGTTAAGTTCCATGATAAACTATTTGTAACTCGCAGTCTATTCGAGACAACATTGAAAATTGGCATGAATTTTAATGATTTAAGGTTTAATGAAACTATAATTATGTAATTAACACTATTGGAAAAGTCAAAAAGTACATTTCCGACAATTATGTTAATAAAAAAAGAGTAGATATTTGTTGGAATTCAGACAATTGTCTGAATTCGTTTGCAACAAGGTGATCTTCGGTCTCTTTCTGTATCATGCGGTCCATATTATCTATCTCGTAATGCATGTATAATCTATTTACTTTGCATTAGTACTTTGTCATAATGCAACAATACTGCTAAGACTTTTGAACGTAACTCATCTTTACTAAATATCATTGATTTTCGATAGATTTAAACTTAATTTAATCGACACTATTACAAAGCTGTGGCAGAGCTGTGTCTTGGACATACGGGTTATTTGATAAAAACTGTACAAGATTATTTAGGCGTCTCTGAACACAATACAATTTGTGTTAGAATTTTCGTCTGTTGAACGATTTTAATGAAACTTTGATGATAACTATAACTCTTAAAAACTGGCATACGTTTTATCCCGCTACTACATTGGAAACCTGAGATATAATAAATAACCTAATTTGCTTTTTAGGCAAGTTAGTTTATCAGTACTATTATAATTACATTTTATCTCGTCACTATATCCGAAACCTGAGATTACAAACAAAAAAAAAAACAGCTTTTTCCCGTGGAGGAGCCGCTGGCAAAGGTTTGTAATAATTTAGAAGGTATAAATTTGACAGTAGAAATGACACAATTAAAGAAAGCAACTGGCAACACCCGGTCCAACCGTGTTTCTCTCACTGCGGAAAAGATCTTGAACGATCATTCGTATTTCAAAATATACTTTAAATACGAATCTATATTTAAAGTTGCAAATCTTACCTTAGATTCAAGCCGCTCCGTCTCATTTTTGAAATGTGTTCGTTCACTTTCCACCTTGTCTAACTTAGCCCGCAGGGTTTCTAACTCCTCCTGCAAAAAACAAACATATAATTTAACACATAGAGCCTACATTTCTTCGTCTTATGAGACTAATGTTAGAAAACCAGCGCTTTCTGCTTCTCATCAATTTGTAAGCAATCATTGAAGCTGTGGCCTGTTTAGTCAGTCTTTGTAACTATAGTGGCTGTATAAGTAGGTAGTACTTGAATTGCGGTTTATCAGAATCTTGCCATGGAAGTAGAACTTTGTGCAAAATATAAGGCATATTACAAAATATATTCATTAAATTTTTCACCAAACGACCAAGATCTGACTTTCCATTCATATAGGTAGACCGTAATGGTAAACAAACTTTTGTCCGTACTACGTCAACATTATTCGCCATGTATGTTTAACTACATAACAAAAAAAATCGTATGAATAGTAGTTTTTTGATATTATTTCGTTTAATGTTATTGATTAGTTTAGGATTTTTCTGCCAGACAATTACCTACCAATACTAATAGAGATAGTGCGAACTTAGCTATTATTTATAACTAGATGACCCGATGAACTTTATATCACCCTTTTTTTTGTTTAGGCGGGAAATAATATACCTAACCGCACACCCCGTTGTACAATTTATTTTATTAGTGATTATCAAACCTAATAAATCTGCATCGTCTAAGGTTTCAATTTAAATAGGTTATTACATTAAACTTGCATGTAATGAATTAGAAAGAATGATAGTAGCTGTCATTTTGTCGTCTGTTAGCCAAAAGATAGTAGGTCCATAATCTAAAAAGGCATTTTCCATACAAATTTACCAATTTTGAATTTTATAACCTCTCAACTGTTTTTATATGTAGACTCTAATTTTTATTTTTAACCACTCCTGTATAAGAACGAACAAAACAAAAAAAAACAATTATTTAAATCACCATTTTAAAGTTTTAGCGAGACTAAAGAAGTGCGATTGAAGATCAATCAATATATATAGAGGTACCTTTAGATTTATGTTGATGAGTCAAGTTTTTTTTTAAAATCTATATCAGCCGACGCTTTTTGTATCGATGGATTTGAAAAGACAAATCTCATAAAAATCTATAGTTAAGAAAGTATTTCATCATAAAATCATGCATTACTATAAAAATGCCAAATATTTATTTCACAACTGAAGTTGGGCATGAAAGTGTATCAGAACATTGATCGAGATGTGCGCTAGAGCGCAGAATTATCTCGTGCGGTAAAAATCCAGGAAAAAATGGGCTTTTGCTAACGAGCGATTATATTGTGGGTTTCCAAGTTATATACAACTCTGTATATTCTAAGACGAAGTTGGATCAAATTATAGTAATAATAATTATCGCTACTTTCTGATAGACCAAAAAAAATTTTGAATAACATATTAGGTCAATAAAATTATATATAACTGCCTCTGTGGTACAGCGGTAGTGTAAGCGACTTCTGAGCATGAGGACTCGAGTTCGATCCCCGTGTCTTTTCCTCGGGTCGTTTATTGAGCTTTTTCGTAGAAAGAATAATTCTCAGTAGCAGTTCAGTTTGGAAATATGCCCGGTAGACAGCAATAGGCTCGCCCTCTATTACGTGGTAACATACGAGTAGCTGGCAAACCTTGGGTGTGTAAGACACCTCTGCTTTTATTTTGTTAAGGCGGTAAAAAATATTCCTAACCGCACACCCCGTCGTTCGGGGCAACGAACAGGGTAGTGTGGGGCCTGCACCCACTAAAGAAACCCGCCGTGTGCCGTCTCTCCGCCTTTATTGGCGGGCCACTGGAACTGTGTTACATTCCTTCGGTGGTACCTCTGCCTACCCCATCCGGGAATACAGGCGTGAAACTATTCTATGTTTTTTTGTCAATAAAATTATACCCTTACTATATAGTAGTTAACAATACTTATATTTAAATACGAAGTCACCTAGTATTAAACGAAAGGGGGTTACGGGGGGTTAGACGGCATCTCATATCTCACAATCGACATCGTATCGACTCGCTTGTGATTGGTTGAGAAACAGACGTGTGATGTCGCAATAATCCGTTGGCCAATCACAGTGATCTCTCAACCAATTACAGTGATCACGATACGATCGAAATGTGAGATATAAGATACTGCCTAACCCCCACGATCCATTTTGATACGCGTAGATATTACAAACAGTTTGTGCAGTACAACCAATGAGCGAATATCAGGCGTCCTCGATCACCAATTTTACATGAATAAGGTGCAGGCCACCTTAATAATAATTGAATAACGCACCAGCACACAAACCCGAAGTAGCGATGACTGTAATTTCAAGAGCATGTTCTAAATAAACACTCGACGAAATATCTATGTCGGACGCCCAGCAACGTCTAGTTTTTCCCAGCTTATAGAGTCGCTTAGGCGATATACATTTCGAGACATAGCGAGGTGATTGTCGCTGTAGAGACATTTTAAGAGATTTATATTCTTTTTTTTTTCAAAAGTTCCGCGTATTTGAAAAGAGTTGAGTAGCAATTTATGGACTTGACGAGGTAGAGCAGAATGAATTTGGAATTAAATAAACATTCAGTATTGATAATATAAAATCGATTAATCGATTAAATGTTAATTAACATTTTGGATCATCCCTAGTATTATAAACCGTTAGGTAATTGCATGAGCCAAGTAGTAAAACCAAGAACTGCAATGACAGTGATATCGAGACCCCAGTCCAAAGTTTAGAACGCGCATTGCATACACCGCTGTCAATTCAATCTTTTTCCAAAATAGGTGTGTATTTATTTACAAACTGCTACTACAGCAGCCAAAAGCTAGTTTGTTGGTTATATCTCAGGTTCCCGATATAGTAGCGGGATAAAATGTATACTTGTTGTTAAGTCTAATCAAGAGCTATCAAACAAAAAAAGTTGCATCAAAATCCGTTCAGTAGTATTTGCGTGATACGCGAACAAACAAACAGATAAACAGACAGACAAAAATCTAAACAAAATCGTTTTGTATTTAGATACGCCTGTATAGCCTAATTCAGTAATTTTTTTCTCAAATATCTTAAATATACAGACACAGCTCTGTTACAGCTTTATAATAGTATAGAAGATAGATTTATCATTGTTCGGTGAAGGAAAACATCGTGAGAGAACGTCAAGAAAGTCTCAGGCGTGTCCTGAGAGCTTTTTATTTATGCATGGCGGACTGCGGCAGAAATCCCTCTTACTCTGAGAGCAGACCAGTACCCAACAGTGGAAGAGTAATGGGCTGAGCAAAAAATAAAAGTTGCCGGTCGTTTTCGGGATTGAGACAGCCCTAGCTACTAACTCGTCGTTTTCGTCTTAGAGACAGCCCTAGCTACTAACTCGTCGTTTTCGTCTTAGAGACAGCCCTAGCTACTAACTCGTCGTTTTCGTCTTAGAGACAGCCCTAGCTACGAACTCGTCGTTTTCGTCTTAGAGACAGCCCTAGCTATTAACTCGTCGTTTTCGTCTTAGAGACAGCCCTAGCTACTACTCTATTATCTTTAATTTCCCGCGACTGCATGGTAATTGTTTTCAACCTGTAGTCTGCCCTGATATTTTAGCGCGGCACATTCATATACCTAATACAAATCATATTGAAATGGAGAATATTATCAAATGAAACAGTTTCACACATATAAGGGCAAACATATTAATAAGTTATACAACGGTCGTTTGATTTCTAATAGCTACGAGATCGAATAGCCACATTAGAGACTTGTTATACATGACTGTTACGTCACGCGGAAACCGTTCGTGCTCACACAAGAATGTCAGTAAAACTTAATAGTTACATCCTTTACCTATGTTTTTTTTTCGAAAATTATGTGCATAAGTATTTGTTCCGAAATTATGAGTGACCGATGAAAGAAAGTATAGTGAGGACACCTTCATGCATATGATATAATTATATCGACAGCTTGTGAAGTCTGCAATCCACACTAAACCATCGAAGTAGAATACCATATAAATGCCTCTCACTTTGGAGGGACAACCCTGCACAACACTGGAATTGTAGCAGGATAGTAGCTTGCCAAAAAAAATCTTAGAAAATCAAACTCGCTCTGTAGTTAAAATGTTTATACTTATGATAATTTTTTTTATGTTTAGTATCAATTTCTCTGCTGCTGCTGTAAATTTTAACAAAATGCTTACCCATGTTATTTTTGCTGTGTAATAAATACACATGTATTTGTACCCTAGTCAGTGAACTTATGAAAATATTTTAAGTACTAGCTCATAATGTGTACAAAATTCTGATTTTGGAAGTTTATGAAACTTAAAGATTGAAGTACGTATATAAAGACAGGTCAAGCTACGACTAGTAAAGCGAGATATAAAATGTGTGTACGAGCGAGTGTTTGTGAGAGTAGTTATATAGACTTAACAGTTGTTGAAAGCCTCGTGGCAAGTTCTCGATTGTTCGTTGTTGATCAGAAAACTATCAAATAAGAATAACATTTCTATCCGTTTGACAACGACGGTCTAAGACGACTATGAAGGATTATACAATAATAGATCCCGGGTTGGATCAGCTAAAATCTTATCGCTATTTTTCGGTTAAGACATTCTCAGTAGAACCTAGACCAAATCGGTCATGTATTGAAGGAAGGTGGATTCAGGAGTCTCCAAAACCGGCGAGCGTATGTAGAGAATTATGAATGTTGAGGAAGCGAGAGATGTATGCAAAAATAAAGCTTTTTGGCACTCTGTTCTCTCTGCCTACCCCGCAAGGGAGATGGCGTGATGATATGTAAGTAAGTAAGCAGTAGCAGCACTCCCGCACTACGATATATTCTGCATAGTGGGTCAGTCTCCATTGACACTATTCACTGAAATTAATCTTGAAATCTTTATAATGTGGGCAGTCCACATGGATATGACAGTTCACCTTAATCCATCGCTTCTTTGATTTGACAAATGCGATTCTGTGATCACTAGGACATTCTAACACATCAAACGTCAACGGGAGCTGGTGTGGTCTTTGTGCCACTGAGTGAGATAAACTGTGCCACCACGTTCAGTACAATGAGTTACGCTCTATTTGCGGCTACTGCATTCATTTGCATTACAACCTATTGTGTTGACACGCTGTGTGAAATGAACCGACGTAAACAGATCTAGAATACTATTATTATTTTATTAGTAAGCCGCTATTGAGATGGACTTAACTAGTTCCTATACACAGTCTGCCGTACCAATAAACGTTGTATAACCTCTGAATAGTTATTAGGTGTTTGTCTTTGTCACTAATATGAGAGTTTGACGTTGAAAGAACGGAACAAAACACTGAATCTGACTGGACTGAACTATTCAGAGATTAAACAGTGTTTATTAGTAAGTAACTTAGTTCAAATTCTAACAGTCTGTTGTAGGGGAATAGAGCGGTGAGTTGATGGTATATGATACTGATAACTTATGATAACCAGAGCAGTTTACAGCATTAAACAAATACCTGTGCAATACCGACCAGTGCTTTGGATTGATATAAAATGCCAAACTAAGCTTAACGCTTGTACTATGGGTACCAGATTACGGATATAATACATATATTACTATTTTTGTAAATACATACATAATATAATAGATAGAAAACACCCAGACGTAGTACAAATATCTGTGTTCATCACACAAATAATTGTCCTGAGTGGGAATCGAACCCACGACTTCGTGCACGAAAGTCGGTTGCACTACCGACTACGCCACGAGGCCCGTTAAATAAAAATCCTCAAACCTCGTTTTTGGAATAATACTATTTTTTTTCAACCCTTTTTTCTGTCCCACTGTTGGGCAAGGGGCTTTAAATAGTGAGTGGAATTAGGCCATTGTCCACCACGCTGGCGCTGGGGTTGGCACACACACACTATTACTGTCTATAACAAAGAAAATTAGTTAATTTACGCGACTTAAAATTACTGGGTAAACTTTTAAACAGGCGTTCTTCGTTATAACTTGAGTCTAGTAGATGGTAATTTACTGTGTTGGATGTAACTGTTAGAAAGAGTGGATGAGTAAGGTGTAGAACTATAGCTGATAGTAAGGGCACGCAGTAGTTATTCTGTGCAAAGATGAATATAAATCAATACCCAATTAACTGTAAGGTCTACAGGCGATGCTGCGATTCGTTTAGTGAGCGAGAGCATCGGAGTCCCAAACCCTTTCCTACACAACTCTTTCCGACTTCTTCCTCCCCAATCTCTGTTGCTACGTTTGGCATCGCTTGGGTGACGCCCATAAAAATTCGCCACATTTTTCGTCTCTGAGTGAAGTATTTTCAGAACAGCCACAATTGAAGATAGTAATTGAAAACTACTTTCCAAAGTTATCACTGTATCAGTTCCCATGATACAGTTAGTTAATTAACGGGTAGTTTAACATTATGAGGATATTGGTTCTTTTATCAGCCTCATAGAGTTGTAAATAGCTTGCCTTTGCTTCATGATGAAGTAAAGTAAAAAATTCCCTTCCGTTGGATCAACTCAGCCGCGACGCGGCTGGTTTTCCGTAAACAGTATTTCTGATAAAGGAAGTAAGTTGATGCTGAAGATACGAGTAATTTCGCCTGGCTGTATTACGAAGATATTTCCTTAGTTTCTAGAACTTTCTGCGTATGTGGTAGGCACTTATATAATAGAAAGAAGAAAGAAAGAAAGATAAGTTTATTGCAACGAAACAATACAGCAGGTTATGGTTGAACATAAAAAAAAACATGACGAAAATGCTCGTTACAAAACGACCCTGACTCAGCATTTGCAGGCTCTGAAAACCTGCGCTGATCTTCCGTCAGGCCGCCTTTGTGACGTCACGGATGACAAACAATTAGATAAAAACAAAACAAAAATAAGAAAATAAAGACATAAAATAAAACAATAAAATAACACAGATACAATTATAAATTGCATGTGTGTAAATTATTAACCTTATTACCAAAAGACTTGGTCTCAGAGCAAGTACAATAGACAATCAATTTTGACACAGACAACACAGACATAGACATATAAACTAGGTATATAAAGTCAAACCATTACAGATTGACACGTCAGCATTCAGCACATATAACCTAAAAATTAAACAATACAAAATACAACGTGAGTTTTTATAGAAATGTATTATGTAAGAAAACTTTATCATAAAAGTAGGTATAAAAGTATCACAAATGGTTTTCAAATTAGGAAAGACTAATATCCGAATCAAAAATAATAACAACCAGCTATTTCCAACATGCAGGTTAACAAGATAGTTACTAAGCATTGTTAATACCGATATTTGCCAATATCTCTGATATGAATATATATAATAATCTAAACTGACAGGTGAACGGATAAAATTCACTCATTATCCACCTTGGGTCATGTACCTCATTACTGAGGCTCCAATACCCTTTAAAGATGTAGGTAATTCGCCCCCCCGTTATGATTAAGGTGTGAATGATAATGATTTTGGTTTATACTTTAATATATTAATATTAACGATCGGTTTAAAACAAATATTCAGCATACAGACAGGCTGACCAATCGGCGTCTGTGCACTGATGATGAATTTAAAACAATCCAATAGAGTAAAGAAAATTGAAGTGTCTATTTGTGATCTCTAAATAACAGCCAATAATTAAATACAAATAAAGTAGGTATATACATTACCTATAACAAAATACCAATTTTAAATGTTTTGTCTGTCTGTGTGTTTGTTCCAGCTAATTTTCGGAACGGCCTGATTTGGGCGGGGCTTTCACTGGCAGATAGCTGATGATATGAGTACTTAACTTTTCTTTCGGAAAAATAATTAGAGTTGCACACAAAACCACTGAAGGAATTAAACACTAAGTGAAAAATTATTATTAATGTATAGTGCTAAGCATGTCAAATGCTAAAAATATCTAAATAATCACTGAAGGAATGTAATATAGTTCCGGTGGCCCGCCAGTAAAGGCGGAGAGACGGCACACGGCGGGTTTCTTTAGTGGGTGAGGGCCCCGCACTACCATGTTCGTTGCCCCGAACGACGGGATGTGCGGTTAGGACCATTTTTACCCGCCTTTTAACAAAAAAAAAACAAAGAAATAGAACTAATTTCCACGCGAACGTAGTCGCAGGTAAGAGCTAGTGATAATTATAATTCGCAACAGCTTAATCTAAAAATATACTTGACTGGATTAGTAATAACGCTAACCTACAAATAATTACAGCAACTTCCGTCTTCATATATAAAAACAACATAATATTCTATATACATAATATTATATCAAAAATATTATGTAATGCATAAATTAAATTTATATTATCTGACAACATAATCAACATTATCATTAACTATTAATAGCTATGAATAAATTAGCATACATACATTATTTAGTAAAAACATAAACATATTATGTAGGTTTAATTCCGCAACAACAAATCTTTTCTATCTGCGTGGGCTCGAGCCTCTTTGACCATATTACCGAAAAATTACCACACTGCCCCCATAGACAAGTGGCATAAATGCTAGTAGAAGAGAATAGAATAATCAATGTAGGTATGGTATTGACATAAAGTTACGACAACGTAAGCGTAAACTTATGTCAATTCCTTATATTGATTATTCTATTCTAATCCTTTTCTATTCTATTCTAATTCAATTATATTCTATGTCTATTAAACATAACCTGCATTCCCCGAAGAGGTAGGCAGAGGTATATTACACACCCACGGTAAGCCAGTTATGTTTGAGTCCCACGTAATAGGGGCTAGCCTATTGCCGCCTACCGGGCACAATTCCAAACTCCGGGGTGCCACTGAGTTTTTATTTTTTACGATAAAGGTCAATAACACTGCCCGACCCGGGGATGAAACCCTAGACCTCATGATCAGCTGTCGCTCACACTACCGCTGCATCACAGAGGCAGTTATTAGTCTATTCTATTTATATTCTATTCTTCTAGTGGTAGCCTTGGTTATCCCAGCACGAATGGATCCGCTCGATCGGGGAAGTACCACCCACTCACATAAGATCAGCGTGTAACAACGGTAGTGACCGTTGTGTTTCGTATGGTGAGTGAGAGTGCCGTAGGCCCAAACCCCCTCCCTATCGTCTCCTTAATATCCTACCTATCCTCTCCTTATTATTCTTCCACCTCTAATCCCTTTCCTTGGAGATGGCGACGCACGAGTGATGCTTCTGATGTTGCTAGCGTCTATAGCCTACGGTAACCGCTTACACATCTACATTCTTTTTTAAGTAGCTGTAACGTAATAGTATCTAAAGTTGTAACATCATTAAATTGAGTGTAATTTCTCGTTAATCAAAATATGATCTACATTTCAAGTATCAAATCAGTCACAGATATTGACATCCGGATGTGAAGTAATCTTTCAGTGTGCCAACTGTAACGTGTCATGTTCGATAAGTGTTTCTACAGCAATTGCGTCGGTTATGATATTAGTAAACTGTTATGACACTCAATCCATAAAACTTTAGTAGTTTCCTGTGAAGTAATGTAATCTTAGACCTACTGACACGGGTATTTTAGGAATTAGAAAATTTATGTTGTGGTATAATAATAGCAGTGATAACCTTTTTTTTTTATTTAGGTGGGAAAAAATGTTCCTAACCACACACCTCGTCGCATTCTAAGGGGGCAATGAACAGCCCCCTTAGAATGAAAAACTAAACGTTACACGAACTTACGTTTCGAGTCGTGATTGATCAACAGTCCGACGCGTGATTTCCTGATTACTACCAATCACAATGAAGCGAAACGAAAGTTCATCTAACGTTTCGTTTTTCATTCTTAGGGAGCAGCACCCACTAAAGAAACCCGCCGTGTGCCGTGTCTCCGCCTTCATTGGCGGGCCACTGGAACTATGTTACATTCCTTCGGTGGTCCGCCAGCGGACCAGCAGTGATAGCCTAATGGTAAAACTGGTAAAACCAAGGACTACAAAGACAGCTGTATCGAGTTCAATCCCCAATCCAAGGTCCAAGCCTCGTACGGCACACACCTCTGAAATTCGAGATTTTTCAAAATTATGTGTAATTTTTTACAATATATCACGGCTCAGCAAAGGTAAACAGTGCACTGGGCCAGCTTAGTCTATGGCCTAATCATTCTCAACATGAGAGGATACACGTGCCCTATAGCGGGAAAGAAAATGGGTCTAAAAAAATTAGGTATTGCCTATAATGGCAGATGGGTTAATGGCTCGCTTGATGTCCGTGAAATTATATGTTTCTAAAGTCCACTACGATATAAGGATTATTGCTTAGTGTAGGGTACTGAGCCGTGTGGGGCCACCCATGGGAGTCGTAAGAGCCGACTGAGGGAATACCGGGGGAGTGGGCAGCAGCACTCCCTCGAGTATTAACAACATCCACTGCGATCGCCAACCCGCCTGCCAAGCGTGGCGATTACGGCACTATCCCCCATATGAGCAAAACACATGTTGTGGCGTTCTCTTGGGGAGGCCTATGTCCAGCAGTGGACGTTGAAAGACTGATGGATGGATGCAGGGTACTAGAATTACAGCTAAGCCTTGCCTACTGCAAGAAAATTGGTTAATTTAAACTAGAAGTAAGTGGGGCTGTGCAGAAGATCACCCATGTGGTGGAGTGACCAAATTAAGTAAGCAGTGGGCGATTCCTTACATAAGTGCATTGGAAACACCAACAAGCTAGATAAATAGCGAGAAATCTTAATCGTAAATACATCAGCCTCGGTAAGACACTAGATATCTAATAAAGAACATGTCCGCACTGATACAAGTGTTACGAAGAAGAAGATGGGGACTAAACCACAGAATAGATAGTAAATAAATCAATAAATAAATAAATAATAAATATTTACTGACATTTTCTCACAACGTCCTCTGGTCCCAAACTAAGCTTAACGCTTGTGCTATGGGTACCAGATTACGGATATAATACATATATTACTTTTTTTTGTAAATACATACATATAATAGATAGAAAACATCTAGACGCAGTACAAGTATCTGTGTTCATCACACAAATAATTGTCCTGAGTGGGAATCGAACCGATCGTGCACGGAAGTCGGTTACACTACCGACCACGCCAAGAGGCCCGCCAGTAGTAGTAGTTCTACTAAAAATCGATTCCTTTACAAGGAATTACAACCAATGGAAATTTATATGCAATCCTTTTGCTTCTTATAAAAGCAAACATATTATAAAGTGAATTAATAAAACTAATAAATTTGACCGGTATAGTTCAGCGTAGCTTACCTATTGCCACCCACGCACAAACAACTATTTGACCTGATTACGAGTAATTTCTTTTTAAACAAAACAAATAGTTAACAAGAAAATATAATCAAATTGATTTTATATCGATCAATCTATAGTGATATTGTGGTTTGCGTATTCGATTTGTTTTATTTATAACTAGATGAGCCCGCTAGACGGTGTTCTACCTGCACGTTGGCTTGAAAGCTATTAGCGAGCCCAAATGGTATTGAGGTGAAATTTCGTGGCTATACATACTTATGCGAAATGGCTATATGGTCTGATACTGCCACCAAAAATTTATGATAATATTGATAATATATTGCTACCAAAAATTTATGATAATATTGATAATATTGATAATATATTGCTACTGGAAGCTAGATGGCGTTAAAATTCTACAATTAATTCAAATTACAAACAGACTTAAAAACAACCACTTATGGATCACACGAAGAATTGTTAAGTGCGGCTATCCAACAAACCACAGTCGGCACGGAATGTCGGAATCTAAATCACTATATGCCGCATCTATTATGCATTCTAAAATTAAAAAACCTATGATTTCAAAATATAGCAAAATTGCAATTTATTCTAACAATATTACTGTAACAATTAAACATAATTTAGTGAAGAATTACGACTAGTTAACTATTTTTAATCTTACTTAAGTGATCTTTAACCCTTACGGACGTAGGTCGGAGGTTATCAGACACACAATGAGACGCTACACAGATTTCCTGCTTATAATCGCCGCGTATGAATAAGTTCGTTGACCCCCTGTCTAGCGTAATGTGGCAATCTGAACAACTTTTGTACAGACATTTTTGTAAGTACTATTAAGTACTTCTAATAATATTACAATAGTTAAACAGTAAAAACCTAGTGGCGTGGTCGACATTTGTCAGGAAAGAGGTATCGATTGCGTTCCCTTTTTTGTTAAGGCGGGAAAATGTACGTAACGGCATACTGTGTAGGTCGGGGTAAAGAACCACTGAAGGAATGTAATATGGTTTCGGTGGCCCGCCAATAAAGGCGGAGAGACGGCATACGGCTGGTTTCTTTAGTGGGTGAGGGCCCCACACTACCCTGTTCGTTGCCCCGACCGACGGGGTGTGCGGTTAAGAACATTTTATTCCCGCATTAACAAAAAAAAAGGTCGGGGTAAAGAACAGGGTAGTGGCCACCCATTAAAAATAATACTGCCATGTTCCGTTTATTGTTTTTTTTTTGTTATTGCTTGTACTGGTAGACGAGCCACGGCCCATCTGATGGTAAATGGTAACCGTCGCTCATAGACTCAACTATACTGGGAGTATTGTCAAGCCACTGCTCACCATTTCATTTCACCAATATGAAATGAAAGAATAAACGGCTATCTCCTGCTACAGCAAAAACGCAACGATGTGCTTCATGGCTGGTCACATTGGAGATGGTGGTACCAACCCGCTCGGGCCCAATACCAAGTGAGTACTCCCACTCGGTACCCAGCTCTACCACCAGTCATGCAATGGATGATAATTGCTTACTTCCCTTAGTCGCCTCGTACGACACCCGTGGGAAAGAATAGGGTGGTGACACTTGTATTCTTAGTCCGTCACCACACGGATAAGAATCTTCGCCTGTGTTGATGCCGTTGACGGACCATTGGAACTGTACGACATTACCTCAGTGGTATCGATTGCGATCCTTCTCATCGGGAATTCCAGGCACTCACGAAATAGGGGACATTCTATATTGCGAAATTTTCTATTTGAAAGAAAAAAAACCTATTGTACGTAGGCTACGTATATTCACTTGTGACTATGAATGCTGTAAAGTATTCGAAACGTGGGGATAGTAGAAAATCAAGTAATCGCGATAGATTTCATAGATAGATAAGTATTTTTATTTCATAACATATATTTTCTCTAAAATATGTTGGTATCAATATTATTAAATAGTGAGATAAGGGCTCTCAGTATACGAGAATATTATATTAATATATTTAATTTTTATCTATTATATACCCCCCTCTCCACCCATGGGAGTCGTAAGAGCCGACTGAGGGAATACCGGGGGAGTGGGCAGCAGTACTCCTTCGAGTATTTACAACATCCACTGCGATCGCCAACCCGCCTGCCAAGCGTGGAGATTACGGCACTATCCCCCATTCTTGGGAAGGCCTATGTCCAGCAGTGGACGTTAAAAGGCGGATGGATCTAAATATAAATAAATCAATTGCTGTCCCTTAGTCCCGCTAAAATTGTTTTTTGTTTTGTACGTTTTAATACAGGGGAGGTTTAAAAGATAAAAAAATAAAAACCAGCCCATAAAAACATCACATCTAAATTGGCAATTTTGTATGAGAATCAACTTTTTGGATTATGGGACTGTCACATGACAACAGACGACAATATGACACCTACTTTTCTTTCTAATTCATTTCAATCACAAGTAAGTTTAATTTAGTTAATCTATCTAAATTCATACCAAATTAGACGATGCAGATTGATTAGAATTGATATGATAATCGTTGATAAAAGAAAATTGTAGGTGATACGAAGTTCCATTGCTGGACATAGGCCTCCCCAAGAGAACGCCACAACATGTGTTTCGTTCATATGGGGGATAGTGCCGTAATCGCCACACTTGGCAGGCGGGTTGGCGATCGCAGTGGATGTTGTTAATACTCGAGGTAGTGCTGCTGCCCACTCCCCCGGTATTCCCTCAGTCGGCTCTTACGACTCCCATGGGTGGAGAGGGGTGGGACAATTCTAAAGCCGGCCCCACACGGCAACGAATAATACGAAGTTCACCAGGTCTTAAAGATGTGGATACGAAATCTCAATTTGATTTGCTCAATAGGTAATTATTATCTGTAATAAAGAATAGCAAGAATAGTCTCGTATTTACTATTGTCTCCAAGACACGATCTTATTAGCAAGGCATGCCGAAGATGAACATGACATATTCAGCATACTAACGCACAATCCCTTGCTGTGACTATTATGACAAACACAGACCGGTCATTACAATTATAAAACATATAATCTAAAACGTATACGTAGAACATCATAGTTTGATAGTCCGGTGATAGTATTGGTGTATAAGAATTCAACTGTAAGCCTATGAACACTTCAAAACGACCTCTAGAATATAAAGAGACAGAGAATTTCTCTCAATCACTTCATCAATAATTAAAGGGCTATAATGACTGTTTTCACTACGATGGCTACACGTTAGTTAATTCAATGTCAATGGAAAACATTGTAATTACGGTTGAGATGAATAATTTATGCTCAAACACTAATAATATGCTTGACAAAGAGGAGTGTATTCTCAAAAGGGCTTATTGTATTTTAGAAAGTCTTTTTTTAAATTTAGAACAGCTCTCCCGAACTCCCAACCCCATATATTCTCAATGATTTTCAACGATATTATGTTACTTTTTTTATTGCATATGGTGGCAGATGAGCCACCTTATAGTAAATGGTAACTAACCGTCGCTCATGGACTCAACTATACCCGGAGTATTGTCAAGCCACTGCCCACCATTTCATTTCACAGATATGAAATGAAAGAAAAAACGGCTATCTCCTACTATAATCAAACGAATCCGATGTGCTTCAAGGCCGGTTACACGGGAGATGGCGATACCAACCCGCTCGGGCCCGACAGCAAGTGAGCACTCCTACTTGGTACCCAGCCCTACCACCAGTAATGCAATGGGTGAAACTTCCCTTAGTCGCCTCGCCACGACACCCGTGGGAAAGAATGGGGTAGTGACAGTTCTTCTATTCTTAATTCGTCACCACACGGAATATAATAGCTTACTTCTTCTAGAAAACTCTAAGAAAATTAAACATTCTTGACGAAATAAGCTCTTTTGAAAAACACTCCATAATTAAAATAAGGGAAATCAATAATTGTATGGTAAGTCTTTGAAGTACAAACAAGATGAAACATACCTGTGCCTGTTTAAGTCTATGTTCAGTGCGATGTACAGCTAATAGCGGCGTGACTCTGACTAGGAGCCTCCACCAAGGCCAGTCACGGACCGCAAGGAAGGCCCGCACGTTTCTCTGGACACATCGTGCGGCGGTGTGCTGGGTTCTTAGCCGTTGGGCACGTCTCCTGGCCAGCAGGCCACGAGCCCGTGCCTGGAGTCGTACAAGCACACGAGCGAGTGCGGCGTCGCGGCGTGCATCCAACTCTCCCACGACGCCGCCACGGAACATAATCTAAAACAAAAACAAAACAATACGTGAGAATATAGAAATATTATAATGTAATTAAAACTACTCAATTAGCTTTTTGCGTGGTCGCTTCTAATTAATTGCTTGGTATACGTGTATGCGTGAGATCACTGGACTATCCTAGACACCTACGAGTAGCCCAAGAAAGAAAGCGCTGCCCCCTTAGAATGAAAAACGAAACGTTAGACGAACTTTCGTTTGAGTCATTGTGATTGATCAAAAATCCGACGCGTGATTCCTTATTAGTCGAGATTTCGACGCGTGATTCAGGCGACCAATCTCAATGAAGCGAAACGAAAGTTCGTCTCACGTTTCGTTTTTCATCCTAAGGGGCTGGCATTCTTTGGAGGAGGTCTTGTATCGCAGGAGACTTTACAAACATACAATTTGACAGACACAAATGGACAAAATGAGTCGGGGTTTGACTTGGAACAACTATTTGTGAATCACTCAGAGTTGTCTTGTGTGGCAATCGAATCCACAACATTAGGGCGGGATGTCAGTATCTAAAGCTAAAGCCAAAAATGCACGCTAAATGAGATATATTTTCGATAATTTTGTGATCTACGCCGTGGAAATCGTACTTAAAATCGAAAAAAATTAAAAGTGCTACAATATATTTTAACAAAATGATTAACATGTCAATTACAAAATAAAGTTATTAAATCATTAAGATGACACGATAACAGCGTATTTATAGTTTGTTTACAAAATAGCCGCCTATATAAATGCTGATAAGTGCGAGCTTACACAATAAATAAAGATAACTTACAGGGTATACAAAGTTTATTAATGTTAATTATTATATATTAATAATAATTATTATATTACAGCAGTGATAGCCTTTCTTTGCTTGGTTAACGTCGTAAGGAAACCTGCACGCCTTTTTTTTTTGTTATGGCGGGAATAAAATGTTCCTAACCGCACACTCTATCGTTCGGGGCAACGACCAGGGTAGTGTGGGGCCTGCACCCACTAAAGAAATCCGCCGTGTGCCGTCTCTCCGCCTTTATTGGCGGGCCACATGAATCATGTTACATTCCTTCGGTGGTAAACCTGCACGCCTGAGGGATTTCCTCAAGGGCTAGTATGTGCCAACCCACATTGAGCCAGCGTGGTGGACTATGGTTTAATCCCTCTCACCATAAGAGGAGAACCGTATCCAATAGAACGACAGAAAAACGAGTTGAAAAAAATACATGTTTATAATCATCTCTTAGCGATCTGTGGGGTTAGAATGTATCTCACTAAATCGTATCGACTCGACATCACATCGTGTCATTAAGATTGGTTGGGATCACTGTGATTGGCCGAGGGATTATTGCGACATCACGCTTCGGTATCTCTACCAATCACAAGCGAGGATGTCGATACGATTTAGTGATTTACATTCTACGGGCTCTGGTCGGCGACTGCGAGTAGTAAAATATCGAGTTAAACTGTCCTGATAACGTAGTTGTTAACTTATAATATTTTGAACTAGTTGAGCTAACACGCAGTTATTAAATGGGTAAAAAATATTCCATCGTAGTAAAGGCAAGAGAATAAAAAAAAAATACCTGCGTTTTGATAACAAGCTATGACATGTATCTCATTCATCCTTACTAATATTATAAATGCGAAAGTGAGTTTGTTTGTTTGTTACGCTTGCACGCTAACTACTAAACCAAACACTGCGAAATTTTGTATAAATATATTAAGTAGCCGGAATCTAGTTTAGTATATTTGTAGTAGATGAGGTTGGTCTTATCATTATTTCATTAAAATATAAAAGGGCGTATGTGAATTTTCCCAAAGAAATATAACTTTAAAATTAACTTGTTGCTTGTTGATACTTAGCAAGCAATGGATAACATATCATAACGAGAAACAAGTTGTACAGTGAAATCTTGTTCAAAGATGACGCCAGCATTTCACCTTGCATGCACTACCCATCCCTTTACATAACATTCGCAATATTAAACGTCGTTATGTACCTTTTACATGTGCAACGATTGTATCACGACACATTAACGAAACGAAAGTCACGTTTATGCAACCTCTGTCGATACTTTTACTCAAAAACCCGTGAATTGGGTTTTGTGTAACGACATGTAAAGATGCTACTGACGTTATCGCGAGTTGTGTAATGTGTTATGGTCATATCAAATTTCATGTTGAGAGAAATGTCATTTGGTAGATTGTGATTCCAGTTTCAAGTTAAAAGTGACAGTATAAATTTCGCTGTGTGCAAACTTTATTAAAGTAAAGTCTTTGTTGCTTTTTAACCCTCGACGCAAAAAGAGCGTTGTTATAAGTTTGAAGTCGATGTCTGTCTGTCTGTGGCATCGTAGCTCTCAAAGGGATAAACCGATTTCGATGCGGTTTCTTTCAATTGAAAGTCAGTTTCCTTACAGTGGTTCTTAGTTATGTTTGGTAAATATCGGTCCAGCAGTATAAGAGTATTAGCTCTTTTCCAAAATAATGTAATTGCGTAGGGGGATTTGTAATTTATTATTGTTTTATATCCTAAGCAATTAGATTAGATTACATTAAGATATAAAATAACTTTTTTAGTTGAGCTCTTCTACGATTATGGATGGTATGAAGTATTTAAAACGTCAGGACTATAGAATATCGATTAAAAGTAGTTTTATTTTAAAACTTCTAGTAAGAAATTATTAATTTAAGCAGTCTATACTTTGGCTCAGGCTTTGCGTCTTAGCGCTATGTAAAATAACGCAATATAGCCTTCATATAGCCTTCCACGAAAATATTTTTTTAAATCCGACCGAGAGAGACTAGCGCATTTATACAAACGAACTCTTCAGCTTAATTACATTAGTATAGCTGATCTTGCCGCCGTGTGGGGCCGGATTTAGAATTGTAATGGGAATCGTAAGAGCCGGCTGAGGGAATACCGAGGGAGTGGGCAGCAGCACTCCTTCGAGTATTAACAACATCCTCTGCGATCGCCAACCCGCCTGCCAAGCGTGGCGATTACGGCACTATCCCCCATTCTTGGCGAGGCCTATGTCCAGCAGTGGACTTTAAAAGGCTGATGGATGGATGGATGGAGATGATCTTGCTGTCTATAACAAGTGGTTCCCAAGTTATAAAATTACCTAAAAATATAGATCAAATGAGACCGCCCAAACTACTGTCATAAAACAAACTATAAAAACAATAAATCAGGATCGCATTCAATTTGAGTTTAAATCAATTTAAAAACTCGTAAATTAAACGTAATAATGTCCGCTTGTTACTACACACTAGTTTATGGCGTGTTGTTCCGAGGCTAAAGTATATATAGTGGCCCAGATTTCGACTCGGGTCAAATAGAGGTTCAAGGCCTATAAATTTAACAATATTGTTTTAAATTGGTTCAAACTTGTCATATAGTATATACCCAGGGCCGGATTTAAACTTAATGCCGCTCCTGGGTACCGGAAAAAATCCGCCCCAATACTGGAACTTTACTTAAACTCATAGTTTATATATTTTATTTTTCATCACCATTTTTTTAAATTCATTGATTGATTAATGTTTTGAAAAACGCAAAAAACAATTCCAATTTTGCAAAAATAAATAAATACTAAGTACCTAATTAAATTTGTTTAATTCCAGAAAATAGAAAAAATAATTATTATTTTAAATCTCCAAGGAAATAAACTGATTGAATCATTTTGATTATTAATTTTTACCAAAAGTGCCAAAATTATAATTCACAAATAATGGATGAATTGAATTTCTTGAATTATCAATTAAACAGAAAATTATTAATTAATAGAATTAATTAATTATATTGAGCAATCTTGATGACTAAAAATCTTCACATTCGTCTCGCGATATAGTGAGTTGTGTGTCGGACAAACATCGGTTCCCTACAAACTGTTGAGGAAAAATAAAGCAGCTCGCCTCTCCAATTGTCCCGTGACCACGGCTGCTGCAACACAGTTGAAACGTCGGGCTAAAGGTAGGTAATTAATAAATTCACCTAATTTAAACGCGAAAAAAGACCCGTTTATATTACTTAATAATAAAAATTTGCATCTCTGAACACGAATCATGTTTTTTTAATCTTTGTCTGTCTGTTCGCACATCACTCGATAGCTAGGTACTGACTTTAGTATTGGAATTCTAACCCTACACACAATTTAGTACTCACACACTACCCGAAGCGCTTTCGTTTAAAGACACAGGAAAGTAAGAAAATTTAATGTTCATACAACAGGCTCAGTTAGAAAGTCGTAATGTCTACCACATAGGTATATTTTCTTTATTCTCGATTTCCCTGGCCAGTGAGGTAGTTGTGCAAAGAACGTTGAATAGAGGAAACTAAACTTTGCAAGGTAAAGTTACGATTATTTGATATAAACACACACAAAGTACACAAGATTTGCAACATAATCGCGTAATATTATTATATAAGAAATCCATATTTACCTACGAATATAATAAAGGTGAAGAGTTTGTTTATTACGCTGTAATTATCGGCAACTACTAGTCGGATTTGCAAAATTCTTATTCTGCATTTAATAGTATAAACTTTGGAAAAAAACAGTTATATGTAGTTACTTAAGTGATCACGTGATCGCTACAAAGGTTAGACCAAGCAACAAAAATACACCATAATCAAATAAAAGCCACATGACGTCAAAAAATTAAAACAGGAATTATGTAAAATATTAATGGTGCTTCACTAAAAAAATACTGCAGACCGCATCATGCTACCACTGAAGTAATGTAACACAGTTCCAGTAGCCCGCCAATACAGGCGGAGAGACGGCACACGGCGGGTTTATTTAGTAGGTGAGGGCCCCACACTGTTCGTTGCCCCGAACGACGGGGTGTGCGGTTAGATACATTTTTTCCCACCTCAACAAAAAAAGGCCACATTATGCCAATGATGTATAATCAGACTTCATAATGAAAGGCCGGTTAAACTGCGGAGCACAGCTCATTCTACCAAAATACACAATCCATAGTATTAGTATAAAATAGAGAAATAATAAATAAATAAAATAGTATAAATTAGAGGTGTTCTGGGGGGTTAGGCAGAATCTCATATCTCACATGTCGATCGTATCGTCTCGCTTGTACGATCGCCGTGATTGGCCAACGGATTATTGTGACATCACGCGTCGGTTTCTCAACCAATCACAGTGATCTCGATACGGTCGACACGTGAAATATGACATTCTGCCTCAGGGGGAAGACCTTTCAAAGTTTTGGTATTGGCTTTTGCAGTAAGATTATGTTGTTACTTATATATATAGATGACGCAAATAAATTATCATGTTTATTTTACTTGAATATTATGTGCATAGGCCATTGTTCTTCGTTTTATCATCTATGACATAATACACAGGTTTGTAAACTGAGTGTTAAAGCAAAACGTGAAGTTGTTACGACACGATGATATAACTTATGTGCAAAGTTTTAATGGTAGATGTTACTAATTTGCAGGGTTAGGTAAAAAAATAAGCACTGTATGTAAGTAATAGCCTAGTAGCAAGACCAAAAAACTGCCAAAACCAGTATTCAGTTCGACCCCCAGTTCGAGGTGGAGAGTGTCCCTGTACACACGCGTATAATCGCGAGTCTGTGACTGTCCAGTGATGGGTTATATCGTAGGAAAACCTATGTGCTAGAGAATGCCTATGTGTTTCTCGGTTTGTATGGTTACTCTCGTTGTCCAGCCTGGTAATAACAACCAATATACCAACAATAATAACCAATTTGGTAAAATATTTGGATCATTGTCTACCAAGATATTTCATCTTAATTCGTCTAGTAGATAGAGTCTTGCTCATCCCAGCATGAATTGGCCGGCTCATTCGGGGAAGTACCACCCTCTCAAAAAAGATCAGTGTGAAACAACGGTAAGTATTCCTACTGTTGTTTTACGTATGGTGAGTGAGAGCGCCGGAGACCCAAACCCCACCTATTATCGTTCTTATCGTCTCCTTATTATCCTGTGCCTATACACCTTCTATCCCTTTTCCTTGGAGATGGCGACGCGCAAATGATGCCTCTGGTGTTGCTAGCGTCTATAGGCTACGGTAACCGCTTACCATCAGGTGGGCTGTATGTTTGATTGCTACCCACGTAGTATAAAAAAAAGATACAACTATGTTTTTTTTACAATTTTGAATCTAGTATCTTATCTATTACCCTAATTCACGATTATTTCACATAATCTCACTAAGATAAGAGGCGTCCGTCCAGTAAGTGCTAGACGCAAATAAGTGAAGAACACGTATTATTAATACCTTCGGTGGTCGCCAAGCGTTTTGACGATACTGTGATAGCGTACTTGACACGTACTCTTTTTAATAGAAAAAATATGCTGGCAGCCACTAGGCATTATATTTATTTTTTAGGCCATATATGTACATTAACACAAAGTGTGAAAATGTAAAATAGAAAGTAACAATCACGGGCAGGATATTAACCTGCATCTTCTGGATACCGTCCCAGATGCATTGCCAATTCAGCCACCGTGACAATTGCTCGCGACTGCAAATTTGAATTCATACCATTGAATGATGCAGCTCGATAAATATTTTGATATATTTTTTAAACAAAAAGACCCTGCTTGTGACTGTTATTTTCGACTTCACATTTTCGTACTTTGTGTATTAATTTTAAAGGTTAAGCATGTAAAATGCTAAGTCAAAACATTAATCTTACTAATAAACGTTGTATAACCTCTGTATAGTTATTAAATGTTTTGTCTTTGTTACTAATATGACAGTTTGACGTTGAAAGAGCGGAACAAAACACTACTACACTACAGTTTATGTAATAGTATCGGTACACATAGACATAATAGTTATTTAACTGTCTCTGTGGTGCAGCGGTAGTGTAAGCGACTGCTGATCATGAGGTCTCGGGTTCGATCCCCGGGTCGGCCAGAGATATTGAGACTTTTCGTAAAAAAAAAAAAATTAGAAAAATTCTCAGTAGCAGCCCGGAGTTTGGAAATGTGCCCGGTAGACGTCAATAGGCTATTACGTGGGATTTAAACATAGCTGGCGAGTCGTGGGTGTGTAATACACCTCTGCCTACCCCTTCAGGGAATACAGGCGTGATGCTATGTTACTATGGAACCAAAATTAAGCGGACAATAGCCAATCTGCAATGGATAGATCTCGTGTTATTATTGTGGTAGAATTGGGTACGAAGTGCGAGTACTCACTTGTTATCAGGCAAGAGCGGATCAGTACCACCGTCTTCCGTGCGACCGAACTAATGAAATGTTTTGATTGTAGCAGGATATAGCCGTCAGTTCATTAATTTCCATCAGCGAAATGAATGGTGAACAGCGGCTTAGCAATATTCTTAGAATTGCTGAATTCATGACTAGCACTTATCTTCAGGTCATGGTTCGTCTGATTTTATCTATATCTATACTATTATAAAGCTGTAACAGAGCTATGTCTGTACATTTAAGATATTTAAGAAAAAATGACTGTATTGGTTAGTGTAGCTAGTTTTAAATCTAATCATGAGCTATCAAATAAAAAAAGTTGCATCAAAATCCGTTCAGTAGTTTTTGAGCGATGCGTGATCGAAAAAACAGACAAAACAACTAAAAAAAACGTTTTGTGTTTAGACACGCCTATATAGCCTAATTCTGTCGTTTTTTCTCAAATATCTTAAATGTACAGACATAGCTCTGTTACAGTTTTATAATATAGTATAGAAAATCTAGAATAAAACTTAGGTACATAGTTTTTGTAATAACAGGGAAAGTGTTCCAAAAATGATTTCAGAACAAATTACATACCTACTTTCTAAGCTACGCCACAATCAAAAGATAGCGATCTAAAAACGAGTAGGTATGATAATTGTAAGGTTAGTTTTATTCGAATTACTAGAAGAGTTGTGTTCATAACATACTGATTTGAGTAAATAAGTAATTTCTAGTCGCCGAGCTGCCTAGTTTCACTTCTAGCTTAATACATGCATAACGTATTCACGAGTATATTAAGTTGATTGCAACGATTATAAGGAATATCACATTATTCTCAGAGTACTCTGACGCGAAAGTAGTCACAGATTTTCCTGATAATTATCTCGTAGGAGAAATAACCTATTGTAGCTTCATATAACTTAATACGCAGGTAACTTGAAGAGTCAGGTGCGTGCATTCGTATGTACATTTGAGTTCAGCCACAAAAGTGAAATAGTTAGGATTCCTTCTACGATTATTGTTACTTTAAAATTTTAAATGTTGTTTCATTCAGAACAGCAGCGGGTAACACTTTTCTGGTTGAATGCGCCTAGTCTGTGAGCACGCGCAGGTGGGCGCCCGTGCAAATCACAATTTAAACCTACTTAAGGTTGCCAACGTTTAAAAAGAATTAAGTACTTAGTTAAGATTTTAACGCCACAGCTTAACATCGAAAAGTTATGCATTAAATTAAAAAAACTATGAATTAAATTTCTATTTACAAATTTATTTCCTGACGATATTTTAAAATTAAAAACATAAAATACTTAGATATTTTTATATATATTTTTAGCATTTGACATGCCTAGCAACATACATTAAACACAAAGTGAAAAATGTGAAATCGAAAATAACAGTCACGAGCAGGATTCGAACCTGCATCTCCTGGATACCGTCCAGATGCTTTGCCAATTCCGCCATCGTGACCCTTGCTCCTGACTGCTAATTTCGATAACACATTCATACTTCACGTCTTTGGGTGACGCCTGCACCATCTGTCGGAAGTATTTTCATACATTATACCGACCAGGTAAACTTAATTTTACAATTAAGATTTTATCTCATAATGACGCAAACCCTATAAATATTTAGATATTTTTATATATATTTTTAGCATTTGACATGCTTAGCAACATACATTAAACACAAAGTGAAAAATGTGAAATCGAAAATAACAGTCACGAGCAGGATTCGAACCTGCATCTCCTGGATTCCGTCCAGATGCCAGATGGTCGGTATAATGTATGAAAATACTTCCGACAGATGGTGCAGGCGTCACCCAAAGACGTTAAGTATGAATGTGTTATCGAAATTAGCAGTCGGGAGCAAGGGTCACGATGGCTGAATTGGCAAAGCATCTGGACGGTATCCAGGAGATGCAGGTTCGAATCCTGCTCGGGACTGTTATTTTCGATTTCACATTTTTCACTTTGTGTTTAAAACATAAAATACATTACAATTCAGGTAAGTCTGGCAACCCTAATTTTACTCGAATAATCTCACAATAAGTACGCTCACGTAGAGGTTTTGTTTTGTAAATAGTCCATTCTTTCGTTAGACTTTAGTGTTTGGTAAGATGAAAAACGATATTCTTTTTTTAATCAGGCACAACTATTTACATTTGCACTAATATAAATCTGTAACAAGCTGTGTCTGTACAATTAATGTAATTAAAGGTGGACTGCGTTCAGAAAATACTCGCTCTACTGGTAATGGCAAGATAATAATAGAACAATCACCACACGTAATACTTGCCACTTAAAGAAAGTCCAGTAAACATGTTAATTTGGCAAATATATTCTGTGATAGTGCGTAAGTCATTGACGCTTACAATAATCCGTTACAAATTATACAGTCTCGTTACAAATTACACACGTTTTCTTTAAGAACGTATTACCGTTGCAGAGCTCTTAAATATGTGTATATAATAACAGTAATAATGAGATCATAACTATCAACATGTAGAGAAATTTATAATATTTACATTTCTTCTTATAATGGAGAAATTATGGCGTTTATTTTAATTATTATGAGATGTACAGTACTTATGATGCTTAAGGCTGCCTGGAAGCGAACCTTGACGAAGCCTTGACCACCGAAGGAATGTAACACAGTTCCAGTGGCCCGCCAATAAAGGCGGAGAGACGGCACACGGCGGGTTTCTTTAGTGGGTGCAGGCTCCACACTACCCTGTTCGCTGTCCCGAACGACGGGGTGTGCGGTTAGGAACATTTTTTCCCGCCTTAACAAAAAAAAGAGTCTGTCTGGAAGCGCCTGAATATGCATCGTGACGTAATAAAAGCAACGAGCATAATATTTTACGTTCCTTTCGAAGCACGAATATATATAGTTAATAAATAGTTTCGTTAATCATGAGACATTTATATCATACAACTTTAATACGTCATCAACTTACTATCGCTATGGTTTACTAGCCAAAAAGTGTAACTACAAGTAAGTATATCTATTTTACTTCTATAAGAACGAATAAAATATTCTGCAGCTATAATGAATGTTGTCTGCCGTATTTCCTGACTCCAATTTTATTAACATCATTAACTTACTTTCAAATGTGGTCTATCTACAGTCAAGTTTTTCTGTGCTACGAAACACGAGCGCTCATAGAATAATTACGATTTAGCAAAACGACGAATATAGATCTATCACAACAACTCATAAAATAACTATGGAATACATCAAAAAACCCCAAGTAATCATTCAGAAACAAGTTCTCTTTGATTATATTTAATATGCCGATTGAATAACGTGTTCTGGCAATCAAAATAAACGTCCAACTCCTTTGTTTTACCGCCCACACGTCTAATTTGATCCGCTGGGTCGGTGATTCAATTTTTTGATTCATATTATGTCTCGTCCACAGGTTGTTTTGATGGTTCATGTTACTTAATGTAGTATGGTGACCACTGTTAATATAGGTATGTACTCGATGATATCTATGCCCATACTAATAGTAGCGTACCCGGCAGATGTTGCTGTGCCGAAAATTGGTTCCACTAACTATTTTATGGTATTCAATATTTTAAAATAAGAAACTTCATCACACTGCTCTAGTGCTAGTTATCGGATCCTACTGTCAATCTAAACCGTCTAGGGGCCTATTCAAATACATAAAAAAACATTAAATTCGGTCCAGTAGTTTAGGAGTTTACTGACATAGGTGAATGAATGAAGAATGAAGAATTATTTATAAAGATGATAAAGATTAGGAGCCTAGATAGGCTTCTCAGGATTCTCAGGAACAGGGCAATTACGAAGTGCGAGTAAGCATAGGCGAATTGTTTAAATTACATCACTGTGTGGAATTGAAATAGCTTTACTAGATAACTCAGGGGCCAGTAGTAATTGTTAGATCAAATACCGATCGCTCCACTACCAGTAAATAAATACAAAACTAAATGAACAGCTATTTAATGAATGATATATAAATAGGTAATGTAGGTTCTTCAAAGAAAAAAGTTCTTACAAGCAATAATTAAGTGTAGCGACACCGCATGGTATCTGTAATAGACTTTCTCGATGTAACGACGAACAGACAATACGAGCTGAGAATATTAATTGCTTACATTGAATAACATCGAGGTACGAACGTAAAGATAATTATATACAATGATCGATATACTTTTATAATAATTGGAGGGTAAAAAGTGAAATCGATATACGATATTAAACTGAGGTTTTATATAAGTTGCGTGATAATTTACTTTATGCAACAACCCATAACTGGCAAATTAATGGGCACGGTCTTCTCTCAGAGAGAGAGAGAGAGAGGGATTTAGGCAAGGTCCACTACGATGATCCAGTGCGGGTCAGCAGACTTCACAAGACATAGAAAAAGGTTAAAAAAAGCAGCGGCAAGCACAAATGTTTACGCAGAGTAGGTAAAAACAGAACTTCATTTGATGAGGTCGTCAAAAACGGAATATAA
Organism: Leucoma salicis; assembly: GCA_948253155.1. Taxonomy (NCBI): domain Eukaryota; kingdom Metazoa; phylum Arthropoda; class Insecta; order Lepidoptera; family Erebidae; genus Leucoma; species Leucoma salicis. Next base: position 7,034,768 of record OX411822.1, on the reverse strand, counting down.
GTGAGTTTGTTACATAACAATAAACATGTGACCTTGGTATATAACGCCACGATACTTTTAACTAACTTTATTTGCGACTCAATTACAAAATAAATACAAAACGAATACTTGACAATTAGAAGCAGATACATTACATTATGATAACACTATTTGTAAAATGGAAAACAAAATTAAGTATCTCATACTTGAATTGACAAATAAACTTCGAGACTTTTCCAAACGTATTTAACTGACATTTAAAGTCCTGTGTTTGAAGCTACAACAATGGCGAATCAGCATACAGTCTGGCCAATAAAATATTATCCTCAGGTGCATTATTGACGCACCAATAATTCAACAGGAAGGGATGGGAAAATCTTTTGCAAATATTTATCCTGTATGCGAATCAAACTCACAACACTCGCCACGTAGTTTTTACTTGGTATTTAGGCCATTAGCCTCCTGTGCAATATCACTATGTAATGTACCACGCTTTGGTGAGCTCCCGAACTAATACTGCAAGTCTAAATTCCAAATAAAACAAAAATTATATTTTATGTGAGAGTTAAAGAGAAAGACGAATAACTAAAATAAAAGAACATTACACAATAGCGTCCATTTCATTAAAAACATTCAGATTTATAAAACATAACAATATATAAAACCGGCAATTACAATACGAAACCAATGTTTAAGTTATTAAACATTCATTTTATTAATTCAAACAGTAATTTTATAAAATGTTAATACTAATAAGAATCACCCAAACTTTTTAAATTATCATGTTGATATATGATTGGTCGCATGAGAATTTAAATACCCGGATCGAACACGCTCTGATTATTTATTTGAGTACAGAACATTTCGAACAGAACTGATTGAGCATTTTGTCATTATTATTATCAGTGACTAGAAAATCTATTCAAATTTCTGCTAAAACGCAACTTTATGTTATTTTCTTGAATATATTTTTATTATATTCTGATCTGTATGCTCACACAAGTCGCTACTACGTTACTTTAGCATTTTTATAGCCAAACTCGCTCGTTGCTATACATAATAAATAATATTGCTATACATAATAATATATAATATTGTCCCCACTTAACACCACTCGAACTACAAAACTCAGCTCGGGAAGAGAAACTACTTCTTCATCTGCACCTAATACTATAGCGGGCAACGGCATGTGGCTTTGACCCTCGTGTTGCTCGTTTGCCGACAAGGCCCAAACCCCTTCCCCATCCTCTCCTTACTATTCTTCCTTTCCACCTCCTAACCCCTTCCTTGGAGTTGACGACACATGAATGCGATACAAAGTTATGCCTCTGGTGTTGCTAGCGTCTATAGGCTACGGTAACCACTTACCATCACGTGGCCCCGTATGCTTAATTTGCCACCCTGGTAGTAAAAATGGGTGAGTGTTGTATGTTTCCTAAAGAAGTAGCTTATTTAACCAATAATAGTACTTGTTTTTGTCCGTGTGGTGACTGACTAAGAATACAAGTGTCACCACCCTTCTTTCCCATGGGTGTCGTATGAGGCGACTAGGGGAAGTAAGCAATTATCATCCATTGCATAACTGGTGGTAGAGCTGGATACCAAATGGAAGTACTCACTTGGTATCGGGCCCGAGCGGGTTGGTACCGCCATCTCCCTTGTGACCGGCCATGAAGCACATCGTTGCGTTTTGGCTGTAGCAGGAGATCGGTGAAATGAAATGATGAGCAGCGGCTTGACAATACTCTCGGTATAGCTGAGTCCATGAGCAACGGTTACCATTTACCATCAGATGGGCCGTGGCTCGTCTGCCACTACATGCAAAAAAAAAATTAGCTTACGCTTTTCCGTAGCTCTGGGAAAGCAAAGTTATAAAATTTAATTTTATTGGTATTGGTGTGTTTGACATAACCTAGTACGTTTATAACAGGCACGCAGCGTGAGGCTACTAAACTGTGACAATTTACGGCAATTGGAAAGAAATTGTTATCTTCGGAAACGGCATACTTTTGAGCGATCACGTGATCATGAAACACATCTATGAATACATATTTGTATAAACAAGTATTGCTACCGACATCAAACCGCTAGTTGCAGTGAGCATGCCTTCAAGTTTGTCGAATCGAAGCTCTGATTATAAATTCATACACAGAAGACCTACTTTTTCCTTTAAAATAATATTTATTTATATTATAAATTTGCATCTTTTTTTTCTAGATCCATCACAGTTCCACTATTGGGCACGAGTCTCCTTTCAGAGTGAGAGAGATTCTGGCTGTAGTCCGTACTGGCCCAGTGCGAGTTGGCAGACTTCACAATCCGTCGTGAAAATCTCTCAGGCATGTTTCCTCATAGTGTTTCATCGACCAGTAAGGAGCATTTTTGTGAATATGTTTGATTAAAAATTATTATAGGCAAACAAATAAGAGAAAAAAAAAGACTCGATTAGTAAAGTTTTTCGGTCGTTATCGTGATAACATACAGGATCCGCACATACAGACATCCAAGGCAGAACTTTTTTAAACAGTTTTTTTACTAGTTTAAATAACAAAAATGCCATCAAAAATATCATGTGTTAAAATTTGTGTTTTTTCTTGATATGTGTGTCTATATATTATTTTACAAGTGCAATATATGATAAATAGAGTCATTTTAAATTTGAAAAATCAGTTGTTTTTGGTGAAGTGACAGTAGTACCCACCTCAACGCTTCGCTTATGAGGCGTGCAATATACATATATTCACAAAAACATAGGTATAACTGCCTTGGTGGTACAGCGGTAGTGTGTGTGACTGCTAATCATGAGGTCTCAGGTTTGATCCCCGGGACGAGCAATGTAGCTTTTTCGTAAAAAGAAAAATTTTAGATCCTAGATCAGTAGCAGCCCGGAGTTTGGAAATGTGTCCGGTAGACGGCAATAGACTCGCCCCCTATTACGTGGGACTTAAACATAGCTGGCAAACCGTGGGTGTGTAATACACCTCTGCCTACCCCTTCCGAGAATACAGGCGTGATGCTGTGTATGTAAATAGGTGTATATTATTGTGAAGATATGCCACCTAGATACTTTAAGGTATTATTCATAAATAGTGTCATAATATTTTCTTCTTTCTAGAACGACAAGATCTTAACAAAGCTAATCGAAACATTGCTATTTTTGTTCACTTGCTGTCCTTACCAGGATGTAAATCAGGACTGTACCGTTTCATGAAAAAATCAAATTTAAGTTTATATTGATATTTGCACCATCTAGCTTTAATTTGCCCTGAATACATGAAGATATCGAGGTGTATACGTAGTTACGTATAACGTAAGCTCTCAAGAAATTCTGAAGATAGCAACTCATAGTATCTCATTAGAACAACTTTATCCACACAATCGTACATGATTAGGCAATACAATAATTGCCAAGTACACAGAACATTGATGTCTTATGTTGACGAGGATGAGGCTTTCCCCGCGAAAGTTGAACGTGATGGGCATGCAAGTGCTGAACCTAACGTAATATCTAATTTGAAAGCAATTTTCGATGTGGACGACGTGACCAAATAAATTAAACGGAGACAGACAGAATTTGAATCAAAGTGAAAGATTTGTTTTGAATAGAATAGTTGTTGTTATGAAATCAATGTACGTGACTCGTATTGCAAAATTTTGTGATAGATGTTTTGATGGACTTTAGAATCGAAATCTCAGTTTAGAGTCTATTGATTATAGTATTATCACAAAAATATATATGACAATATTATTTACTAAACAATATTGTAGGAGCTCTTGGTCTATTACCACATAAAGGAATTAGCACGCCATTTTAAAAACAGCTTCTGAAGTGGTATTATCTGCCTAATTGTATTCAGCCTAAGCCAAAACTGTATTGTGTACAACCGTTACAATGTCCGTGGTATGGAATAAGGTGGTGACCATGTATTAATCCTTACCTCACGTACGCTTTGATTTTTTTTTCAAGTCTTGTCAACTTTGGTGTAGTGCAGTTATAGAAAGCTATTAATTACATAATACGTGCACGTTGCGTGCATTACATTTTTTATGTGAAGTCATTACAAGCCAACATTTCTTAAGCAAAAGCCGTGTATTTTCACAAAAGGTAATTAGCATGTAGCAGTTGTGTTCGAAAGAGCTCGTTACTATCCCTTACGTAAATGCTTTTGACTATCAACCATTAAGCATGTTAAAAACCATGGTATCAGATGTTTCATTTCTTTCTAGATGTGTAAAGTTTGATTTTGAAGAATTAAACTATTACAGACAATTATAGGTACATAATCAACGTAATCGATCCTAAACGTGAGTTACTCGCGGGTATACTATATCTAATATACTAACTACATAGTTGTTAACGAATGTTTCCATAGCTTAAAGACTCACTGATGGCAGATCGTTTTGCACGGAAAAATACTTCTAGGTGTATTAATGAGATAACTGTCTAGAATAAAATAGTTATAAATAGATAAGATTACAATAATAATTTATGGAAATAAATATGTTATAAAAGTTTACCTGACATTTCTGCGATATTCTGTACAAACAATATTTTATATATCTAATACTTCTTGTATCACTGAAGGGGGTAAATAAATAATTAATTTAATACACCAATCAATATCTGCAATGATAATATTGTTGTTTCTTTTTGTTTTGCTTATGGTGAAAAGGTTTTTAATTATTTGAATGCAAAAGAAAAAAGCGCACGCACGACATGTTTGCTGTAAAATCGTAACACGCGAAAGTCGCAATGAAAGTCTCTCTCAGCCACTTGCTTTTTGGTATGCATCACGTATGACGGATTTGGTAATGCCAGTAAACTAATCAATTGAATAGTTATTCCCTTTTAATCTTTGGTAGCAGAGAGCCTGACACGGGATAAAAGCTATGTTTATCTACCGCACATTCATCTCTAACACACGAGTTTGCCCTATACTGTTGTACCCGACACTTACTTTACAGATTAGCTCACTAAATAACGAAACATTCTAAACTAAATAGAAAACGGGTATCGCACTCCCTCAGATAAAATACATAGCGACGTCAAACGACATAAAATAATGACTCAGATTCGGTGAAAGTAAAAGCGTCCGAAATTAAAGGAGCCCCATGGCTGACCTCTACGGTACACCTGTCACAAATTACCAAGTGTTGGAGGTATCTTTATTGCCATCATATAAAGCGCATTCTTCGCTGTCCCAGTATTTTACATTATATAACTCATTACGTAGGAAATATTTCCAAAAGAATGCGTTTGTTCATCACTAAGTATTATGCAAGAGACAAAAATACGGCAAAATCATTTTCAAAATGTATGTAAATAAAACACGATTTTTAATCAAAAGTGTCGAACGCGTACATAATTTTAACTTAGGCGCAACCTAGAGGATACCGAAGTGTTCTTCTTTATGACGCAAATATAAATCAAGAAAGGAAAAAACGGACAACGTTCTTATTCAACTAGATTTTTGATTAAATTGTTTACGTTTAAGTGAAATAGAGAATCCAGTAGCAGACGAAACATTATACCGACTATTCACATATAAAATACAATATTTATTGCCCTATTAATATTAGATTTATAAAAATAAAAAGTGCCATGACAATTTATAGTTATTAAATGTGAAAGTTTAAGCGATTTAAAACTCATTCCATTCGGTCGATTATGTTGTTTTATTCATTGGTGCGAATTATAATAACGAGCAATTTAAATTGTTATAAAAATATACGTAGTATGCAGTTACTTACACATATTTTACGCATATAGTAAAGCTGATGAAATAAATTTAAAAGAGGTCGTCGACCGTACGTGCGAATTTTGTTTATGTAGGGAGTACTACTTGGGCAAACGGCTTTCATGTTTAAATGTCGTAAAGCAAGTCTATACTCACAGTTAATGTAACTTGTGATCTCAATAGTTGCATGTTTGCAACGAGGCATTGCAGATAAACAGCACCTGTAATTTGTTGTTATCAATATTATTAATAGTGTCGCATACCTGCTCGTCCACTTTCGGAACGTCGGTTGGGCGGGTACCGCTAGCGACCTCGTTGGCGCGCCCGTTGCGCCTCGCAGGCCGCACGGGACATACGCTCTTCGCATTATCTACCCCAAATTTAATGGGACTCTCGAACCCTTTAAAATTCACCTCATCGACGCTATTATGGACTGGACTCAAGTCATGTATATTGTCAAAAGTATCGTGGGCTGCGTCATTCGAAACATGGCCTGAGTCATCACTGCAGTCTGAGTGGTTATCGGATATTTTTTCTTCAGTCCGCTTAAGTATAACCAGCTTTTCAACCTGTGAGCACATTTTGGAGTCGTTACTCGATTCAACATGTTTAATTTGTCGGCCAACGAGTGTGCTCAAGTGGTTATGGAAAGTGGTGTTTGCGACACATAGTTCCTTATGCTCTGGTGGAATAAGTTTACAACTTACGTAAGAAGACGCTTCAGTTTTTAATTCTTGTGCTGTTTTTAGTTCTAATTTTTTTACAATTGTTTTAACGGGCGACAAAGCCGCGTCACTCACGGTTGATTCATTTTCGTTTCGTTTGGTATCTAGCACCACTACTATGTCCCTTTTGTTTATTAATCTGTGCTGCAATTTTGCCCGTACAGCATTTATTTCATCTGAGTAGTTTTTTAAGTTTGATTTTGACGGGAAAATCGATTTTTTAACATCAACTGGTTCTTTCCTGTTCTTATCATTTTGTCGTCTTAAGTCGGTTGTAAGATTAAGTTGTGACTTTTGCCTTATTTGTTTGTTTCCATCAACTCTTTCAATATTTTTACGTGGTGCAAGAGGTTTCTTTTTCTGAGCACACTCTCTGGCCTGGTCTACATTATTTAGATCAACCGGAGTGGGCGAAAATAGGGCCCTCGTACTGTTGAATTTACTGTGCGACATTTGGCTCCTTATCACCGGGATCTTACTAGGAGAGCCCGTGATAGAAGTTGTAGACTTTGTTCTCTCTAAACTAGGTAAAACCAAACATTCATTTCCTATTTCCCACACACTTTTTGCTTTCTGCATTTGTGATTTAGGAGTCTCTTTACTTTCTAAACTAATCTTTATGTTTAACGATCCATTATCTGTACATGTTTTAGGTTTAATTTTCTTCGAGTCACTCAATTTTTTCTCGGCTTTTTTCAAAACTGGTTTCGTTTTAGATACGACCGGAACAGGTGTTGATGGTGGATTAGATAAGGTTTTCTTCAGAATTCTTGTTTTGACATCGAGTTTTTTTAGGTCTTCGGTTTTAATGCAATTCGACCGAGACGCGTTTTTTGATGAAATTTTATAGGTAGCATACTTGTCGGGATTCATTTTGTCGTTGGGCATAGAATTCAATGGCACAAGCGGTGACGTCAGCTCTTTTCCCTTCATGTCGTCGAGATTCCACAAACTTGTCGTTTTGTCTATAGAATTATTACGTTTTACTTTATTTCTTGTGATGCTATCACTTTCAGAATCTGATTTGCTTTTCTTTAAGATACAACGTGATTCAATTATACTGCAAGTCTTAGATTTTTGTAATATAGGCGGTATGAAAACGTTTTTATTGCCTTTACCATCCGTGGTAAGCGATGTACTAGCCGTAAATTCTGATAATATTTTATCAAAAGACTCCAAGGCTTTATTCAACTTGGATTCTACACTAGCACTGTTCGTTGACTTAACGATAACTACGTTCTCATAAATAGAGGAATATCCTTTAGTCTCGTCAAGCAATTTCACTTGTGGCACTGCATAATTATCGGCGCTAATGTTTACGTTTTCGTACACATGACCGCGCGACGTCGTACAGTCAATCTGATCATTCACAACAGAGTCACTAACATTGACTTTAGAAACAAATTTTTGCACATTATCACTATTGTTTTGCACAGGATCACTAACTTTACGTTCAAGACAAGCTGCGATAGCGGTCACTTTGCTACCCTTGTTCTCGGGTGAGGGTTCTGAGCCGACTGAGAAGGTCCTGTAGAACTTCTGTAACGCCCCTTGTGTGGGGGGTGCGGAGGGCGCAAGCTTCACGTTCGGCTTCTGCCCACCGAATATGTTGAATACTTTCACTGCGGGCATGACGCGGGCCCAGCGCGCGGGCAATCGCGGACCGTGGAAGCGCGCGCGCGTCTCGGCGAGCGGCGTGCATGTGCCCGATGTGCCAGCGCGCGCAAGCCGCTATCATGCGCATATAAGAAAGTCAATGTCACCGCGCATCTACGTGACAAATTATCTCTATTGAGCGATCGACAATATACAACAACTGGGGACCGATTAACAAATTTAAAATTATACTTACTTCCAACCCATTGAGTGTGACAGATTAAAAACCCTTTAACAGCGTAAGAATCTTACAAACGATCGATGGTTAAGAAATCACCCATCTCTACGTCTCTTTGTTAGTTTTATAACTACAGTAATATTTCTTTTGGGGTACCATTTAATTTAAAAATAACAACAATTACTTTTGTTGTTTACTTTTATAAGTTATTAGCGCATTACCCGCAGCTTCGCTAACGTCACCTACAGTATCAAAGAAATATGTAAATTTTCACGGCCCTATGGCCCTAGCCCCGGGGGCTGTGCGTTAAATATGTCAGTCAGTCAATCGATTATTCTCTTATATATAGAAATAGATATACAATAAAAAACATGTTAAAAAGAAACATTTATCACATTTTTGTTCTTAAAAAACTTTGCCTTTATAAATATAACGAACCAACGAATAATAATATGCACGTTCAATTATCGGCTTACCAATATACTTAATTACGTTAGTCCCGTTTACAAAAATATCACTATAAATATGGGTATGTATTAAGAAAACAATTAAAAAAACATAATCTCTATAGATTTAAAGAATCAGTAGAGATATTAAAACATCATTATCATATTAATAAACGAAATATGAACATGTTATTGGTTAATCATAGAGAAAAGTAAGCCATTGTGCATCGGCAAGATCAAAAATGTTATGCATAATAACAAACGTGCTTTCTACGAAAAACCAGTTATTTAAAATACATAAATCTTAATGGAAAATGGGAATGAGATTGTTTAGATAATCATGTGATTGACCGACTTTTTAGGATTTAGACCTAGGCGATATTTTTAAAGAGATTAAAGAAACAGACTTGTTACCGAGAAATGTAATATGGTGACCGGATTATAATAGAAATACGGTTATCCTGCAACGAACAACATGTGCTTGGTTTGGTTTGTTTAATGTCATCATAAAACGATTTTAACTATCTCGGCTTGTGTGGCATGGACATGTGATGGGGAGAACGGAAATTACGATACGGAACACAAGTTTCATTAGTTCTAGGGAAGGACAAATACGAATGATAATCTTTTTATAAATGAGTTATCATTTAAAAATAATGATATATAGCAAGGGTGTGACTGTAAAATTATGATTGGAGAAAATAAGTAGGTATTTTTTTTATTGCTAATGATGGCAGACAAGCCACGGCCCACCTGATGTCAAGTGGTAACCGTCGCTCTTGAACTTAACTATACCGAGAGTATTATCAAGCCGCTGCGCACCATTTCATTTCTCAAATAGGAAATAAAGAATATGTATACGGCAATCTGCTGCTACAGCCAAAACACATTGACGTGCTTCATGACCGATCACACAGGAGACGGCGGTACCAACCCGTCCGGGCCCGATAGCAAGTGAGTACTCTCACTTGCCCTTAGCCCTACCACCAATAATGCAATAGGTGATAATTGCTTACTTCCTTTATATTTCAATCTTTATAATGATAAAAATACTTTAGAAAATCCAAAACTGCACGTATATCATAATCTTCATTTTTCACAATAAAATTGATTATTTGATAAGTAACTAATAATGTATTGGTCTTACTAAGTAGTTTTCAATAAATCACATAGATAGCGCTAATTTCAAAAGTACTAATGTGGGTTTTATGTCTTATACGCCATCTAGCAATAATTTTAATAAGTACTGCTATATTGGTCTACCTCTCAGTTCCGGGCCGCGCGCACGCCAAGGCCATGCAAAAACCGCGCCGCTAAAAATATTCCGTTGGTGTGTTATTATTTACGTGTGTTTAGTGTTTTTAATTCTTGTTAAGGATAAAATAGTTATTATGCTTGACAAATATCATCAGTTCGTCAAGCAAAGGTAAGAACTTTCTTTTAACAAAAAGCAATGTACCGGCCGGACGAACGGCATTCTATTGACGATAGTAAAACCACTGGTGGCTATGCGTACGTAAAAAGGTAGTTCTCATGAAAGGCGCTGGTTTTAGTGTCGCGTCGAGCATAAATGCCGTAAATATTCAGTATATTTTTGTTTATTTCATAACAATTAAACCACATCGAAGACTAATGTCCATGTCATTTCAGCACCGGTCCTAGTCGGGAGTGCGCTTCTCGAAGTTGTCGACCATTATGTCTACCTGGGACAAACAGTCCAGTTAGGTAGGCACAACTTCGAAAAAGAGGTCAATCGACGAATCCAACTCGGCTGGGCAGCGTTCGGGAAGCTAAGGAAGATCTTCTTGTCCAATATTCCGCAGTGTCTGAAAACGAAGGTCTACGACCAGTGTGTGTTACCAGTGATGACATACGGAACAGAGACGTGGTCTCTGAATGTTGGCCTCATATCAAGGCTCAAAGTCGTTCAGCGGGCCATGGAGCGGGCTATACTTGGTATTTCCCTACGTGATCGAATCCGTAATACGGAGATCCGTAGGAGAACGAGAGTGACCGACATAGCCCGCCGGGTTGCCATGCTGAAGTGGCAATGGGCAGGCCACATCACTCGACGAACCGATAACCGTTGGGGACGAAAGGTTCTCGAGTGGCGACCACGTATGACGTAGGACGGCCCCCCACCAGATGGACCGATGATCTGGTCAAAGCTGCGGGGAGCCGTTGGATGCGGTTGGCACAGGACCGCTCGTTGTGGCGTTCTCTTGGGCAGGCCTATGTCCAGCAGTGGACGTTAAAAGGCTGATGGATGGATGGATGAAACCACATCGAATCAGAACGTAAAGTATTAGGGCTCTATTCCTAGTCATAATAATTAGTAAACGAAAAATAAGACTAAATTAGTAAAGTATTTTGGTCGTTATCGTATTAAGATACATTACCTACAACTCACGGACGTCCAAGCCCGATTTTTTCAAACAGTTTTTTAACTAGTATAAATAACAAAAAAGGCATCAAAATATCAAGAGTGTTAAAAATAGTGTTTGTTCTTTATATGTGTGTGTATATATTATTTTACAAGTGCAATATATGATAAATAGAGACATTTTAAGTTTGAAAATTCAGTTGTTCCGTGTAAAGCGGGAGTAGAACCCACCTCAACGATTCGCTTATGAGGCGTGCAAAAAACAAAACGTAGTTTTTTTTTTCTATTTGGGTGGCAAACTAGCATGTCTATGGCGCCGCACGGCGCACCCGTGTGGGCGCAGTCCCTGGACACACTGAACAAGGCTCTTCTGTGGAGGCCACAGACAGTCGTCGCATCCAGGGTCATACGTGAGTACCGCACGGTGTCGACGGAGGCGGCCTGCACGTTGGCCGGAACCCCTCCGTGGGACTTGGAGGCGGAGGTGCTCGCCGAGGTGTATCGGCGGGCGTCACAAGAGCGGGAGGGGGTTGACGTCTCCCACCCAGCGTGGTGGCGAGATGGCAGGGCAACGCCCGCCGAGCGGCCATGGCCAGCCGGAGGGCACGGCTGGAGGCACCCCGGGCCGGTCTTTGGACCGTAGGGGCGCTCCAGCCAGTGCTGGAAGAGTGGGCAGGGCGACGGCACGGAGTCCTTACCTTCCGACTGGTGCAGGTGCTGTCGGGGCACGGTTGCTTCGGCAGATATCTACACATAGTTGCAAGGAGGGAAGCGACTCCGGGCTATCACCATTGCGGCTGCGACTAGGACACGGCGCAGCACAAACTCGAGTCGCGCCCGGCTTGGGCCGAGCAGCGCCGTGAACTCGTCGCGGCAATAGGGTGGAACCTCTCGCTGCCGAGCGTCGTCAGAGCGATGCTTGGCAGTGACAGGAATTGGGCCGCGGTTGCTGCCTTCTGCGAGGAGGTCATCTCGCGGAAGGAAGCGGCGGAGAGGGCCAGGGAGGTAGATCCTTCCGCTTACCCAAACCGCCGCCAGCGAACGGGGCGGCGCAGGCGCAGGTACTTGCGCCTCATGCCGTCCTAGCTGAGGCTGCGGGTGGATGGAATGGGGAACGTCCGCCACCCGTAAGGCTTCCCGCGAAGGTGCGACGCCCCGTCTGCGGATGCGTCGCTCAGTAGAGGGTGCCCAGAAGGGTAAGCCGCCGGCGGACCACCGAAGGAATGTAACATAGTTCCAGTGGCCCGCCAATAAAGGCGGAGAGACGGCACACGGCGGGTTTCTTTAGTGGGTGCAGGCCCCACACTACCCTGGTCGTTGCCCCAAACGATAGGGTGTGCGGTTAGGAACATTTTTACCCGCCTCAACAAAAAAAAAGGGTGGCTAACAATCATACGGCCTTCATGGTAAGCGGTTACCGTAGCCTATAGACGAGGTTTTGCCACCACGCTCTTTGCGGGAAGGCGATACTTCCCCGATAAAACTCTATGTCATGCTGGGATGCATGACACTTGTTTTTTTAGTTTTCGTGGGTTAATTATCAACTTTATATTATTTTGGCTGCTACGTTATATAACGGTGACCCGATTAAATTAAAACACGGTTACTGTACACCAAACACGCTTTTATGTCATTGAGGAATTGGAGCATGTCCTGGAAAACGTGATATTCTTTTTAATTATGCAATTGTTGTCATATGTAAGCCAGTACGCGATCTAATAAAAGTTTAATTTCGAGGCCGAAATTCATTAATGTGTAGATATATTTATTCTTTCATTGAACGTCACTGACAGCTTATTATCTGCCCTTAACAATTCGATATACGATATGTACACTCTTCTACTTATTTCTCCCTAAGTACATAAGTGGACTAATGAGAAATAAATGTCATAATAGAAAATATCGTCAGTTTATCCACGTTTGACGGATTAAGAGTAGGTACCTAGAGTGTCATCATCTTATTTCATTCGGAATTACAATAAGTGGCTCTACATACTAACTACACACTACCTCACTGTTTTTTCATAAAGAGGGGTGTGCGGTAGCAACATTTCTTCCGCCTCACCAAAAAAAGTTACTACGTACAGGAGAAAAAGAAAACTCCAAATATAATGTCATCCTAAATGTTTGAAATCGAACTCGGATTTGGTGCAAGGAAAGTGGGACACGAATAATTAATTAGTAATATCGTAACTTCATCGCATCTAGTTAAGAAAGAATTTCGCGTTAATAAATAAAGTGACATAACAGTAACTGGCTATTTTTATAGTACGTGATCACGTCACTGTCATGATGAGGCTTGGTTGGTATACTTACATAATACATATTAGAAAATAATTTAAATATTCTTCATCAATTTGTGAAATTATGACTAAGTAGGGAAGGTTTACAGGACAAAAAAAAAACTTTGTATTTTTCGCTTACAACGTTCTGGTTCTCATTAAGCCAAAAATAATAATAATAAAAAAAAATTAGTCTAGGTCTTACAAAAATTTCCCGCCTAAACAAAAAAATAAAAGTTTGACAAAATTACAAAAAACAAAGAAGGCATTTTAAATTTCGAACTTGCCAAAACTCGACTGCCACTTCAATATGACATAACTAATGTGTGACTGTGACGTAAGACATGCGAGTATTGTAAGACGCGCCCACGTGAAGAGGTCGATGACATTGCGATGTTTTGTTTGGGACAGGTGGGGACAAAGATCTGCTTGAAATGAAAGTGATTAAAATTAACTAAATATATCTCAATTCATCTATCTATTACTTTAAATAAATAAGCAGGTGCCTAATTAGTGTAGGTGGTATCCGTGTTTATTAATTTATTTATGTACCGTACCTACCTACTTATGTGATTATTCTGATTTTTCAAATAAGCATGTTTTATCTCTGATTAAAAATGACTACTAGTCATAATAGACATAACATATAGTCTAATAATCAAAGTTTTTTAACTTCACGCTAAGAAAATTGAAAATTTTCGTAAGTTGGGAAGTTATTGGTTTTACCCTGTTTTTTCGAAAATCGAGTTTTCAACGGGTGTTGACGTTTTGAGGTCCTAGGAAGCTTGCCCGAACCCACTAAGGACAATTGTTTGTGTGATGAACACAGATATTTGTACTTCGTCTGGGTGTTTTCTATCTATTATAGGTATGTATGTAGTTACAAAAAAAGCAATATATGTATTATATGCGTAATCTGGTACCCATAGCAGAAGTGTTAAGCTCAGTCTGAGACCAGAGGACGTGAAAAATGTCCGTGAATATTTATTTATTTAGATAATATCGCTGATATTAGAAAAGTTTTTGGAACAATACCATATGCCACCTGGGCTGACCAGAGGGCAGAGATCCAGTACCTTTTTTTATTAAGGCGGGAAAAATATACCTAACCGCACACCCCGTCATTCGGGGCAATGAACAGGCTAGCGTGGGGCTCTCACCCACTAAATAAACCCGCCATGTGCCGTCTCTTCGTTTGCATTGACAGATCATTGGAACTGTGTGATATTACTTCAGTGGTTAGAGACCCAGTATGTAGGTTATTCATACCACCGAAGGAATGTAACATAGTTCCAGTGGCCCGCCAATAAAGGCGGAGAGACGGCACACGGCGGGTTTATTCAGTGGGTGAAGGTACCACACGTTGCCCCGAACGACGGGGTGTGCGGTTAGTAACATTTTTTCCCGACTTAACAAAAAAAAGGTTATTAACAGTGGGATATATAATGAACTGTAAAGCCTTATATATATTTAATAATTAATAACAATAACCATAGAGTGGCGTTGGTGGGAACCAAATGCTAGCATGATAGGGCAAGTCAGCTTTGTGAATCAATTGGATGCGGTAACAACAACAGCGTGAGATAGAACTTAAAATTATGCACTTAAGTTTAATTCAAGTAAAATTTAATAATGTTACGGTCGGATAATATTCATATTACAAGTTAGCAAGAGTAGCATCTAATAGGAATTATTATACGGAACGACTGCCTTCTAACCGACGCGGACGTAATCACGAGACAAAAAATTAGCGTTAAAGAAAAAAAGTATAAATAAATAGAAAAGAGGCAGAGTTAAAAGTAAAAGCCTCTTTAGTAATTAATATTTATGAGAATAAACTCTGGTAAAGGTTGAACATACGAACAATATTATAAACTGTTATTTTCTTTTATTGCTTATGATGGCAGGCGAGATACGGCCCACCTGATGTAAGCGGTAACCATCGCTCATGGACTCAACTATACCGAGAGTATTGTCAATCCGCAACTCACCATTTCATTTCATGTATATGAAATCAAAGAATAAACGGCTATCTTCCGCTACAACCAAAACGCAACGATGTGCTTCATGGCCGGTCACACGGGAGATGGTGGTACCAACCCGCTCGGGCCCTATACCAAGTGAGTACTCCCACTTGGTACCCAGCCCTACCACCAATCATACATCCATCCATCCACCCATCCATCAGCCTTTCAACGTCCGCTGTTGGACATAGGCCTCCCCAAGAGATCGCCACAACGAGCGGTCCCGTCATGGGGGATAATGCCATAATCGCCACGCTTGGCAGGCACGTAGGCGATCGCATTGGATGTTGTTAATACTTGAGGGAGTGCTGCTGCCCACTTCCCCGGTATTCCCTCAGTCGGCTCTCACGACTCCCGTGGGTAGAGAGGGGTAGGACAATTCTAAAGCCGGCCCCACACGGCTGTACCGACACCAGTCATGCAATGGATGATAATTGCTCACTTCCCTTAGTCGCCTCATACAACACCCTTGGAAAAGATTGGGATAGTGACACTTGTATTCTTAGTCCATCACCACACGGACCAAAAATACTAATAACCTCTACGCATATACAAATAGCTATCCGAAAACAAACAAACAAACGCACATTCACATTTATAATACGAGCAACGATGTTTGAAACGTAAGCACTCACAACAATTTCAATACAAAAATATTCAAAGAAGAGAAACAAAGATTTCAAAAGAATTCTACTTACATTAGTTAGGAGCACACGATAGAACCGTGAAAAATGTATGACATAACTAGTAATACTATTACTAGTAATTGTAAGTACCGTGACAGACGACCGTGGCGCGGATTATGCGTGAAATCGTGTCAAGTGGATGAGCAAAGTGTAGTCTATAAGGAAGGTTGAATTACTAGTCACATTATTATGCTCATTTGTAAATATGCGTGTGTATACTACAGACACTTCCTTGGAGATGTTTCTAAATAGTTCAGTAATTCGACTATTAGTTAAAAGGCAGGTGTGGGACAGGTGGTAGACGATAGATAGACAGGTAGCGTTAGTATTACTTTACTCTTTGGGTAGCGTCTTTCCTGATACTGAAGCCGCTTAAATTTATTATTATATAAGAGCACTACTAGTAATCTACACGTGTAGTGCTACTTGCAAGACTGCAGCGCGATTTAATACACTAGAGTTTGTCCCCTTAAAGCTCCATCAATTATATTCTAGTCATCCATCCATCCATCCATCCATCAGCCTTTTAACGTCCACTGCTGGACATAGGCCTCCCCAAGAGAACGCCACAACGAGCGGTCCTGTGCCGACCGCATCCAACGGCTCCCCGCAGCTTTGACCAGATCATCGGTCCATCTGGTGGGGGGCCGTCCTACGCTGCGCCGTCCGATACGTGGTCGCCACTCGAGAACCTTTCGTCCCCAACGGTTATCGGTTCGTCGAGCGATGTGGCCTGCCCATTGCCACTTCAGCATGGCAACCCGGCGGGCTATGTCGGTCACTCTCGTTCTCCTACGGATCTCCGTATTACGGATTCGATCACGTAGGGAAATACCAAGCATAGCCCGCTCCATGGCCCGCTGAGCGACTTTGAGCCTTGATATGAGGCCAACATTCAGAGACCACGTCTCTGTTCCGTATGTCATCACTGGTAACACACACTGGTCGTAGACCTTCGTTTTCAGACACTGCGGAATATTGGACGAGAAGATCTTCCTTAGCTTCCCGAACGCTGCCCAGCCGAGTTGGATTCGTCGATTGACCTCTTTCTCGAAGTTGTGCCTACCTAACTGGACTGTTTGTCCCAGGTAGACATAATGGTCGACAACTTCGAGAAGCGCACTCCCGATTAGGACCGGTGCTGAAATGACATGGACATTAGACATGACTTTCGTCTTGTCCATGTTCATTTTGAGACCCACTAGTCGGGAAACCCTGCTGAGATCATTGAGCATGGTGCCAAGGTCCTCCAGAGATTCTGCCATGACTACGATGTCGTCGGCATATCGAAGGTGAGTGATGTATTCGCCATTGATGTTGATGCCGAATCCGGTCCAGTCCAAGAGCTTGAAGACATCTTCCAATGCAGCGGTGAAGAGTTTCGGGGACAAAACGTCTCCCTGTCTAACACCTCTCTGCAGTTGGATCGGTCCCGTACTCTTGTCCTGAACACGGACTGACATGGTGGCGTTTCTATACAAGCACTTCAGCACTTCGATGTACCGATTGTCAATTTGGCACCGCTGAAGGGACTGCAGCACCGCCCAAGTTTCGATCGAATCGAAGGCTTTCTCGTAGTCCACAAACGCTAGACACAGAGGCCGATTGTATTCTTCGGTTTTCTGTATAATCTGGCGTAGCGTGTGAATGTGGTCTACGGTACTATAGCCTTTTCGGAACCCGGCTTGTTCGGGAGGCTGGAAGTCGTCAAGCCTGCGCGTGAGTCGATTTGTAATGACCCTCGAAAACAACTTATAGACGTGGCTCAAGAGCGAGATGGGTCTATAGTTCTTCAAGAGGGTTCTGTCACCTTTCTTGAAGAACAGCACCACCACGCTTCTGGTCCACGACTCTGGAACGTCGCCCCCGAGAACGACGGAATTGAACAGCCTCTGAAGAGCTTTTAAGACCGGCTTTCCGCCTGCTCTCAGAAGCTCTGTAGTGATTCCGTCATCTCCCGGTGCCTTTCCGTTCTTTAGTTGTTTGAGAGCCATTCTGATCTCGTACAGGCTGACGTCCGGGATATCTTCGGTAAAGTGCCGAGTTAGCTTGGATCTGGGGTCTTGGACCAAGCCAACAGCAGGGCTCTGGGATCTGTACAACTGTCCATAGAACTGCTGGACCTCTCCCAATATCTCATCTCGAGAAGAAATGATAGTGCCGTTGTTGGTCCTCAGTTTAGTCAACTGACTTTGGCCAACAGACAGATCTTTTGCGAACACTTTCGAGCCTTGGTTCCGCTCTATCGCTTCTTTAATACGGGTAGTATTAAATTGGCGAATATCGTGTCGCACAGCTTTGGAGATCTGTCTGTTTAACCGCCTTAGGCAGGACCAATCGGCTGAGGACTGGACTATCATTTCTTTTCTCCTCTCCTTGAGTTTGAGAGTATGGTCCGAGAGTTTACGGTTCCTACTGACGCGACGGGCCTTGAAGTAAGTCGACCCGACGGCGTGGACAGTTTGCACGAACCTGCTGTTCGTATCGCTCGCTGATTCACACTCATCTAGACATTGGAAGCGATTTTGTAGTTCGAGCTGAAAGCTCTCGGGGTTCTGGTATTGGACAGGTGTTGGTCAGAGCGTAGACTTCATCAAACGCGACCTCTCGACTTTTGTTCTAATATTCAAGATGCCCCTGACTAGTCGGTGATCACTCCCAGTTTTAATCCTGCTGATCACTGAGACATCATTGAATATGTGTCGTTTGTCCGACAGGATGAAGTCAATCTCGTTTTTCACTGAACCATCAGGGCTAATCCAGGTCCATTTTCGCTGGGGCTGCTTCCTGAAGAAGGAATTCATCATGAAGAGGCCTTCCTTCTCCAGAAAATCAGCCAGCATCTGGCCCCTGTGGTTCCTCTGCCCAAATCCATAGTGCCCCACCTTCAGCTCATCGTCTGTCCTTTTGCCTAGTTTCGCGTTAAAGTCTCCCATAACCACCGTGAAATAGGTTTTAGACAAGTGGATGGCCTTCGAGATGTCCTCATATAGGGCCTCCACCTCGTCATCGGAGTGTGTAGAGGTCGGTGCGTAAACCTGTATGACCTTCAACGAATACCGTTTGGTTACTCTGAGTATAAGGTACGCTACCCTACTCGACACACTTTCAATCCTCTCCACGTTGCCTACGAGAGACCTGCGAACGATAAACCCGACACCCCCTTGGGACTGGTGGTCGCCCTCCCGGTGGAAGAGCAAGTTCCCGGACTGGAGGATTGTCTTACCCTCACCCTCTCTTCGGACTTCTGACAACCCTATAATGTCCCAGTGGATCTTGCTCAATTCCTCTTCCAGCTCGGTGATTCTCTCGTCGGTCCGAAGTGTCCGAACGTTGTGCGTTACCAGGGCCAGAGGTCGTTGTTTATGGTAGCCTATCCGCGACCGGAGATTCTTCGCACCCCCTGCTCCGCCGTTACCGGGCCCGCTACCGTTAGGCCACGGAATAGCGGTTATTGCCGTAATCGCCACGCTTGGCAGGCGGGTTGGCGATCGCAGTGGATGTTATTAATACTCGAGGAAGTGCTGCTGCCCACTCCCCCGGTATTCCCTCAGTCGGCTCTTACGACTCCCATGGGTGGAGAGGGGTGGGACAATTCTAAAGCCGGCCCCACACGGCAAATATTCTAGTCACTACCTATAATTAGAACAGTTATAGGCTATAACTGTTCTTTACACTTAAAATATAAATTAATTT
Source organism: Leucoma salicis (assembly GCA_948253155.1). Lineage (NCBI taxonomy): Eukaryota > Metazoa > Arthropoda > Insecta > Lepidoptera > Erebidae > Leucoma > Leucoma salicis. Next base: position 7,014,975 of record OX411822.1, on the reverse strand, counting down.
GAAATAGTAAACAGATGTTAAAAGTAGTAGTTTTATATCAAATTTTATATTAAAAGTAGTTGTAACCTTAATCATATTATAAATGTAAAAGCGAATTTGTTTGTTATATCTTGATATCATAACAATATACATATAAACTTACTATGTTAACTTATAAAATACTAATAATATGCGTACATAACTACTAAACCGATCACCACGAAACTTGATAAATATATAGTCAGGAGTACAGACTAGAACATAGGCTGTTTATCCCGGAAAAATAGTGGGTTCCTATGGGATGCCCATTTGTGTGTGGATATAATCTTTGTGCCAGTGGGTGGATGTACCTACTTAGATGCGTGCAATCTCACTGGCATGAGCTCGTTATTATATAGTAAAATTAATGATACATAATTCTCCAATCCTTACATCTATATGAGCACATGAGATGCAAAACAAGAAGAACAAGTATTTTCTAAAAAAAATCTACAGTAAGTATATCTTTCGCCACGAAATCGGGAAAGAAGTATTGTAATCAATAAAGTGCTGGTTTAGAAGACAGACTTGCCCCAAGTCACTTCTTGTGAGCGAGTATCGGTGACCATTTCACAATAATATTAATCGCAAGCTTACATACGGAAGAAAAACAGCAAAATATATCAACAATGTATTCTTAGCCTTACGATACATTGAATTAAGTCATTTTACAAGAGGAACTGGTCATCTGTCTGACATTTAATTACCAACAATCAGATCAAGGAGGAGACTGACGAATCCACGACGAATCTCAAACGTGTGGGTCACCAGAATTACGATTGACATAGCAAATTGTCGGCTCTAATTCTTTAAGTGGTTGAATTGAGTTTAATATTTTTAAGAAATCACATGTCATGCTAAAATTATATTCCTTTTAAAGCATGTATATTTAACTATTATAAAGCTGTAGGTAACAGAGCTGTATCTGTACATTTGAGATATTTGAGAAAAAATTACTGTATTAGGCTATATAGGCGTGTGTGAACATAACATTTTTTTTTTAGATTTTTTTCTGTTTGTCTGTTTATCTGTTTGTTCGTTCGTGCATCACGCAAAAAATAATGAACGATGAACGAAATTTTGATGAACTTTTTTTATTTGAGAGCTCTTGATTAGACTTAAAAACTGGTATACATTTTATCCCGCTACTATATCGGGAACATGAGATATATGCTAAAAACTAGCTTTTGGCTGCGCCGGAGCCGCGGGCAAAGGCTAGTATTTTACAAAGAGGAAGGATTTTGTGAAATCTTTACTTGTATTAATATAAATACAAAAATGAAACTGTTTGTTACGCTTCTACGCCATAACTTCTGAATTACTAATAAATTTTTGCATACATATAATCAAGACCCCAGAAAAGAACATAGGCTATATTTTTTCCACAAGAATGTATGGTTTTCCTGGAATACCTATTTCTACATAGAGATAATTAATGTGCCATAGAGAAATGTATAAATATCCCATAGTACACGCAGATGGAGTCGCGGGCAGAGTCTAATAATCAAAAAAAATTTTTTTTTCTTATTCCAAATTTAGGTATTTCAAAATAAAATTAAGATAGATTTTTAACTAACGTAACATAAATATATTAATTGCTGTATTATAACGATGTTACTACATCTTATCATAGTTACTTTTTAGGTGCATTGAGATTGTAGCATTGGGGTAAATTCGTCATGAAATTTGCATACATATAGGTAGTCTTGAAACCAGAATAGGGCAGGGGCTAGTTTTCATCCTGGAATCAATGAAGTCCACGCGGACGGAGTCACGGGTTGTATCTAGTGACATTATAATATGTAAATATTTATTAAAATTGACGATATTGTACAGCATTTTATCGCTAGATGGCGCTGCCCAATACTGTAGTTACCTTTCTCTAGCTAGCCAATATGTCCTATTATTTTTCCATCAGACATCTTTTATTTCTTTTTGAACACAACTTGGTCCTGGTGAAGTCGTTTTATAGTCGTAATTACCAAAATTATTTAACTCCATCCTTCATACATTGCGCTAATAACAATAATTTTACTGCTTTTATCTACTATTAAAGTTCAAGGGACTTAAACACAAATAATCAACCAAGTCCTAAACAAAGGTTGTATTAGTATATATACAAAAGACACAAGGAGTACGGCTGTGTCTGAATAAACTGTGTAGGTACTCGACAAATATAATCTTGAGCGCTGCTTCCTGCGGCCACCAGGCGAGTGTTATCATTATAATTTTTAAGATGTAGTGTGGTACGTGTGATTAGATATTGCAGTATCTATACATACAAATCAATTGCTGCTTGTTAAAAAAATAAATCTCAAACCCAGAGCTGATTTTGATAAATTAGTTTTTGTACGTTTGAATGAGGACTTGTTACCTATTGTCAATCTAAACCATCCAGAAATCTGGTGGTTAAGAATTAGATAAACAATTGGACTAAGAGATGACCCTACAAACATGTACCGGGATATTTACTAATATAGCATAGCATCATGCCTGTATTCCCCGAAGGGGTAGGCAGAGGTGTATTACACACCCACGATTCGCCAGCTATGTTAAGTCCCACGTAATAGGGGGCAAGCCTATTGCCGTCTACCGGGCACATTTCCAAACCCCGGGCTGCTACTGAGATTTTTTTTGAATTTTTCTTGAGGAGCTACAGTACCGATCAGTTAAACTGAAACGAAAAGGGATGTAAGCCAAAACGATTTCGTCACTAACTTGGGAACACATTTAAAATTACGTAAAATTCTGATTAGAGTTTAGTGGTATCGTAATACACCACACGGGGCAATAGTATAGACAAACAACTCAATTCGATTATTGAGTTAATGGCGTTGTTAGACTTATAGCCACAATCGTTTGTAATCTTGGACCACAAGCTTTGGAATTTATTGTAACAGAGGAAGTGCCAGAGACTAATTCAAACATTATTAATATAATTACATACGCACTCGCGCTAGAGGTGTAGTTCAGAATTGAATTGTTGATAAATAGGTTATAATATTAAGCATCAAGTTCTTTAAGGACAACCCCTGCACTGAGGAATAATCCCTGTATCGCGGAGGACTTTATAAACTTAAATTGATAGATACAAAGTACGGACTCAAAACAAGCATTTGTGGATAACAAATAATTATATTGTCTTTGGATGTGAAGCTGCGGCTCTTAAGTTCCCTACGCAAATATTATTTATTTTATAAAAAATAAACCATTTAAAAATCGTTCTGAATCGATGAACGAGGATTAGCCACCATTTCTATCTCTCAGCTACTTGTAAATAAATATTTTTCTTATGAATAAATAGATTAGTTTTTTATTAAAAAACTTTATTTATTCAAGTACCTACTATTTATTGTTGAAGGGAATAAAATTTGTGGCTCTTTAAAAAATTTAAATCTTGTAAATTGTAATTTTTGACTCTTCCGACTCAAAAGTTTGCCGACCCCTGGGATAGATAAACAAAGTGGAGATTTTGTACAGAAAGTTTCTCATAAGGTTTTAACATTCTAACCAACGCTGCATATTTGTAGTCGCTACTTACATTAAATAAGCAGCGAGTTCTTTATAAGAGGATTAGCATTTACTGCTAGTTATAAATATACATCACGATACATGTACATTATACTGAATGGACATATGATTGTCAACTACCTAGGTACCTATGCTATCACTAGACTAACAAGGGAATAATAATTGTTAGGGATCCATTATGATGTCAAGAATTTACGTATTAACTTATCAGCTTTACACGTCTACCATCTAAGTCCACCCGTGATCATGAATGCTGTAAAGTATTCGAAATGTCGGGATAGTAGAAAATCAAGTAAACGCATAGATTCCGTAAACGTAGTTTTATTTCAAAATGTGTAACATTCGCGTAAATTTCAGAAAGTATTATATTAATGTGTTATCGAGATTAGCAGTCCTGAGCAATTGCCACGATGGCTGAATTGGCAAAGCACCTGGGACTGGGACGGTATCCAGAAGATGCAGGTTCAAATCCTGCTCGTGACTGTTATTGTCGATTTCACATTTTCACACTTTGTGTTTATTTGGTAGGAATCAATTTTATAAGTAGTACCTACATCATATTGCAGAGATTACACAGACTCAAGGAAATTATACGCAAGCAATAATCGTGATGTTATTCTTAAAAGAAAACTAAATTACCATAGCGCACATAATATCTAGACAACTTAAATACTTATATGCAATGCCGCACCTCAACACAAGATGGCGGTACTTAGTGAGTTAGTTAACGCGAAATATGCGTATGATTCTTCGCACGTGCAGCGGTGAATAGGGTTACATGCGCTATTATGCAGGCATGCGAAGACAACTGTACATTATATTTTATGCTTGTATTTACTTTAATTTTAGGGCTTACATTAAACACTATTTACAATATAAATTTATTTAAGTCTGGTGTTAGATCAGTTTTGTATCTGGGTTTTCGGAACACGTAATAAAATTAAAGCGACTGGGCAGTCTAGACAACACTGACCATATAAGAAAGAAATGTGTAGGAATTAAAAGAAAAAGAAATATCAAAAATTTACTTGGGGGTAAACTGTCCGTACAGGTTTACTCTAACATGTAGCCTGAGCACGAAATAATTGCGAAAAAGTATTCGTATCAACAATAAAATTTGTATGAGAATTGTGCAGTGCACAATAGGGGGTGCGTAAAATGAACTTTTTTGCTACGAATGATTTCGTATCGCGAACTTTGATTTGACGTACGGTAATCTAAATTTCGAAAGCTGGCTATCGAGCACTGTCCAAACTTTTTTCACTTAGAAATAAATGTTATAATGAGCCACTATATACATTTTGTTCTCATTTTAACTATAATGCAATAAAATGCATTAAAATTAAAATACGGCATAAGAATACCTAACTGTCACTGTCACTCGGAAAACATAAACAAACTTCGACAATGTCATGTATAGTTGTTCAAAAACCATACAATATTTGTTATATTATCATGGACTCGATACGTTTACGATACGAATTCGATAGTTTTTCGTGCTTGGGCCTCAGATGTCACAATTTGCGCGGAATACATATTATAATCAGCATTCGTATTCTTAAATTTATTAAGGTCTTTTCATTTATGGATTTGGCTTTGTAAACTCTTTTAACTACCCGAGTTCTGAAACATGTAAAATCAATTGAAAGACTTTTAATATAGAAAATTAAGGGAACACATTGTTTTTTATTCAGGAATAAGCGATGTTTATAATTAAGTAACGCCTTGAAATTCTGATAAGAAGAGAGATAAGATTTGTACTTGTTGATTTGATTTATGAGATAAAAGAACTTAAGTGAGGATTTTTCATTTAAGGTCTTTGTAATATTACAGATAATAATTTTAAATATTAACTGCCTGAAGTATGCTTTAAATATTCAAAGCTTATCACGAGTGTGAGTAACGAGCGAGTAAACAATAGCCATTGAACGAGAGACGTCGCGCCGTTCAAATTACACGCTTTGCGTCCGAGTCAACGCCATTCTTGTTTCGTGCCAGTCGCTCTGTTTACATTTACATGACATAGAGTTATGTTACAACTTGTCTTACATGCATAATTAAACGAGCTTTAGTAATAATATTGTTAGTCATGTTGCTTACTTAGAAGCAGGAGTCTATTGAAACAAAGTGTATAATACTTTGTTATGAAATACTTTATACAATATAAAGTGATATCGTAACCCTGTTTTAGACATTAATTTGTACATGGTAAGATTTATAAGTTATGGACACAGTATACACTACAATACATACAGCAACAGGATAAAACTACTGTCATCAGAGTACATACTAACAATGTAGGTTTTCCTTAGAGCAAAAGTAAACAGCTTTTTTTTTATTTTGAGCAGAAATCTATTTTCGCGTTACAGTGTTATTGAGGTTTTACGTAAAAAAAAAATTGTCGTCAGTCCGCTGTTTGGAAATTTGCCCGGTAGACGGCAATAGGCTCGCTCCCTTATTACATGGGCCTTAAACTTAGCTGGCGAAGCGTGTGTGTATAATACACCTCTCCCTACCACTTCGAGGGATACAGGCGTGATGTTATGTATGTATGTAGAATATTAGCTCTTCATAACTGATCTCTATAGCTTTAGCAGCCCTGACTCCGTTGATTGCATCTTCGAAAACCAAACATAAATCTGGTGTAGGTTTATCAGGATCCCTGTGATGCTTGTTTACTTTTAAATTATACTCTTCTTTGCTACAACTGGACGCAAGAGCTATAGGAACTCTTTTCTTGTGTAAATGTTCTATCAATTCCCTGGCTCCCGGCATTACTTTAATATCAGGAAACAACTGTTCAAATTGTTTTGTACATTCTTCCTGGAACTCTCCAATGGTCATGGGTATGTTTAAGTTAGATATTATTTCTTTGGCAGTCTCTTGAGATCGTAATCCCATTAGTCTTATTTGCAAATCCCATTTGTAGTCCTTACCATATTTTGAGACGATATTTTGGAAAGCAACTGGATAAAGGTCACCTAATATTAAACCGTCCATATCGAAAAGCACGTGAGTCACTCTTTGAAAAAATGTTTTCTTAATGGTGAACATAGACTTTGTCTTTTGAAAGCAAGGTGACTTATGTCTCTTCAGTCTATGGGCAAAGCAAAATATCAAATATTGGTATGTAACTAGCCCATAGACATAATATTACATTCACGATCTACCCTTTTTGCCTGTCGTAGACAAGAGGATCCTTTGTCTACGTTGCTTGTTGACTGACTGATACGAATAATGTACGAATATTAACAACACAATACCGTCGAGCTTACAGCTTAGACAGTTTGTTTTTGGGCACAGAATAACTAATAGTACTAACATACTTTGGCCCTTGTCTACGGTACTTATTGAATACAATAGAATAGTATATACGTATCTAAGACTCATACAACTTGTTAGTAGAAATTAAAAATATTATTAGTATATGGATGGATGATTTGATTATATAACTATGTCAGCTTTTGTCTATATTGTGACGGGCGAAGAATAATAGTTCGTCTAAAGGAATATTGATGTTTTTTTTTTAAATATTATCTGTAAACAAAGCTGTGTCCGTACATACTTACAAATATTATAAATGCAAAAGTGAGTTTGTTTATTTTATTGTACGCGCTCACGCTGCAACTTATATACTTCGCTTTTGATTAGACTTAAGAGCTGATATACGTAGTGTCCCCCTACTATATCGGGAATCTGAGATAGTAACTAAGAACTAGCTTTTACCTGCTGCAGAGCCGCATGCAAGGGCTAGTATATTATATAATTGTACGATTTCTATAATTGAAATAACATTATGAAAACGACGGGCCTCGTGGCGTAGTCGGTAGTGTAACCGACTTCAGTGCACGAGGTCGTGGGTCCGATTCCCACTCAGAACAATTATTTGTGTGATGAACACAGATATTTGTACTGTGTCTGAGTGCTTTCTATCTATATGTATGTATTTACAAAAAAATTAATAATATATGTATTATATCCGTAATCTGGTACCCATAGCACAAGCGTTAAGCTTAGTTTGGGACCAGAGGACGTTGTGTCAAATGTACGTGAATATTTATTATTACTTATGGTTTTATATTTTCATTTTTAAATAAAACAATAAAGCCTCTGGAGTTCCAGTATCACTGTAGAAAACTTAATAAATAATAAGTAGGAATAAAGTATTATAGTACCTATTAGATACGATTATCTCATTCGAACTTTATTTGCATTGTAAAAATCTAAAACTAGATATTATTATTTAAACAGTCTTGTCTAATTCATCGTTTACTAAAGATAAGCCATTCACATTCACCTCAAGTGCAATTTGTCCGACGCTGGACAGGTGTAAGCGTGATTTATGTGCGGTTTGATGCCCGGTGAGAGTAGTATGCGCAATTTTCACCAGCGGAAAGTTATACGTGATTCTCGTATAAATTAATGATGTTTGTTATATGTTATTCCAAGGAATACAATGAAAGTGAGATTAATTAATTCTAATTATCATAAAGCTGTAACAGAGCTATGTCTGTACATCCTTACTAATATAATAAATGCGACGAGTTTATTTGTTTGTTATACTTTCACGACGTAACGTGCTGAACCAATGATCATGAAATTTCGCACACATTCTCTGACGGACATATGCTATTTTTCAGCCCTGGTTCCCTGGGATAGCTATTTTTTATAGAGATAATTAATGTGACGTAGAGTGAAGTTATTTATATTCTGAACTCCACGCGGACCGAGTTGCGGGCAAAATCTAGTTAAATATTTGACGTCTAGTAAAAATTTTGTCGGTGTGGTGACGGACTAAGAATACAAGTGTCACCACCCCATTCTTTCCCACGGGTGTCGTATGAGGTGACTAAGGGAAATAAGCAATTATCACCCATTGCATTACTGGTGGTAGGGCTGGGTACAAAGTGAGAGTACTTATTTGCTACCGGACCCGAGCGGGTTGGTACCACCATCTCCTATGTGACCGGCCATGAAGCACATCGGTGTGTTTTGGTTGTAGCAGGAGATAGCCGTTAATTCTTTCATTTCATAGATGTGAAATGAAATGGTAAGCAGCGGCTTGACAATACTCTTAGTATAGTTGAGTCCATGAGCGACGGTTACCATTTACCATCAGGTGGGCCGTGGCTCGTCTGCCCCCATACACAATAAAAAAAAGACGGTATTAAACAATTTCATTCAAATATTTTTGTCTGTTTTTGTGTTTGCACATCACGCAAAAACTACTGAACGGATTTTGGTTTGATAGCTCTTGATTAGATTTAAAAATTGGTATACGTTTTGTCCCACTACTATGTCGGGAACCTGAGATATAACCTAAAAACTAGTTTATTATATGATCAATTGATATTAATGACATTTCGTATAGAATACACGTCAAAATCTGATTGTTTATACGCATTATACTTTGGAACGAGCGCCCTTCACATCGAAAAGGAAATCGGGTAATAACACAACTACACAACTACAATAGCCGGATGAGGTCTTGTGCGACTCGAGTTTCTCTTGCATGGTATTGTCTCCTGTAGCTGTCGTAAGAGTTGAGTAAGGAAGAATTACTTCCTTAACAGTTGCACATTCGAACAATTGGCAATGTCAAGCTAATTTCACTCGACCAGCATCCAACGGGTGACCTATATGCGACCGCGTTTTTGTGAGCCTCCAACCTCCTCGTCTGTTAATCGGTAGCTTCCCGACGTCAATTTACAGTGGTAGTCGTTTCATGTTGTCAGAATCTTAAACAAAAATCTGACTCCTGTTGTTTTAATGTCGTGTGTTATCTTGCTAGTCAGGTCGAGGAGGTCAAATAGGCAGTTACTCAGCGTGCCAACTACAACGGAATTTGGGATAAGACTATGAAGATGATGATGATTCGACACTTAAAAGTATTTCCTTTCTTTCTTTCTACGGCCGAAAAGGGAGGCGTCGTGTGGTGCATTTTATTTCGTAACCACATGTATTACAAATTCAGCATTATGTACATTCCTTAACTCTCTCCATTAATTATATTTTAAATGTTTACAATTTACAATATACCATTAATTTTAATAGAGCATTCCAGTTGTATAAACAGTTAACTAATTATACAACGAAACATTCATTTTTAAATTACGAATGAAGAAGCAATAATTACATTCATGTTAGAAAGCACGTAGGCATTTGTATGTTTTCTCTTTACGTGTTCATTAAAATATGTTTTCATCAACTCATCCATATCTAATAAAGACATACGTTGTAATATCTCTTTTTAAAGCTTCCATACCAGCGCCATCTATTGTCGAGTGGTAGAACTATCGTTTACTTTTATGTACTCTGAAAGCATGCTGGTTCTTTTGTGAAAGAACAGGAAAATGTAATTAACAGCAGTGATTAAAAATTATACAACAATAGAATAGGTCTATCCTATTGCGGCATCACCTTCACGAGGTTTACCTTCACGAGGCGCAACAGGAAGTCTTTCTTGTAATAGGTACAGCACATAAAGTTCTGCTAAATATTTTTTTTGGAACGATCACTGTTACAGTGGTTGGCATATGGGTTTCCTTTTAGCATCAGAGGGATTTAGACTGCAGTCCACCTAGCGGGTTGGCAGACTTCACAAGCCAACGAGATAGACGAAATCGGTCAGACATGCAGGTTTTTTATCACGTTGTTTTCATTCACCAAGCAGAGATAATTTGTAAACAAATGCCCACATAATTTCGAAAAATCCCGAAAAGTCAGAGGTGGTAAAAGTACGAGGAGCTCAAATACCATAATCTTTTGAGTCCTCGGTTAAAAAAATATTAGATCATGTAGGTAAAAACTAAACTTGACCTAGGACCATGCACAGACTCTACTTCAGACGGGGAATCGAACACATCCTATTAAATCAAATGTTTTAAAAGTCATGAGCTACCTACTTGCTTAAAACCAGTTTAAAATGAAAGCAAGATTTAGGACTAAAACTCAAATAATATACTTAAACACCTTTCTAGGCCTGAAGAGAAATCAATAGAAAAATATTGCCTGACTACCGCCTCTCCCATGGAACGAAGGAAAATGCTATTTATGCTGCCGAGTATGGAATGCCATCAGATACGGCAGGTCTACGAGTGAGGCACATAAATTACAGTGCCTCACCGCATACATGGAATGATGAGAGGCCATTTTAGAAAGTCCTTTTCCAGACAATTTATGTTTAAGTTAAAAAGATCTATGGACGTGTATCGTCTATGAGCTTCATTGTTGTATTCATTATAAGTATTTTTTCTACAATTTTTTATTGTTTATGGTAAGCAGTAACTACTGTTCGTGGACGCAGCAATATCAGGAGCATAAAGCAAAAAGAGAATATTAGTACGAGCGGGAATCGAACCTGGGTCCCTTCCTATCCGGGGAAGTGCTCTAATCCACTGAGCTACCGTACTACTTAGTGGTCATACCCAATTTCCTCATCACGTTTGTCTTAACGACCAACGCCATCTATCGGAACGCATTTACATGCATTCATTCAATATACTATGTTTAATTTTTCAATTAAAATTCTTACTATTTGATGGCGTGATTTTTTTTTATACATTACTAACGTTCTCTTTTTCCTCATTCACATATAATAATTTATATAGATACTCTAAAAAGTAGCTGAGTATGTCAAGTGCTAAAAATATAGATCGAAATGTAATAAAAAAATAATTAGGATGTTTTATACATATAATAAAACTCACTGAAAACCGTTTCACACTCCGTTGCGTGCTTATGAAGAATAAAGCGGACAAACGGACAGACGCACATAGCGGCTTTATACTATATAGGCACTCGTATAATGTATGTATAGGCATAAATATCTGTATATCCTTTGGCTTTCTATAAAAATAAAATATAGCAGAATATTCAGGTTAATAGCTTTATGAGCCATGTTTATTGATTAGTTTGACATAAATATTTAGATATTTTCATTATAGCATCGAAATATTAATATTTTTATAAGGTATTTAAATGAAAACTAAACTTTAAGATGGTTACCACAGAAAAGCCGCTAACATATAACGATAACTTCATATTTTATTACACTTATATGATAGCTACTAGCACTCTATTTTAAGTAGAAAGTAAAATAACGTTTATTAAATAAAAATGGAGTTCATACGTAGCATCAATAAATTTTCAAAATTATATCACTATGTTCCTATTTCCTTTCATTTTTATAGATACGAGTATATCATTTATTGATACTTAAAACAACTACTGGGATAGTACTAAATAGTCGAATGCATAACAAAGTACCTACCTAAATGTAGAGTAGAGGGAGTATTGAAAGCAGTTCTATAAAAATCTTAAAAAAAATATTAAACCTTTAGGGTTGATTGGTGTCATGGAATTTATAAGTACTAGGTATATAACTATTTCGCTTTTCATATTATTAATTATATAGCAAGGTAATGTTACTACGGGTGCTGAATAATTGTCAAGCCGCGCGTTATATAAATCCAAAGAAAAATAGGAACGGGCTACGGCAGAGTATTTGGTATTGTTGTCAGTTTTGTTCGGGAACTAAAAACAGAATTGGATTATTTCAAAGGTTTATGAAAAATCCATGTTCTTAAACGGACATCGACAACCCATAAATATGGCGTATCTATTTTTAGGTTAATTACTCCATATACAACGAAAACGTTATTTATTATGCTTCATAATTCAATAGACAATATGCTTCGCCGGCGAACGGCGAGTCACTGGCAGCCGCGTCGCACTTACCTCAAAACGAGAGCCATGTGCCGGTTAGTGACTTTACGTAGACGCCTACATCATAATATATACAGCATGTTTAATTATGATGATTTGTAGGTGTAACACGACCAAATATTAAAGGTTGTATTAATAGTAGTAGTAGTAGTAGTAGTCTGCCACGTGGGGCCGGCTTTAGAATTGTCCCACCCCTCTCCACCCATGGGAGTCGTAAGAGCCGACTGAGGGAATACCGGGGGAATGGGCAGCAACACTCCCTCGAGTATTAATAACATCCACTGCGATCGCCAACCCGCCTGCCAAGCGTGGCGATTACGGCACTACCCCCCATATGAGCGAAACACATGTTGCGTTGTTGTGTGGCGTTCTCTTGGGGAGGCCTATGTCCAGCAATGGACTTAAAAGGCTGATGGATGGATGGATGGATGGATTAATAGTAGTTAGTCAGAATATTTAAGTGTGTTGACTACCATTAAAACATTTTAGTTTTTTTTATATTTTTACATATTTTTTAGCATTTGACATCCTTAGCCATATGGGCGTCACCCATAAGAATGAAGGTGTTATCGGAATTCGCAGTCCCGAACAATTGTCACGATGGCTGAATTGACAAAGCAGGTGGGACGGTATTCCAGGAGATGCAGGTTCAAATCCTGCTCGTGACTGTTGTTTTCGATTTAACATTTTCACATTTTGTGTTAATTTTAGAATTTATTTAAAACGCTTAGCTGCGTAATGTAAGGTCTCATGAAAACAATTGTTCCTTATATAAACAAAAAAAGCTTATAAAAAAGGCATTATGCTTCACCACAATTTAATTTAATCCTTACTTATATTACAAGCGGGAGTAATGACATAGATCGCCAGGTTGGCATGCTGAGATGGCAATGGGCAGGCCACATCGCTCGACGAACCGATAACGGTTAGGGAAAAAAGGTACTCGAGTAGCAACCACGTATTGGACAGCATAGTTCGCCGGAAAATTCCTCACCATATGGATCGACAATCTGGTCAAAGCCGCAAGCAAGGAGCCGTTGGATGCAGACAGCACAAGACCAGTCGTTGTGGCGCTCTCTTGGAGAGGCCTATATCCAGCAGTGGACGTTAAAAGGCTGATGGATGGATGGATGGATGGATATTATAAATGAGAAGTCAGTTTCAGTTTGTCGCCTTTTCACACTGATACTACTGAACATCATGAAATTATGCATACATATAGTCTGGAACCCAGAAAAAGATCTATAAAAGGAAGACTAGATATTTAATATGCCGTATTATTCTAAAAGTCCACGTGGATGAAGCAGCGGGCAAAATCTAGATATAGACAAAGTAGAAATAGAACAAAATTTAATACATTGCTACGGTCTTTGAGTACTTCCGTAGAGCTTAGAGTCCTAAATGAAATTTGGGATGAAAACGGTATAAAAATAAAAATACAGACTAAATGAAAACCACCTTCATTATAATGGACTTTAAAAATAAATCATGAACCAAAAGTCAGACTACATACACTTTTCTCATGATGATGTCTGGATTTCCAATTCGGAGTGTCTGACGGTACTTCTTCGACGTCCAACCACGAGCCACAATAGGAAGAGTGCCGCGGCAAAGTAGTGTACCCATTCTGGCACCGACAACTCCACGGCGGCAGTAGTGCATCTACGCAATAAAAACTGTTGACGAACACGCTCGAAGAGCCAGATATGCTAATTGTGGTATCAATATTTGTTTACAGTGTAAAGTGTATATGTTTACATGTGTGCATGAGTTAGAAAACTGGCGTACGTACTCAGATGAGTTTCTACGCGCAGAACGAGCTGCATCAATAGATTTAGAAATAATTTATTTCCCGGCGAAAGTTAATCACCCTTATATTATATATCATAGGATGATTCACCATAATATTATTTTAAACTAAATTCTACCCACGGCTCTATTCATTGTCATGTCCTTTTCTGGGTTCCAGAATTTAGGTATATGAAATTTCATGATGATTAGTTACAGCGCCGAATTTTGTAACTACATTAAATAGGTTTTCTTTAGCATTTACTATTTCACGAAAAGTCATTTTCCATGGTTTTGCATGAACATCTGTATACAATGCAAAAATAACTTATCGCTTTCGATACATAGACCATCTCGCCTCTCAAAATCGGTCGTATTACAACTGCTGTGGTAAAAAACATCAACCTGTGCTGTTCTGAATCACAAAGGTGGGGGACAAGCGGAGTGGGGCAAATGAACCACTGTCTCTGTGGTATCGGTGTTACATAATAACCACACTTCCGCAAACTCCTCGCAGTAATCAGTAGGCGGGAGTTGATGTTGCAACATCAACGACTCTATACGCTTATATACACGCTTCGTTGAAAAATAAATAATCCTATTATTATTCAATATATTAAATGTGGCAGTTTATATGTTTGCATTTTTGTTACTCAATCACACAAAGACGGCAAAATACATTTGGATGATATTTGGCACACGGATAGTTTTTACGTGAGTTTACACATAGGATACTTCATATCCTGAATAAATGTTAGGTTCCTGTGGAATATATATTTTTAAATAGAGTTAATTAATATACCATACAGTAAAGAACAATTATATTATAGTGGCCTAATTCTGAAGTCCGCGCAGTAGTCGCGAGCAACAAAAAAAAAGTTTAAAGAACAAATTATTTGTGAATGTACAAAAAGAGTACTTTAGTGCGAGCGGGACCTTCTCTTTTTCCACATTTACTACACAGACTATGAGAGTGAGGGAACAGATAGTGCACTTCTGTGTGTGTGTGTGTGTGTGTCCACACGCTCGTGCATTATACTATCTTCTGATAACATGGCCCAACGCATACCTATCCTACTGAATGTGCGCCCTCTCAAGCCCTTGCCAAAGGTATAGAATTCAGACACAGAAATCAAAATGAATGATCAACGGAACGAAATAAACGTTTTTAGTATCAATCATGAAAATGGCGGCATCCCATCACGTCACGTTCCCGATAATGGGTGAAATGTGGGCAGGGGAAGGCTGTCTTGTTAGAAGTGGCAATCCATCGTCGATGCCTACCCCTCTAGGAAATAGGCGTGGTTCTATGTACTTATAAAATGAAAATAATGTTTATCATTCTTAGGAATCCTTAGTGGACCAGATATTACGACCCTTCGTAGTCCCGAGCAATTGTCAAGATGGCTGAATTAGCAAAGCATCTGGGACGGTATTCCAGGAGATGCAGGTTTCTAATCCTGCTTGTGACTGTTATTTTCGATTCACATTTTCACACTTTGTGTTTTATTTATTTACTACCCTCTTAGAGAAGATAGGCGTATAGAAATTGTAGATACTCTTACTGTTGAGTTTTGTATGGTGAACGAGAGGCCAAACCCCCTTCACATCCCCTCCCTGTTATCTTTAATGTCCAACACCTCATATTGCCTTCCTCGTATTATAAAAAAAAATCAAAACAAATTTTTAAGAAGGATAAATAATTTGAATTACGTAAGTCTACAGATGGGTTGGCGGCCTATTTAAAATAGCTAAATGATACATCTATCACATACATTCAAAAGGGAAATAAGTATGTAAGTAGTGTACAATTGTTGATATTTCATAAATCCTAAGTATTATACAGCTGTAACAGACCTGTAGGTACATTTAAGATATTTGAGAAAAAAAAATGACTGTATTATGGCTTACGCAAAAACTTCTAAACGGATTTTGATGCAACCTTATTAGACTTACAAACTGGTATACATCTTATCTCGCTACTATATCGGGAACCTGATATATAACATAAAAAATAGTTTTAGCAGCGGCGGCGCCGCAAGCAAAGGCTATTTTATAACAAATTCAATGGAGATAAATTATGCTTCACTGCCTACGATGACGTGTTCCAAATATAGCTCGTAAATATATTATTTATTATTGTTTTGAAAACGCTCAAGATAATAATTGCTTTAGCATTTTTTATGTAGGCTGTTATGAATTATTATGCTGAGAAAAGTTGTAAGGTATACTTACATATTAAAAACTAGATTTTGCCCGCGACTTTACCTGCGTGGACTTCAGAAGATAAATACGTGACCTTATGTATTATATCTATAAGTAGTATAAAATAAATTCATTGTCAGAGTCTGTTTCCCCGATAACTTCTTCAAAACCACGCAAAGAATTTTGAAACGGTATTCAATGAAGTCCTCGTTCGCGTGGTCTTCAGAATAGGGTCTTCAGGTCATTTAATACAAACACGTCACTCTAAGGCAAATTAATTATTTTCAAAATAACATGCTTTAGATACCGGCCTCCCGCCCGAATGCTCTAGGTTCGATTCCCACACAGGTCGTGTTGACCTGTATATGTGAGATTCACATATGGCTCTTCTGAGTCTGGGTGTACTTTGTGTCAAAAGAAGCTATGATGCTACAGGAACCGTCCAGTCGAAGAAGATTGTTCAAGAAGTAGTATTTTTCTGGGTTCCAGACTAAACATATGCGATATTTTATTATGAACCGTTCAGTACTTACGGCATGTAAACGTAAAAAGCACATTCGTTTTTTGTAAAAAAAAAAAGAAAATACCAACGTTTTATGTCTTTTGTTTTTATTAAGGCGGGAAAAATGTGCCTAACCGCAAACCTTGTCATTCGGGGCAACGAACACCTGATGATAAGTGGTAACCGTCACTCATGGACTCAACTATACCGAGAGTATTGCCAAGTCGCTGCGCACGACTTCATTTCTGAGATATGAAATGAAAGAATAAACGGCTATCTTCTGCTACAGCCAAAATACACTGACGTGCTTCATGACTGGTCACACAGAAGACGGTGGCACCGACCCGTTCGGGCCTGATAACAAGTGAGTACTCTCACTTGGTACTCAGACCACCAGTAATACAATGGGTGATAATTACTTACTTCCCTTAGTCGCCTTATACGACACCCGTGGGAAAGAATGGGGTGGACACGTGTATTCTTAGTCCGTCATCACACGGATGAAATTACTTCAGTGTTCCAAAGTTTTACACCTAAAAATATATTTACTGCTCTCTACTAAAAATGTTGCTAGTACTCTTATATTGAAATATTTCGGAATTTCCAAGATCTACAACTAGAGAAAGTTCCGAGAGACAAGTTGTAGTTATTTTATACCTATATATATATAGGTTTATACCTATAGGTTTTCTTTATTGGTAAATTGCGCGCGTGTGAAGTTAAACTGTGACGCTATTTAAAATAATAAAGGCTACATAAGATTTCTATGGTGCCACGATATATCTTGAATCGCTTATGTATCAGTAAGTGCAAAGACCCATTTACGTCTAACTCTTATCTGCAAGTACGTTATAACATCAATGAATTACTTGCTTAGATTTCTGCGAATGACTTCGTAAATGTCACCATTGGTTCCAATCCATCAAGATGTGTATCTTACTTTTTTAAATGTAAGCTTTCAAAAAGTGAAAACCCATGTGTATATCCGTTTTGGTCCATTAGCGTGGAACTAATGGCAATCAGCAAAAAAAATAGGTATAGTAGCTATTGTCTAAAATATCTATCTACCAAATCAAGCAGAATATACATTTTACTATGTGTATGTTATCAGGCTTCAATCAATAATGATTGTTGCTCGAAGTTATCAGCAAACTTATATTATGTTTTTTTGCGAAAATTTAAATTGTTATTGGCAAATTTTCACGACGAACGGGAAATATTATCCCACAGCAGAGTAACCTAATATCTGCGATAACACCATTATAAATAGAGAAAAGTTCTATACCTCCAAATCTATTTGAGGTACTGGCTACTACTCTAGTAATAATGTACTGGACGATACGTATAGAGTAATGGACTCTAATATTTTTCTTTAGGAATTTGAAAGAACTAAAACTAGAGAAAGTTTCAAGAGACAAACTCAAGTCAGGATGGTACCGTATCACATCGTAAGACTCTAACTGCAGAAACAGGCATTTCCCCGAGCAAAACTTGGCAAAATTAGATAGCGTACACACTTTATGAGTACCTTGTAAATGTACGAGTAGAAACCACTGGCAATAAAACATGTTTAATAATTGCACCAGATTTCGCTGATAGGCTAAGCAACATTGTACGAAATACTTCGATATAGCCTGAGAATTTATAAAGCTTGTCGAGAAGACACACATGCGTGGTCGAACAAATAATTAATGCTTGAACGTTACAGTCACTACAGTTGATATTTTAAACTGAACATGATATCTTGACAGTGATTTATGCATGCACACCTAACGGTGTCAACAAGTATGGATCCTTTTTATTGCTAAAGGTGGCGGACGAGTTATGGCCCACCTATTGGTAAGCGGTAACCGCCGCTCATGTATTCAATTTACGGTGAACGAATGGACCCGTTTCACCAGTTGCAACCAAAATACACCAATGTCACCGCCGGTCACACGGAAGACGATGTACTGACCCGGTCGAACTGGATAAGTGAGTACTCCCACTTGCCCTCAACACTACCCTCAGTAACGCAATAGGTGACAATTGCTCAGTTCCCTTAGTGGTCTCGTACGACACCAGCTGGAAGGAAGGGGTGGTGACATTTGTAGACTTAATCCGTCACTACATCAATGACGATCTATTCCAAAAACCAAAATGGATCGCATAACAGTGACACGTCATTTCCAATGACCATCAAAATATGCACGACTCAAAATTGTTGAACAATTAAGCAAGTGTTATTACCAACAATAATAACGACTATACGTTAAAAATCTTAATTGCTTTCCTACTTTTTTATAATCCATTATTTTATAGTTAACGATTATTTAGCTAGCGGCAATTTTGTATAGCGCGTATACTTTTTGTATTTGAATTAAATTATATCTTTTCAATCTTGAGGTTATTGTTGTGTTAAAAACGACAACCTTTTTTCATATATTAAATGATTTTACCAGATTATGTGATTATAATCTTGAATTCACTTTCAATTAGCAAGTGTTAATCGGAGTTTATAATATGTTCTGAAAGTGAAATTTATCCATTCATGTTAATTTTAAACAAATAAAAATATCTCACACATATTTTTTTATTAAGCTAACTGACGCGCCTTTTTGTAAAGCATATTATGTCAAGCAGTGATCTACACAAACCACTACAGAGAAGTGTGGCAATGGGCATTTCTCAGTGCCATTGGACTTGATGGGGCCAATTAAATCGATTATATTCAACACAAATTGAAACATGTTTGAAAGCATCAACATTTCGCAAATAGCATGGTATCGATTAATGTCCCGTTACTAAGAAATGATTGGTATAACTTTCTCAGATTAACAGCTAAACAGATAATCAAATTTTGTATCTAAATCTATATAGGCTTATTGTTCATGGCAGAATACACTTAGTTAAATATATATTACACCCTATTCATTTTCTGAAAACTAACACTTAAATGCTTGTTTACACTTAGTATAAAAAATACACGATATGAATATAAATCCTGAGCGGAGATAAAATCATTCAAACATACATACAGTTTCATAATAGTTTTAACTATGCTCATTTACAGGAAGGCTAGTAAAAATAGTAAAAAGTACTGTCCTATCAGACGATTTCATTATCACCAGAAATAGGGCCTCAGTAGAAATCACATTAATTACTTCTGTATACTCCAAAAAAAAACTAAAAACATAGCATCACGCCTGTATTCCCCGACCCCTTTAGGCAGAGGTGTATTACACACCCCACGATTCGCCAGCTATGTTTAAGTCTCACGTAATAGGGGGCGAGCCTATTGCCGTCTACCGGGCACATACATACCTACATCCAAAAAAACAAAGTAGTAATAGTTTTGTTTTAAATAGTTTGATAGTTTGTATTTATGCAGACTGAAACCAGTTTAACCAAGATAAGATGTTTTATCCGTCAAATAATAATAGAAACGTGAATAATAGTCTCTATAAAAAGAAAACTCGATCACGCCTACAAATATAATAATGGGAGGCTACGCAATAAATCACTAAGGAGTTTATAAAAAATAAAAGATTTAATGTAAACTTTTAAAAAGAGGTTTATTAAAACAGTTCGTATACGTTCTAAAAACCGAGTATGCATTTCAAACACAATTCTCATGAAAACCAGGGCCTTGATTCTCTATGAGACGTAAAATTATGCACGTACGTTATGACGTAAAATATTACGTTTTTGTTTTGATATCTATAAATATCAAATATTGGATAATTATGTACTATCTCTACGTACGAGGAGATAGTTTTAAAACTAAAATCTATCTGTCATTGTTTTAATGTCACGTCATATGTCACAGTGTATAAGTAGTATCTCTTAGTAGTCTGTGCACTTTGTTGTGAATTTTACTCATAAATATAGTAACGTATAGATCACCAAAGCGTGTGAGCGAGAAGAAAATCTTATACGGCAACATAGCAAGATGGAAGAGGAAAGCAAATCTAATGTCATTGTAACCCATTTGAATGACAGGTATTCTACAGTCTTCTAGCTTGAAATTAGCTTCGCAGTTTTTTGATTTATTTGTGTTATAAATCTTGTTTATTATATGATTATAACTATTAAATACAGTGGTTGTTTGTTCCGTGAGTGCCTGTGATGTAAATCATGCAAACAATCCTGATAATTGCATGTTTCACAGGTAAGTTCTCAGGATGTTATCACAACTTAAATGCTTTTATTTTAGGTCATAATTACTGATATTTTCCGTTTCAGTTACAAATTAATTTTAATTTCATTGTTACTGTTTATATTTTATATAGAAATATGTCGCATTGTTACATATTCGCAAGATTTTAGTACAAAAGTTTTTAGGTACATATACACTAGGGCTTGAGTTTATCGACAAGGTATTTGTCGATATTTATCCTAACTGTTTGGAACATTTTCTCCTAACACATTAATGGAAAAATGCAATAAAAGTTTTACAGCAGATATTGTCAGTCAAGTCAATTTAGTTAATTTAAAAATTAGGTACCTATAAGTAGGTTTATGTTGCTAAAAACTGAGTGTATAATTCCCTTATAAAATGCATACTTAATATCGTTGACTGACGTTGCTGGTGAAATAAATATCCCATCCATCCATCAACCTTTCAACGTCCACTGCTGGACATAGGCCTCCCCAAGAGAACGCCACAACTTGCGGTCCCGTCATGGGGGATAATGCCGTAATCGCCACGCTTGGCAGGCGTGTTGGCGATCGCAGTGGATGTTGTTAATACTCGAGGGAGTGCTGCTGCCCACTCCCTCGGTATTCCCTTAGTCGGCTCTTACGACTCCCGTGAGTAGAGAGGGGTGGGACAATTCTAAAGCCGGCCCCATACGACACCGATGGTGAAATAAATAAAAACGAATTAATTATGTTTGTTTTAATTTATTATGTCTGTTTTGTTTCATTAGTTGAATATCATTATTTGAATGAGTGAGTTCGTTAAAGAAACTGATTTGTTTTATTATTTTATCGATAGTCAGTCTAACTCATAAAACTTACATCACTATCCAACGCACACATTGACAAATCAAAATTGGTTACGCGTTATCGAGCTGTCCGGTGATCTATACGTTATACTATATCTATGATTTTACTTTATAATAACCCATCAATAAAATTGTTTATTTAATTGAATATAAGTAAGTTGCTTTCACAAACTAACAAGAAAAAAGAAAGTAATAATAATATGTAAAATAATAAGCTCAACACTATAAACTTATCAAGAGAAGAAAAATTCAGGAAACTGTTCATTGTCGGATTCAATAAGATCGCCACAGAAGAATTTATTATTACGAGTATAACAATAATACACATTGCTCCTTCCTTTGATAATCTATTTGAATTAAGTACGGGGCATTGGCAACGTTTTTAGAACGCTATCATAACTATTAATCAAGAACTGAATTATCACATACGGATGAATTCTTTCTCAGTCTTGATAACAATGTGGTGTATTATGTATGCGAAATACAATCTATTAACGATAGTATTAGTGTAGTAGCACTACATTTATGAAAGTTTCAAAAATCCTATAAAATGAAAGCATCCTACTAACCTAACCACGGCCCGAACGCGCATGAATGAAAAGTAGGTACCTACGAACGAAATGGCGTAAGCTACCTACGCCTTTGTACTGTTGTAGTCTAAAAAAACCACGAATTGATATTTTAAAAATGTCGATCTTCCCTTCATACTTTTAAGGGCTTATGACATTCTAACATGCTGTAGTTGTATTTCATGTAATTTTTTACTATTAGTTATCATAATTAACCAGCATAAATAAAATTAAATAATAGGTAGGTGCCTACCTACTTACTAATATTTATACTAGTGTGAACTACAACATTTAAAAGATTGAAATCAACTTATTTACAAATTACACTGACTAATTACCTCTACAAAATAATTAAAATGTACCTTTTAGCGATATCGCAGTAATTGTTCAAAATGCCCACCGTTTTTTTCTAAGCACAAGTTAGCACGTTTTTTACAAATAATTTTTTCAACTATGAAGGGTAGGTACTTTTGGACAAAGGTGGCCTCTGCCTCTGCCGTGGCTAGGAAGACGGAATTATCCGTGGTCGATTAACCTTTGATATCCATCCATCCATCTATCAGCCTTTCATCGTCCACTGTTAGACATAGGCCTCCCCAAAATGGGGGTTTTACCATAATCGCCACGCTTGGCAGGCGGGTTGGCGATCGCAGTGGATGTTTTTAGTACACAGGGGAACGCTGCTGCCCGGTCCCCCGATAATCCCTTAGCCGGCTTTTACGACTCCCATAGGAAGAGATGGGGTGAAGCTATTCTTGGTGCCGGCCCCACACGGCACCTTTGATATGTATTCAAAATCAAAGTAGTGCTCGGTATTTGTGGATCTTGAGCGCGTCGGTGAAGAGATTGCAGATGTTGTGATTCTGCGTACATTCGCCTTGCACTATCTAAACTGTCACCAGACACGATGTAACATCGCACCATTGCTAAATACTCTACATTGCTATAGTTGTACATGTTTACTTTATCACACAGCGAAAGCGGCACGTTAGCGTAAATAATGCAAATAGGGGTTGGGACCTTGCAAGTTGCAACTTGTGGGAAGAGGCAAGAGGCCCAGTGGGTGACGCAAATACGCTTTCATTGAACTGCCTGGAGATATTTAGATATTTTTATATATATTTTTAGCATTTGACATGCTAAGCACTAGGTATACATTAAACACAAAGTGAAAAATGTGAAATCGAAAATAACAGTCAGGAGCAGGATTTGAACCTGCATCTTCTGGATACCGTCCAGATGCTTTACCAATTCAGCTATCCTGACAATTGCTCCTGACTGCTAATTTCGATAACACATCATACTTAACGTCTTTGGGTGACGCATCACATTTTTCACTTTGTGTTTAATGTATAGTGCTTAGCATGTCAAATGCTAAAAATATATATAAAAATATCTAAATATTTAAAGGGTTTGCGTCATTATTAGGTAAAATCTTAATTGTAAAATTAAGTTTACCTGGTCGGTATAATGTATGAAAATACGTCCGACAGATGGCGCAGGCGTCACCCAAAGACGTTAAGTATGATGTGTTATCGAAATTAGCAGTCAGGAGCAATTGTCAGGATAGCTGAATTGGTAAAGCATCTGGACGGTATCCAGAAGATGCAGGTTCAAATCCTGCTCCTGACTGTTATTTTCGATTTCACATTTTTCACTTTGTGTTTAATGCCTGGAGATAGTTTTTTTGTAGAAATCATTCATATTGGGCGCGCGCGTGTACTAATGTGACAATGCTTACGACTTTTATTTTATTTTTTGTTTTTCTTTATTTGTGTTTAACGTGTAAATATGAAAATACAATGTAAATTAGGAGTTTATATTGGTAGATTAATTTCAGAAGTCAGTAAAAAAAATAAATAACTATGCCTTAGGTTTCTATATCACTTACCTATCATCCCCTTCATTTTTCAAGACGGAGAAAAAAGTCACGGTTATATAATAACAAATGCAAAAGTAAAATTCACAGTCATATTGTAAGATACTTCATCGATATCAACGGCAAAATTGCGGCGGCTATTGCTTAATACAAGGACTTAATTTAATAAAATGGATATAATTTTAGTAGACGTGTTGTAAGATGTTGTTGTGAACGTATTAGTGCCTTCTTGCCTGTGTGATGTTTCCAATCAGTGACTTGCTTAACTTTTGTTTGTGAGACTTCATAGGTACTAATTAAGTTATACTTATTTATACAAATAAATAAACGATTATTACTTTTCTGCATACTTTATTTTATCATTTTTATTTATAAGAACACAAGAGGAGTTTGCCTACTATTATACACACGTCTAATACTTGATCTAAATACAGATTTAATAATGTCATAGGTACATGGAATAGTTTATTAAATATCATATTACATCGACATTTTGTAAGAGTTGGTAACAATGTTCGGTTTATATCCAAGACATGAGTCGCAGTTATTGTTTCTCCCAAATAACCTAACAAGCACTATTTTATCAATAAGTATGTGCATTGTAAAGTTATTATTATATGTACAATTGACATTATATGTACAATTGATATTATATGTACCTATAATAAAATTGTAAGTTGTAATACTAAGAAGATAGAATTTACTCTCGTTCTCGTAATAAATAACAAATGACCTTTAATACCTAAATATTACCTTATTGATTCTGAAAATGTATGCCTAAAAAGTAAATAGTAAATAGGTAAAGTATTAGCGGGTAGCGATTTTAATGGTATTATAAACCATTAAAATCACTAGGTTTCTGAACTTTAGCTTATTTTGCCAGGTACAGAAACTTGTAGTCATTTCACCCACAAAAGTATAATAACAATGGTAAACGTAACTACAAACGCGCTAGCATGAAACACGTTAGATTGACAGTTTAGAACAGCTTCAAAACCGACCTAGCCACGTTATGAAACTTGATACTTTGCATAGTGAATACAAATTTAGACGACTTCCACGTAGACATCGTCAACTCGCCACGTAACGTGCTTCTTTAATCATAGCAAATCAGGGCCCTGTACATATAGTGGACGTGTTGAGGAAGCGAGAGATATATGCAAGAATAGAGCCTCTTTACACTGTGTCCTCTTTGCCTACCCCGCAAGGGAAATGGCATGATAAGTTAGTTAGTTAGTTTATAGTGTGTCCACTACTGGGTGTCCCCAGTTTTCATTTTCAAACGCAGCTCTTGGATGGCGTAAATAGTAACTATAGAATACAATGTCTTATTATGAAGCAGCTAGCATTATCATGATTTATTGCTAAATAATTTTATCTATAAAGCGCAAAGTCAAGCCTATAAAGCTTAAAGTAAGCGCAAGTCTATAAAGCTTAAAGTAAGTAATTTATCACATCAACACAAATCTTCATTGCATAATCAAACATAAATATATTTCAGGCTTGACATACTTTGGGGTGCGGGTCGGGATACCTCCGCGTTGGTGCACCCCGGGCAACGCCGGCACTCAAGTGCCGGCGGCTGAATCCCGGCAGGGGACGGGTCTCCGCGTGTCCCTCTGATTAGCAGAGGGCACAGTGGATAGGCCATACGTCCGCCGTGGAGGGTCGGCGGGACCACAGTGGCCCCCCCGACCCTGGGGTGGGGACAGCGGGGTCAGTGACCCCCCCCCGTCCCCGGAGGCGGGGCTTTCAGCCCAAGTGGCGACGGGCTCACTGCTTGCAGTGGGCCGAACGTCTGCCAAGGAGGGCTAGCGGGGCCATAGTGGCCCTCCCGGCCCTGGGAGACGGAGACGGGGCTTTTCAGCCTGAGGGGCGACGGGCTCACTGCTTGCTTTGCAAGCGGTGGGCACGGTCTGATGCAGACCACCGTTCGGCCCGACCCGTAATCCTGAACGGACAGGACCGGGGGTCTTCAGACCGCGGGGAAGAAAACCCCTATAAAAAATTACCCCAATCTAAGCTCTGCCGCCCGGCGAGGGATGAATGGCTGGAGGGTATCCAGTCGCGAGGGTGGCACCCTATAGTCGAA
Source organism: Leucoma salicis (assembly GCA_948253155.1). Taxonomy (NCBI): domain Eukaryota; kingdom Metazoa; phylum Arthropoda; class Insecta; order Lepidoptera; family Erebidae; genus Leucoma; species Leucoma salicis. Next base: position 6,988,676 of record OX411822.1, on the reverse strand, counting down.
GGACTCAAAACTTAAATATGGCGGACGTTAAAAACACCAGTATACCTCCGGAGGGTACCGGACGCAACGCGTCCGGAGAATCCCTCACAGGGCCGAGTACCAAGACCGGCCCTGTCAGCCCCGCGTATCGGAGGGGGGCAACCAACGCCGAAGATAAGGAGATGGAAGGGAGGAGGAAGAAGAAGGGGAAGACCCGTGGGAAGAAACCCACACCTGCGGGTAGTGCTGCCATGGGTGGCGGCTCTACCGCCGACATGGATTCGTCCGACGGTGGCAACACGTCTGCCAAAGTGCCGAGCGCCTGCGTGCCGAAGCCTTCGAAGCCTAAGCAGGGCCCGGCCACACCGAAAGATCAACCAGCCGAGTCGACGAAGCAGCCAGCTGCATCGGTCGAGCAGCCAGCGCGTCTCCGGAAGCGCCCGATTTCGGAGAAGAGGAGCGCGTCATCTGAGTCGGAGGGCAGCTCTACAGAGATGCCCCCGCCGGGAAGGCCGGGAAGGTCGGCCAAGAGGGGCCGAGGCGCTACCAGGCGTATGGCAACCCGAGCCTCAACCCTAGCGGATGAGGCCATACTGCAGGGTTTGGGAGTGGGGCTTTCGGTGGAGGAGAAGGTAACCCTCCTCACATCGAAGCTCCGTGAAGATCCTCCGGAGACGGATGGTCCGCCCACGGTGGACCAGATTGCCCAGAAGGTTTCGGATGCCCTGGCCGTCGTTCTAACGGTGGCTAATGGGTCGCGGAGCCTTCGGGGCAGTCTCGCGGAGGCCCTCAATAGCGCTACGAAAGTAGCCTATGGAGCGATGGAGTCTCTCCGGCGGTACTCGGTGCCGGGGGAGACTGGGAAGCTGGAGGCGCCCTGCCGCTGCAGGTGCCTCGAAGCGGAGGTGGCAGAGCCCCGTAAGGAGCTCACCGGCCGGCGAGTCAAGCCAAGCCTCGCCAAGGCCGGGCCGGAAACCTCTGCCTCAACGGCGGGCATGGGGCCTCCCGCCCCTGGTCTCCTTACAGAGGAGCAGATGCGCCAAGTCATCGATCGCATTAGTGCCATCTATGACCCGCGCATCGACTCCTTGAGCACTAGGGTGCCGCCGGAGCCAAGACTCCGTCCAGCTCTGGCCGCGGACAAGAAGGCCGCGCCGCCTTCGGCCCCAACGCCGCTTCCCTGCCAGGGTGGCCGCGTGGGCACTTATTCCGCGGCTGCGGCTGCTACGCCGCCCAAGGGGCAGGGCAAAGCCGCCAAGGCAAGCAGGCCTAAGACGGCGCAGAAGGCTGGGCAACGCTCCAAAGGCCAGCCCAAGGAGCAGTTCCCTCCCCTTCCGCGTGCTGACCAGCCCTCTCGGGCCCAAGCAAACATATCCCGGGATTCTCAAGTCCCACCACCCGCCACGTCCGGCCCTGCACCCTCTGACGAGGGCTGGCAGACTGTGGACGGCGGGAGGAAGAAGTCCCGGGGTAAAAAGAAGAGGGGATCTGCGGCTGGGGCTGCTGCCCAAGCCCAGGAGCCTATAGCCGTGCCGGGGGACAAGCCCGGCTCCAAAAAGAAGCCGCGTAAGCGCAAGCTTCAGACGCCGAAAACGGCAGCGGTGGTGATCACCATGCTGCCGGAGGCGGAAGCAGGCCTGAGCTACCAGGCCATTTTGAGGAAGGCCCGGGCGGAAATCGACGTCTCCGACCTCGGAGGCGTTGCCGCTCGGACCCGCCAAGCCCGGACAGGGGCTCGAATCCTCGAGTTCCCTGGCGTGGAGGGTCCCAAAATGGCCGACACGATAGCCACGAGGCTGCGAGGTCTGTTCGGTGAAGGCAGTGGAGTCCGCATTGCCAGACCGGTGAAGTGCGCTGAACTGCGCATTTCCGGTCTGGACGACTCGGTGACGGCTGAGGACGTCCGGGAGGCTATTGCCTCGAAAACCGGATGCTCGGATGCCGTCAGAGTGGGCTCCATTAGGACCGGGCCCGGCGGTGTGGGTACCGTCTGGGTGAGTTGCCCTGTCGCGTCGGCTAAAATCTTGGCTGACGCAGGCAGGCTCCTCGTGGGCTGGAGTTCCGCGCGGGTTGCCGTGCTGGAGCCCCGACCTGCGAGGTGCTATAAGTGCATGGCGGTTGGACACACCCGACCGACGTGCACTAACTGCTTTGATTGCGGCGGTCTTTGTTTCCGCTGCGGTCAGGCAGGGCATAAGGCGGCAACTTGCACCGCCCCCCCTCACTGCCCCGCGTGTGCTGCAGGCAATAGACCTGCGAAGCACTACATGGGGCGGGAGGGGTGTAGACCTCCAGCCACCACAGGGCCAAAAAAGGGGGGGAACAGCCAATCGGCCCCGGCTGTCCCCCCTAGCGCGGCTTCGCCGCCGTCCCGGGTGGAGGAGGATATGGTTACGGCTTAACGTTCAACCGTAACGCTGTCCTCCTCCAGGCGAATCTCAACCACTCCGCCAGGGCGCAGGATCTTCTCCTGCAAACCATGGTGGAGCGGTTGATTGGTGTAGCCGTAGCTGCGGAGCCTTATTGCGTTCCTGACCGCCCTAACTGGGCGGGCAGCTGCGATGGCTCCGTGGCAATCATCAGCTCCACGGCGCTTCGTTCCCCGCCCTTGTCGATCAGAGACAGGGGTACCGGATACGTCGCGGTCGACTGGGGGGGAGTTACGCTGTACGGCGTGTACTTCTCCCCCAATCGGAGTCTGGCTGATTTCGGGGTCTGGCTTAACAGCCTAGAGACCTCGTTGCGGCGCTTGGCACCTAGCCGCGTCCTGGTTGTGGGGGACTTCAACGCCAAATCCACGGCGTGGGGGTCCCCTGCGACCAATGCTCGCGGGGCGGCGGTTGTTGAGTGGGCGGCGTCGACGGGCCTCTGTTTATTAAACAGAGGCTCCGTCAACACGTGCGTGCGGCGACGGGGCGGGTCGATAGTGGACCTTTCGTTCGCTAGCCCTGACGTCGCAGCACGTGTGGGGAACTGGTATGTTCTGGAGGAGGTTGAGACCTTGTCCGACCATCGGTATATCCGGATTGAGGTCTCCCGGTCCCTCCAGGGCCCCAGTAGGGGTCACGCGGCGCGCAGAACTTCCGCGTTCCCGCGGTGGGCTGTGGGTAGGCTGGATAGGGACCTACTGGCGGAGGCAGCCATCGTTCAATCGTGGCTGTCCTCACCGGCCCGGACTGAGGAGGTAGACGTTGAGGCTTACCGATTTCGCGCTGCGGTCACGCAGGTGTGCGACTCGGCCATACCCCGTATGCGACGTCCTCCTCCGAGGAAAGGGCTCTACTGGTGGTCCCAGGAGCTGGCGGACCTCCGTGCAGCGTGCATTCGTGCCCGGAGGTCCTACACCCGCAGTCGGCGGCGCAACCGCGATGGGGAGCGGGAGGACCGGCTGTACGAGGCATACCGCACTTCGCGGGCCGAGTTCAAGCTGGCCATCTGTCGCGCCAAAACAGAGAAAAGGCAGGAGATGCTGGACGGTCTCAATCGTGACCCCTGGGGTCGCCCGTACCGTGCGGCGCTGAACAAGCTCCGCACCCAGGGCCCTCCCCTCACAGAGACCCTTCAGCCCGGCCTCCTCACCGAGGTGGTCGAGGGCTTATTCCCACGACGGGTGGAGCACGCGCCCCCGGTCATGGCACCGCCAGATAGCGACCGGGAGGCTGACTTAAGTGTACCACCCATCACTGCGTCGGAAATGGGGGCGGCTGTTGCGCGAATTCGTTCCAAGAACACCGCCCCCGGCCCGGACGGGATACCTGCCCGGGCTCTGGCCCTGGCTCTGGACCACCTGGAGCCTCGCCTCAGGGGACTGTTCGACGCGTGCCTGGTGTCCGGACGGTTCCCTGACTGCTGGAAGGAGGGGAGGCTGGTACTCCTGCCGAAGCCGGGACGAACGCCGGATTCGGTCGGGGCCTTCAGGCCCATCGTGCTGCTGGATGAGGCGGGTAAGATGCTGGAGAGAATCCTCGCTGCCCGCATTGTCCAGCACCTGCGCGACGTCGGGCCCGACTTGTCGGACGCCCAGTTCGGTTTTCGAGCTGGTCGTTCGACAGTCAGCGCGATCATGCGTCTGAGGGCCGTGGCCGCGGCGGTCGTCAACGGCGGAGAAGTGCTGTTGGCGGTGTCGCTTGACATCGCCAACGCATTTAATAGTCTGCCATTCAGCTGCATCAGGGAGGCGCTCCGGTATCACGGGGTGCCTGTATACCTGAGGCGGCTGGTGGCGGACTATCTAGAGGGCCGCAGCGTCGTCTATGAGAGCCGCATAGGGGACGTTGTGAGGAGACCCATGTCGTGCGGTGTCCCACAGGGTTCGGTCCTGGGGCCGCTCCTGTGGGACATCGGTTACGACTGGGTGTTGCGCTGTCGGCTCCCCCCCGGGCTGGCGGTCATCTGCTATGCGGATGACACGCTGGTCGTGGCCCGGGGTGGAAACTTCGAGGAAGCGGCGTTCCTAGCCACCTTAGGGACCTCGGAGGTGGTCAGGAGGATCGGGGCGCTGGGGCTTAGGGTGGCCCTGGACAAGTCGGAGGCCCTACTTTTCCATGGGCCCCGACGTCGGCCACCTGCTGGCGCCTCAATCACAGTGGACGGGGTCCAGATTGGGGTGCAGGCCCAGATTAAGTATCTGGGCCTGGTGCTGGACGGGCGGTGGCGCTTTCGCGAGCACTTCCGCCAACTGTCCCCGAGGCTAATCGGCGCAGCGTCCGCCCTTGCACGGCTCATGCCGAATATGGGCGGACCCAACAATGCGTGCCGACGGCTTTACGCGGGGGTGGTCCGGTCTATGGCGCTGTACGGCGCACCCGTGTGGGCGGGGTCCCTGGACGCACTGAACAGGGCTCTTCTGTGGAGACCACAGAGAGTCGTTGCGTCCAGGGTCATACGTGGATACCGCACGGTGTCGACGGAGGCGGCCTGCGCGTTGGCCGGAATCCCCCCGTGGGACTTGGAGGCGGAAGTGCTCGCTGAAGTGTATCGGCGGGCGTCACAAGAGCGGGAGGGGGGCGGACGCCCCCTACCCAGAGAGGTGGCCAGGTGGCAGGGCGACGCCCGCCGAGCTGCCATGGCGAGATGGAGGGCACGGTTGGAGGCGCCCCGGGCTGGTCTTTGGACTGTAGGGGCGCTCCAGCCAGTGCTGGAGGAGTGGGCGGGGCGACGGCATGGAGTCCTTACCTTCCGACTCGTGCAGATGTTGTCGGGGCATGGTTGCTTCGGCAGATATCTGCACATAGTCGCAAGGAGGGAAGCGACTCCGGGCTGTCACCACTGCGGCTGTGACGAGGACACGGCGCGGCACACGCTCGAGTCGTGCCCGGCTTGGGCCGAGCAGCGCCGTGAACTCGTCGCGGAAATAGGGAGGGACCTCTCGCTGCCGAGCGTCGTCAGAGCGATGCTTGGCAGTGACAGGAATTGGGCCGCGGTCGCTGCCTTCTGCGAGGAGGTTATCTCGCGGAAGGAAGCGGCGGAGAGGGCTAGGGAGGAGGATTCTTCCGCTGACCCAAACCGCCGCCAGCGACCGGGGCGGCGCAGGCGCAGATACTTGCGCCTCATGCCGCCCTAGCTGAGGCTGCGGGTGGATGGACCGGGGAACGTCCGCCACCCGCAAGGCCTCCCGCGAAGGTGCGACGCTCCATGTGCGGATGCGTCGCTCAGTAGAGGGTACCCGAAAGGGTAAGCCGCCGGCGGACCACCGAAGGAATGTAACATAGTTCCAGTGGCCCGCCAACAAAGGCGGAGAGACGGCACACGGCGGGCTTCTTTAGTGGGTGAGGGCCCCACACTACCCTGTTCGTTGCCCCGAACGACGGGGTGTGCGGTTAGGAACATTTTTTCCCGCCATAACAAAAAAAAAAAAAAAAAAGGCTTGACATACTTTATAGGCTCAGAAATAATTCTTTATTTTGCAAAGACTTCACGAGTCTACTCGTATACTCTAAAATATGTACAAATATTTTGAATTCGCATTGTGCAGGCACGCATTTTTTTTCTACTAACGATGACTTGTCAATTTTAACAATGCCAAAGGTACAAAAGTTTCGGCTACTCTTTAGGAATCGGAACTATAACAGTCGATATTGCTCTACTCCAGCAATAGCGATGATAATGAGGCGGATCATTTGAGGTCCACTCTTCGGCATTAAACCCTAATGCATCCGGGAATGGCTCCCGACTTAACTTCTCCCTCCTTTCTTACCAGAACTTTGCTCCAGTGAAGGCACTAAATTAAATATTCAAATGAAGAAATTCGACAATAATTAGAAAAGTCACACATTAATTTATCGCTATGCAAAAATAGCTATCCCAAAGAAATCATGACGATTGGTTCAGTAGTTACGACGTGAAAGCGTAACGAACCAACAAATAAACTAACACACTCCTTTTCGCATTTATAATATAAGTACGGATTAGCTATTGCACACGGCTCCGCGCGAAAGGTAAAACCTAGTTTTTTTAGGATATATCTCAGGTTCCCGATAACTAAGTATCTAGTAACAGGATAAAAGCGTAAGTACGATGTTACTCAGTTTTTTTTTATTCCAAAAGCTTTCAAAGAAAGAGTTTCATCAATCCATTAGTTATCCATTATTTGAGAATAAATGACTGTATTAGGCTATACAGGGTGCCTGAACACATAATTTTTTCAAAGATTTTTTGTCTATCTATTAATCTATTTGTACGTTCGCGCATAACGCGAAAACTACTGAACGGATTTTCATGCACCTTTTTCTTTATAGCTTTTGATTAAACTTGAAACATGGTACACATTTTATCCCGCCAGGTACTATATCGGGATCCTAAGATATAATCTATAACTAGCTTTTGGCTGCGGCAGAGCCGCGGGCAGAGGCTAGTTACGGCTAGTATATCGTAATATATTTATGGCGAGAATATTTGTAACCTTAATATCGTATTCCGAAAGATTTACAATTCTATAAATATTGTCATTATACATTAATTTATTAATGCCGTAAAACTTTATAACCTCTTTTGTCGTAACGTTAACCATACACGAACTTTCTTGAGTTAATAATTATTTTCAATAAGTCTACGAAACGTGAGCATTTATCAGTACCTTCAGGTTAGCCATCGCTTGCCTGTCTCCAAAATTCTTATGAAAGACAAGAAAGAACAATCATGATTTTGTGAGATGCTCTTAAATACAAATTTAATGAATTGTAATCATGGCTGTAGTAGTATTTCATACAAAAGGGAATATATAATTTAATATGTTTTTATTTCACGTATACTACGTGTATAAACATAGGATAACCTATATCTATATTTATTATGTATATATAATAATTGTATGTTATTCAATCATCTATAATTATGTTTTTGTTCTTAGTGCATGTTAGTGATTACACCTTACTTGATCGTAAGTGGCAGTCTAATCCTAGCTCATCAAGCTATGAATATGCTTATTAAGATTTAAGTGTTGCTTTACGGACAACTAAATCACTAATAGACGGGACATCCTATTGTTTTGCCACTTTGGTCTTATTAGGAGTGGTAACACTAAACTTTCATATTGTAGCGCTCTTGTAGCTCGAAACATTATTACAACCAAGTAAATTAATTATTACAATTAATATTCATACCAAATACTCGACTACCAATACATCCGACAGATGACGCAGCCGTCACCCATGACGTTAAGAAGGAATGTGTTATCCAGATTCACAGTCCTGAAGTCACGATAGCTGAATTGGCATAAGCATCTGACACGATATCCGAAGAGAAAAACGTTCAAATCCTGCTCGTCACTGTTATCGGAAACTTCACAATTTCGCACTTTGTGTTAATTTAAATGGCTAAGCATGTATTTTTTTTAATAATATAAAAACAATCATCAAGTTTTGTATCGATACATATGTATGCAAATATGAGAAGCCCAGAAAAGGGTTTAAGATACTTTTCTCTCTCTTAACTGCCTCTGTGGTGCGGCGGTAGTGTAAGCGACTGCTGATCATGAGGTCTCGGGTTCGATCCCGGGTCGGGCAGACATATTGAGATTTTTCGTAAAAAAAAAAAATCTCAGTAGCAGCGCGGAGTTTGGAAATGTGCCCGGTAGACGTCAATAGGCTCGCCCCCTATTACGTGGGACTTAAACATAGCTGTGCGTGTCGTGGGTGTGTAATACACCTCTGCCTACCCCTTTGGGGGAAATGTTATGTTGTTTTTCATCTCGGAATAATGAATGGTTTCCGTGGGAAAGCTATTAGTAGATAGAGATAATAATTAATGTGCTCTACAGTGATGTATTCATATTAGGAAGACCGCGCGGACGTAATAGCGGGATGAATCTAGTCAAAAAAATCTTTAGTATACCACTACGCCGGCTTTAGAATTGTCCCACCCCTCTCCACCCACGGGAGTTGTAAGAGCCGACTGAGGGAATACCGGGGGAGTGGGTACCAGCACTCCCTCGAGTAACAACAACATCTACTGCGATCGCCAACCCGCCTGCCAAGCGTGGCGATTACGGCACTATCCCCCCATATGAGCGCACAGGACGCTCGTTGTGACGTTCTCTTGGGGCGCCTATGTCCAGCCGTGGACGTCGAAAGGCTGATGGATGGATACCACTACGCAGTTTTTAGATCACACATCGAATGTGTTTACATAACAACCTTTCATGAATTGGAACGACTCTCTACAAATATATAAAGTTGGAGCCATATACTAAATGCAAACTTATTTGAAGTTTTCTGTTTGTATTATTACCGTGCGAGGGCGTGATATTTGAACACACATAAAAGCGATGGCATAGTTAATTTATCCATCCATCCATCAGCCTTTTATCGTCCACTGCTGGACATAGGCCTCCCCAAAATGGGGGTTTTACCATAATCGCCACGCTTGGTAGGCGGGTTGGCGATCGCAGTGGATGTTTTTAGTACACGGTGAAACGCTGCTGCCCGGTCCCCCGGTAATCCCTTAGTCGGTTTTTACGACTCCCATAGGAAGAGACGGAGTGGAGCTATTCTTGGTGCCGACCCCACACGGCGAAGTTAATTTAATTATAAATTATTCTAATGAACAATACTATAATCATAGGAGTCGCCTGTGGTGATCTTTAAATGATGAATGATTTAAAACGATGAAATTTCATTTATAAAATAATTTAACACCTCATGTTAAAAATCCTATCGTTTTTAACATGAGGTTCACTACGGGGGTGGCAAACAAGCATACGTCCCTACCTGATGGTAAACGGTAACCATAGGCTATAGACACTAGCAACGACAGAGGCATTACTAGCGCGTTTACCATCTCCAAGGAAAGGAATAGGTGGAGAGACAGGATAATAAGGAGAGGATATTTTCCGGCCCCCGGTGCTCTCCTTAACTATACGAAACTCAGCGGTAGGGGTACCGTTGTTGCCATACCACTAGAACAAAAAGCGAAATTTTGTGAATATTAAGGATGTTTAGATGTGGTAAGCCGCCGGCGGACCACTGAAGTAACCAACACAGAACCAGTGGTCCGTCAACACAGGCGGAGAGACGGCACACGTCGGGTTTCTTTAGTGGGTGAAGGCCCCACACTGCCCTGTTCGTTGCCCCGAACGAGGGGGTGTGCGGTTAGGTACATTTTATCCCGCCTAAACAAAAAAGGCACGTTTAGATGTTTCTTCATGAATCACGCCTAAACGACTGAGCGCATTTAGATAAAATTTGGCAAGGACATTTATGAGATTCTGGATTTATATTTTTGCTATATAGGTAATTAGCTGTTTCCCGCAGCTTCGCTCGCGCATATACTTATAGGATATTGAAATAGGAACGATTTCGTTAAAAAATACTGTCTCAAGGACATTTATGAGATTCTGGATTTATATTTGTATTGTGCTATATAGGTAATTATAGCTACTTTTGCCATAAACTACATAAACATATTGACTTTTGAAGTGTACGCAAACAAAGTCGCGGGCAGAAACTATTTAGTTATAAGTAATTAAGGTTAAAAGCTTCTACTTGTAATTTTAATTGATAGTAAAGTAAACAATGTAATTTTATTGCCGGCTTGTCTAACAAGTAGTGGGTAAAAGCGATGTTAGGTGTCTGTAAATTTTATGCATAGATACATACTCGTATACGTTATAATTATTTTATGTACTCATTTGCGATAAAGTTGGATAATTAATGCTCACTTTTCAGTAAGTAATTTTGTAGTCTGAAGGCTAAAAATATATATTTGTGAAGTATCACTGAGTAACTACTTACTTTCTTAACATCAAATCATCGCCCTTGCGGGATAGGCAGAGAGAACAGAGTGTTAAAATGCTCTATTCTTGCATACATCTCTCGCTTCCTCAGCATTCATAACTCTCTTCATACACGCTCACCGGTTTCGGAGACTCCTGACTCCACCTTCCTTCAATACATGACCGATTTGGTTTAGGTAAGTTAGTCTCGATCTCCCCCTATACATACATCTTGGGTAGTCGCTCATTACTACATTACTGAGTAACTAAGTACTTATTAATTGAGAGCTCAGAGATTCCTGCGATTACTAAATTTAAGAGTATAAGCAGTTTTTGATATTTTATATATTTTTTTAGCGATTGAAATGACATTATGACTTATTAGCCATATAAATTAGCACAAAGTGTGAAAATGTGAAATCGAAAATAACAGTCACGAGCAGGATTTGAACCTGCATCTCCTGGAATACCGTCCCAGATGCAGGCGTCACCCAATACGTTAAGAATGAATGTGTTATCAAAATTCACAGTTCCGAGCAATTGTTACGATGGCGGAATTGCCAAAGTATCTGAGACGGTATTCCAGGAGCTGCAGGTTCAAATCCTGCTCGTGACTGTTATTTTCGATTTCACATTTTCACACTTTCTGTTAATTAATATCGATTGTCTCAGATATGCGTGACAACTAACGTGCTCAGAGAAAATTTTATTGATCTGTCCGACATACTCGTATCAGTTTCCTTACAATATAGCCACCGCAAGCGATTTTACACGACATACTCTGCAGCTCATTTGATTCGTGGGCCCGAACCCAAGGGCTCTGTGGCTACTTTCTAATTTACAGTTAAATGTCCTATTGCTGTACAAGAACTTCCTTTACAAAAGGAGGGGAATTGGTATTCCGCAACACTGTATTGGGGGGGGGGGGATATAATTATGTATATGTGATGTTCTGCCTGCTTGATTTTTATAACATGTTTTCACGTGCGGAATAGATTTTTGGTAGTCTATACTATTATAAATCTGTAACGGAGATATTTAAGATATTTGAGAAAAAATAACTGTAATAGGCTATATAGGCGTGTCTAAACACAAAACGATTTTTTTTTTAGATTTTTTGTCTGTTTATCTGTTTGCTCGTTCGCGCGTCACGCAAAAACTACTGAACGAATTCTGATGCAACTTTTTTATTTGATAGCTCTTGATTAGATTTAAAAACTGGTATAGGTACATTTTATAAACATAGCATCAGGCCTGTATTCCCCGAAGGGGTAGGCAGAGGTGTATTGCACACCCACGATTCGCCAGCTATGTTTAAGTCCCATGTAATAAGGGGCGAGCCTATTGACGTCCCGAGTACATTTCCAAACTCCGGGCTGCTACTGAGAATTTTTCCTTTTTTTACGAAAAATCTTAATACCACCACCCGACCCGAGGATCGAACCCGAAACCTCATGATCAGCAGTCGCTTACACTACCGCTGCACAGAGGCAGTTACATTTTATCCCGATACTATACTAGGAACATGAGATATAACGTACAAAAGGCTAATAACATATATTCCTATTATTCTGCGTCTGTATGCGGACAGTATCTACAAAAATCCTTCTAGATTATTGCCCTTTTATACTACAAGGATGTCAAACATACCATATTGCCGCCTGGTGGGAAGCGTTTACCGTAAACGCCAGTAACGACAGAGGTATTTTATATTAGTATATTATCTATGGACAGAGGCATCAATCGCGCATTGCCAAACCCAAGTAAAAGGATGGGAAGTGTTGAGGAAACATGATAAAAACGAGACCAGGAGGTGTACAGTCAATTAGTAAGCAGCTATTTGCTTATTCTACAATTACAATATGTGTTTTAAAATCAAATGTTAGTAATAAAATTAATGTTATTAGAGTTTAGCACTTAAATACGCAAATTATACTTCGCGCACGCAAATTGACAATAGTATGCGGTAACCTAGCAACGGTAAGTTTATTACAATCCTGTAACCTTGCAACAATATGTTTATTGAAGTGAAAGCTTCATACATGCGACAGAAATAATATCTATACATAATATTATTTCTTATAAATATTTATATAGATATTATATAATGACGTTTACCACATCAGCCTTCAAGTATAGAAATTCCATAGTCTTTGTTTATGGCGTATTGAGATTGCCATTAAAGTGTGGGCTCAAATGACGCTCCACAAATTCATATGTAGGTAAAAGTAGCGTTGTGTTCCTAAATCTGCGATGACATTGTAGTGAGTCGTTCTAAATTGCGGTCAAATATACTGGTTCTATTGGTTTTCTAAATAGCCTTAGTCCTCACCAGGAAATTATAGGTATTTGGTATCATTTTATAAGCAACATTATTCTATGTATTTATTTATATTTATTATTAAAAGCAATTATAGTTTTAACTTATGAACTAGAACACAGCCCCCAAAATTGCACATACAGTTTGACTGTGGAATGAACCTTATTATAGTAATTATTTTAATTATATTTAAGCTATGAAGTGTACAACAAACATAATAAAAATATATAATATTATATGACGGGCCTCGTGGCGTAGTCGGTATTGTAACTGACTTCCATGTACGAGGGTTCGATTCCCACTCAGGATAATTATTTACACAGATATTTGTACTGCGTCTGGATGTTTTCTATCTATTATATGTATGTTACAAAAAAAAAGAGTAATATATGTATTATATCCGTAATCTAGTACCCATAGCACACAAGCGTTAAGCTTTGGCACCAGAGGACGTTGTGTGAAATGTCCATGAATATGCATTATTATTACTATTAAATCTATACTATTATAAAACTGTAATAATGCCGTGTGGGACCGGCTTTAGAATTGTCCCATCCCTCTCCACCCATGGGAGTCGTAAGAGCCGACTGAGGGAATACCGAGGGAGTGGGCAGCAGCACTCCTTCGAGTATTAACAACATCCACTGCGATCACCAACCCTCCTGCTAAGCGTGATTACGGCACTATCCCCCATTCTTGGGGAGGCCTATGTCCAGCAGTCGACTTTAAAAGGCTGATGGATGGATGGATGATAAAACTGTAACAGAGCTGTGTCTGTACATTCAAGATATTTGAGAAAAAAATACTGTAATAGGCTATATAGGCGTGTCTAAACACAAAACAATTTTTTTTAGAATTTTTGTCTGTTTATCTGTTTGTTTGTTCGCGCATCACACAAAAACTACAGGACTGATTTTGATGCAACTTTTTTTATTTGAAAGGCCTTGATTAGACTTTAAAATTGGTAGACATTTTATCCCGCTACTATATCGGGAACCTGAGATATAACCGAAGAACTAGCTAGTAATAATATATAACTAACTTAAGGTAAGTTCTGCATCAGGCATCTTTTTAATTTTTTCTTAAATTTATTTGTAATTTTCGTAACTAATATATTTGGGTAAACTATTGAAATTTACCCGAGGTCATTGTCCTCTTATTATATTCGTTATTAACGTAAGAAAATAAGGATTTATTTTTGAAACTACTGTTGTTATTAATAAGCAGGAAATATTTATTTTTAATACTAACTGGTAGCACTTTACATAATATATATTAAATAACCTATTGTAATTATCTTTATATCTATTTTTAGTTTTATTTTTGACCAGCAGTTTTATAAATCGTCTTTGGATTTTCCAGTTTATCAATGTAAGATTTAAATGCGAGTCCATAACACTGAAGACCATAATCCAGTATGGATTCAACTAATGAAACATACCTTTTTTTTTTGTTGAGGCGGAAAAAAAGTTTTTAACCGCACACTCCGTATTTCGGGGCAACGAACAGGGTAGTATGGGGCCCTCACCCACTAAATAAACCCGCCGTGTGCTATGTCTCCGCCTTTGTTGGCGGGTCACTGGAACCATATTACATTACTTCAGAGGTTATGATTTAGCTAATGACGAAAATAGACCCATGGTCTAAAAATGTAGCGCTTCTCTTAAATTTAATATTTAGAATCCTCTAATCTATGAAGAGGTACTTTAATAATTGACTAGTTTAACAAAATTTTTCATAATACTAAATTTTGTGCCCGGTAGACGTCAATAGGCCCCCTATTACGTGGGACTTAAACATAGCTGGCGAATCGTGGGTGTGTAATACACCACCATACACACCTCTGCCTACCCCTTCGGGGAATACAGGCGTGATGCTATGCTACTAAATTTAAATACAATAAAGTTTTTCCGATCCTGAATGTTGCATACCTATACTTAAAACCGACACGTGCATACATACAAGTAATTAGCAAAGTATTAAGATCTAAAGGCCATAAATGTGATATGTGTGAGAAGTATCCGAGATGCTAATAACACGAATGTAACTATTTAAGTAGTAAAATTAATTATAATACAATATTTAAATATTCTCATAGTTATACCATTTACTGAGACGATGAAAATACGATCATTTCACAAACAATCTTTAAATTATAGGTGACATTTAAAGTATGTGTTTAACCTCAATATTACTGGTGAAATCATTGCGTAATTGTACATTATTATAATCACCTACCCACTCTCACTGGCATTATGTGTCACCTTTACTTAAAGAAATGACCTAAAGATTTCTGGTCTCATTTCTGACAGGCTGTCAAGCCTATTCAATGCCAAAAATCCAGCGATTCTAGAGTATTTTTGGTAAAGTGCTTTTTTTTATGAAGCCTCTAATCGTATCGATGAAATGTAACGAATTACTCATACTCGTAGGACTAATTGTTTTATAACTGATATGAAATTTTATATTATAGCTGTTATTCCTAATCATCACTGTATTGGTTTTATCGTATGATTGCCGAGGATATATAGGTCAAAAACGTAAAAATATTACGAAATTTCAACGTTCACCCATTTCTTTTAATGTATCGACTTACGAAATTCTATTATTCATATGAGATATAAAAAAAAACGCCACAAGTGGGGCTTGGACCTGCAATCTTTTGGAATTCGTTCCAATTGACCTTTCAATCGAACTGAATCTAAAAAAATCCAGCTTTCTACGTCAAGAATAATTTAAATTAAATATGAGCGCTTATCAGAATTTTTTATTGCGTATGGTGGCTGACGAGCCCCGGCCCACCTTATTGATGGTAAGTGGTAACCGTTGCTCATGGACTCATCTATAGCGAGAGTATTATCAAGCCACTCACTATATCATTTCGCAGATATGAATTGAAAGAATAAACGGCTTTCTTTTGCTATAACATCATCATCACCCTTCATGGCCGGTCACACGGGAGACGGTGGCACCAACCCGCGCGGGCCCGATAATAAGTGAGTACTCTTACTTGGTACTCTACCACCAGTACTGCAATGGATGATAATTGCTTACTTCCCTTAGTCGCCTCATACGACACCTGTAGGAATAAATAGGGTGGTGACACATGTATACTTAGTCCGTCACCACATGGATAAAAGACCGACTTTAAAAGAATTTAAAAGAATGAAATCATAATATAGGTAGTAATTGTTAGCCACAATCAACGAATATGTCAATTACAATGTGAGTTACGCATATTATTATAATAGATACCTACCTGTTCGTTCACCCATCACACAAAAACTATTGAACAGATTTTTTAAAAACTGGTACACATTTTATCCCGCTACTATATCAGGAACCTGAGATATAGCCTAAGAACTAGCTTTTAGCTGCGGTGGAGTCGCGGGCAATGACTAGTATATAAATAAAAACAACATAGGTACAAGATTTTTATGATTGATTGACAGCTTCGAAAATTGCATTACCGTTTCTATAGGATGAGTTGAACGTGGATAATCTTTGTCTTGCCCAGAAGATTTTTAAACAGACCATTATGCGTGATGAATATAATCAACAAATTAAAAATTACGTTTACAATTAACTTTGATGAATCCGTTGAAGATATCTTTTAATGTAGGTATCGGTGTGGAATAATCTACACAATTGTGTATGTTTGTAATGTCTAAATATCAGCTTTTTACTGCATGTGAAAATATATAGGTACCCAACAAAATACCATTATCATTATAACATTTAACGGGTCTATGCGCGCATTAAACTTCTCAAAATACCAAAATAATAACAAAAAATAAATCTTATTCTGGTAGGTATAATTCGTTCTTTGGTAACTAGCGCCTTAATTCCCTCTTAAGTATGAATCCTTTCTAATTTAAAATCGTTCCAAAATCATTTTTTGAATATATATTTTTTATACTACCCGGGTACTATATAGTCCACCTGATAGTCACCGGCTACCGAAGCCTATAGCCGCTTGCAATATACTCATCACTCGCGCATAGTCAAGTCCTAATAATGGGGGTGGATATGAAAGATAATAAGGAAATATTAAGAAGGTTTATAAATTAATTTAATTGTGTT
The DNA here is from genome assembly GCA_948253155.1 of Leucoma salicis. NCBI lineage: Eukaryota > Metazoa > Arthropoda > Insecta > Lepidoptera > Erebidae > Leucoma > Leucoma salicis. The sequence goes on along the minus strand of OX411822.1, from coordinate 6,972,084 downwards.
ATTTAGATATTTTTATATATATTTTTAGCACTTGACATGCTTAGCACTATACATTAAATACAAAGTGAAAAATGTGAGATCGATAATAACAGTCACGAGCAGGATTTGAACCACTAAAATATTTATAGGGTTTGAACCACCTACATATTTATAGGGTTTGCGTCATTATTAGGTAAAAATCTTAATTGTAAAATTAAGTTTACTTGGTTGGTATAATGTATGAAAATGCTTCCGACAGATGGCGCAGGCGTCATCACCCAAAGACGTTAAGTATGAATATGTTATCGAAATTAGCAGTCAAGAGCAATTGTCACGATGGCTGAATTGGCAAAGCATCTGGACGGTATCCAGGAGATGCAGGTTCAAATCCTGCTCGCAACTGTTAATTTCGATTTCACTTTTTTCACTTTGTGTTTAATTGTGTTATTTATTTTATTTAACTATCACGCAATGATAGCCTAGCGGTAAAACCAAATGGCTGAAAAAATAATGGTATAGCGTTCGATCTCCAGTCCAAGATCAAGACCTCGTATGGCACACCCCTCTGAATTATCGATATTTTTCGAATGATGTGTGTATTTGTGAACAAATTTTCATTGCTCGGTGAAAGGAACCTGCAAGCCTGAGATACTTTCTCGACAATTGGCGATGTCTGCCAACCGGCACAGGGCCGGCGTGAAATACCACGACCTAAATCCCTCTCACTATGAGAGGAGATCCGTGCCCAATAGTGGGATAGAAAAGGGGTTGACAAAAAATATAAAAATAAAAGGATTCGGGTTTTTGGATTAATGGCATTACACATAACAGTTAAATTTTTTTTTTGCGTATGATGGCAGCCGAGCCACGGCCCACCTGATAGTTAATGGTAACCGTCGCTCATGGACTCAACTATATCGAGAGTATTGTCAAGCCGCTGCTTACCATCTCACATAAATGAAATGAAAAAAATAACGGCTATCTCCTGCTACAACCAAAACACACCGATGTGCTTCATGGCCGGTCACACAGGAGATGGTGGTACCAACCCGCTCGCGCCCGATAGCAAGTACTCCCACTTAGTACCCAGCCCTACCACCAGTAATGCAATGGGTGATAATTGCTTAGTTCCCTTAGTCGCCTCAAACGACAGCCGTGGGAAAGAATGGGGTGGTGACATTTGTATTCTTAGTCCGTCACCACACGGGACGTACTAACACAAAGTGCGAAAAAATGTGCAAAGCATATCAAATGCTTAAAAAATATATAATTAACTCTATAATTACTTATAATTATAACTCATTAGGAAGATCAAACAGTGACCCATTTATTGTAGTTTTAAATTAAATTAATTTATAAGGTTCTTGAGTTTCGTGAGTGAGATACGCTGAGTTGTGAGAGCGTGAAATGACACCGTATGAATTATTTTTTGTTGTATCCTTACTAATATTATAAACGTGCAAGTGAGTTTGCTTGTTACTGTGAGATTAATGTGCCGTAGAGTTTTTTTTTATACTACATACATGGGTGCCGAATAAACACACGGTCTACCTGATGATAAGCGCAGCCTATAGACGCTAGCAACACCAGAGGTATCACTAGCGCGTCGCGTCCAGGGAAAGGGATACTCCTATCCCTGGATATGAAGGCTAACAAGAAAGTATAGGTAAGGTAAGGTAGGATACTAAGGAAAGGATAGGAAGGATAATAAGGAGAGGATAGGGAGAGGGCTTGGGCCTCCGGTGCTCTCACTCACCATACGAAACAGGCTGGCGTAAGTACCGTTGCTACACGCTGATCTTTTGTGAGAGGATAGTACTTGCTCTCGTGCTAGGATAAGCAAGGCTCTATCACTAGAAAAATAATATAATTCTAATATTCATATTTGTGAAATCCACGCGGACGGAGTCGCGGGCAGAATATAGCAATCGACAACATTGCAAGTCCCGCCATATTACTAAGTAAACACCTAATACGAAGTACAAATTATTTGTGAATGAGGAAAAACAGATTTTTAGTACAAGCGGGAATCGAACCCACGTCCCTCATAATCCGGGGAAGTGCTCTAAGCCACTGAGCTACCATACCAATCTTTCGATCATCCCAATCTCAGCACACTTGTCTTTACGATCAACGCCATCTATCGGAATGCATTTACATGCATTAATCCAATATAGTAAGTTTAATTTTGCAATTAAAATTCATACTATTTGATAGCACGATTTTTTAAACATTTTTGATCTATATTTTTTAAAAACGGCGTTGGTCGTAAAGACAAATGTGATGAGATTGGGATGATCGAAAGATTGGTACGGTAGCTGAATGGCTTAGAGCACTTCCCCGGATTGGATGGGACGTGGGTTCGATTCCCGCTCGTACTAAAAAATCTCTTTTTCCTCATTCACAAATAATTTGTACTTTAAAAGTAGCTGAGCATGACAAATGCTAAAAAATATAGATCAAAAACACCTAATACGAAGTTTAGAAGCGCGTTTAATGACATCACGACATTGTTCCATATCGCCAACAATGTTGTTAATATCTTTGTTTAAAAAGAAAAACACACAGTTCCTATATAGTAACTAAAGATTTCTTATATCGTATTCAAGTGAAAAGTAAACTAAAATTACCACAGAGTCACACACATGCCTCACTTTCCAAACAAAACACTTTACGGCGGTGGCCCCAGTTTCTCTCGGGTCGCACGAATATTTCTCCAGTAAACTGGGCCCGTTGATGTTTGTTTAGATAAGAAAATCTGTGATAGTACCGTATTGTTAACATACGTGACTTTTGAAAATACTCAAGATTGAAGCCCTGTAGTACTTTACCAAAGATTTACAAACTACAAACTTGTATAATTTAGTGTTCACTCTCGTTTACAAATAAATGCCAAATTTAATCCGTGTGGTGAAGGACTAAGAATACAAGTATCACCACCCTATTCTTTCCCACGGATGTCGTACGAGGCGACTAAGAGTAATAAGGTAGGGCTGGGTACCAAGTGGGTGTACTGACTTGCTATCGGGCACGAGCGGCTTGGTAATTTTTTGAACTCCTGCTAAACCGTTGAACAAATATTGACGAAATTTTTTGTGTGTTTGTGTAAAATACCGGAATGGTTTAGATTCACATTTGGACTGGGGGTAGGTGACGCCACGATAGGATTTCAGGATCTTTTCTTCAATTTATTTGTGTATGTTTGGGTAAGTACCGGGATGGTTTTAAATTACTCCATCCAAACGAAACGCCAATGTTCGGATAGGACAACGTCTGTCAGGTCCGCTAGTCTTTATATATAGAAGAATAACTACCTAAGTGATTGACTGACATATGAATGCAGAGCGCAAACTCCGAACGTTAAAATTTACATTTAGGTTTCTTTGATACTGTAAGTGAGCACTAAGAAATGACTTTTCTCAAATCCTGTCCAAAATGGATTATTTGAAGAAAGTTAATGAACGTCTAAAGTTTGGTTTTCTTTGTAATTGTTGGTTTTCTTTGTAATACCCCCCGGTATTACAAAGAAAAAATGTAAAAATAAATAAATATTCACGGACATTTCACACAACGTCCTCTGGTCCCAAACTAAGCTAACGCTTGTGCTACGGGTACCAGATTACGGATATACTTAATACATATATTACTCTTTTTTTGTAATGATAGATAGAAAACACCCATACGCAGTGCAATTATCTGTGTTCATCAGACAAATGTCCTGAGTGGGAATCGAACCCACGACCTAGTGCACGGAAGTCGGTTACAATACAGACTACGCCACGAGGCCCGTCAAACATATCATGTGACATAAAAAGACAGGTAATATGACATCGAGATGAAGCGAGCGAAACCTCTCTCGCACGTTCGTTGACGCTGGACGTGGACCGTATTCGCTCGCTATCATTGTTTCTACGTAATGCACTTGTAATAAAATAAATGTTTATTTATAGAATGTATTTTTATAATCTGTTATGACATTCCACTGAATATTTTGGTAATAATAAATAATATACCTACCAGGTAAAATATATGAATTAACCTATGACTATATTCATATTCATATTCATTTATTTTCGCATTCCACAATGTATATATTAGGTGGTAACATAATGATAAAAGAGTAACAATTATGGACCCTGTTGGGCACAGCGAAAAGTAGAAAAGAGGATGACGTAAAAGGTATTTTTGGTAACTATTCGTATTGTTTATTGCTATTATATTATTTTTTGTTAATATATATATTTATTATTTATTTTAAATATTATTATCATTATATATATTATTTATGTAAGTAAATGATACTTATATATTTTAATTATGTTTATTATATATTGTATTATAATTTAATTACATAAGATATATTTTATTATATTGAAGACAATAAATTATATAACTCGTTATTAAATGTATATGTAAAGAATCCGTGTTAAGATCGTTCATATGTAAATAACCTAAGCAAGATAATACAACAAATTAATTTTTACGTAGGTGAAATAATCTTCAGCAAATTTTCAGTTTTCTTGCGCCCGGTCGGAGAAACATTATAAGTTGTTTAACGATATTTGAAGTCTGTTCTGCAATACTACACACCAGCACGAACGATCCAATTTCTATCTACCGTACCTATTTTAAAAGGAAACCTATACGGCGCGATTTCGTCCATCATGGACATACATTTTAGTCCACACTGATTCTGCGTCTATTAGGATCTCCTATTACTCGTATTAACACATTTTTTCCTTATCTGTTAAAGTAACTAAATATTAAGTTTCACCGAACTTCTGAATAATTTATTTTACACGCCCATTGAGAATCATTTACAATACAATAATTTCACAATTTTGACTTCGAAGCCTGATGATCAACACTTCACAGGTCATCCATATAACTAACTAAATTCTACCCACGGCTTCATCTGCGTGGACATAATCGCGTGGAATTTAAATACATACAGTCTACGGCACATACAATTATCTGTATTCACACTAGTAACAAAGTATTTTTACTTTTCTTGGCTGGGCTACATGTATGTAAAATTTCATGGAGTTACGGCGTAAAAGCGTAACAAACAAACCAATAGACAAACCAATTTTTGCTTTTCTAATATTGGTAAGGGTAACCATTGAATTCTTTATCCTGCTATACTTCAAGACATTTTAGTTTTTTTATAAGTAAGATTGTATAGTAGAACCGGAGTTTGCAAAATCCAATCTTTGATTTAACCATTAAAGGTTCTCATAATTTTTTATTTTATTTATTTTTATTCATAGACTCATAGGGGTAGGCAGAGACAACGGATTTCCACTTGCCACGATCCTTGCTCATGTTTTGGGCCTCATTCACTGTCATTGTATTCCGCATACATGCACGTCGGTTATGACCTGACCTTTCTCGAGAACTTCTCTGATTTGATCAGAGAACGTTCGACGAAGACTACTCCTCCCAACTGCACCATTTACACACGCCATATGTATCTTTTTTGTTATTCTGCTTTCATTCATCCTCTCTACGTGTCCAAACCATCTTAACATTCCTTTCTCAATCTTTATCACTATATCTTCTTTTACACCACATCGTTCTCTCACTACACTGTTTCTTACTTTATCTTTCAAAGTTATACCACACATACTTCTTAGAGCTCTCATCCCCACTGCATTTATTCTACTCTTGTTCTTCTTCTACCATACCCAATTTTTATTCAACAATACCACACTAAAGTTTTTATTAAAAAAAAAACGTTTATCCATTAGATCCCCTCCCCATAATAACCAAAAATCTTAAACTCGTTAATGTAGCTGTAGTTTTCATCCCAATTATGATATTTGCAACTTCAAAAGGCAAAAACTTTCATAGAAAATATCCACTCACATTTTCTTCTCTTAAAATTTAACATTTCCTAAAATACTTTATAAGCGAAAGTTTACATTATAAAACCACTCTTAATATCTAGACTATGTAGTTTTTCGCTGAGCATTGAAAATCAGCCAGGAATTTTTATTTTTTTTAAATAGATTGGGAATTTTGATTAAAAAAAGTAAGCTCTGATATGACGCTCATGTCTCACAATATCAAATATTTTAATTAAAACAGCCACTTTTATCAATGTGAATCAGTTTAGACTTGTACCAGGGCGGCATAAATACAATGTAATATCCCTCTTTAATCCAGGTAAAAACATTCTTGTTAGATGTTATACCGTAGAAAACCATCGCAATGTATGCCAACCGGTGCTTTGGAAAGCACGCTCAGATCCAACCTTTGGGCTGCGAAGGTCAGACTGCAGTAGCTCCATAAAGATATTGATTCTGATTCTGATGCAGCTGAGACTAGTAAGCCTATTTGATTCAAATTGGGAGTAATACTAATGACTATATTATACATTCTCATCTCTTCAGAATTATTAATATTCTAATAAAAAGTTCATTTATGACATTTACGAACAGGAGACTAGATTATAATGACAAATTAGGCCACTCGTACGACCAAAACTGTGCCTATAGAGTTTCTTATTATTCACATCATTAATATTTGTAATTGTATATTTGTATGTTGTGTTATACATCACATGTTTTAAACTAAACTAAAAGATATTCATTTATTAGTGTCTACCGCACCGCATGGGTTCTGAAATATATATCACATTAATTATGATAACAGATTATATATCACATTAATTATGATAACAGATTTACTAGTCAATATTATAGAAAATATATGTTAATCATTAACAAAATATTAAGAGTACCAGCATAGTGAAACTGTCTAAATAAATAAATATTCACGGACATTTTACAGAACGTCTTCTGGTCTCAAACTAAGCTTAACGCTTGTGCTATGGGTACCAGATTACGGATATAATACATATATTACTTTTTTTTTGTAAATACATACATATAATAGATAGAAAACACCCAGACGCAGTACAAATATCTGTGTTCATCACACAAATACTTGTCCTGAGTGGGAATCGAACCCACGACCTCGTGCGCGGAAGTCGGTTACACTACCGACTACGCCACGAGGCCCGTCGAATAATGTGGGTTCGACTTTTGTGAACTGAAGGATCAGTGTGGGGGACAAGTATGAAGATGTTCTGTTCTCTCTGGATGCTAGAATGTGTTTCAAGTAATTAATTCCTAGTAGTAGTATTCGTATAAGGGTTTCCTAAAAACAAAAAAAAATACAGGACAAACTTAACAATAAGTGTACAATTGGGCGGTCTTATTGCATGGTGCAATTTCTTCCAGACAACCGTAGCATATACAGGTAAAAGAAAAACAATTTTAACAAAGGCACTTGTGAATTATGATGTACATATCAATCGGAAAGCTAGAAAGCGGAATAATCTATCTATACTATTATAAAGCTGTTACTTAAATGTACAGACATAGCTCATCTGTACATTTAAGATATTTGAAAAAACACAGAACTGAACACAAAACATTTATATATATATATATGTTTATCTGTTTGTACATGTATTGTATATACTGAACGGATTTGATGAAACATATTGGTTTTTAGTAAATATTCCATGATAAATGAAGCTGAGTCGCCCACTTCCACATAGCCTATTATTCTGTCTATCACTGGCTTGTAACTTATAAATACGTTACCCACAGCAAAAACACTTGAAATTAAAAATCGACTAACAACTTTAGAATTGCTCGTGGAGCTATTATTCGTTTTTAGAATTTCTGCTGACTGACGTTATAATTATTTACCATAATACTTTTGTAAATTACAAAAAGATTATTATGGAGTCCATCGTCTTATGGTATAATCTTCTGGTATTATGGCTGAAACAGAATAATATTTCAATGAACTGACAAACCATTCAGAGTCGGTTAAAATCATGTCCTTGGTGTTCATAAATGTTCTCAATCTAAAGTAACTAACAACTGTAGCCTAAATTCAAATACTTAATAGATATTTTGATCTATATTTTAGTACTTGACATGCACAGCTACTCTTAAAGTACAAATTATAATTTGTGAATAAGGAAAAAGAGTATTTTAGTACGAGCGGGAATCGAACCTGCGTCCCTTCCTTTCGTTGGAATGTGGTCGTTAAGACAAATGTGGTGAGGAAATTCGGTATTTCTAGAAATGGTATTATAGCTCAATGGATTAGAGCACTTCCCCGGAAAGGAAGGGACGCAGGTTCGATTCCCGCTCGTACTAAAATACTCTTTTTCCTTATTCACAAATTATAATTTGTACTTTACTTAATAGATGTATAATGAAGTTATTTTTCTAAAATTAGAATATTAATGGTAATTTAATTAGAAGCAATTATACAAGTAATATTGTTCGTGACAATAATTAGTTAATTATACCGAATTCAGTAACCTAATACACAAGACAACTAGTAGTTTATGTGCAAATCAGTGGCCATTGCACGAGATGAGACTGCCTGTAAATTGACTAATGATATTTAATTTGTTGACAGGATTAGTGAAAACATTCCACCACGCTTTTTTTTTAGGCACGCACGTTGTCGAGGGCAACTCGCACACACACGTTACCCTTAACGACAGGCTTTGTGAATAAGAAAATTTATCCCACCCACACAAAATATAACCACACAAATTTCCTTACTGTTTTTAGTAATATGTAATCACAATACACATAATACTAATAAATTTTAAAAATATCAGAGATTGTGAAATCTAATTGATATATCAATTTTTTGATAATTACGACATATTTGAACCGATGCAATTTGAATCAAGATTAAAAGCAGACGACCCTGATATTTTGTAATACTTTACAGCTGATATTAAAACAAGATTGGTGCATTAAAGGCGGAGCGTGCCCGACCTTAACTGCTGTTGCAAATTATGAATAACAACGCTGTTGCGTTACACGCGAATATGCAATGGAAAACATTGATTAAAATATTCTACTTCATTACAAATGATCAATGGGCATATTACTGTAAACTTTTAGCACCAGAACGATAAACTAACTTATGAAAAGGACTATAGACAGGTGTACTTGAGTGAGGTTATGAGTTTTGCCCGGCATACAGGTGGGTGACAAAAATCCGGGTATCTAAATCCTCGGATCAGGATTTTTGTTAACATCCTTGGATATTTTATATATACTAGATACTGCGACTTCATCATTCAACACACCGTATATGCCATTCAGTATATAAATACTGCTCTACGGCACACTAATAATCAAAAATTAGTGTCCCACAGGAACCATCCTATTTTAGGCGTGCCAGCAAAACACACTTTAAAAAAACGTGAAAATCGGTTATATAGTTTCGGAGTTAATCGTGAGCAACAACGTGATACGAGAATTATTTATAATAGATAGCAAATTAGAGCTGTATGTACCTATATCTTACATTCAATAATAAGTAGTTGAGAAATGAAACGCAATTGCAAGTAGGTAATATGTTTTTAATGTGTGTCGGAAGTCTATACACTGACTTATATGATTGTATAACGACCACAGAAAATCATCGTTATCTTATTTAAATTTAAAAAACCGCAATATAAATTACAAATAAATATTAATTGTAATCGAGATAAGTCATAATCTGGACATTGTAACGATATTTTTATTGAAATTTGACAAAATCACTGACGCTCGTACGAATCCACTGACGCGTAAATGTTTTTTCATTACTCATACTCTGTGTGTAAAGTAGGCCTGAAGTTGCCTGAGGAGCGGGTTGAAAGTAATACTTTTCAGCATTACTTTCAACTGACAGCTGAGTAATTATAAAAAAAAACAGTTCTATTTTCTGTACAGCCAGTCAATTACAGCGCGATGTAAAATTGAAATAATATAAAGTTAAATATTTATTAAAGAATTTGTTTTTATATGACTTTATTTTAATATATTTGCAACTATATCTTTAAAATAACGAAGATTTATATTTTTTCTATGATTAAAATGAAAAATAATGGCTGAATAGCTGACAGGCCACAGAAAAAAAAACTAAATCGGCGGGAAAACGGCGATTCCAAATTCAATTATTTTAAGTCTCCCATTTTTTCTTTAGCTAATTCATGATTTTTCCTCGTATTCGTAATGAAAAGCACAGTGTTTACCTCGGGATAAAGACTTATTTAGTCCCTCGAACTATTGATTGATATAAGTTGCTTTCATCACTAGGGTAACAATGTACTATTGTATCTATTTGTCGTAATAAATTAGAACAATAATTGTTCATGTCATAAATCATAGCACAGTGACTTTCCGTGTCGAGTGTTGCGGGTAGATTCCGTTAATTGAAATTAGTATTAACCACAAATAAAATAGTAAATTGATGACTGATTAATACTGATTAATCAAATATTATTAGCAAAGGTAGTTACTGATTTATATTCCTTAATGTTCTGTATTAAGGAATATCGTTGACATTAAAAGATGAAATTTAAATCTGCTTGAGATATTCAAATTTAAAATATGTCATTCATAAGAAAATCCATGTAATTAATTCTACAACATTTAGAACTTAGAACTAGATTTTAACATTTGTTAGGTTTTCGATTGAATACTAGACTCTAGTATTAAGTTGCCACAAATCCAAGATGGCGAGGCCGCTGTTGCAGTAAAGCTTTGGTGTAAAGATCCGAAAGGAAATGCTTGTAATGAAAAATAATGGTATTGAATGTATTGAAGGGAGGTGGAGTCAGGAATCTCTGAAACCGGCGAGCGTGTATGAGATTATTAATGTTGAGGAAGCGAGGGATGTATGCAAGTGTAGAACCTTTTGGCACTCTGTTCTCTCTACCCACCCCGCTGCCCCTTGTTCTGCCTACCCCGCAAGCGCGATGGCGTGATGATAAGTAAGTATGTTAGTATTATATCTAAAGGAGCGTAGTATAAAAAAACATGTTTCTAGAAAATTATACATTCTCCGATATATACAATTAATAAAGCTGAGGTTCATCGTGGTAAGTGATAGACAGGAAGAACAGGTAGGTACGCTCATTACAAATCCATCAACCACACACGTGACTGTTGAAATTAATAGCTTCAGCACTTTTGTCATATAGATAGAAAGTCGTAACCAGAATACACTAACTTAATATTTCCGGCTTGAATTCAAACCGACCCAAGTATTAGCGCTCCTAAGGTCTTAGGTCGTTGAACGCCCTCGACACCCATTTGCATTAGATTCATTGTATGATAATCCTTACTGAAATAGATTTCTTCAGTATACGATCATAACTGTGAATAGCTATACTTAATATATATTACTGATTTGCAGCGGCATTAATAGTATTTTTAATGTTTTGACAAAGAAAATGTTTGTGTGGTTTTACCGCTACTTCAAACCTACGAACTTTGACACGTGGAGTTCCTCAAGTTCCATATTGGGCTCTATACTTGTCGTTGTGTATTATGATGTCATAATTTTGTAATATATTCGAGAAATACAGTAAACACACATGCGCCGACGACACACCAATTTATATCCCTTTTAAACCGGGTGATTATGTAGAAGTTATTAAAAAATAAAATGATGATCAGGAGGGTTAGGCAGATTTTTTTTTATTACTTGTAGTGGCAGACGAACTACGGCCCATCTGATGGTAACTGGTAACCGTCGCTCATGGACTCAACTATACCGAGAGTATTATCAAGCCGCTGCTCACAATTACATTTCACCAATATGAAATGAAAGAATAAACGGCTATCTCCTACTACAGCCGAAACGCAATGATGTGCTTCATGGCCGGTCACACTGGAGATGGTGGTACCAACCCGCTCGGGTCCGATACCAAGTGAGTACTCCCATTCGGTACCCAGCCCTACCACCAGTAAATCTCATATCTCACATGTCATGTCGATCGTATCGTGATCACTGTGATTGGTTGAGAAACGAACGCGTGATGTCGCAATAATCCGTTGGCCAATCAATGTTGGTGATCTCTTGAGATATGATATTCTGCCTAACCCCCCTGCATAGAATAGAACAATGGTGTGAAAGCAACTCTCTTGTATTTACGTGTAACCCATCTAATAATGAACTTATACTATTCGGATCCAAAGCACAGTTGAAAGCTTTTTTTTACACCTGGTATGATACAGCTAAAGGGCTAACCAGTAGAAAGGGTCTACGAAGACGGGCCTCGTGGCGTAGTCGTTAGTGTAACTGACTTCCGTGCACGAGGTCGTGTGGGTTCGATTCCCACTCAGGACAATTATTTGTGTGATGAACACAGATATTTGTACTGCGTCAGGGTGTATTCTATCTACTTGTATTATATGTATGTATTTACAAAAAAAAAGTAATATATGTATTATATCCGTAATCTGGTACCCATAGCACAAGCGTTAAGCTTAGTTTGGGATCAGAGGACGTTGTGTGAAAATGTCCGTGAATCTATTCTATGTCTATACTATTATAAAACTGTAACAGAGCTGTGTCTGAACATTCAAGATATTTGAGAAAAAATGACTGTAATAGGCTATATAGGCGTGTCTAAACACAAAACAATTTTATTTAGAATTTTTGTCTGTCTGTTTATCTTTCACACATCACACAAAAACTACTGAACTGATTTTGATGCAACTTTTTTTATTTAAAAGGCCTTGATTAGACTTAAAAACTGGTATACATTTTATCCCGCTACTACATCGGGAACCTGAGATATAACCAAAAAACTAGAAAATTATTTAAACTAGAATTTTTTGTAGAATTTATTTAAAAGAACTACTAGATGGATTTTGATACAACTTTAACACTCAAACTTTTTTTTAATTTGAAAGGCCTTGATTTGACTTAAAAACTGGTAGACATTTTATCCCGCTATTATATCGGGAACCTAAGATATAACCGAAAAACTAGCTTTTGGCTGCGGCGAAGCCGCTGGCAAAGGTTAGTACTATTATAAAGCTGTAACAGAGCTGTGTCTGTACATTTAAGATATTTGAGAAAAAAATACTGTAATAGGCTACATATGCGTGTCTAAACACAAAACAATTTTTTTTTAGAATTTTTGTCTGTTTGTTTATCTGTTTGTGTGTTTGTTTGTTCGCGCATCACACAAAAGCTACTACTGAACTGATTTTGATGCAACTTTTTTTATTTGAAAGGCCTTGATTAGAATTAAAAACTGGTATACATTTTATCCCGCTACTACTATATCGGGAACCTGAGATATAACTGAAAAACTAGAAAATTATTGAAACTAGAATTTTTTTAGAATTTATTTTCTAGATGGATTTTGATGCAACTTTTTTTATTTGAAAGGCCTTGATTAGACTTAAAAACTGGTATACATTTTATCCCGCTACCATATCGGGAACCTGAGATATAACCGAAAAAGTAGCTTTTGGCCTTGATTTGTTGCTGCTTTGACATGAAGTTTTCTTTACAAGGTTTCTATTCAATTTATGGAGGACTCACTCAGGTCTTACAAAAACACTAAGTTGTTAGCACCAGGTGACATATTTTATAACTTGTAATTATTGTATTTTCTATAAACAACAAAATGAGAAATGACATAATTAGTTTTAGCCTTGCTTATCCCGACACGATGGCTTGGCCATTTCATTTTAACCTGGCTTAATATTTTTTTGTAGACAGAGAAAATGTTTTCTTGAGTTAAATTAGCTGGAACTAAGCCGTTAAAGCGTTATTTTGTACTTCGAGTTAAAACGTTTACATAATGCATAAAATAATAGTTTTATATAACTACTCGCTCTAACGCTCGCTGTTCTACGTACCTAGTAAACACTCTTGATGCAAAATGTACCTTTTCCTTTTTAACACGCTTATATTAAACTGGCTGTTACTTTTACCGCTTCTGTGCACTATTACCTACGTTTTATTAAAAAAAAACTATATCTTTATTATTAACTAGCCTTTGCCCGCAGCTCCGCCGAAGCCAAAAGCTAGTTTTTACATTATATTTCAGGTTCCCGATATAGTAGCAGGATAAAATGTATACCAGTTTTTAAGTCTCATCAAGAGCTAGCAAATAAAAAGTTGCATCAAAATCCGTTCAGTACTTTTTGCGTGATGCGGGAACGAACAGACAAAAACATCTAAAAGATATGAAATCTATGGTTTACACACGCCTATAAATGAGCCTTCGCTTTTGGTTAATGTTCTTTCTGAATTTGGGGTAGACTGGAAATCTTCACTCATTATATAATTATTTTCAGGAATTTAACATATCGCAGTCTACTTTTAATCTTTTTACTAATGTTTTTACAAGGCTAAATTACGTAGTTATTTTTTATTTTCGCTCGATCTTTATTGATCGATTCTTACCACGATAGATAGAGTTTGGTAATAAGGGTTCGATGAAGGAGTTAAAGTAGTAAAGCTCTCGAGTTTGGTGTCATATGATTCTTTTGGTAGGTTCAATTGATTGGACTTGATGTTGTTATGGGGTTAGGTGACAGTGGATCCCAAAAATGTGCAGTGCATTCTATACAAGTGGTAAATAGCTGAATCTGTATGCATGTAATTTGGCCTCGCGAGCCATTAATTGCCAATCACATTCGTTTTTAAGAGCGAATGTCTTGATAGCTCACTTGTCGTAATCCAGAAGACTCGGGTTCAAACCGCGCTTGTGGCTAGATTTTTTTTATTGCTGATGATGGCAGACGAGTTCCAGCCCACCTGATGGTAAATGGTAACCGTCACTCATGGACTCAACTATACTGAGAGTATTGTCAAGCCGCTGCTTCTTGTTCTTGTTGTCTTCTGCTACAGCCAAAACACACTGACGTGTTTCATGAACCCCGGTCACGCAGGAGACAGTGGTACCTACCCTTTCAGGCCCGATAGCAAGTAAGTACTCTCACTTGGTACCTAACCCTACCACCAGTAATGCAATGGGTGATAATTGCTTACTTCCCTCAGTCGTCTTGTACGACACTCACGGATGGGGTAGTGACACTTGTATTCTTAGTCCGTCACCACACGGACTAACTCTTTCATGTTTTCACACATTGTGTTCAGGTTAATGACGAAACAACATGTCAAGTGCTATTTAATACGTGTTATTTAAGAATAAAAAAAATATATTTAAATTTAATTTAATTGAAATGCGCGTATAACAAACAAAAAATTAAAAAGTTATTTACTATTTCACATTTTCGCACTACAATATTAATTTATAAGCATGTCAAATGTTTAAAAATATATTAAAATACCAAAAAATTATAGGGCCGCGTCATTATTTGGTACCTATGTCGTTTCTTAATTGTAATAATTAAGTCTACCTGGTCGGAATAATGTTATGCAAATACGTCCAACAGATGGCGCAGGCGTCACACAAGACATTAAGAAGGAATGTGTAGTAGAGTTTTTTCAGTCCCGAGTAAATGTCACGATGGCTGGACAGTATGGCTCCAGGAGATGCAAGTTCGAATCCTGCTCGTGACGATTCGGACGGGACGGTCGATTTCACATTTTCCCACTGTATTAAAATATAAAATGCTTTGTTTAAATTAATAACAAGTGCACAGTGTTTTTTAACTACATATTTTAATTACATTTTCCAACGCACAATGTTGTAAGGTCGAAATCAAGGTCAAGTGATCTTCAGATCAAATTCAAGAAATTCTTTATTTGAAATGGTATTGCACCTTGGACTTTACAGATCCACAAAATAAATTAAAACATCACAAACTCATTAAGTTATTAGTGTATTATCAAAATAAGTTTAATTAAAGAAAATAATTGAAGTAATATTCGCACTGAATTTTTGAGAGCAAGGACTACGCATTGAAGTAAGAAATGTATAGGTTATAATCTATACTATTATAAAGCTGTTACAGAGCTGTGTCTGTACATTTAAGATATTTGAGAAAAAAATACTGATTTAGGCTATATAGGCGTGTCTAAACACCAAACGATCTTTTTAGATTTTTTGTCTGTCTAACTGTTTGTTTGTTCGCGCATCACGCAAAAACTACAAAACGGATTTTGATGCAACTTTTTTGTTTGATAGCTCTTGATTAGACTTAACAACTGGTATACCTTTTATCCCGCTACTATATCGGGAATCTGAGATATAGCCTAAAAACTAGCTTTTGGCTTCGGCGAAGCCGCGGGCAAAGGCTGGATCTATAAATTCCCTATCAGTGTTTGTCATCGATGACATCCGACACTGAGTAAAAATGTAAAATTTGTGAGCTGTTGCAAATTAAAGATACGATATTTATTACTTCCTGTTTTTTTATTGCAAAATTAAGGATTTTTATCTGGAGAGGGAGGGAGGGGAAAAGATTCCTGTGTTCCTGTGATAGCTATATTTGTATGAAGATGTGTCGTAAAGTGACTTATTTAAGTTATAAGTATTGATTGGAATCTGAAGTTAAGCAGTCAATTATGACGGAAGTAAGTTTGGATTGAGTTGTAGAGTTGTATTGATTGCAAATTATTTTCCTATCACGTGTCTTTTTCCAACACCTAGTAACTAGCTAGCCGACGATAGGTACACCTACTCATGTATTTGGTATGGTGAGTGAAAGTGCCGGAGGATTAAGCCCCTCCTCATCTCTTTCCTTGAAATTGGCGACGCGCGAGTGATGAATTGGGTGTGAGTAGCTTCTATAGGCTACGATAACCTCTGACCATCAGATGGGCCATAGACCTGTTTACCACCTTAGTAGTAAAAAAATATATCGCAAAAACGCGCTGATACTTAATTTCACAACAGATTCGTAATATTTTCATCAACAGCTTTGTTTACTTGTTAAATTTTACCCACGACCCTGTTAATAAAACAACAATAGTTGATCTATGAGAAAAGTGTAACTGTATATTAGGATAACAGTTTATTTAGACTATTTACATAGCAGGTGGTAGGTACTAAAACATTATGCGCGTTATTGCTTCAAAGAAAACGCTATAGAAAAACTGTTCTCAGTAGATAAATGCTAAAAACACAGACAACATCTCGATAAACCTACGTAGGATAAATGCCAAATTTCCAAGAACACTTAAGTACTAAGTAAGACATAAAAAAGTTGTCTATAATTTTAAAACTTTATCAATTGCAATTGCAAATAAGCATGCGGTTCATCTGATAAGCGATTATTTATTTATTTAATAAGGGCAACTAACAAAACTTACACTTTATAAAGTTAATACACAGTGGCAGGTAGGTCTAAATCTTAGTGTTGTTCTAATTAAAAGTTACCACGGCATGATATCAAGTCGACAGTTTAGATTTAAACAAATTTTTTACATTTTAAACTAAAAAAAAAACAGATGAAAGTAAAAACAGTTATACATAAAAAAAAACTTCTTAGACATTTAAAATGAAATGATACTAACCCTTGCAAGGTAGATGAATAATACATAGACGCAATCGAGGTAAGATTGTGGCAATGAATTATCGTAGCATACAGACGTTAGCAACACCAGAGGGATTGCTCAGGCTTTACCAGTCCACCATAATAAGGAGATTATAAGGACGGAGGGGCTCCGGTGCTCTCACTCTTCATACGAAACACAACAATAGGTAGTACCTACCATTGTTTTTGTGAGGGTGGTCCTTCTTCGGATGAGCCTATTAATTCATACAGAGAAAAGCATGGTACTACGGTATCGGTAAAGGTTGCATGAGCGACAGAAATTACAAGTTCAATCACCAGTCTCAAGTCGAGACTTTATAAGACAAGCCTTTATCTTTTCAAAACTATATATGTGCGTATTGAATGTGTTCAAAAATATTAATGAACCTCAGTAGTAGTCAATATTGACACATCACAGTTTTAAACATGTAACTTACTGCCTTATCGTAGACGTATTACAATTGGTCCGTAATATAATATCCTCCTGGCCGTATTCCGGTCGTGGCTATCAATAGAATAATCATTAGACAACGCTTAGGACACTCCAGATCATCTTCGCGTCACATGTCATAGCATGTAATGGTAATTTGGAGGATGAAACACAGCACTAAAGATTTTATGTATTTTTTGAAGTGAAAACTTCTTTTAACACGGTACGCATATTTTTAGATGAGATAATATTTCTGGACTCACGACACCGTTACGAGACGCAGCTATAGTGTGTGCATTGGAAATTAAATTTGACAACTTCCCGGTTTCCGATTGAGCTGAAATTTTACACTCATATGTATAACGCGTGACAATGCAATATTATGATGACATGGAGCTGATCTGATGATGGAGCTGGAAGGTGGACCTAGGAACTCTATAATGAAACGGCGCACCCCATCGAGTTTGGACTCGTTTGATTTATTATCGTGTTATACCGGTATGATGATGGGGCTCGTAAACTGTTATAGCTAGCAAGGTCTCGTATCAAATGAATTTCATGCAGAATACTTTTATAGACTAAAATCACGTGAATAATCGTCCTTAAAAATGTTGTTACATGTTCAATTTATATATTACGTTATGAGTGAATTTAAGTGTATGTGTAAGTATGATACCACAAGAAGCACGTCTAGAATAAAAGTTAAATTACTTATAATATATCTACACAATTGAAGCTCAATTAGATAGGCATTTAAATTCATATAAAATACAAATTGTATTTAACTAACAAAGGGTAATTATTACTTTAAATTAGGAAATTAAACTACTTTTACGAAATACGGAAGCACTCCCCTAGAGTTACCATACAGGCTGCAGTTAAGCAACCGCAACGTCGAAATAATAGAAGATCAATTAAATTTCGTAAATATAGTTCTATTTCATAACTTATAGCATTTCCGTAAACAAGTATTCTAATGTTTTAGCTTTTTTCCTGGATTCTACATTGTAAATACGTGAGCAAAAATATATAAAAAGAATATTTGACAAGGTTACGTACTTTCTTGTATAGCACTCATCGGCCAGTGCTCGGCCACTTTGCCGGGACACATGAAGACCAAAGCGAACGCCAATATATGCCAAAATCACCAACATAGTATCTTCGCTCTTGCTCTATTCTACTAAATCTGACAGTTGGACACAAAATATTTGGTGCCAATAACAAATTAACTGTTATTACACAACACTGTTTACATTGCTCACTGTCCAATAGGGCACTAGTTTTATGTAATATCACGAAATATTTTTTGTAGTATTTAAGTCACTAGCACTATTCCACTTTTAAAAGTCACAATTATCGACTATAATTTAATGTAAGTGTTTGTCAGTGTCTCATAAGAAACGCATATATCACTAACTTAATCTTTATAAAGTTTGTGATTCTTCACAAGAAATATAATAATATAATTGTTTGTAGATACAAAAAATCATCCAGATTTGAAAGGTCCATCGAAACAAAAGGATGAAAAATGTAGGGATTCGTGTCTATTTCCGCAGTCGAGGTTTCGCGGAAGTGTTCAGGCGAGAGCGAAAGTACGGGCGATTCACGTGCGTTTCGGTACAAGACTGCGCGGTCTGAGCCGCCGGTACTACTCGACAGAGGCAGTATTACGACTTAGGAGTTCACGACTCGAATCATTCACGTAACATTACATTATTAAAAAAATATTAACCGATACTAAATCATATTGAAGTCGTATAGCTATAACATGTACCTAGGTATAGTAAAATTCCATGAGTAATTTGTTTATACGCTATATTTATGTTAATAGCAGGTTTTTGTTCTTCGTCCGGAATAATTTGGTTGCATAATTTGTTTTCATGTTTGTTACATACTCACGTTATTATGCCTGAGCATAGACCCAATATGTCATGAAATACGACCAAAGTAACTTAGAACTTGTCCACTACTAAGTAAACATAGCACCACGCCTGTATTCCCCAAAGGGGTAGGCAAAGGTGTCTTACACACCCACGGTTCGCCAGCTATGTTTAAGTCCCACGTAATCGGGGGCGAGCCTATTGCCGTCTACCGGGCACATTTTCAAACTCCGGGCTGCTACTGAGAATTTTTCTTTTTACGAAAAAGTACAATAACACTGCCTGACCCAGGGATTGAATCCGAGACCTCATGATCAGCAGTCGCTCACACTACCGCTGCATCACAGTGTCAGTTATTTAGCCACTACTAAGTATTTGAAACAAATTGGGTACAGGACTAAGTAAGACTGAGAGGTCAGAATCTAAATGAAGTGGTCCAAAGAAGGTTGGCAGACTTCAAAAGCCGCTGATAAAATAACTCCAGCGTGGAGGCTTCCGCACAATGTCCTACGCTTCATTTGACAGTTACAATTTGTAAGCAAATAAGCTTTATATCAAAAAATCTGAGATGCGTGTCTTCCGCCCGTATCTATAAACAAGTATTATTAAGTAATTTCTATGACGTTTTATTCATTTAATGCAAAATGTCAAATTAATAACTTGTAACTACAATAATACGTTTTTGTTAAATTTTATTAAGCTTGCAATGCACCAACGTGTAGCTAAACGTTTTGACAAAATAAATAATTCTACTGAATTAAGCCGTGTGGGGCCGGCTTTAGAATTGTCCCACCCCTCTCTACCCACGGGAGTCGTAAGAGTCGACTGAGGGAATACCGCGTGAGTGGGCAGCAGCACTCCCTCGAGTATTAACAACATCAACTGCGATCGCCAACCCGCCTGCCAAGCGTGGCAATTCCGGCATTATCCCCCATGACGGGACCGCTCGTTGTGGCGTTCCCTTGGGGAGGCCTATGTCCAGCAGTGGACGCTGAAAGGCTGACAGATGGATGGATGGAAGAAGTATTATTATAGCGTTGATAGTCATATTGACAGAATATTTTTAACTTATTAAGATACTAAATTCTGAAAACTATTTCGAAAGCATTACTCAAGTAACCAAAATGGTGACTATTACTTATCCTAAAAACTCTAAGCTTGTTTCAGTGTATTTTAAGCTTTTTGACATCTTGCTTAGCAAATTCTAAACTGTAGAACAAAAACCGTCACTTTATTATGTAATGACTAGACACAATTTGTATAGATACCAGCAGTAGCATTATGTTGAGCCTGAGAACCCAATTAGTTACATAAATGCAGTCCTTAATGTTAACACTTGCAATGATCCTTATTAATATTATAAATGCTAAAGCGATTTTTTTTGTTTGTTAGTAACGCTTTTACGCCGTAACTATTGAATCGATCATCATGAAATTTTGCCATTAAATATAGTCTGGAGCCCAGAACTTTTCGGCCCTGAATAGTTGCAATTTTTACATCAAAGATAGTTGGTGTGCCTGTACTTATATTTTGAAGGCCACACAGACGGCGGCGCGGTCAGAATCGATTAGTTTATAAAATACAAATCGATAAAGTATCGTAAATAAACAGTAAGAGGTCTTATTACGTCCAATTATTCGGCACAAATCGTCTTTATAGTGTGGGCTTTTATTCGAGAAATTAAACTGTTTTTTAATTATACATCGCTATTTGAACTTTATAATAACCTTCGAATAAGGTGACTGAGCAATTTGAGTCCGTAATCATTCTCACAATTACTAATTTAATTATAATTTATTACCAAGTACAAAACAACTAAGGAGCCAACTTATCAAACAATCTGACTTGAGTGAATAACCCCACGCCAGTAAACAAAAAAGTAAATTGCAACGGCTTAGATTTATATATTTACACTTTAATGATGCTGAATTAGTTAAGCTAAATCCTCGTCCAAATCAATTTTGATGGAAGTCTCTATTATATTCTTCACAGACCATAGACTTTCTATAAGCCTATAATTTTGTGACGATCTTTATTAATTAATATGAAGACGTATAAAGGTGCTCATATTACAATAATATAGTCAATCAAAGTCAATTGTGCTATAAGATTAGCTTCAATTATCTATACTATTATAAAGCTGTAACAGGGCTGTGTCTGTATATTTAAGATATTTGAGAAGAAAAAGTACTGAAAGGATTTTGATGCAACTTTTTTTATTTGATAGCTTTAGAATTAGGCTTAAAAACCTAAGATATTACTTAAATACTAGCTTTTGGCTACAGCGTAGCCGCGGACAAAGGCTAGTTAACTAATAATAATGAGTACTGCCACACCATCGGCCGACTGCTACTGAATACGCTGCTCTAGATAGAACATTGTATTCAGTCATGGTAGAAACCAAGCACGCACTCTTGCCATTTATTTAGGCGTCTGAATAGCCGACCCAATCAGTTTCGGCGGACAAAAAATTTGCAGTCTACGGGCCCCTTTAAATTTTAATAACAATCTACAATGCAGTATATTCTTAAGTGTTGGTATTTTAAAAGGTGTTTTTTGTCGTACGAAAGTCTAGCTTTCGCTCTAGAAATACAATGGTCAGCCAGGGATCACCAACATTTTGCCAAATAAGTGAGCAAGTCATTTAGAAATTTCAACCACCTCGTACTTCGTAGGAAACTGGCTATTTATTGTTTGGCCGTTAACACAACTATTTATATCGTTTTAATTAATTATAAATACTTGTGACAGTTCTGACTTTATTTATTAAGTGAAAAGTCACCGTGAAGGTTGCATTTATAATTTAACTTTCATCCAGTCAATAACCTTTACAGAAAAAAAAATCGCTGGTACAACTTAGGTCGTCTTGTTGCTATTTTGGCCTTTTTGCACATGATTTTACTCAATCCAGTTTATTTTCCATCATTTCATTACACAATAAACATGGGAGTTACATCTCATCTCGGTATATGTTGTGCTCTTTCCCTCCCCGCTGTCATTAGTTGTCACAGCATTCACCTCTATCTTTTTCATGTCCTCATTCACAGTTCATCCATCTTTTCTTAGGCCTTTTTGTTTGTTTAGGCGGGAAAAATGTAACTAAACGCACACCCCGTCGTTCGGGGCAACGAACAGGGTAGTATGGATCTTCTCTTAAGGCAGTGATCCATTGGCGAGCCGCCGACCTATCGTTGGTGCCTTGGCTCGTCGGCTCGCGTTGATGATCCATTAGCGTACCAAACAGTCTACTCTCATCGTTGGCGAAGTCATGGCGTGCTCCTAGATGGAGTTACTTTGTTACTTGGGTATACTTTTACATCAGAAGAAAGACCAAAAAAAAGAAGAAGAATTATTAATTAAGATATTGTAAAAAGTTGTTGGGATCATGTTTTTGGTAGATCTCTAAAAGTTTATTGTACGCAGACGCTTTTAGCAGTTTATTTTTATAGTCTCTCCTGGTGACAATAGACAATCATGTTCCTTAAAACATTATTTAAACTCCAACACAAACTCGCGACCAGACGAGCCTAAATCCATTTTTGTAGCTACTGGACGCTGCCGCACAGCGTGTGCGGTCGACACAAAGGTCGCAAAAAGACTGTCGGCTCGCCGGCTCGCCTGATCCACTGGCGGGTTTTTGCACCGCGGACTTAGAATTTCAAGCATGCACAAAGAGCCAGCGAGCAAATCCGCCGGTTTAGACCTTTGGCTCGCGAGTTCGTTGGCGTACCGGCGGTTTTGTTCGCCAATGGATCACCGCCTTTAGGCCTATTTCTCTTTTTGTTAAGGCGGGAAAAAATGTACCTAACCGCACACCTCGTCGTTCGGGGTTAACGAACAGGGTAGTGTGGGGCTCTCACCCACTAAATAAACCCGCCGTGTGCCGTCTCTCCGCCTTTATTGACGGGCCACCGGAAATCTTCTCTTAGGCCTACCAACCGCTCTCTGCCTATCCACCTTCATCCCTCACATTCTTTTACCTCATAAACCTTTTAGTATGGAACTCTCCATATTCTTTAAGTACCACATCGAAATCCCTTGATGAGTGTTAAGGATTCGATTCCTTTGTAGGACTACTTTACAATACAACATAATTAAAAATATTCTTACTAATATTATAAATACGCAAGTGTGTTTGTCTGTTACGCTTTGAAGCTGTGACTACTTAACCGATTACTATGAAATTTGCATGTAGGTATGTATAGGTATTACAAAGCTCCAAAAAGTGCATAAGTTACTTATTCCGGAAAATGTTGCTATCTATAGGTATTATAAAGCTATAACAAAGCTGTGTCTGTACATTTAATATTTGAGAAAAAAATTACTGTCTATATAGGCGTGTCTAAGCACAAAACAATGTTTTTTTAGATTTTTGTCTGCTTGTTTGTGATTTTGATGCAACTTTTTTATTTGGTAACTCTTGATTAGACTTAAAAACTGGTTTACATTTTATACCGCTACTATATTGGAAACCTGAGATACTAAAAACTAGCTTTTGGCTGCGGCAGAGCCGTGGGCAAGGTCTAGTAGGTACTTAAATAAAAAAATAAATACGCCATAGTGGTGTAACATTACTAACATTCTTATAATTGACCCACTTAATTATCAAAACTCCCGACACATAGCTTTAACTTTCAAAGTAAATTAGCAAGTTATAGATTACGAATCCCGAATTGTTTTTTTTTTATTTGAAGAAATATTTTCAAATTCTACACGAAATTTGGATGTCTCCACGAATTAAATAAAAAACATTGAAACAGAAGCAATACGTTCTTAGCCTGCCTGCCCTTATGCCTGTAATAAAATCTATTTCTTATATTAAATTACTTTCATGTTATAGTAATAATGTGATCATTATATTTTGGAAGTAACAAATTTAATAACGTGGGAAGGTCTGTAAAGGTCGCCATTGAAATAAAACAAAGAAATTAAGTACTGTTATTGTATACACTCTGAACAATAACGTTCACTTTAGTAATAAGTTACTTCCTGCGTGGTTAGATCTTGTGGTGGTAAATAAATAAAAATACGGCTTTAGTATTAACAGAATAAGCCTTCGATATCGTTATCAATTCGCTAATCGCTTAGCTTCAAAGAGTCTCCTATGATGTTCATTGCCAAAAGTATTCTTTTTCTGACAAAAACGCAAAATTAATGTGAAGATGAACCCATTAAACACAAAGTGTGTGTTTAATGTATAGTGCTAAGCATGTCAAATGCTACAAATATATATAAATATAAGATGAACCCACTCGCCTCTAGAGTATTCATCAACAAAAAAACAAACTGTTCGGCTTTATAGGTATTAGGTGATACAATAAGTTAATTCTGTGGGTTTACAAATAGTACAATTTAATGTGGTCGCAACGAACAGGGTAGTGTGGAGTAAACATTCACCTATCGCCATATAACGATTCAAAGTACTGTTGAGAATTGCCAGACAAAAAAAATCAATAACAATATTTCGTTAATATTCGAACTCGGGATTTCACGGTTAGAAGTTTCTTATTTCACACATTAATGAACTAGGTTGTAAAGTAGTAATACTCGTATCATGCCTAAACATGTTTAATTAATTAGTATGGATATATTACATTAAAGTACTGCTTACATCAATCATTGTTCACAAATACTAACGCAGCTCCATAAACTTGTAAGCATTTCGAAATTAACCTAATAGGTCTATTGTATCTAGATTTGCCGTTATTGCATGTAAAGGCTGCCGGTCCACTACCACCGAAGGAATGTAACATAGTTCAAGTGGCCCGCCAATAAAGGCGGAGAGACGGCACACGGCGGGTTTCTTTAGTGGGTGCAGGCCCCACACTACCCTGGTCGTTGCCCCGAACGATAGGGTGTGCGGTTAGGAACATTTTTTCCCGCCTTAACAAAAAAAAAGCTGCCGGTCCACTAGATCTGAGATGAGAGAGCGAAGTGCCGATATTAACCTTAGAACTGCATAAAAACTCCGCTTCAATGCTCAGGAATTTGCAACTTCATTTCAAAATTCTTACATGTTAAATGTGAAGCGGGGAAGCGGAGTGTAGAAACGGAGTGGAGAAATGCAGCGGAAAAGCGGAAAAAAAACGACCGCAGCAATGCTAGGTAACTAAAGGGACTGCTCTTTGCCGCCGTCTCACTGTACTGTCGTACTGTAACCGACTTCCGTGCACGAGGACGTGGGTACGATTCCCACTCATGACAATTATTTGTGTGATAAACACAGATATTTGTACTGCGTCTAGGTGTTTTATATCTATTATATGTATGTATTTACAAAAGATAGTAATATATGTATTATATCCGTAATCTAGTACCCATAGCACAAGCGTTAACTCTCTTACTCTGCCCCGATGCATCAGTCCGCGGCAGGGACATACACAGTGCGCTACTCCGCTCCGCTGCCTTGATCCGGTTTGGTGGACAGGCAGCCTAACCGTCGCGTAGCAATGAATTATTAATTACACTTAATTTCCCCGATGTAGGTATGCCGTTAACTGAATCTGTGTCGAAAATATTGTAAGCTTTCGCGAGATCTTAAGGAGCGATTCCGTGTATAGTAATGCTATTTGAATTTATCTTTACTTTCTAGATTCTTGGCAGCCCACGAGCCCGCCACTAGGTTGCCTTTCGTTTAGAGATACCTTTCTTATTTATTGTGCATGGCAGGCTGTATGTACTACCACCGAAGGAATGTAACGGTGTAATAAAGGCGGACAGATGGCACACGGCGGGTTTTTTTAGTGGGGGAAGGCCCCACACTACCCTGTTCGTTGCCCCGAACGACAGGGTGTGCGGTTAGGAACATTTTTTCCCGCATTAACGAAAAAAAAAGGCTGTACCTATGTACTACGGTTTTCTACCACTTTTATTTTAGACTACATGGGTTGCAAACAAGCATACGACCCACCTGATGGTAAGCGGTTGTCGTAAACTATACACTGTAGCATCACCAGAGGCATCACTCGCCAGTTCCCTCTTTCAACCCTTTTTCTATCCCACTATTGGGCACGGATATCTTCTTATGGTGATAGGGGGATTAGGCCATAATCCACCACGCTGAGTTTTGTTTTCAATAAGGATAGGATAGCTGCGCTTCTGGCGCTCTCACACACTATGCCAAACAATAGTAGGAGTACCTAAAGTTGTTTAACGTCGATTTTCTGCGAGGGCGTGTTAATTAACCGAGTGCGTCGGCTTGTTAAAGCAGGGCTCTTGGTTTACCCTGTTCATTGCCCCGAACGACGGGGTGTGCGGTAACGAACATTTTTTTCCGCCTTAACAAAAAAAAAAGGTTTAAGTATATTTTTTACATTTTAATTGCTGAAACGAATTAGTCACAGTTCTTAGCATTTAATCACTGATTACTTGGCTCTTTAAGTTCATATATAATATTTAAAAAAAACTTTGAAAACGCCTTTGTGTAAATTACCATATCTTTAATCAAACAACAAAAATATATTACGAATAACAAGATAAATATCTTTATTATATACATATATACGGATTTAATATTAACAAGGTAATATTTAACCCAAGGATCTCTTTTTAACTATTATAATTAAACATTTCTAGTGGTAGAGTTATGCTTATCCCAGCACGAATGGGCCGGCTTGATCGGGGAAGTACCACCCTCTCACATAAGATCAGCGTGTAACAACGATACCTACCGTTGTTTCGTATGGTGAGTGAGAGCGACGGAGGCCTAAACCTCCCTCCTTATTCTCTCCTTATTATTATTCCTATCCAACTCCTATTCCTTTCCTTGGATATGGCGACGCGCGAGTGATGATTCTAGTGTTGCTAGCGTCTATAGGCTACGGTAACCGCTTGTTATCAGGTGGTCCACCTGATGACAAGTATATTTGTATGCTACCCATTTTGTATAAAAAAAATAACTGTATGCTGGTACGCTACCCATTTTGTATAAAAAAAAAATAACGGCTACCCTCACAGAAACAGGATCCATAACGTCCCATTGTTGTGACGATAACAATAACGAAAGAGTTAATGTAAGTAAAATAGTAATAGCTTTTATGTCTGTCTGAGACTTATGACTACACCATAGCGGTAACCGATGCCAGTAATGAACTTTCTATGGAGGTAAAACCATAAAAACCGTAACCCATAACCTGACCGAAGCCATCGTCAGTTGATCTCGTGGTTAGCATGTTTCTATGAATTCTTGATATATTCCCAAGAAAATTTCTGTCACTTATAATACATGTCGTGTATGCCGTGTGGGACCAGCTTTAGAATTGACCCATGGGAGTCGTAAGAGCCGACTGAGGGAGTACCGGGGGAGTGGGCATCAGTACTCCCTCGAGTATTAACAACATCCACTGCGATCGCCAACCCGCCTGCCAAGCGTGGCGATTACGGCACTATCCCTCATATGTGCGAAACACATGTTGTGGCGTTGTCTTGGGGAGGCTAATGTCCAGCAGTGGACGTCGAAAGGCTTGATGGATGGATGGATTATAATACAGGATAGCCTGTTAAGTGGTAGGGCTTATTAAATAATTGATCATGCTTACTACAATTTTTCAATAATTTAATTATCTAATAATGTTGTGTTATAGTAATAGTCCCAAATAAATTGTAATTTTTTTATTTAATTTTAACTTTAAGTATGAAATTTTCACGAAATGTGATTCTTTTGACAAAATTAATGCATTTTATTATATTAACTATCAGATTCACGTGACTTCATACGCGTGGACCTCACAAATATGTATGTAACTCTAGTAATGATCTCTATATAAAAATTGCTATCCCATGGGATAAAAGTAACCTATGACCTTTTCATGGTTTTAGAGTAGACTATATGTATGCCAAATTTCATAAAGAACGATCGAGTTATATCTACAGTTTTTTTCCAAATGGTGGTTATCAATTATTGCGGTAAGTAAAATTAACGACTAGTAAAATTTTGCTGACGGCATACATACGTACATAGATTCACGCCTGTTTGCTAGGGGGGTATGTTACCCCAGGTTACCCCCTACCTAGTTTTCGTCTACGCGGGTGTGAAACGTAGCGGCTAGCGAACCACGTCGTCGCCATTCTGATGATAGTTACTAAAAATCTCCATTGCGTTCCCATGGTAACGGTGCCAGTGGCTGCCGGTAATTTATCATAATAAAACAGCAAATCTCAAACATCAATAAGCTTAGTAGCAAACTCAAAATTTATTTCTAGTGTCAAATGTATAATACGTCAAGTGGTTAAGAGTCGACATTTCGGTTTAGTTTTCAAATTATGTAGGTACAGATTATCATTTTGGTCTACAACGGAAAGCTCGGTAATCCTGCATATTGGAGTGTCTTTCGAGGGCTTGTAAGTCCGCCAAGCTTTCAAATCACATTGAAACAGTGTGATAGTCTTTCGTTCAACTATAAGTTGTCAAAAAAAGAAATCTCTTAACGTTTTACAAACGACAACGTTGAGTTATGTGTATAATTTTTCATTTCATTTAATGCTCTATACTTGCCGTACTACACCAATACAAAGCTCGGAGCTTCTCATGGCATGAATGGACTACGAGTGCACTTTATTTTATACATACGGTTATTGCGACGGAAAGGGTTCTTAGAACACGTTTTAATTAAATGATATTAAACGTAACGTAGCTAAACATTTATGTTAGCTGTGTGAAAAAAATATTAATAATGTACTAATTAGATATTAACAACATAACTGTCCGTGTGGTGACGGACTAGGAATACAAGTGTCACCACCCTATCCTTTCCCGCGGGTGTCGAGTGAGGCGACTAAGGGAAGTAAGCAATTGTCATCCATTGCATGTCTGGTGGTAGGGTTGGGTACCAAGTAGGAGTACTCACTTGGTAACGGGCCCGAGCGGTACCACCATCTTACGTGTGACCGGCCATGAAGCACATCGTTGCGTTTTGGCTGTAGCAGGAGATAGCCGTTTATATTTCATTTCATATCTGAGAAATTAATTGGTGAGCAGCGGCTTGACAATACTCTTGGTATAGTCGAGTCCATGGGCGACGGTTACCATTTACCATCATTTGGACCGTGGCTCGTCTGCCACTAGATGCAATAAAAAAAATAAAAGGAGACTAAGGGAAGTAAGCAATTATCACCTATTGCATTACTGGTGGTGGTAGAGCTGGGTACCAAATGAGAGTACTCACTAGCTATCGGGCCCGAACAGGTCGGTAACAGCGTCTTCTGCGTGACCGGTCATGAAGCGTGTCAGTGTGTTTTGGCTGTAGCAGAAGGTGGCCGTTATTCTTTTATTTCATATATGTGAAATGGTGCGCAGCGGCTTGACAATACTCTCGGTATAGTTGAGTCCATGAGCAATGGTTACCACTTACCATAAGGTGAGCCGTGGCTCGTCTGCCACCATCAGCAATAAAAAAATAATGGTGTATCTAGAAATTTAAATATAAATGAAAAATTCTTGTTTACTCATCCAAAATTCGTCATAAATGTCTACAGAAATTTTCACTTCAAAAATACGATACGCCACCTGCGCATTCAGTTCACTGAAATACTTAAAACAATGATGATCATGGGTTATGACAATGAATTCATACTGAAGTGCAGACACTTCCGTCCGCTAATTATCTTCATATACGATTGTAGTGTTATGATTTAACATAAAAAAACTTGTAAATGCGATGTTATTAGTAAGTCTGTATATCGTAATTGTAACTGAATTTTTGTGAAAGAATATACGAGAACTGTTTGGAAGTATAACTCTATTCCAAATATTTTAACTACTAAGCTAATGCACTAACAACATTTTTAGCTTTTGAATATATTTTTTACGTCCCAGCCTCGTTAGTCTTGTAATATAAGTACGTAACTCAACCAGAAGCCTCCAGTTCAAATTCTGATTATTATTTATCTATTAGGATTTTGTGTTATACATGATAAGTACTAAAGACGCAGGAAAGTTAGCGATATTATAGCTCCATGTCTCCTTAAAGCTGTCGAAACTCCGCTAGATCGTTTTGTGGTTGAGTCAAATTATTTACATCTGAAGCGTGTATAGGCTACGGTAACCGCTTACCATCAGGTGGGCCTTATGCTTTTTTGCCACCCACGTAGTATATAAAACTACAGACAACGATTCTAAAAGAAATGTTTTCAAATGTCTTAAATGTCCAGAGCTCTGTTACAGTGTTGTAATAGTGCTAAAGCATTACTTGGCACAAAGCAAACCGGTACAGTGTGTTCTGTCTGTGATCATCTATTAAAAATAGTTATGTCGGATAAAAGTGTTGAAAGTGCTATTCGCGAGTTAACTCGTACAGTGTTGAACCTCCAGAATAAAGTGGTTTCATTGAAAAAGCTCGTAAATGAACAAAATAAGCTAATTAAACAATTAAGCAATGATTCGGGAGATATTAACATTAACGGCAATGTGGGTAGTTCAGCTTCCGAGTTAAATACTCGGCCAATCCACCAAGCTCGGCTTCGGGCAACATCGGCATTCTCAGCCAATACTCGGAAGGCACGACAAGTACTTGCTATCTCAACCAACGCATCCACGAGTGCGTAAGCGACTGAGGCCCCTACTAAGAGTGTGGAGTCACCACCGCAACTCACTACTTTGGAGGACGAATCGACTAATGCGTGCCCTCATCCTACTGTGACCAAGCCGACTACTATCGAGCACGGTTGGACAGATGTGAAACGTCGACGCGCTCGACGATCAGTCGAGAATGTTGTTCGTGGTACAGCCGCTCCCAAGTCTACGATGTTATCAGCTGCAGAACGTAAATCGCAACTACATCTCTACTACGTGAAAGTCGGAACTACAGTGGAACAGGTGACAGAATATTTACGGACCATTTGTCCAGATGATAACTGTTCAGCCGAGGCTTTACAAGCACGAGGAGATTATGCATCGTTTAAATTAACCGTATTGAGCAAATATGTTACTAAGTATTTATCTGCTGAGAACTGGGCTGAAGACGTTCACATCAAACCGTGGCGAAATATACCAAGCCGTTCCTTTCGTGACCAAACGAGATCACAAACAGAAAATTAAGAAGATAAATATTTTTTATCAAAATGTACGAGGTTTAAGAGGTAGAATGAGAGAAATAAAATCTACACTGTGTGACTTCCCTGCATACATCGTAGCGCTAACTGAAACAAGGCTGGATGACAGTGTTTACGACTCTGAATTATTTCCCCCAGCTTACAGCGTTCTGCGTTACGACAGGACTAAAGGTGGTGGTGGTGGTGTGTTACTTGCAGTTCGTCAACCATATCAGCTCCGTCCTATCCTTTGTAACTGTGCCTCCGATGATGAGGTTGTAACTGGTTTAATTGATGTTGGGAAGTACCGTTTTATATGCTGCGTAGTATACCTTCCGCCTAAAATACCAAATAGTCGGTACTACTCAATATTTAATTATATCGAACATGTTATATCACTACAAATAGCTCCTGTGGCGGTAATTGGTGACTTTAATCTTTACTCCGCCTCTGCATCTGTACGCGACCAATATAAACTTTTACTAACTTCAAGTAACTTAACTCAATACAATACTGTTACTAATGACCTTGATCGTATTCTAGATTTAGTACTTAGTTGTAAGGACCAGTTAACAGTCTCTGTCTCGGCATCCGAGGTAGGTCTTGTTGAGCCAGAGGTGCACCACCTACCGCTTGATATCATGGCATTTGTGAACAGGTTTTATACTGCTAACAATCGTTATATTCCCCCTCAACGTAATTTTAAATCTCACATACCTACACGTAATTTTAGAAAAGCGAACTATCATGAGTTATACCTACGTTTATCACGAACAGATTCGTCACCTGTTTATGATTGTTTAGATACTAATAGTGCCGTGGAGCAGATGTATAGTTTAGTGTATAGCCATTTCGAGGAGACTGTACCGTATAGCCTACCGTCATACAAAGTTCACACATATCCCTTGTGGTATAATCGTGAAGTATTATATTACTTACATTTAAAAATCATTACCATAAGTTATACAAAACAACTTGTAGCCAAATGTATTATGCATTATTTACATATTATCGTAAGCACTTTAAATTATCACTAAATATTAATAAAGAGAATCACTTCAGTAAACTAGAAAACGATATACTACGTAATCCGAATAGCTTTTGGTCTCACATTAAACAGCATAGACATTTCAATGAACCATCGTGTTTTAGCATGAGTAACTCGCAGCAAGTGGCAAATGCATTTGCGTCGCAATTTGAAAATGTGTTTTTATCACGTCCGCCTGCATTGGATCCACTCGCGACACTAGCGGCGGCTATGAGCTCGCCCTCTTCTCCTATCGCGCCCGATGTAAGGGTTTGCGTGCAACACATTAGTAAATATGACGTTAAAAACGCACTAAAGAAACTTAAATTAAAATGGACCCAGGGACCTGATGGTATTCCACAAATTATTGTGAGGGATTGTTACCAGGTCTTTATTAATCCACTTTTTCATATATTCAATCTATCCTTAAAACATAATATTTACCCACAAGCATGGAAAACCACAAAGGTTCACCCAATACACAAAAGTGGATCCAAATCTGACATGCAAAATTATCGGGCTGTTGCAGTTCTGTCTGTGTTTGCTAAAGTAATGGAATATGTATTATATACATTAGTTTATAATCAGTTAAGGGGATGGTTCAGTGACCAACAACATGGTTTTTTGCCTGGCCGTTCAACTACAACAAACCTTTTGCACATCACCTCGATTATTACGCCTGAAATCGATGCCAGAAGACAAGTAGATGTAGCTTATTTTGATTTCCAAAAAGCTTTTGATCGAGTCGATAGTGACGTGTTGTTGTATAAATTAGCAACTACGGGATTCTCTAAAAATCTTATTCTATTCTTTGCGGATTACCTGACAGGACGAAAACAGTATGTTACATATGAAAAAACTTTATCTTATGAATATCCAGTTAATTCTGGCATTGGACAGGGGTCCTGTGTCGGCCCTTTATTATTTTTAATATTAATCAATGATTTGCCGTTAAAGATAAAATGTAGTTCATGCCTAATGTTTGCGGACGACGTAAAGTTGGCACTTCCCATTACCACACAGTCGGATTGCACGGTTTTACAAACTGACATCAATAACGAAGTTAAGTGGGGATCACGCAATAGTTTAGACCTTAATATTAACAAATGCGTCGTGATGTCATATAGCCGAAAACGCTCGCCAATCCTTCACGACTACCAAATATCAGACACAACAATAAGACGAGTTAATACCGTAAAAGACCTTGGTACTTGGTTCGATAGCCAACTAACATTTCATGATCACATCTCAAAAACTTGTGCGATAGCCCGTAAAAACTTAGGTTTTGTAATCCGTCAGTCGAGAGACCTTAACCTGAGACTATCAATCACTGTTTTGTATAATGCATATGTTCGCAGTATATTAGAAACAAATGCCATAATTTGGAATCCTTATACAGTACAGTGTACTCAAAAAGTAGAGAGGGTACAAAAGTCTTTTATACGTTATTTGTACAAAAGACTATATTTTTATTACCCGCATCTGTACCCCACACTGTATATTGTAGGCATGGTGGATTACAATATGTTGGCAACGCGCCGTAACACGGCCCTGGTAAGATATTTTTTTAGATTGATACAAGGGTTTACTTATAGCCCATTTTTACTAGCACAAATACATTTTAATGTACCACGCCGGTATATAGGTGCCCTACGGGAGCGACGCCGACCTCTATTGGCATCGGCCGATGCACGAACTAACATAGGTCGATTTGCACCTGTGCCCCGCGCCCTAAATTACATCAACGAGACCTTATCCTGCGACATAACACTAGATTTGTTCTCATGCACAAAGAGCAGGTTCATGCGTGTCGTAGACCGATATATTGAGACGAAAGCCATTAGTAGCAGTATTTGTTAGCTTTACTACTTTATACCTATTAACTTTGAACTCAAAGAAGGTTCTATGTCTATTGTATAAATACAAAATAATTGTCTAATCTTATTGTGTAAGGAAAATACTGTTAACAATAAGTATGTATATAAATAAATAAATAAATATAATAATTATAATTCACTCATATTGAATAGTTATTGTAGCGCAATTTATTTGTCTTACATACCTTTTTTTTTTGTTTATGCGGGAAAAATTGTTTCTAACCGCACACCCCGTCGTTTTGTCTTACATACCTAGATGACGTTAAAGTTTTAGACACCGATATTCCTAACTCGAGTTTTCTGGGTTTAAACAGGGAAATACAGGATATTTTTACGAGACAAGAATTATATGCGTTGTTGCTATGTTGCTTGCTTTAGACTTAAGTAAATTCAGATTTATATAATACTATATCTTTCAATTAGAGTATATTGCACGCCATAATATAAAATTGCTAGTTAAAGTAATTTTCTTGTCTAAACCTCTAGTTCTTTATGTAGTGTACCTATACAGACAATTCTGTTACAGTTTTATAATAGTACTAGCCCTTGCCCGTGGCTCCGCCGCAGCCAAAAGCTATTTTTAGGTTATATCTCAGGTTCCCGATATAGTAGCGGGATAAAATGTATACCAGTTTTTTAAGTCTAATCAAGACCTATCTAATAAAAAACAAAAAGTTGCATCAAAATCCGTTCAATAGCTTTTGCGTGATGCAAAAACAACTAAACAGACAAAAAAATAAAAAAAAAAAGTGTATGCAGACACGCCATATAGCCACAGTTATTTTTTCTCAAATATCTTAAATGTATAAACACAGCTCTGTTACAGCTGTATAATAGTTAGGATACCTAGATATACTAATGCGAGAGTAGACTCTTTAAAAGTAAAAGTGTGCGTATTTAAATATAGAGTCAAACAAGTCACTTCAACAATATTAAGTAAATTAATCAACCTTGGTATAAAACTAGTGGGAAGTAGGAACATGTTAATGCAATGTCTATCATTCATCTTAAAACTAATCTTACTTCCTATTAAATATCATTCATATTTTATGAACAAATTTGCTTATTTGTGTATGGTAATCGGCGCTTAGACGTGCAAGTATAAATTTTACGTATGTTCGTTGTATCTTCGGACGGGTTAGTGGTATCGATTTATAATCAACACATCTATAATCATTGGACACTCAAAATTACCATGTTTTATCTATTTATTGACGACACCAATATTCTATGATTTGTACAATAAATCGATCTTATACAATGGGGTTGTCAAATTTTAATTTAAAATAAGCTATTTCAATACACCGCCAGTGTGTGCTTACTGCTCTCACTTATATAATTTATTCGGATCATTCACCATTCGTTTGGACAAAACTAGAATGTAAATATAAAATAAATCATGATTTCTCATTTCACTAACGCACAAATTTTAAGTATGTTTGTAGAAATTCACCGTTTTGTTGACAAACGACAATCTAATATTAAGGGCCGCACTTTTGAAAATACAACTGTAATTTCCTCACGCTAATTAGACAAGAAAGTCGTCCGGAATTTAAACGGAAATAATCAAAATAAGTATGTGATGACCTTAGTCTTGAGAAATTGCACGGACAATTTACATAGAGATCGTTTTACAGCACGAACACAGTGCGTTATATTATTCTAAGGTATATTACCAGTCCATGAATCAATCAATTTAGACACATTTGACACTTGCTTTAAGTTAACTAAACATCCCTGAAACATGTAGTACAGTTTATGCTGTGGGGAAGGCAGCTGATCAGATCTCTAGACCTCTTGTGCTTGTTTATGGATATTTAGTACCTATACTAGTGGATATGGCACTCATTATTCAGCCCAAACGTTAGCTTGGGTACTATTATGTCTATTATTGGCTACAAAAATTTTATGTTTATCGATATTAATATTTTCGATAAAGGGCAGGGATAGGTGTTTTGGAATAAAATTTTGTGGTTAAATGCTTTGAATTGTGAATTTCAACCATTCAAAAACTAATCAAACTCAAAAAAATATATTTTGTCAAATCGGTCTAACCGTAAGAAATCCCGGACTCACTTGTGGAACACCACACAACGTGATGAGCTCGAGTCATATATAATCAAATGAAAACAAAGCTATCTAAAATAAACATAACATTATTGTACATATTTGTTTTATTAAGAATTCAATCCCTGCTGGCCTAGTAAACAGACGGCTTTTAAAATGTGTGCTAACTGTTATTTTGCATAGCAAAAATGATTGGGATTTCTATATGAATAAATAATAACGGTATTACAATTAAATGTTATAGCGTGGAATCTCTCAAAAACCAGTTAAAAAAATGGAAATAAATTTTTATTGATATAAATTTTGTGGTGTAACACACGTATATGGAGGACATATCTGAAAATAACTAACTCTACTATCTTTTCAGTTGTCAAGTCTGTATTAAAGGGAAACAACAAGCTATATGAAATGCGTGCTTAGGAGTTTTAGCCGAATAGTAGTACTCTACATTGAAAATAGACTTCTTCAAATACCAGAATACAAATAATTACCTATATAATTAACCTCCCTGTATCAAGCAAGTCCTTCATTGCGGAATATAGCATAATTATGTCACAGTGACAGTAGACAATGAACCACGTCCATCAGTAATTCCGTTTGTATACGACATAAAGACATATCATAGAATACTCATACTTTTTATCAAGGAAGCATTAAAATATTAGTTCACTTAATTTCAACCGCCATCTTTTATGCTCATACTTAAACACGAAGATCTTTATAATCAATACAAATAAACGTTCTCGTCTGTGTCAGCTGCAATTAACGCATAGATTTACAAAAAGCGTTTAACTCACTAATGGCCTTCATTAGTCGTATCGAATTTACCTGCAACAAAAAAGGATACACTTTTTAATGCTGAAAGCTTCAGACAAACCATTTATTCTCAACAAACTCATAATAAAACGCAGATATTATCTATCTAATATATAAAATTCTCGTGTCACAGTTTATTGCCATTCTCCTTCGAAACGGCTTGACTGATTTTTATGAAATTTTGTGTGTATATTCAGTAGGTCTGAGAATAGGATGTAAACTATTTTTCATACCCCTGAGTGGAAAGGGCGGTCCACCCCAAAAATTTATCTTTTATTTTTTGGACAAAATTTTTTATTTTTATTTTTTTATGATTCGGCATTCAAAATACATACAACGCAAAATTGTCAACATTCTACTGCCAATCCCTATTTTTTAAAAGCGATATTAGTACTTTAATAATTTTCATTACAAAATATTCACGAAAAAAAAATGGCGGTATGAAGTTCGCCGGGTGAGCTAGTATTAAGAAGTACCATATAAAAATCAATTGCTGTTCGTTAGTCTCGCTAAAACTTAAAAATTGGCTTGACCGATTTGAATATTTGTTATTTTGTATTTGCTAGCTCTCACACAGGGGTGGTTAAAAATAAAAATTTAAAAATTTAAACAGTCTATATTGGTAACTTGTTTACTCCCATTATTT
This sequence comes from Leucoma salicis, assembly GCA_948253155.1. NCBI lineage: Eukaryota > Metazoa > Arthropoda > Insecta > Lepidoptera > Erebidae > Leucoma > Leucoma salicis. The sequence continues at coordinate 6,934,041 of OX411822.1, read as the reverse complement.
CTAATTCATTTGCATTACAAGCAAGTTTCATTTAATAACCTATCAAAATCCAAATCTTAGATGATGTAGATTGATTAGCATTTATAATCGCAGATAAAATAAATTGTAGGTAACACATAGTTCAACGGGTCGTCTGTTTCATTATTATTGGAATACGCACATATATTTGCCCGCGGCTACGTCCACGAGGACTTAAAATAAGGAATATAAAATAAGTCACTCTACGGCTCCCTTTTTTTTGTTTAGGCGGGATAAAATGCTCCTAACTGCACACCCCGTCGTTCGGGACAACGAACAGGGTAGTGTGGGGCCTTCACCCACTAAAGAAACCCGCCGCGTACTGTCTTTCCACCTGTGTTAGGAACTCTTAATTTTGCATAATCAAATGTTACAAATAGTTCACCTATATAGTAAAAAGCACCCCACGCTTTTTTACAATCATTATTTATTGTAATATTATTTACTACTTTTTAGTTCAACTAGCTATTTAAAGCGTGTTATTTTATTTTTTAAACTATAATTTATTTTCTTCTTTTTAGTCTCAAAATTGTATCAAAACTTCAAAAGTACGAAGCAAAGAGACAAGAGTAAAGTAAAAGTACTACATGAAAGTAGAACATAGATAAATAACTATACTAAAAACTAAAATAAAAGCAAAAAGATTCTTATTTCGCAAAGACTCATATCGCGATTCAGAAACATCGGACAACGCCGGTGCACATCTTAATATCGCGATTCAGAAACATAAACATTCAACAAATTACGGAACCCTAAAAACCGATAAATACCGAATAATTTTATCAAATTAGTGTATAGTCATCGGTCCTCGATAAATCTGCAAAGTTTGAACGAAATCTGGCCGTTTAAAGTGGGTCAAAATCGCGTCCAACGGAGTCGGTTACAAACATACAAATATACAAACATACAGGTGAAGCTAATAAAAAGCGTGGAAAAAATAATCCGACTTGAAAATAACATTTAAAATGATATAAAAAGTAATCAAATAGAATACTATCTAATATAGAATATATCAAGTTAAGACAAATGTGATAAGGAGATTGGGTATGTAAAGATAGTACTGTAGCTCAGTGGATTAGAGTACTTCCCCGGATAGGAAAGGACGCAGGTTCGATTCCCGCCTGTACTAAAATACTTTTTTTCCTTAATCACAAATTATAATTTTTACTTTAAGTAAAGTCATTATAGGTGCAACCCTAGCGCATTTGTTGAATGACGCGGTTGCCCGAGGATCATGCAGCGGGCAAAACAATCTCAACTGTATATCTGTGTACATTTCTTCTCGCTACGAACAATTAGTATTATTATTATTAAGATTTTGTAGGCTATTATAGAGAGATTTTGGACAAGTTTTAATGGAAGTGATGTTTCTGTCCGTAGGACTAGTATCTATTCTGTGATGGCGGGATAAAATGTATACCGAATTTTAAGTCTAATCAAGAGCTCTAAATTCTATAAAAAAAAAGTTGCAACAATATCCGTATACCTTTTGCCTGATGTGCGAACAAAAAATTGTTGTGTTCAGACACGGCTATCGACTGTGAAAACGAAAACACACCCAGGTGTTTCATGGATGGTCACACGGCAGACGTAAATAAAGTACATCGTCAAATTATGGTGATAACGGAATATGAATATAAAATGGAATTAAAGTGTTATTTTATCCCACGGCTTTTGAGGGTGAAGGGAAGGGGTTACGTGATTTTTATTTAAAAATTGATATTTTGTTTTATGTAACGTATACACTCTCGTATTTAGTAAAAGGCTGTCGTTTGTAAATTACAAACTGACAATTCGAAAAAGAAACTTGAAAAAATAAGTCCTTTTAAAACAATACTCAACAACTGCACTACTTTTATCAATATAATTGTAGGTATATCTTCATAAATAATGTATTATTCAATGTTAGTAAGAACATAACACTCGTAAATAACAGAACAGAAAATTGGAAAGGAGAAAGTGATACAATTACATTTATTTGTTTTATTAGACTCGTCACAGGTGCCAAATTCCAAATGAGATAACGCATTTTACAAACTTTATAACTTGCTTTTGTTGTTCGCGTCGACTTTTTTAAAGTCTATGAAGCATTTACATCTTATTGTGCTGAAATTTAGCACACCTCTCTTTTCGCGGGTTGGCAGCCTTCACAAGACCTTTTTGACGTGATAACGTCATATAAAGCGATGAACGCCGACTGCACGCACGAAAAAGTCTCACGTTCCTAAAAATGTATGGCGACCGATGCATTGTTTGATAAATTTCTTCATTTGCAACCCTTTTATGTCGTTTTTGTGAAACTCCCAGAAAACATATACTTAATAATTCGTAAAATTACCGTAAACCGACTTTACATACAACCATATAGTATTATTTGTTAAGGTGGAAAAAAAAATGTACCTAACCACACGCCCCTTCGTTCGCGGCAACGAACAAGTGCGGCCCTCACCTACTAAATAGACCCCCCGTTTGCCGTCTCGCCACCTGCATTGACAGACCACTGGAACTATGTGACATTACTTCAGCGAGGCCTTCAAAAGACCTCGAGTAGATATTGAGGTTCTTTAACAATGTTTTCATTGTTCCTCTACCATAACAATAAATTTATAAACTAGATACAGAGACAATTTCGAAATATCAGAGGCGTGCCTTATGAAATTTCGACCTCCAGATTAGAAATCGAAATCAACAGCATTATCACTATACTTATATTAACTGCCTCGGCGGTGCAGCAGTAGTTTAAGCGACTGCTGATCATGAGGTCTCGGGTTCGATTCCCGGGTCGGGCAATGTTATTGAGCTTTTTCGTAAAAAGAAAAATTCTAAGTAGCAGCCCGGAGTTTGGAAATGTGCCCGGTAGACGGCAATAGGCTCGCCCCCTATTACGTGGGACTTAACATAGCTGGCGAATCGTGGGTGTGTAATACACCTCTGCCTACCCCTTCGGGGAATACAGGCATAATGCTATGATGATGATGATTATATTAAGTAGAAGTTTGGCATAACTGACTGTTGTCAGTGGTATATACTTATAATATGGTAACGTTAAACTAATCTGATGATTAATTTCGTAATTTCCCTTCCGCGAAATGAAATTGTGAGCGTTATTGTTAATAATATTATCACGTACTATCAGGGGGGCCGCGGCTTTTCTGTCACCACAATAATGATTAAGTTTAGTTAGTTACTTGTATTATTGGTGCTAGAGCTGGGTACCAAGTGAGAGTACCTACTCACCGGGTCCGAGTGCGTTGGTAAGCACCACCGTCTGCCACGTGACGGCCATGACGCATGTGGTGTTTTTTAGTCTATGAGCGACGGTTCCCGAAAAACAATGAAGATATTAAACGTATTTTATCTTTAATACTAATATAGCTGTAAGTATTGAACTACATGTTGAATACTAAATCCACAGTTTTAACATGAGTTCCAAACTACTAGCTATTTACCTGAATAAACAGTATTTTATGCGGTAAACCAGTTTATATTATTATAAAAACCCGGAGGCCCAATCTCTTCCTTTTCCTATACTTATTATCCTTCAATCACTTGGACGTTTTTGACCTTCAAACATCTAAACATACAATATTATATGTACTTTGTTCTGATAATAATAACAACCTTCAAATATCTAAAGTTCTCATACAATATTTCACATTTATAATGTCAGTGATATTTTTATTTATTAGCCTTTGCCAGCGGCTTCGCCGCAGCCAAAAGCTAGTTTTTCGGTTATATCTCAGGTACCCGATATAGTAGCGGGATAAAATGTCTACCAGTTTTTAAGTTAAATATAGGCCTTTCAAATAAAAAAAAGGCGCATCAAAATCCATCTATCTAGAAGTTCTTTTAAATAAATTCTACAAAAAATTCTAGTTTACTAGTTTTTCGGTTATATCTCAGGTTCCCGATATAGTAGCGGGATAAAATGTCTACCAGTTTTTAAGTCAAATCAAGGCCTTTCAAATAAAAAAAGTTGCATCAAAATCCATCTAGTATTTCTTTTAAATAAATTCTAAAAAAAAAACTAGTTTAAATAATTTCCTAGTTTTTTGGCTATATCTCAGGTTCCCGGTATAGTAGCGGGATAAAATGTATACCAGTTTTTAAGTCTAATCAAGGCCTTTCAAATAAAAAAGTTGCATCAAAATCCATCTAGAAAATCAATTCAAAAAAAAATTCTAGTTTCAATAATTTTCTAGTTTTTCGGTTATATCTCAGGTTCCCGATATAGTAGCGGGATAAAATGTATACCAGTTTTTAAGTCTAATCAAGGCCTTTCAAATAAAAAAGTTGCATCAAAATCCATCATCAATTCAAAAAAAATTCTAGTTTCAATAATTTTCTAGTTTTTCGGTTATATCTCAGGTTCCCGATATAGTATCGGGATAAAATGTATACCAGTTTTTAAGTCTAATCAAGGCCTTTCAAATAAAAAAGTTGCATCAAAATCCGTTCAGTAGTTTTTGTGTGATGCGCGAACAACCAATCAGACAAAAATTTAAAAAAAAAATTGTTTTGTGTTTAAACATGCCTATATAGCCTAATAAAGTAATTTTTTCTCAAATATCTTAAATGTACAGACACAGCTCTGTTAAAGTTTTATAATAGTATAGACTAGCCTTTGCCAGCGGCTTTGCCGCAGCCAAAAGCTAGTTTTTCGGTTATATCTCAGGTACCCGATATAGTAGCGGGATAAAATGTCTACCAGTTTTTAAGTTAAATATAGGCCTTTCAAATAAAAAAAAGGCGCTTCAAAATCCATCTATCTAGAAGTTCTTTTAAATAAATTCTACAAAAAATTCTAGTTTACTAGTTTTTCGGTTATATCTCAGGTTCCCGATATAGTAGCGGGATAAAATGTCTACCAGTTTTTATGTTAAATCAAGGCCTTTCAAATAAAAAAAAGGTGCATCAAAATCCATCTAGTAGTTCTTTTAAATAAATTCTACAAAAAATTCTAGTTTACTAGTTTTTCGGTTATATCTCAGGTTCCCGATATAGTAGCGGGATAAAATGTATACCAGTTGTTAAGTCTAATCAAGGCCTTTCAAATAAAAAAGTTGCATCAAAATCCATCTAGAAAATCAATTAAAAAAAAAATCTAGTTTCAATAATTTTCTAGTTTTTCGGTTATATCTCAGGTTCCCGATATAGTAGCGGGATAAAATGTATACCAGTTTTTAAGTCTAATCAAGGCCTTTCAAATAAAAAAGTTGCATCAAAATCCGTTCAGTAGTTTTTGTGTGATGCGCGAACAACCAATCAGACAAAAATTTAAAAAAAAATTGTTTTGTGTTTAAACATGCCTATATAGCCTAATAAAGTCATTTTTTCTCAAATATCTTAAATGTACAGACACAGCTCTGTTACAGTTTTATAATAGTATAGACTAGCCTTTGCCAGCGGCTTTGCCGCAGCCAAAAGCTAGTTTTTCGGTTATATCTCAGGTACCCGATATAGTAGCGGGATAAAATGTCTACCAGTTTTTAAGTTAAATCAAGGCCTTTCAAATAAAAAAAGGTGCATCAAAATCCATCTATCTAGTAGTTCTTTTAAATAAATTCTACAAAAAATTCTAGTTTACTAGTTTTTCGGTTATATCTCAGGTTCCCGATATAGTAGCGGGATAAAATGTCTACCAGTTTTTAAGTTAAATCAAGGCCTTTCAAATAAAAAAAAGTGCATCAAAATCCATCTAGTAGTTCTTTTAAATAAATTCTACAAAAAATTCTAGTTTAATAGTTTTTCGGTTATATCTCAGGTTCCCGATATAGTAGCGGGATAAAATGTGTACCAGTTTTTAAGTCTAATCAAGGCCTTTCAAATAAAAAAAGTTGCATCAAAATCCGTTTAGTAGTTTTTGTGTGATGCGCGAACAAACAAACAGATAAACAGACAAAAATTAAAAAAAAAATTGTTTTGTGTTTAGACACGCCTATATAGCCTATTGCAGTATTTTTTTCTCAAATATCTTGAATGTACAGACACAGCTCTGTTACAGTTTTATAATAGTATAGACAATCTAATACACGAGTTCGTAATATCATTTCATACATTAAGTTGTAAACAAACGAAGGTTACTTAGCCATAATTGAAGATAGCAGCCCAAATACTTTCTATTCAGAGACAACATTACATCATTATGACGCGCTTAGTACTTTGTGAGTTAAATTACATTGGCATTTATTTTACTATCACCAGTTCCGTTCACCGACTTCTCTATTAATGGTACCTTTTTTTTAAGGCGGGAATGTACCTAACCGCATACCCGGTCATTCGGGGCAATGAACAGGGTAGTGAGGGGCCCTCACCCACTAAATACTTTTTTTTAAGGCGGGAAAAAAATTACCTAACTGCATGTATACCCCGTCGTTCGGGGCAACGAACAGGGTAGTGTGGGGCCCTCACCCTCTAAAAAAACTCGCCGTGTGCCGTCTCTCCGCCTGTATTGGCAGGCAACAGGAACTGTGTTATATTACTTTAGTGGTTTATTGAAGGTAACGAGTACCTATGTATTCAAAATGGATTGGATAAGATAAGCTTAAAAGAATACTAAACAACGGTTTTTCATACTTTTGTATATATGTATGTAGCTTGTTTGTTAGCACTCATCTCTGATATTACTTTTATTTTAATGTAATTTTCACGGCTATACCGTGCAAAATATCTTATATGTTATTTCTCTAGCACGTTTTTCAGTCTGTCTGAGATATCCTTACTTTTTCAAATTCCATTACTTACCCCTCATTTTAAAGGTTATATAGGACTTGACGAGTCATAGGCTAAAAATGTAACCGCTTCTTTTAAATTTGAGATTAAAATCATCTAAAGAAGAGGTCCTTTAATGGATGTCGATTTCCGTACGGGTCGACTATATCTTATTTAAATCGGATGTCAGAATAAAGGTTAATTAATAGGTTATGCTATTAAATATATCAAGCTGTTCTACCTTCCATGCAGACTAAGTCGCGGGGAACGGTCAGTGTCTATTAAATTAAAGAGAATTACATTTTTTTATACTGTTGAGCTGTGGTCACAATGATGATCAGCTTCATTATCTATTGTCGAATTAAGCATGAGGTCGTGAACAAAAGAGTATTATCATCCGCATAATAAAAGAAATCGCTGTTTTAAAACAATAAGGATGTTTACTGCAGAACCTGTACCTCTAATATAATTCACAACAATATAGGGTGGTCCCACCAGTTACTCGGGAACTGTTAAATTTGTGAAATAATTCTCAATAATCTCGACAAAAGGAAAGTCGACGCGTCAGTCAGACAATCAAACACGTAAAAGTTTTGTCAAAAGTAATCAAGCAGCTTCATTGCAGGCAAAAGAGAGACACATCTATAAATATTAGATTAAAAAAGTATCTGTCTGCAAAATTTCATTCAAATCGGTTCAGCCGGAATTTTCAAATTTATAGTAGGATATACATGTTTATGTATATACGGTAACCGGAAAAACACAATAACCATAAACAAAGAACATCTGGAAAAGAAAAATCACCCCAACCCGGCTGGTCACCGTAGGGCAAGAGACCAAAACCCCCTAGGATCACCCTCCAAAAAGCAAAACACAAATGAACATGAGGACACTATACATGAAAACAATCGAAAAGGAAAAAAGTTTATAAAAGACAAGAGAAATAATATTTACATATCGACACTTAACACTAGGACCCTAAGAACACATGAATCCCTACAAGAATTGGAATATGCTTTAGGCTTTATAAAATGGGACATTATTGGCTTAAGTGAAGTGAGGAGAATGGGCGAAAAAATTGAACAGCATGAAAACTACATTTTCTATCATATAGGAAATACACCAGGCCAACACGGGGCTTCCTTATTAAAAATTGCTACAGTGAATATATACAGTCCTTCATTGGAATATCTGAACGAATTGCACAACTAAATATCAACTTGCCTGGGTATGAAACTATATCAATAATCCAAATATGTGCACCTACAGAGATAGCACCTAAGGACATAAAAGACAAATTTTATGAAGACCTAGACAGGACTCTTGCAGGTGCACACAAAACAGTTGTCTTGATGGGAGATTTTAATGGCCAGATTGGTGAAAGACAAACAAACGAAGATAGCGTACTCGGTCAATTCAGCACAGGAAAAAGAAATGATAACGGACAAAGACTAGTACATCTGGAAGGACATAACCTCAAGATCCTAAATCGTTTTTACAAGAAAATAACAAAAATAAAAAATGGACCTGGATATCTCCTGACGGGAATGTAAAGAATGAAATCGATTTAATACTATCTAATAAGCCCCAATTCTTCAAAGATATAAACATAATTAATAAGTTCAACTTCAACACAAATCACCGAATGGTAAGAGGAGCAATATACCTAAATGAGATAAAAAAGAGGAGGCATTACACCAGAAAAGGAATTATACCAGATCAAATCCCACTCCCCATCGCAGAAAACTTGTTGATAACATTAAAAGATAATTTATTGAATAACAACAAGAGCAAAAATATACAAGAAAAATATAATATACTAGAGGAAGCGCTCCAAGAAGTATCTAGAAAACTATATACCTCAAAAAACAAGAAAGATAAAATTGGAGACGAAGCTAGGCATCTTATGGAAATTAGGAAAACTTTATTGAGAAATAAAAAACAAAATAGAACACAAATAACGCATTTGAGTAAACAAATAAATGAAAAAATTAGGACACATAGAAAACAAATTAGAAATAGAACTATCCAATACCACATTGAAAAATCGGGAGGCATAAAGGAAGCCCTGAAAGAACCTAAAGAAGAAAGAAAAGAGAATACCTGCTGGATTTCTTACATCAAAAGCAAGACATCTGATAGAAGAGAAACAAAACGACCCGAAATTATGGAAATAGCAACAATATTTTATAGCAAATTATATGACGACGTAGACTACAAAAATACTCAAAACCCACAGGAAGATGACGATGAAGAGGTTATTCTCTCAATATTAGAAATCGAAGTAAGAACTGCAATACAGTCCCAGAAAAATTACAAAGCTCCCGGAGATGATGGAATAACAAACGAAATTCTAAAAGGATGCCTAGACTATATAATAAATGCTATTACAAATATATACAATGACATTCTAACTAAAGAAATAATACCAGAACAATGGACATCATCAACCATCATATTGCTCCATAAGAAAGGCGACAGGGCAGAAATAAATAACTATAGACCGATCAGCCTGATCTACAATATATATGAGATATTTGCGAAGGTAATATTGAACAGAATTAGCTCAGTATTGGACGAAAATCAGCCAAGAGAACAGGCTGGATTCCGAAGCGACTTCTCAACAATGGATCATATTCATGTCGTAAAACAAATTATCCAAAAGAGCAATGAGTACGGGAAAACATATAACTTGTCATTTGTAGATTACAGTAAGGCATTTGACTCTCTGAAACATGCACACATTTGAGATGCCCTACACTCACAAGGAGTACATACAAAATATATAAGGATAATAAAAAACGTATACAAGGAATCAACGGCAAAAATTCAGACTGAAAGGAGAGGAGCGGCCTTCAAAAACAAAAAGGGAGTACGACAAGGTGATCCCCTTTCGGCAAAACTATTCTCGGCTGTACTAGAACTTATATTTAGAAAAATTAATTGGGATGCATTTGGTATAAATATAAATGGAGAAAAGCTTAACTACCTTAGATTCGCAGACGATCTGATTCTGCTTAACCTAAACCGAGACGGCTTAAAAACAATGCTAAAGCAATTAGATAGAGAAAGCAAAAGTGTGGGTCTGACTATGAATCTAGACAAAACAAAACTGATGACAAACGATTTAAAAATACCTATTTTGTTAGACTCTAATCAAATAGAATATGTTGAAGAATATACATATTTAGGACAAATCATTGCACCGGAAAATCAAATGCAGAAATAAATAAACGTTAGGATAAATAAAGCGTGGAAAAGATTCTGGTCCCTAAAAGAAGTAATGAAGAACCCGCACATACCCCTTAAAGACAAGACTACAGTGTTCAACTCATGCATATTACCATGTTTAACCTATGGAGCACAAACATGGGCTCTTACTAGCAAACAGAGTGGAGCACTCAGTGTGTCAAAACAAAATGGAAAGAAGCATTTTAATCCTTAAATTACGAGACAAGATTAAACTTAAAAATATAAGAAGCACGACAAAAGTCATAGATGTCACTCACACAGTGAAAAAGCTCAAATGGAACTGGGTAGGTCATATCATAAGAAACAAAAAAGAAAAATGGACAAAAGACGTTACGGAATGGTATCCTCGAGATGGAAAAAGAAGAAAAGGGCGGCAACAAATAAGATGGGAGGACAATATCAGAAAGGTAGCCGGACCAACATGGCAAAGAAAAGTCGCAAACAGAGAAACATGGAAAAGCCTAGGGGAGGCCTATGCCAAACGGCAAACTGATAATACTGTTACCGATGTCGAAGATTAGAAGCATTAGATTAAACATTAACTATTAAAGTGCATGAAATTTTGTGATATTATAGTATGTTTCAATTTTATTGTATTGTAATATATTGAAGAAATATACGAGTATAGTATAAGTTACGAGTATGTATATTATAATGTTGTAATATTGTAAAGAAATGTAATTATTATCAGTAATAAAGGCTATTTGATTTGATTTGATTTGATACATAAATTGTGTGACTCTGAATCAGAATTAACTACTTAATAAAAAACAAATTTATTTGTGAATTTGGAAGAGGAGTTTAATGCGAGTGGTATTCCAACCTGCATCTCTTCCAATCCGGCGAAGTGCTCTAGACCGCTAATCCATCGCACTGACCAACGGCCATTCCCAATCTCTAGTCTTTTTTTTTCTAGTTCTTTAAAGTAGCTGAACATGTCAATTTCTGATGTTTAATTGCAAAATTAAATTTTGGATTACTGCATGTAAATGCATCCGATAGGTGGCGTGGGTCGTAAAGACAGTGGAGATTGGGAATGGTCTTTATTGGAAGGGATACAGGTTCGAATCCCGTTCGCACTAAACTTCTCTTTTTCCACATTCGCAAATAATTTGTTCTTTACAGTAGCTGAGCATGTCAAGTGCTAAAATACAGATCAAAATGTTCCTACATTAACGTCCTAATTATTTCTTGGATACGATTATATAGAAATAATTATTTCAATTTATTATTGATCACAGGTAGGTAAGGTACCTATAAATTAAAATTTGTATTCATAAGGCAATAAAGACTTAATATCATCTAGAAAGTTCTTTATTAAAAGATTTGCATAATTATGATGAGCACAGCAACGCATTGAAATAAGTTACCAGCGTCGTAGGCATTCCGGTTTGGGTACAATATGGGTGTGTTTAAGGTAAGAATGTATTTAAACCAAGTTAGGCTGTTTAGATTTGTACAGAGGCAAACAAACACATGACCTGCCTAATATTAAGTCGGAGTCTATAGACGCTAACAACATCTGTGTCCTAAGTAGCACTTTGCCAGCTCTAGGTAAATGATAGGCACCAACGGCGGACCACTGAATCAATGTAACACAGTATGGCCCGCTAATAAAGGCGGAGAGACGGTACACGGCGCGTTTATTTAGTCGGCGAGGGCCCCACACTACCCTGTTGGTTGCCCCGAGCGACGGGGTGTGCGATATGGAACATTGTTTCCTGCCTTAAAAAAAGGTAAATGATAGCAAGGAGAGGAGACGTATAGAAGCCATAAAGGTAATGAGATACTTCGATACTCTCACTTACAGAACATAATGCCATCCATCCATCAGCCTATCTCTACTCGAGGGAGTGCTGCTGCCCACTCTCCCAATATTCCCTCAGTCGGCTCTTACGACTCCCGTGCGTTGAAAGGGGTGGGACAATTCTAAAGCCGGCCCCACACGGCACTACAGAACATAATGGCAAATTATGAAATTCGACCGATACTTTAGGAGTACTTATGTTTTCTTGCGGTCATTAAACGTTATATTATTAAATAGTATACCTATATTAGCGTATACATTAGAGGCGTGATGAGGCGTCCAAATACGTAATATTATACCAATAATACAAAGAGGAAATACCTCTCTGCTTGTAAAGTGTAAACTCTAAAACTATTGATCTACGATTCGAAAGCTGCATTATTCGGAAGTAATTTAGGCTAAAATACGTCATGGTTGCTAGATCATCAAGCGGAGCAGTGTACACATTCATGGTACAAATAGTACTTGTAAGCATTTAAAACCTTGACCTTTAATTTTAACCGATTTGAAGACAAAATATAAAATTGACTTTTGACCAATGACATAGCTTCAATCTTCAACCGGCCCTCGCAAGATGTGTTTCTGTGGCTACAACATTATGAAATGGAACTGTTTCCCGTTACATGTACTTGCGGTTAATGCAATCTATCTGTATCTATGTATACAATAAGTTGTCCTGACTAAGGATCAACGCACAGCCAAAACTACTAAGACTACATACAGAGCTGAAAGGAGATGTGCCAATTACTATAGTTCTAAATCTTTAGTTAAAATTAAACTAATAATTTATAATAACCGTCATTGGTTTTCTTTTCTTGGTAGAACTTAGCAGAAAGATTATAGTTTAAAAGGCTATTATTATGAATTTTCAATAATGGTGATTGGTTGATGATTGTTATCTGTTGACAACCAAAGAGGATATAACCGCTTGATAATATTAAAAACTGATACTATTATATTATAAAGTTATTTTACGTAGTTATATCCAAAATTAATTCGTAAGAGCAGTAATACACTTATTAATTGAATGGATATTAAGATTAAAAATACTTTGGAAAATCCAAAACTGCACGCCTCATAATCTTCATTTTTCACAATAAAATTGATTATTTGATCAGTAACCAATAATGTATTGGTCTTACTAAGTAAGTTTTCAATAAATCAATAGATAGCGCTAATTTCAAAAAATGCTAATGTGTTTCTCATGTCTTATACGCCATCTAGCGCTAATTTTAAAACGTACTAATATATTGGTCTATAGAAGTAGTTCTACGAAATAAGGTATAGGCTATAGCGCTGGTTTTAGTGTACCACTGTGCCATCGAATCGAGCGTTAATATTCACTGTTTTTTTTTGTTTTTTTAATAACATTTACCTATACCACATCAAATCAGACCGTGAAAAGTAATAGGGCTCTATTCGTAATTATACTCAAGTTAAAAAGAGAAAAAAATGACTCGATTAGTAAAGTATTTCAGTCGTTAGCGTATTAACATACATTACATTATTAGTTTTAGTGTCGAGTCGAGCGTAAATATTCAGTATTTTTTTGTTTATTTAATAACAATTAAACCACATCGAATCAGATCGTGAAAAGTGATAGGGCTCTATTCGTTATTATACTGCATGGTAAAAGAAAAAAAAGACTCGATTAGTAAAGTATTTTGGTCGTTATCGTGTTAACATACATTATCCGAACATACCTACATCATACGGACGTCCAAGACAGAACTTTTTTAAACAGTTTTGAAATAAAACTACGTTTACGGAATCTATCGCGTTTACTTGATTTTACTCCTATCCCGACGTTTCGAATACTTTACAGCATTCATGATCACGGGTGGACTTAGATGATAGACGTCCAAGGTTGATATGTTATTTCAACGGTTTCATCTACCCACAGTATATGATTTTACAAAATTTTTGGTTTATTTATTTTAACCCACCTAATATTCGTTTAGAAACACAGTGAAAATATCTACTTCAAATGTTTATGCTTACAATGTATGAGACTTTAAATTAGTATATTAAAATGAGTATAATACTCCTCTTTAAATTGCAAAATTTTTGTTTTTATTTAGTGCTCAAAAATTCTACCACAAACTACCAATTACTACCAGTAAGAAGACAATCTTGGTTATTAGTTTATATTATTAAATATATTGATTTTGCCAAAAGCTAAGACTAAGAACAAGAAACATCCCAATTTCAATAGAGAAGACGGCTGGGTCTTACCATCAAGCTGGAATCCTGTGATAGGCCTCACCAAACAGAATACAAGAAGGCACACCACAAGATTGCAAGACACAGTTAGCGCTTATTGTGTAGATAAAACCCACAGTAGTGATTAGTTTTTGCCTTTTATAAAAAATTTAAAATTTAAAATTTAAACCTTATTAGATCTCAGTAATTCCGTACAAAATTTAATAATTCCATAACAGTTGTAGCCTACTGAGTTTTCTGGCCGGATCTTTCTCAGTCAGGCCGCGTTCCGATCCGGTGGTAGCTTCTTAGTCTTAGCTTTTGGCAAAATCAATATATTTAATAATATAAACTAATAACCAAGAGTGTCTTCTTACTGGTAGTAATTGGTAGTTTGTGGTAGAATTTTTGAGCACTAAATAAAAACAAAAATTTTGCAATTTAAAGAGGAGTATTATACTCATTTTAATATACTAATTTAAAGTCTCATACATTGTAAGCATAAACATTTGAAGTAGATATTTTCACTGTGTTTCTAAACGAATATTAGGTGGGTTAAAATAAATAAACCAAAAATTTTGTAAAATCATATACTGTGGGTAGATGAAACCGTTGAAATAACATATCAACCTTGGACGTCTATCATCTAAGTCCACCCGTGATCATGAATGCTGTAAAGTATTCGAAACGTCGGGATAGGAGTAAAATCAAGTAAACGCGATAGATTCCGTAAACGTAGTTTTATTTCAAAATGTGTAACATTCGCGTAAATATCAGAAAGTATTTTTTAAACAGTTTTTAACTAATTTAAATAATTGTCATCAAAAATATCATGAGTGTTAAAAATAGTGTTTTTTCTTGATATGCGTGTGTATATATTAGTTTCCATTTATCCATCAGCCTTTCATTGTCCACTGCTGGACATAGGCCTCCCCAAAATAGGGGTTTTACCATAATCACCACGCTTGGCAGGCGGGTTGGCGATCGCCGTGGATGATTTTAGTACACAGGTGAACGCTGCTGCCCGGTCCCCCGGTAATCCCTTAGTCGGCTTTTACGACTCCCATAGGAAGAGACGGGGTGGAGGTATTCTTGGTGCCGGCCCCACACGGCGTATATTATTTTACAAGTGCAATAAATGATAAATAGCGACATTTTAAACTTGAAAAATCCGTTGATCTGCGTGAAACGAGAGTAATACCCACATCAACGCTTCGCTTATGAGTCATGCAAAAGTGTTCAGACACGCCTAAATTAGGCTACGTTAATTTATTCCGCAAATATATTTTCTGAAATATCAGACAGAAGCTCTGTTAATTGTAATAGATATGTATATTTATATTTGAAATGTACATTGATTTGACACCCAATAAGGTACTTATCCAAAAATAAAAAAATTATACCTATGGCCTCGTGGCGTAGTCGGTAGCGTAACCAACTTTCGTTCGGGTTCGATTCCCACTCAGGACAATTATTTTTGTGATGAACACAGATATTTGTACTGCGTCTGGGTGTTTTCTATGTATTATATGTATATTAAATTATGTATGTATTTACAAAAAAAAATACATGTATTATATCCATAAAGCGTTAAACTTAGTTTGGGACCCGAGGACGTTGTGTGAAATGTCCGTAAATATTGCACACCTCATAAGCGAAGCGTTAAGGTGGGTACTGCTCTCGCTTCGCGAAGAACAACTGATTTTTCAAACTTAAAATGTCTCTATTTATCATATATATTGCACTTGTAAAATAATATATACACACGCATATCAAGAAAAAACATTATTTTTAACACTCATGATATTTTGATGCTATTTTTGTTATTTAAACTAGTTAAAAAACTGTTTAAAAAAGTTCTGTCTTGGACGATCGTATGTTGTAGGTAATGTATGTTAACACGATAACGACTGACTTCTTTTACGCTTCAGTATAATTACGAATAAAGCGCTATACCTTATTTCGTGAGAACTACTTCTATAGACCAATATAGAAGTAGGGTATGTTGGGGTAAAAGCGGACGGTTTTTTGATGTTCTTCTAAGACTAAAAGAATATTTTTATTTTAATAGTCTGCTTTGTTAACGGACTTCTAAAATATGTTATGAAATAAAAAAGCATTTTGTGTATATAAATAATTGAACACTCATTAATTAATGTATATTTATGAAGATTAGATCTAATTGAGAAGATAGTGTTTTTGTTTACCCGGGAAAGTGCGGACCATATCGGGGGAAGAGCGGAGTATATCCTAAAATCAATTCTATTCGTCATATTTATAAAATACATAAAGAATTTTATTCCGGTCTAACCCGTCAAATTTTACTTTTACAACAGTCTTGAATGTTTCGTATCTTGGCCGGCAATGACAATTTTGTTTTTTCAAAAGCATAATACGTCCGCTCTTGCCCCGTTCGACAATTGAACAAAAATGTGATTCTCAAACTTTATAAGAATGAAAATCATAAACTTAAAAATAAGTAAAACAAATGAAAATTTTCAAGTAAATATTAGGCAACAAACAACGGTATTAGTAGGTAATAGTAATTCAAGTCTTGAATGTACAAGCTAATTCTCATAACAACTATGCTTTAATTTTCAATATACTAGTGTGATATTCTTGAATTAAATTATTTATTGATTAGTTTTTTTTATGAACTCAGTAACAATATCACGAACTTCTCTGGATAAACCAAAGCCCAATTTCTCTAACGCCCTTAGGCATTTAGCCAGCCTTGTTTATGCTTATATCGGTAACTTAGGTGATCTACCCATTGTATCACTTTTCAAGACTTTTTTGGCAAGGACTCGGTCGCTCAGTGTAGAAGGTTTGTGATGTGTATATTGAACATTTTTTTCAGAAACATAATTTGTAAGCTGCTTACTTTTTACTGTTAAACTGCAATCTCTAACATTTTTTGGGAATATATAGTAGCTCTTTAGGTTTTTCTAAGGTACGTGGCATTTTAAACCTAAAAAATATAATGGGATTAAATAGAATTCTATTTTCATCATAATTTGTGTTTATATTTACTCAAATTGCCAATGCAATGCCTACAAATAGTCGCATTTTATGTTGGCAAACAATATAATATTAGTATGCTATAAATAAACGATAGAAAGGTACATCATTATGGGATAAGTAAGTACATTTTATTTGAGATGCTAACACAAAATTCAAATAAGTTACGTAAGTAGAGGTATTCTGTAATTTACTAAAAGCTAAAAGTTTGAGTACCACTGTTTTTTTCTGTACTTTTTCAAAACCGAGAAAGTGCGGATGAAATTTAGTCCACTCTTCTCCCAAAGGGTAAAGAGCGGATTCTAATCTGAAACCTAAACTACACGTTATTCATTATTCTAACCTAGAAAAGATAATTCAAACGAGAGAAATAACCACAAAAAACTCAACAGATTATGAATACTCCTTTTGGGTGATGAGATACACTACCAGGGGAAAGAGCGTATTTTATAAAATCAGACCAAAATTCCACATTTTGCTCTTTACTACACGTGTTTGTGTGTAAAACAAACCCTGCAGATTACATTTTGAGGCACTACAAATGGCGTTATTGCCTGTGTTGTCGGTATTCAAAAATAGTAACTGGTTTTGGAGTTATTACAACTATCCGTTCTTCCCCCGATCCGCTCTTACCCCAACATACCTTACTTCTTAAAATTAGCGCTAGATGGCGTATAAGACATGAGAACCACATTATTTTTCTTTGAAATTAGCGCTATTTATGTGATTTATTGAAAACTACTTAGTAAGACCAATACATTATTAGTTACTTATCAAATAATCAATTTAATTGTCAAAAATGAAGATTATGAGGCGTGCACTTTTGGATTTTCCAAAGTATTTATATCACAGACTTTATTTACGTCCTCTAGAGGACGCCGGTATACATACGGAGTTTTGTGTGACGTCGCATAGTCTATAATCATTGGATAATCAAGAAGCTTCTAAATTAGAGACTAGAGACTCCATCCATCAGCCTTTCAACGTCCACTGCTGGACATAGGCCTCCCCAAGGGAACACCACAACGAGCGGTCTCGTCATGGGGGATAATGCCGTAATCACCACGCTTGGCAGGCGGGTTGGCGATCGCAGTGGATGTTGTAAATACTCGAGGGAGTGCTGCTGCCCACTCCCTTGGTACTTATTCCCTCAGTCGGCTCTTACGACTCCCGTGGGTAGAGAGGGGTGGGACAATTCTAAAGCCGGCCCCACACGGCGCGCTACTACTAGAGACTAGAGACTACTAGACTATTTATCTAGCTATGATAATTAATTTAAGATTTATGCAGAAAGATATAACGGAACTCATCAAAAATCCTCCTCCTCCTCCCTCCTCCCTCCTATCCTCGTGGCTTCACCGTTAACAGGTAAAAATAGCGGCATTTAAAATTATCGTTTATATGAACACGGACAAATAAACCATTCAGTGCAAAATCATAAGCGCATCAAAACTCACTTACTCTATGGCTAACGAAATTGATAGCATACCTACATTTTATCTATTGGCAGAAATGGGCGTACTTATACAGCACTTAACATACCTCCTAAAACGACTTTATGATGATGGTACAGCGGCAGTAAGAGTAGATGATACCCTCTATAATAACTTTAAGATCCAATCTGGTGTCCGACAAGGGTGTATTCTGTCACCACTGCTATTTAATATCTACACTGAGTACATAATGCGAATTGTCCTAGACGGGTGGCATAAAGGTGTAACAATCGGGGCGTGCGTGATAAATAATTTACGTTTTGCTGACGACACTACTCTTTTTACGAGAACTCAAGATGACATGGAAGACCTATTATCTCGTCTGGAAACAACGAGCCTCCAGTTTGGTCTTGACATCAACTGAGTCAAGACAAAAATGATGATAGTAGACCGGGCCGGATATAACAGACTAACTGTGGGTAACTGCCAAGTGGTTCAAAGCTACACTTACCGGTTCTACCATCTCCAATACAGGCGGTTGTGAAGATGAGATCAGACGACGGTGCACTATCCTAAAGTGGTGCGCTATCACAAAGTGGTGCGCTAGAAAAGATTTGGAGGGACAGGAAGGATACAAAGGTAAGTAAATAAATAAATAAAGGTTCGGCTCATGAGATTGTAATATTATCTAAATCCTCTTTTCTAATATTACCTAAATCCTTTTTTCTAAATAGATTACAAATGATATAAGAGAAGAAACATTTATTTTGAAATTCAAAAAGTCTGAACCTCGAACAGTCAAGTTCGAAG
Organism: Leucoma salicis; assembly: GCA_948253155.1. Taxonomy (NCBI): domain Eukaryota; kingdom Metazoa; phylum Arthropoda; class Insecta; order Lepidoptera; family Erebidae; genus Leucoma; species Leucoma salicis. The sequence continues at coordinate 6,914,787 of OX411822.1, read as the reverse complement.
AAAAAGCTATATAAACTGGAACATAGGCGTTGCTGAGCAATTCTAGGTGCAGGCATGGTCCTGTAAACATAGCAGCAGATTCTGAGGAATTCTAGACTCAGGCATGGTCCTGTAAACATAGCTGAAGATTCTAGACTCGGACGTGGTCCTATTGAGATAGCTGTCAAAGGTCCAAATTGTCTTAAAGTTTCTTAAGAAGTTGTCAAGGCTCTTCTGAAGATTGTCTTGAAGTTTCGGTTCTTCACTGGAGGCCGTTTCAGACATTTCAGGTGTGATCTGTTGAACTTCAGGGTCTGGTTCTGAGACCCGGTCTGACCTTCTAGAACGGAAGGGATTATACGGAACGCTAAAGGGAGTGAACCTTTGTACATGTACGGAATGCTAAAGGGAGTGGACTCTTGTACAAGAACATCTTTTGAGGTATCCATCCCAAGTGTTGCGGTGAATAAATCTCTAGGTAAAGACAGTAATAACTCTAGTAGTACTTAGTGCATACAAAACTTGTTCCTAACTAACGTGTTTTCTTATTGATTAAAATTTGTTTCGATCTGTTTCCTATTTAATTTCTTTTAAGACCCCTAGGTAGGCCCTAAATAATTGTGGCGTGACGGCTTCACCGTTACGCTACAAGATCTCTTGTTTTTCCAATTTTTCTTTACGGAGCTGAAACCTGGACAATTAAAATGCAGGATCGCCGTAAGATTGACGCTCTGGAGATGTGGTGTTGGAGACGCCTCTTAAGGATCCTGTGGACAGCGTTTCGTACTAATGACTCGATACTCAGGGAACTGAAAATCAAAGAGAGACTTTCGTCAACTGTGCAAGTACGAATTTTGAAGTTCTTTGGCCATATCTCCAGGAATGAACGTTCTATGGAGACTTGTTGTCCAGGGGCCGGTTGAAGGAAAGAGAGCTCGAAGCCGCTCACCAACTCGCTGGACCGACCTAATTAAAGCAGCTACGGTGGCGTCTATAGTCCAATGTTCTCGCAACGCCGTCAATCGGCAAAATTCCACTAGAGGGACGCCAAATGAAGACCCGTCTGCGCAACCACGACCACGCTGACAAGAGTGTCAGACTTAGAAGAAGAAGAAGATTTTATTTATTCATTTTATTACTCAGGTTAATTGTCTGAGTAATAAAATGAAATGTATAAATGAAAGTATGGATATTTTGATATATATTTTTAACATTTGACATGCTTAGCCATATATAAATCTAAAATAAATCTAAAGTAAAATCGCAAAGAACGGTCACGAGTAGGATTTGAATCTGCATCTCCTGGAATACCGTCCCAGATGCTATGCCATTTCAGCCATCGTGACAATTGCTCGGGACTGCGAATTCCGATAACACATTCCTTCTTAAGGACATGGGTATGGATGTTTGGATGGATGGTATAGAGTTGTTGTAATAAAATTAAACTGCTAATGTGCTGTGTAAGAAAATTGTGAGGATTAGAAGTACTAGTAGGTATGTACGAGATTATCGAATGCAAAGGATGGTGGAGTGATTTAGATACCGATCTCCCGTGCCGAGTATTGTAGGTTTGGTTCCTACACTGGACAATTCTATGTGTGATCCACAAACAATTGTTTTGAGTTTAGGTGTACTTTCTGTGCGTTTAATTATATGTTTGTAAGATCCCCCGCTATACAAGGATTATTCCTTAGTGCAGGATACAAGTGCAATAATTATTATTTTTGTTTTGCTCGCTGTAATACAGGGATAGTGTAAAATTACAAAAAAGGGGAAAGAAAAATACAATACTGGTAACTTTGTATGGGTATTTGCCTAGCAGACGACAAAATGACAGCTACTGTCATTCTTTCTAATTCATTTGCATTACAAGCAAGTTTAATTTAATTACCTATCTAAATCCAAATCTTAAGACGATGCAGACTGATTAAGATTGATTAATCGCTGATGATTGATTAGTAATTATTATCTCTGCCTACACCACAAGGAAGAAAGCGCGATGATAAGTAAGTAAATAAATTGTAGATGATACGAAGTTCACCGGGTCATCTAGAGTATTTTATTAAAAAAATATGGTTGTCTGTAAAGTCGGTTTACGGATGATAATTTTACGTGATAACGTCATATACATATGTTTTCTAAGTTTCACAAGCAATGCATCGGTCACCATAAATTTTTCGGAACATGAGGCTTTTTCGTGCGTTTTGCTGCTGTTCATCGATTTATAAGACGTTATTAAAAAGAGAAGGCATTATTCTCATAACAAAAAGATAAAAGATTTGTGCGGACAATGAAAACATACAAATAAAAAAATATCATTATCCATTTGCATTGGAATTAAATGTTAAATTACTTTCAAGAGCACTTTCTCGCTAAGTACCAATGATTCTTTAAATATATACCACTACCTACACTACACTACCGTTATAAAAATCGTAATGCGTGACTGTAAAGTCATTATGTACATCTAATGGCAATCCGATAACATAAAATAAAGGCATAATAAATCAAAACCCATCACTTTAAAAGCAAGAATAAGACCAAAGTCAGTGGGCTCAACTCTCACGGCGAATCTTCATAAGTCGGTCTCCACGCTACAAACATATTTGTACGAACAAACATTTTTTTTGCAGGTGAACTTAGTTATTTAGTAGGTACTACGTGATGGTGTATCATAACAAAATGGATTACTATTAAGACTATAAAGAAAGGCCCTTGCCTGATTCTCTAAAATTAAAAAAGTTTTTATTGCTTATGCTGAGCCACGATACACCTTATAGTGTAACCGCCACTTCTAGGCTCAGTAATTTTATTTCGCGAATCGCGGATAAGGACAAATGTGATGTGAGATTGGGAATGGCCGTCGGTCAGTGCGAAGGTTTAGCGGTCTAGAGCACTTCCCCGGATTGGAAGCGACGTAGGTTCGTATTCCGCTCGCACTAAAGTGCTCTTTTTCCACATTCGCAAATAATTTTTTCTTTAAAAGTAGCTGAGCATGTCAAGTGCTAAAATACAGATCAAAATGTTTATTTTGTCTTGTGAAATTAGTCAAGGATTATTATTTTTTTGTGTAGAGCTGACTTATAAACTCCTCTGTTCCAAAAGTAAACTCTTCAACGAACAAAGAAATAGCCTCCGAGGAATTTGTGTTCGTAAAAGTATACGTTTGTAAAGTCACCTGCGATACAGGGATTATTCCAAAAAGTATTTTAACTTGAGTAGGTCTCTCCATCGACACTGATGGATTCAGCGCCGATATTTCGAAAACAATTATTTTTATTTCTAAAAGGAATAGTATTCGTATATTAGCTAATTTGAGCAAGACTTAACAATTAAACATATTTGTATGCGGATAAATTATGGTCTGGATAAACACAGATTTTTTTTTATCCGGAGCCCCGGCCTGGTCTTTGGACCATAGGGGCGCTTTAGCCGGTGCTGGAGGAGTGGGCGGGGCGACGGCACGGAGTCCTATACCTTCCCACTGGTGCAGATGCTGTCGGGGCACGGTTGCTTCAGCAGATATCTGCACATAGTCACAAGGAGGGAAGCGACTCCAGGGTGTCACCACTGCGGCTGCGACGAGGACACGGCGCGGCACACGCTCGAGTCGTACGCGGCTTGGTCCGAGCAGCGCTGTGAACTCGTCGCGGAATTAGGGGGAGACCTCTCGCTGCCAAGCGTCATCAGAGCGATGCTTGGCAGCGACAGGAATTGGAAGCGGTGGAGAGGACCAGCGAGGCTGATCCTTCCGCAGACCCGAACCGCCGCCAGCGACTGGGGCGGCGCAGGCGCGAGTACTTGCGCCTAATGCCGCCCTAGCTGAGGCTGCGGGTGGATGGACCGGTAAACGTCCGCCACCCGCAAGACCTCCCGCAAAGGCGCGACGCTCCGTGTGCGGATGCGTCACTCAGTAGAGGGTACCCGAAAGGGTAAGCCGCTGGAGGACCACCGTAGGAATGTAAAATAGTTCCAGTGGCCCGCCAATAAAGGCAGAGAGACGGCACACGGCGGGTTTCTTTAGTGGGTGAAGGCCCCACACTACCCTGTTCGTTGCCCCGAACGACGTGGTGTGCGGTTAGGAACATTTTTTCGCGCCTTAACAAAAAAATGTTGACGAAGTCACGATAGTATTAATATAAGAATCACTAAGAATATAATCGTTGGATGCGGTCGGCGCAGGACCGGTCGCTGTGGCGTTTTCTTGCCTTAAGGCCTGTGTCCAGCAGTGGACGTTCAAAAGTTGATGGATGGATGGATGAAAGAATATAATCTAAAATACTGCTGCTCCGATACCATGGGGGTTAATGCTGGCGTACCACAAGGTTCGGTGCTGTCCCCAACACTGTTCATCCTGTATATCAATGACTTGCTCTCAATAGAGAATATACATTGCTATACGGATGACAGTACGGGTGATGCGCGATATACCGGCCGACAGAAAGTCCCTCGGAATATGCTGGAGGAGAGACGGACCGAACTTGTCTGAAGTCGAGCGCTCTCTTGGGCGGGCCTCGGAATAGGGGGAAAAGAACACGGTTCAATTCAACCCCACGAAGACACAGGTTTGCGCATTCTGCAAAGAAGGACGCATTTGTCGTGGAGCCCCAGTTCCAAGGGGTAACTCTTCGGTCTCCGAGAGCATTGGGATCCTCGGCATCGACATCTCTAGCAAACTCCAGTTTGGGAGTCATTTGGAGGATAAAGCCAAATTGGCGAGGAAAAAACTAGGCGTCCTGAACAGAACCAAGCGGTACTTCACACCGAGGCAACGACTTGTGCTATATAAAGCACGGGTCCGACCTCATATGGAGTACTGCTCACATCTCCCTGCAAAGGCGTGCCATTCGAATTGTCGATGATCCCGATCTCACGGAGGGTCTGGAGTCGTTGGAGCGGCGGAGAGACTTCGGGTCCCTCTGTGCGCTCTCCCAGCTCTACAATGGGGAGTGCTCGGAGGAGCTGTTTGAGGTGCTACCGACATCACCATTTTACCACCGAATCACGAGACGTCGCGGTAGGGTTTATCCACACCACCTGGAAACGATTTCGTCAAAGACAGTTCGTGTTCAGCGTTCTTTTCTACCACGTACGTGTAAGATCTGGAATGACCTACCTGCTACGGTGTTTCCTCGACGCTACGACATGTCCTTCTTTAAACGAGGTTTGAAAGGAGCACTTAACTTGCGGTAGGCTGCGGCTTGGCAGTGCCCCTGGTGTTGCTAAAGTCCATGAGCGGCGGTTACCACTTACCATCAGATAGGCCGCTAGCTCGTATGCCACCGTTGGCAATAAAAAAAAAATTCATGCTTCACTGCAGGAGAGCTTTAACTGCGTAAGAAAAAAAAACATCTATTGTCTAGCGCTTTTTATCTTAAGTCCAGTGTACTTACTGTCCACTCATAACATTAACGGTTGGTTGGCTCAGCCCAAACAACAAAATTCACTTTTACCCCACATTGTCTATTTTTAGAAAACGAACATATTTAAGTTCGGTACTGAACATTTTTTCATAATTGCCTTTAGAAAGTTTAACAACAACTACTGTACTAGTAAGTACGTTAGGTATTTCATGAATTATTAAAATAATTAACTACCCATGTATATTTTACCTTCTTACACTGTTTATTCGCACTAATTATGTTGTTATATTATTCGTAAACGCGTGTTCCTTCCGTCTAAAAATCTTAGTGAAATTTGTTACAAAAAACATTGAAAAGTTTGTATAAAATTCTACCTCCGCGAGGAATGACGGAATATAAAAGCGTATAACTTTTATTGGTTTTCGTTCTATCTTATCAAGATTAAAAAAAAAACAGCATCACGCCTGTATTCCCCGAAGGCGTAGGCAGAGGTGTATTACACACCCACGACTCGCCAGCTATGTTTAAGTCCCACGTATCAAGATTAAATTTCCATAAACGCTAGTCAAATGGTACGTAGTCTTTAGAACAAATTTTAGGATAAGGCTGGCGAGATGTTGTTGATAATATTTAAAAAAAAGTCACGCTATTCAGCTTGAACATCATTTATGTTAAAATGTTGTTTGTCCATACTCTTTGATCAATAACACCAGTGATGACTGATGCATATACTACAAAAACATAATAATATGTTTCAGTAGAAAAAAAATTAGATATCTGTAATGATTTAAAAAATATTCGAAACTAGCTGATACCCGCCCTTTCGTCTGCGTTGCTTATTATATTAAACATCATTAGGCAGAGCTTGAAGGAAGAAAAGAAGGGACGTGCCATTCTCCCCTACTCCAATATACGTAGTGCCTAGAAAAATAGTTGTTTCTTAAAATTTTTGTTATTTTATATTAAACTATCCTTTGCTCGCGCCTCCGCCGCAGCCAAAAGCTAGTTTTATCTAGGCTAGGTTATATCTCAGGTTCCCGATATAGTAGCGAGATAAAATGTATACCAGTTTTTAAGTCTAATCAAGAGCTACCAAATAAAAAATGTTGCATCAAAATCCGTTCAGTAGTTTTTACGTGATGCGCGAACGAACTAACAGACAAAAATCTAAAACAAATTGTTTTGTTTTTAGACATGCCTATACATATAGCCTAATAGAGTTCTTTTTCTCATATATCTTAAATTTACAGACACAGCTCTGTTACAGCTTTATAATCGTATGTAGATGAAGATATCGCAATAGTTTTTTCTTAATTAAAAAATAATATTTGAAATGTATCCAGTAGTTTTTACGTGATGCGCGGATAACAGCTGACCTCTATAATTTTATTTACATATAAATTTAGTATAAAACTTTTGCCACCATGCCCTTTTGCCGCCGTGTGGGGCCGGCTTTAGAATTGTCCCACCCCTCTCTACCCCGGGAGTCGTAAGAGCCGACTGAGAGAATACTGGGGGAGTGTGCAGCAGCACTCCCTCGAGTATTAACAACATCCACTGCGATCGCCAACCCACCTGCCAAGCGTGGCGATTACGGTATTATCCCCCATGACGGGACTGCTCGTTGTGGCGTTCTCTTGGGGAGGTCTATGTCTAGCAGTGGACGTTGAAAGGCTGATGGATGGATGGATGGTAAAACTTTTATAAAAAAATATCATCGTGCATGTAACATAATTTAAACATAAAATAACATCACGCCTATATATGTACGCCTGTAAAGGATAGGCAGTGGTGGTGTTGTTTTTCACAAATTATTTGTTCTGTTTTTTGTGGGAAAAGAAAATGGGATTCAGCTCGCAGTAAAATTCTCTTTTTCCACATTTCATAAAGGGTTTGTTCTTATAAAACTATGTTTAATTCCTACGTAATAGGGGGCGAGCCTATTGCCGTCTACCGGACACATTTCCAAACTCCGGGCTGCTACTAAGAATTTCAACAGTCGCTCACACTACCACTGCACCACCGAGGCAGTTAAAATAATTTATGTTTAATAATAATGCTTTAATAATGTATCACAAAGCTTTGCCTGTGTAGTGATGTACTTAAGAATATGTACATTAGTGTCACCAAACTAAAGATGCCTATGGTGGTATAGAGCTGACTGTGGAAGTAAAACGGACACGGCTAGTGTGTTTATAAACATTAACCATAAATAAGTGCCAACTAAGACTGGATGTCGTTACCTGTAATCTACTTAAACGCCATCAAATGCAAATCATTTCCCTATCGTATTAAAACGTACAATATTTCAAGACTTTCTATAACTATTCATCAAAATCGATTTAGGCAGTGATTGTGTAAGTTCCATAACTTTCGTATTATAAAGGTAAATGAGATTTTAACATTTTCTATTGGGGCCTCTCAAAAAGTGTTAGCTCAATTATTTGGTGGAGTTTTCCCTTATGTTGTATACGAGATCACATGAGACTGAATCGATAATGAATATTGTAAGCGGCCACGTAGTAACGCAAAAACTAATTATTAACAATGGCGTTGGCTGCACCACGGCGATATAATATATTTTGCGGCATTATCAAATGTACTACAGCTACACTGAGTGTCCGCACTGGTTAATTTTGTGCGGCGAACATTTGACTTTCATGCAATTGACTTGCAAAGCGACTTGGCGCGATCTATAATCAAATAAGCAGCAACGCATCTGGTGGCCGCACTGCCCCGCTTAACTGAAGCGACAGAGCGCGATGTACATGTGCGAAGAGTTGCGGCGAGACTTTGCGTGATGGAAATAAACTAGGGGGTTAGACAGAATCTAATATCTCACAATCGATATCGTATCGTGATCACTGTGATTGGTTGAGAGATAACCGTGATTGGCCAACGGATTATTGCGCAATCACGCGTCGGTTTCTCTACCAATCATAAGCGAGGCGATAAAATGTCGACTGTGAGATATGAGATTCCATCCATTCCATATTAGGTTTTATCGCTCGACCTACCAAGCGATTTTGAAGGTGATAAAATTATATGAACTTACAACTTCTTTCTTGTTTCAATTCATGAACCCACTCTATTTTTAATTCATGAGAAGAATTCTCAAGGAGAAAGATATTACATAGCATAGCATCACGCCTCGATTCCCCGAAGGGGTAGACAAAGGTGTATTACACACCCACGTTTCGCCAGCTATGTTTAAGTCCCACGTAATAGGGGGCGACCCTATTTTTTTTTTTTTATTGCCTGTAGTGGCAGCCGAGCCACGGTCCATCTGATGGTAAATGGTAACCGTCGCCCATGGACTCAACTATACCGAGAGTATTGTCAAGCCGCTGCTCACCAATTCATGTCACAGATGAAATGAAATATAAACGCCTATCTCCTGCTACAGCCAAAACGCAACGATGTGCTTCATGGCCGGTCACACGGGAGATGGTAGTACCAACCCGCTCGGGCCGGATACCAAGTGAGTACTCCCACTTGGTACCCAGCCCTACCACCAGTCATGCAATGGATGATAATTGCTTACTTCCCTTAGTCGCCTCATACGACACCCGTGGGAAAGAATAGGGTGGTGACACTTGTATTCTTAATCCGTCACCACACGGAAACATTTCCTATTGCCGTCTACCGGGCACATTTCCAAACTCCAAGCTGCTACTGAGAATTTTTTTTACGAAAAAGCTCAATAACACTGCCCGACCCTGGGACTGAACCAGAGACCTCATGATCAGCAGTCGCTCACATTACCACCGCCCCACAGAGGCAGTTATTACATGGGTCAGAAAATAGAACCAAATGCCACTGCACGGTGCCACCAGTACCAGTGTCATGTTTGTCGCGCAATTACGCGCGGCGTTAGTGTGGCCACCAATCACTTATACTCAATCGCCTGAACCTAACCAAAGCGGTCAGTCATTCCATGATTTTGCCACGATTCGCTAGTTTATCGCCTCTGCAGTCCAGCCACCTATTTTGCTGCCCGTGCTGTCACGTCACCCTACCAGCGCGGGTCTGGCCTTATGCAGACAATTGCGAGAAAAAGAGATTTCCTACTGAGATTTAAAATAGAATATACCCAAACCTATGTACCCAAAAAGAGAATCCGAAATAAAGTAAATACAAATATTAATTTGAATTACCAATTGTATCATAACCATTGTTTGTGGATTGAGTGTAAGATAAACCAACTTTGCTTTGGATGTTCCTGTGCAATTAAAATATGTGTGCTAGTATTCTTTAGCATCTATAGTCTAGTGGTAAAGTCTCATCAGAATTTACCAAGAGAACTAAAATTTGCTTAGTTACCAAATCCGAGGAATACAAACTCGAAACATCACATTATGGTATCGAAACCGAGAGACCGTTGGCACTTAGTGTCAAATACGAACGAATAGGCACGAAACTATTCTTAACCCGCGCAGCATCAGTGTCAGTTTTTCGATTTCTACTACTTTATCGAACTCTGGGTAAGTAACAGCTGGGTAACAAACCTAACTGTAAAACTTTGTGGGATCTCTATTTATCATAAGAAGTGCTGTGGCTCGATTGCGCTGATAACAACAATAAAACAGTAAGTATAGAAGGCAGGTTCTTGTAAATCCGTTATTCATATCAAATGTTGTGTTATTCGGCTGTAACAAATTTGGATAATTTGGAAATATACCAGAGTCAATCACGTAAAAATATGGTAAAAACCTTTGTTTTTATATGGTAAAAACATTAGCGTGGAAAATAACTGGATTTCCGTGTTCTGTGCCAGAAATAATATTTCATGGTCTCGTGAACTGTACGTGGATAAAGTAAAAATAATCAAAAAGTAATTTTAGATGCTTCCTACAGCTAATCATTTGAGCCAAAATTTCACTACGATTGTAGGATTTTTTTTATTGATGCGAATTACCGTATTTTTTATCTTTGTTGTTAGTGTCTGTGGCTAGCCGACCATTAGTTATTGACTACTCTAACTAATCTAAAATCAAAACGAGCCTTACATTTCTATATAAGGCTGAACTATCTTACATTTTGGTTGGCCCTATACTCCCTAGACGTTCTTAGTACGCTAAGTATTTAATATCCCTTCTAGAAACCCTCGTTACCCGGGCCCATTACTGAAACCTCCGCGATACTGAACAAATTCAGGTTGTATACCTGAATTTGTTTCATCATTTCACCGCTAACTAGAATGACTTACGAATAAATACATACATACATAGACTCACGCCTTTTTCTCAGAGGGGTAGGCAAAGACAAAGGAATTTCCACTTGCCGTATTTTGCAGCATTCATGATCATGGGTGGTGGTGGTTATATATGTTAGACGTCCAAGGCTGATTGATATATTGTTTCAACGGTTTCATCAACCCACAGTTATATGATTTTACAAAAGATGGTTTATTTATTTTAACCGACCGTTTCGTTCGTTTAGAAACACAATTAAAATATCTACTTTCAATTTTATAGACTGTAGTGTATGAGATTTTAAGCTATAAAATGAGTATAATACTCCTCTTTATATTGAAAAAAAAATGTTTTTTATTTAGTGCTCAAAAATTCTACCACAAACTACCAATTAAAATTAGTAAACAAAATGACTCCCAGTAAGAATTATTTAGATATTTTTATATATATTTTTAGCATTTGACATGCTTAGCACTATACAATAAACACAAAGTGAAAAATGTGAAATCGAAAATAACATCCTGCTCGTGACTGTTATTTTCGATTTCACATTTTTCACTTTATGTTTATCCCAGTAAGAAGACAACATTGTAATTATTCTTATTAATTATTAGTTTATGTTATTAAATATATTGATTTAACAAGAAACTAAGACTAAAAAGCAACCACCGGATCGGAACGCGGTCTGAATGAGAAAGATCCGGCCAGAAAACTCAGTAGGCAACAACTGTTATGGATTATTATTAATTTTATACGGAACTACTGAAGGTAATTAATGTAACATTTCTTAAAAATACATAATTCCTTAACACTTTTCTATTTTAATTATATGTTCAACGTATAATAAGCCGTAAGAAAGAATGGGGTGGTGACACTTGTATTCTTAGGCCATCACCACACGGACAAAATGTGTAGATATTAATGTTTCTTTGTATTAGACTGAATCGTCTTACGGCAGGCTGATGAAAATATAAGTATGACATGACTCTCTTATGCCATCACCACCTTTCATTTTTTAATTATATATCTACATAAAATAGTACCCGATCTTGCTAACGAGTTGAAAAAACACGTAACTCTCTCCAGCTTCCAAATACTTGGTTAACATGAACATAATATTATCACTTAATATATTTAACTATATGTACAAATATTGTTTTATAGCAAATAAAAACCTACTTAAAACAGGAAACGCACTTTTTTGACAACATTAATTCAAAGAAGAAAAGAGTATAAATAGAGGTTATCTCTTGATGTTGATGCCTTGATAATGTGTCTTATTAGCATCGTAATAAAACAGAGTGATATAACAAATTCATTGTTAACTCTTTATAACGGTACAAAGGTTTTTCAAAATAGAATTTGTGCCTATGCAGCGCAGCAGCGCAGATATATGTTTCAATTTCACAATCATGTCGGTTATTTAATTACAACAAATAAACATCACGAGGAAACATTTGCATTTCAAAGACATTTATTTGTGGGTTCGATTCCCACTCAGAACAATTATTTGTGTGATGAGCACAGATATTTGCTCTGCGTCTGGGTGTTTTCTATCTATTATATGCATAAATAGGGTTTTTGGACAAGAAATAAAACAATAAATTTAGATGATAATCATTCAAATTTTTATGGTATTACAATAAGTAAGGTTTGGAAATTATGAATGACAAATAATATCTGATAAATGGTCACCACGACCACGGTTACAGCCACTGAGACAATGAAATTATTGCAAACTAAATTTGCCGATCGCATAATTTCACGAAATTCAACTGTTAAGTGGCCAGCTCGAACATGAGATTTAACACTGCTGGATTATTTTTTGTAGGGTTATGTTAAAAGCAGAGTCTATACGAAGCCAATCGAATCGATTGCAGCCTTAAAACTCAAAATTCGTGAAGTGATTAACGAAATAAACCCACCATTTTGTCAAAAAGTGATTAAAAACTGATGAAAGAATCGACATTTGTAACCGTGGTCGTGGTGGACATTTATCAGATATTATTTGTCATTCATAATTGCCAAACCTTACTTATTGTAATACAATAAAATTTTTAAATCATTATCATCTAAATTTATTGTTTTATTTATATATATTTTTAGCATTTGACATGCTTAGCACTATACATTAAACACAAAGTGAAAAATGTAAAATCGAAAATAACAGTTACGAGCGTGGAGCGGGGGGGTTAGGCAGAATCTCATATCTCACATATCGATCGTATCGTGATCACTGTGATTGGTTGAGAAACCGACGCGTGATGTCGCAATAATCCGTTGGTCAATCACGGTTATAACCAATAAAGTGATCACGATACAATCGACATGTGAGATATAAGACTCTGCCTAAACCCCCAGGATTTGGAAATTAGCAGTCAGGAGCAATTGTCACGATGGCTTAATTGGCAAAGCATCTGGACGGTATCCAGGAGATGCAGGTTCAAATCCTGCTGGTGACTGTTATTTTCGATTTCACATTTTTCACTTTGTGTTTATTGTTTTATTTTGATTTAAAATACAAAGTTGTTGTTGAAAAACCCTATATTTACAAAAAAAAGAAGTATATGTATTATATCAGTAATTCGGTACCCACAACACAAGCGTTAAGCTTAGTTTGGGATCTGAGGACGCTGTGTGAAAATGTCCGTGAATATTTATTTATTGACACCATCTGAAAATTTTGCAACCAATAATTGGCAACATACATTAACTAGCATGAGGCTGACTTAATTCGGGTCCTGAAATCGTGCTAATTTGGAGCAGAAATCGTTAAAAAAAAAGATAACATGCAATCATTATCACAATTATGAGTATAATATTTGTAGGGTACATCCCTACACCACCGAAGGAATGTAAGATAGTTCCAGTGGCCCACCAACAAAGGTGGAGAGACGGCACACGGCGGGTTTCTTTAGTGGGTGCAGGCCCCACACTACCCTGGTCTTTGCGCCGAACGACAGGGTGTGCGGTAAGGAACACTTTTACCCGCCTTAACAAAAAAAAAAAGGGTACATCCCTACAAATATTATACACACTTTTAATACACAGGTAAAACTTCGTGTTTAAGTACCTAATTATATATACATCTTCAGTAAGAATTAATTTAATTAAATACTTTCTCTGTTTTGAAGATTACGAGTAGTTGTTGAATACAACTGTTTCAACACATTATCATAACAGTGGGGCATTTCATACACGAAGAAAGTTAAATTTCGGAATAATGGATCGCGTACATACAAACAGTCAGATATAAGATAAAATACGCAAGTCATTGACGTTCTACCGAAATATCTATTCATCTTGGCATTCAGCTGATGACGGGTCATCACAACATAAAATTATAAATTATATCGTACTTATAAGTTACAACTTTCACTCTCATTGAAACGACGTGAATAGTCATTAAAATTTATTATATATTTTTACAACTGTTTGTTATTTCACTGTTTGGCCCTGCGCCCAGGGCCCGTAGAATGTAACTCACTAAATCGTATCGACATCGTATCGTCTCGCTTGTCATTGGTAGAGAAACTGACGGGTGGTGTCGCAATAATCTCTTGGACAATCACGGTGATCTCTCAACCAAACTCAATGACACGATGCGATGTTGATACGATTTAATGAAATCCATTATAATTTCCCCGAGAGAAGTCATTCTCTGAGGTTGTGAGAAATTATTAGTGCGAGTTGGTAGATTTAAAAAAATCACTGAAACTAAACTTGCGTGCAAGTTTACGAACGTATACGGTATTTTCCATCCTCGAGCAGTAACAATTTATGAAGAATTTTTTTTAATACTACGCAGGTGGTACACAGGAGACGGCGGTACCAACCCGCTCTGGTCCGATAGCAAGTAAGTACTCTCACTTGGTACCCAGTCCTACCACCAGTAATGCTTCCCTTAGTCACCTTGTACGACACCGGCGGGAAAGGATGGGGAGGTGACACTTGTAAGCCCAGTCTCTATAACCTAGCTATCCTTTACATAAAGATTTATTTATTATTTATTTATACTTATTATCCATGACTGATCAATCTTTTGGAGGGCCTACTGCTTACCATAGATAAGTGATTACATAGAAAAATTTGGGTGATTCAATAACGCTTTTGAGCTTACGGTGGATACGTCAAATAACTAGCGGTTACAGTTTTACCTTGTCACTCAATTTTGACGGATAAGCCAAGGATCTCTTGTATTTTTACAACATAAAGTTTCAAACGGATCTATTTAGTGGCTTATTTGATCCAGACTAAGCAAGCCGAAATGGGGGATCGCCGGGTTGGTATTCGAACAAACTATGAAAGTGAACTTTCCGATTCAGAATTTTTTTATATATTTAGGTTAAATAAAACAGCGGTAAAATAATTTAGTATTGTTAAAAACAACTCCAGCCTTGAAAGTAATTTCGTCCTGGTACCTAAGTCGAAGTTATCTGGTCTTATTATGATTATAATAATAATATTTGGTTGACTGACCGCATTCGTAACGACGACGTAACAAAGCGAGAAGGTATGAAAAGAATATTGGTGTAAAGATGCGAAAGGGAATGCTCCGATGGTTCGGCAATGTGGATAGAAGAAGAAGTTAAGAAGATATACAATGCGAAAGTGGAAGGATGTAGGTACAGGGAGAGACCGAGACTCACCTACCCAGACCAAATCAGGCATGTATTGAAGGACAGTGGAGTCAGGAGTCTCCGAAACCGGCGAGCGTGTATGAAGAGAATTATGAATGTTGATAAAGCGAGAGATGTATGCAAGAATGCCCTTTGGCACTCTGTTCTCTCTGCCTAGCCCGCAAGAGAGATGGCATGATAATGAGTAAGTAAGTATGATTATTATTCTAGGAATAATGACGTATCACCATTACATCCGTTGCTGCTGAAATTGAAGTTTTATGCACTAGGAACAATGCTTTTATCAGTAGCAGACTTTATTGGTGTATCAATGTAGAATGTAGAATTATATTATATAAATGGGATAACACTGCTTTTAACTCGATAGTTTTAAAATAATATATAAAGTAGGTATCTACCTATATCGACAAGAGTTGGGCCGAATGTGATTTGAATCAAATACGAACTTCGGCCGGCCATTCGGTAAAAATACAAAATTCGGCAATAATATATTATAGTGTCTTTTTGCCGTGTTTTCTCCGAAGTAACATGTCATATTTTATGTCTAACATTTATGAAAGACAACACTATAAGACAATTATGTATGTGTTAATTGATTCATAGACTCCTAAATTAAGAAAAAAATAATTTATTTGTTTATTCTATTTTTTTTTATTGCATCTAGTGGCAGACGAGCCACGGTCCATCTAATGGTAAATGGTAACCGTCGCCCATGGACTCGACTATACCGAGAGTATTGTCAAGCCGCTGCTCACCAATTAATTTCACAGTTATGAAATGAAATATAAACTACTCCTGCTACAGCCAAAACGCAACGATGTGCTTCATGGCCGGTCACACAAGTGAGTAGTCCCACTTGGTACCCAGCCCTACCACCAGTCATGCCATGGATGATAATTGCTCACTTCCCTTAGTCGCCTCATACGACACCCGTGGGAAAGAATGGGGTGGTGACACTTGTATTCTTAGTCCGTCACCACACGGACATCTTAATTTGTAATAGTTAATTAATAATATATAGTTTAACAAACCATGATAATATATTGGTATATTATGTGATTTATTTTAAAGCTATGATAGATTTGATTTCTCAAAATTTTTGTAGAAATATTATAGGTATAGGGTATTTAACTTTTTCTTATACTGAATGTTCGGCAATTAAACCGACCTTCGGCCGAATGTCGAAGTTCTGTTCAAGCTACCGAACTTCTTACTGTATCTATATACAATTTACTAGTCTGAGACCCAGATTTAGGTATATAATTTTTCACACTGAATCATTTTGACCACGAATTTGGGTATTTACTATATATTTTTCCAAAATTGCTACGTTTACAATTGTATATTTGTTTCATACTAGAGCGCCTCGATATTTAGCAACAGTGTTGCCTCTATATTTCGTACATGGTCACTTATATCATACATTTTAAAATCCAAAATCTAGCGATTACCGAACTCAAATTAGCAGAGAAACTAACTAGCTGAGTAACCGATTACGTAATTGGAAAAAAAAATAAACAATATACCACAATTGGGACGAAAGGAGGCCGAGGCATCGACACAGAGAGCCAATTTCGAACATGTTCGGAAGTGTGACGAATGACGTAACATTACGTAACAAAACGTGTTATTTAAAAA
This sequence comes from Leucoma salicis, assembly GCA_948253155.1. NCBI lineage: Eukaryota > Metazoa > Arthropoda > Insecta > Lepidoptera > Erebidae > Leucoma > Leucoma salicis. The sequence goes on along the minus strand of OX411822.1, from coordinate 6,897,972 downwards.
TGCAAACGTTCGAACTTCAAAGCTCGTTTTGAATGGAGCACTTTTTGTTAATCCATGGCTCAAGTCGAATTTGTAAAGTCATTGCAACTGTTACACAAAATTATAAAAACGTTACGTTAGAAAAACAAGATGAGTTTTGACGTAGTTTTGATATAAAATCATTTAAATTAGGTCCAGAGCATTTCTCCGGATTAGGTGGGACGCAGGTTCGAATCGTGCTTGCAGTACAGTTCCCTTTTTCCACTTTCACAAATAATTTGTTCTTTAAAGTAGCTGAGCATGTAAAGTGCTAAAATACAGATCAAAATACCTATATAAGAAAATCGCACCATCATATAGTATGAATTTTAATTGCAAAATTAAACTTACTATATTGGAATAATGTATGTAAATGCATCCGATAGGTGGCATGGGTCGTAAAGACATCAAAAACAAATGTGAAGTGGAGATTTTGAATCACAGTTGGGTGACTGCAATAGCTTAGCGGTCGGTTAGTTTACCTACTCCTATGTCGAATGATATATTCAAATTACTAAACGCCTAGTCCTCTTTATCAGGTCTTGATACTCCTACCCTTGAAGGAATGTAATATGGTTCCGGTGGCCCGTCGATAAAGGCGGAGAGATGGTACACGGGGGGTTTCTTTAGTGGGTGAGGGCCACACACTACCCTGTTCGTACCCCGAACGACGAAGTGTGCGGTTAGGAACATTTTTTCCCTCCTTAACAAAAAAAAAGGTCTTGGTACTCCTAGTTGATGACTCTAAGACCACAAAAACAATTTCATGGTTCATGTTGACATAATATCAGTAGACGATGTCGTTCACTTCATTACATGTCATGCAATACTTAGTTATATACCTACTTGATATTATATAAGCACTTTCACTCTGAGAAACGCAACACAGGGCCCACATGAAGTTGCAATGGACATACTACTAGTTAAAGGCAGTGGTTTTACTAATACCTAGGTATGTTACTTAAGTTTTCAACTAGCAATAATCGCACCTCGGATTAACCTCATTGGTTACGATATTGCCTCTGCGCAATGTTGTGACTGTTGTGTTGTGACTCTGTGCTTAATGGCCGGAACCCCGCCCCCTGGGACTTGGAGGCTGAGGTGATCGCCGAGGTGTTTCGGCAGGCGTCACAAGAGCGGGCTAGGGGTGGTCGTCTCCTGTCCAGCGAGGAGGCCACTGTAGCCAGGCGGCGGGGCGACGCCAGCCGGGCCGCCATGGCCAGCTGGAGGGTGCAGCTGGAGACGGCCCCGGGCCGGTCTTTGGACCATAGGGGCGCTCCAGCCTATGCTGGAGGAGTGGGCAGAGCGACAGCACGGAGTCCTTACCTTCCGACTGGTGCAGGTGCTGTCGGGGCACGGTTGCTTCGGCAGATATCTGCACATAGTCGCAAGGAGGGAAGCGACTCCGGGCTGTCATCATTTCGGCTGCGACGAGGACACGGCGCGGCACACGCTCGAGTCGTGCCCGGCTTGGGCTGAGCAGCGCCGTGAACTCGTCGCGGAAATAGCTGGAGACCTCTCGCTGCCGAGCGTCATCAGCGCGATGCTCGGCAGCGACAGGAATTGGGCCGCGGTCGCTGCGTTCTGCGAGGAGGTTATCTCGCGGAAGGAAGCGGCGGCGAGGGCCAGGGAGGAAGATTCTTCCGCTGACCCAAACCGCCGCCAGCGACCGCGGCGGCGCAGGCGCGAGTACTTGCGCCTCATGCCACTCTAGCCGAGGCTGCGGGTGGATGGACCGGGGAACGTCCGCCACCCGCAAGGCCTCCCACGAAGGTGCGATGCTCCGTGTGCGGATACGTTGCTCAGTAGAGGGTACCCGAAAGGGTAAGCCGCCGGCGGGCCACTGAAGTAATCCAACACAGTACCAGTGGTCCGTCAACACGGGCGGAGAGACGGCACACGGCGGGTTTATTTAGTGGGTGAGGGCCTCACACTACCCTGTTCGTTGCCCCGAACGACGGGGTGTGCGGTTAGGTACATTTATTCCCCCTAAACAAAAAAAAAAGGTATGTTACTTAAAGCCTAAGTGCACTTACAACTGATAAGATTTTAAAACCCGTGTTTTATTAAACGAGGATCTTTAAACCTATAAACATTGCCTGTCCGTCCGTCCGTCTATTGTAGAGCTCTCAAATAAAGGCATTTAGTGCCATCAGTGGGCCTAGCCATTCATTCTATGATCGCTAACGCTATAGAAAACTACTAAAATGTATGGGAATCTGTGGGCCTACCCAAGTCCCATTCTATGATCCCTAACGGTATAGAAAACTATTCAAATGTTTGGAAATTTGATATCTTTAACGATATCTATAACGCTAAGTCACGTGATTTAAGGATAGAGATGTCAAATTTCCATACATTTTAATAGTTTTCTATAGCATTAGCGATCATAGAATGCAACGTAGCTAGGCCGATGGGCCTTTATATTCTCGAGGAGCCGTACATAAACTAAGTCACGCTAAATTCTTTTTTTAAATTCTTTTTTTACCCCCTATTGTCACAAAGGGTCACTAATTTCGCAACACCTTCGGTAAATATTACGTCACACAAGCTCGATCCTCCTTCTTCATTACCTAGCGATTAAAACGTGAATTTAAAATGTTAAAAAGCTGTGAAAGTCACGTTCCCTTAGATACCCCTAGACTTCTTCTCACCTTTTGTCACACCAAAGTATACCCCTTCCCACCTTATATGCAAACGTATTGCACGCCTCATAAGCGAAGCGTTGAGGTGGGTACTACTCTCGTTTCATGCAGAACAACTGAGTTTTCAAACTTAAAATGTCTCTATTTATAATATATTGCACTTGTAAAATATATATATATATATACACACATAATATGTATACACACATATAAAGAAAAAGAACCCTATTTTTAACACTCATGATATTTTTGATGCCATTTTTGTTATTTAAGCTAGTTAAAAAACTGTTTAAAAAAGTTCTGTCTTGGACGTCCGTGTGTTGTAGGTAATGTATGTTAACACGATAACGACCGAAATACTCTACTAATCGAGTATTTTTTTTTTCTTTTACGGTTTAGTATAACTACGAATAGAGCCTTATCACTTTTCACGGTATAATTCGACGTGGTTTAATTGTTATTAAAAAAACAAAAAAAAAAGTGAATATTTACGCTCGATTCGACACTAAAACCTACTATCTTTATTTCGTGAGAACTATTATATATTATATTCTATAGACCAATATAGAAGTACTTCTTAAAATTAGCGCTAGATGACGTATAAGACACCACAGTACTTTTTGAAATTTACGCTATCTATGTGATTTATTGAAAATTACTTAGTAAAACCAATAAATTATGAGTTACTTGACATATAATCAATTTTATTGTGAAAAATGAAGATTATGAGGCGTGCACTTTTGGATTTTCCAAAGTATTTTTAAATGCACCCAAGGAAACTATACGTCATTCGGGTAACCGATTATAGGTCATAGTAGATGAATCCTCCTTTTTTTTGTTAAGGCGGGATAAGATGGTCCTAACCCCACACCCCGTCGGAGCAACGAACAGGGTAGTGTGGGGCTCTCATCCACTTAATAAACCCGCCGTGTACCGTCTCCCCGCCTGTATTGGCGGGCCACTGGAACTATGTTACATTACTTCAGTGGTGTGATGATGATGATGAACCCTGCCGTGATTGGTGGTAAAAAGGCAATGCTTGTATCAGCTAAAACAATTCCATAGAGCACCAACCCATTATAGTATAGTAGTAATAGTGGACTATGGCTCAAATCCATCTTATTTTGAGGGTAAACCTGTTTTCAAAAGTGGAACAAATATAATGGGTTAGAAAAAAAAATCAAGTCCCACTAATTACTAAATGAAAGTCAGAATTCAAGAATATTTTACGGTAAATTTCATTAAATATCAGAAAGTTTCATTACAATTAAATTTAAAAAAAAATAAAAAGTTAATCTTTACTTGTTATTTCGGTTATGAGATAAAAGAGCTAAACATAAAACTAAATTCTAATCCGTTGCTTAAAAACTAATCTAGTTTCACGGAGTTTAGGCTCGTTGCGGTTTTTAAAATAATTATTAATATTTAAATGGAATAAATTTATTAAACGTGCATAATAATAATAGTTAATTCAGATTTGAGTCAGTTCGTGATAATTAGAGCGCTCAGTTAATAATTAGCGATGTATACAATACATACCTTTTTTTTTTGTTAAGGCGGGAAAAAATGTTCCTAACCGCACACCCTGTCGTTCGGGGCAACGAACAAGGTAGTGTGGGGCCCTCACCCACTAAAGAAACCCGCCGTGTGCCATCTCTCCGCCTTTAATGGCGGGCCACCGGAACTATATTACATTCCTTCAGTGGTATACAATACATACCTGTCTTATAATACTCTTAATATTCATATTATTCATTGCTATACTTACGCCTGTATCTATAAACAATCATCACTAATCCTAACTAGTATAAAACTGTAACAGAGCTGTTTCTGTTACATTTAAGATATTTGAGATAAACAGAAATCAATTATTTTTAGATGTATTGGTTTGTCTGTTTATCTGTTTGTTCGTTCGCGCATCACGCAAAAACTACTGAACGGATTTCGATGCAACTTTTTTTTATTTGATAGCTCCTTATTAGACTTAAAAACTAGTATACCTACCTTTTATCTCGCTACTATATCGGGAACCTGAGATATAACCTTTTTATAAGCTCTTGGCAGCGGCGAAGCTGCGGGCAAAGGCATTGAATACAACATACTTTTTAATATTCAGGTGTATTTTTATTTTAATTACTTGCCCAATAATAATCGAGTAACTTTCAAAATACAAAAAAAATATATCTACTAATAATATACCTGTTTTAAGATCGAAACAATGACAAAGGTAATACGTTTATATCCATGTATCCATCTATTTATCAGCCTTTCATCGGCCACTGCTGAATACAGATATCTCAAACAGAGCAACATAATGCGCCGTCATGTGCCGCCTGTATCCAACGGCTCCCCGCGGCTTTGACAGAGTCCAGCGTCGTTCGATTCATAGTCGCCACTCGACGACTTTTCCTTCCTAACGATTAACGTCGTAACGTATCGTCGAGCGATGTGGCCTGCCATTGTCATACACATGTAAATTTTTGTAAAAAAAACAAATTTAACATTTTTATAAATTTAAATGATAAACGTACGCATTCACGTCACTTACTAGATGTATCTGCCTAATTAATTATAAATTAAACAGCACATTCTAGTTAACTTTTTAAATAAATTATTCGGCAGTTAAACCTCTATTTTAAAACTTTCATCGTATATAGTGCTCTCGTGAACACACATGCTGTGAAGCATTATATTATCAGTATTCCATGGAACCTTTGAGCTCCGCATAGTGTAAAATTAAATTCATCTAATTAATCCTTTAAATAAAAAAATAAAAACGCCTTCACCCACTAAAGAAACCCGCCGTGTGTCGTCTCTCCGCCTGTGTTGACGGACCACTGGTACTGTGTTGGAGACTACTCCTTTTTATTTTGAAGTGAAAACTTCTTTTAGCGCGGTACGCATATTTTTAAATGAGATGAAAAAATCTCTGGACTCGCGACACCGTTACGAGACGCAGCTATAGTGTGTGCATTGGAAATTAAATTTGACACACTTCCCGGTTTCCGATTGAGCTGAAATTTTACACCCATATGTATATCGCGTGACAATGCAATATTATGATGACATGGAGCTGATCTGATGATGGAGCTGGAAGGTGGACCTAGAAACTCTATGATGAAACGGCGCAACCCCATCGGGTTTGGGCTTGTATGATTCATCCTAAGGAGTACTTTGTCTCTAGATGGTATCCAGGGTCTGAGGATGAAGCTGGAACGTGGCCACAATAACTCTTATAATGAAACGACGCAACCCCATCGGGTTTGGACTCGTTTGATTCGTCTTGATGAGTACTTTGTCTTTAGATGGTATCCAGGGTCTGATGATGGAGCTGGAGGGTGGCCATGCGAAACTCTAATTAAATGGCGCAACTCCATCGAGTTAGGGCTCGTTTGAAATGTCTTGACTAGTACTCCAGTCCTAGATGATATCCAGGGTCTGATGATGGAGCAGGAAGGTAGCCACAGTAACTCTGTAATGAAATGACGTAACCCCATCGAGCTTGGAATCGTTTGATTCGTCTTGACGAGAACTTTGTCTTTAGATGGTATCCAGAGTCTGATGATGGAGCTAGAAGGTGGCCATAGGAACTCCGTCATAAAACGACATAACACCATCGAGTTTGGGCTCGTATGATTCGTCTTGACGAGTACTTTGTCTCTAGATGGTATCCAGGGTCTGATATGGAGCTGGAAGGAGGTCACAGTAACTATGTAATGAAACGACCCAAACCCATCAAGTTTATATTCGTTTAATTCGTCTTAAGGAGTACTTTGTTAAGTTATGATCATTTTACTTTTTTAATGCCCGAATGAATAAATTTTTAATTTAAGATCGAACAATTCATTTGGATATTTAAAAATAACAACTGTTTGTTTATAGTTTTAAGTTTTCACTTCTGTCGGCAGTCCTTAGACTGCTTTGTTATTATTTATATTTTTTGTTAAGGCGGGAAAAAAATTTGCTAACCGCACACCCCGTCGTTCGAAGCAACGAACAGGGTAGTGGGGGGCCCTCACCCACTAAATACACCCGCCGTGTGCCGTCTCTTCGTCTCTACTCCTACCTAACGTCTTTTTTTTAGTTTAGGTTTCCATCAAATATTTAGTTATCCAATAAGGTTCCGACACCAAAAAGGCTATAGAACAGCCTTTGTAAGGTATCCTAAAGGAGCAAAACTGTGTTGAGGGTTCGATTCCAACAAGTTCGACACAAGAGAATTCTTTGTGCGATCCACAAATTCTAATTTAGGTTGACATTGTGTCGGTTACGTTTATACATGATATACCTTTGTAAAATCCCCCGTGATGCAACGCAACAAGTTTGCCGTGCCATAAATGGATTCATTTTTTTTAAGTGAAAACTTCTATAGGAAGATTTGGATAGGGAGTAAATTCATGTAAGTCGTCATCGACATGGTCACATGACGTATATAGTAATATAGTGTTATCGTTATAACAATATAAATGATTTGTTCCTATTAGTATCACTTATTGCGCTGGGTCAGCTGTGAATGTAGATAATTATATATATAATATATTCAGTGGTGCAAGTTTTTTTTATTTTATAAGTATACACATATAACCCAAAGACTTGCCTTTGTCCGCGGCTCCGTCGCAGCCAAAAGCTAGTTTTTGGGTTATATCTCAGGTTCCCGATATAGTAGTGGGATAAAATGTATTTTATTGTATTTTTATAAAAATAAAAAATTGCACACAAAATATCATGAAATGAAAAAATATATATATCTAAACAAGACAGTTAGGACTTCACACTAAGCCACTTTTTGGAAAGTAAAGACCTAAGTGTAATATAAGGGGAGTTAAATATATCAAAATTGGGTAAGTCATCCAGTCTGTTAATTTGCTTTGCTGATCTGACAAAAAATGAATTTTGTCTATAGTTGGTCGAGTTATGGGGAACATTAAGGTAAGTTGACTGCCTATCGGACCTCGAAGGTACATTTAGGCCAATTTTAGAGAGAAGATGAGGAGAGTCTATTTGGCATTGTGCTATTTTGACCAATAGTGTGATGTCTGAAATTTTGCGTCTTTCATGGAGAGGTAGAATGTGTCCTACATCTAGACTCATAGTCACTATCGTATTTTTGACATTTAACTGTAAGTGTCTCATAAACCTACGTTGGATTGATTCGAGCCTATTAATATAATCATATAGCGGATTCCACATTTGTGAGCAATACTCGAGCACGCTACGCACGTATGAACAATAAAGGGTCTTAGTGAGTTTAATGCTGTTAAATTGAGAACTTGCCCTTAGAATAAATCCCATTATTTTGCTGGCTTTTTTAGTAATACTATCTATGTGCTTCTCATACATCAACTTAGAATCATATATAACACCTAAATCACGTATTTCATTAACGCATTTTAGCTCTTGGCCTTTAAGGATATATCTGAAGTCTGAAATTTTAGTTCTACGAGTGAAAGTCATCGCATAACATTTTTTAACATTAAGATCTAATTTATTACGAAAACAATATTCTTCTAACCTGCACAGATCTTGTTGTAAAAGGCAGCAATCATCGATATTTTTAATTTTTTTGAAAATTTTCATGTGGTCAGCATATAAGAGAAAGTGAGAGTGCTGGAAACAAGAGTTTATGTCATTTACGAAGATGTTAAAAAGCAATGGGCCCAATAATGATCCTTGGGGAACCCCGGAGGGCACATAATTCCATGCAGATGAGTAGCCATTAAGCACAACAGCCTGGGATCTATTTTCTATATAAGATGTAAACCACCTGAACAAATTTCCGTGGATTCCGGAGTACAACATTTTCTGTAATAGTATATTATGGTCGATACGATCGAACGCCTGAATCCATATAAGAAGTTATATAGTCCGTAAATGTTAATAGATTTGTTGTTGTTGATCGGCTTTTGAGGAAACCATGCTGTTCGAGGATGAAAGAGGATGAAAGGACATCGTAGAACTGGGTGTAAATTAAGCGTTCAAATAATTTAGCAAATATACATAATTTTGAGATTGGTCTTTAGTTTTTGACATCATTTCTGTTGCCGTTTTTATAGATAGGGCTTATAATAGCAGACTTCCAAATGTTAGGTACATAACCTTCTTTTATGGAGCGCGAGAATAATATAGTTAATGGTTTCGTTAAACTTTCTGAACACTTGTAAATAAATAAAGGTGATATACGATCGGGTCCCGCTCCTTTAGAAGTGTCTAGATCCTTGAACAGTTTATAAATTGTCTCCGGAATTATTTCTATGTCACTAATAACGTTATTAGAACAAGGAACGGAAAGGTGGATTTCAAATTGAGAACTGTAATTGACAGAGGGGGATAGAAATGTCGACTGAAAATACTCTGCAAAAAGGCGGCAGGCGTCTTCTCCCGAGTTTGAGGATTCACCGTCGTACGATAACTTTGAGGGGAGACTATTGGAACTGTTTTTACTTGACTTAATAAACGACCAAAACATTTTTGGATTGTCAACTATAGATTCCTCACATTTTTCTAGATATTTTTTGTAACAGGCCGCTTCCAATAGTTTAGCCCTTTGGCGAAGCAAAGCAAAAGTGTTATAATCGGCTTTATTGCAATTTAGTCTAGGTAGGTAAGTCTTGGTCTCCCCCTGTACCTACATCCTTCCACATTCGCATTGTATATCTTCTTAGCCAGTCGCTCGTCCGGCATTCTTTCCACATGTCCGAACCATCGGAGCATTCCCTTTCGCATCTTTACACCAATACTCTCTTTCATACCTATTTCTTCTCAAGTATCTTAAATGTACAGACACAGCCCTGTTACAGCTTTTTATAGATAATTTTAAGTTTTCACTTCTGTCGGCAGTCGTCATTACTTCCTTTCAAATTTTTTTATAGAATTTTGATTGGCTTTTGAGATACTAAAACTGGAAATATTCATGATGATTTGTTAGCAGATGAATATTCCGTATTTGGGGAAGCATTTGATACAAATATTTTTTTTTTTTACTGCAAAGCTAGAGTCACAGTGTGTCATAGCTCTAGCTCAATAAATGTATCGTGAATCAGTATAAGATTGTAAATTAGTAAAAAATTAAAAAAAATTCGGGCTGCATAATTTTTAATATTATGGTATCTATTAAACACAAAGTGAAAAATGTGAAATCGAAAATAACAGTCAGGAGCAGGATTTGAACCTGCATCTTCTGGATACCGTCCAGATGCTTTACCAATTCAGCCATCCTGACAATTGCTCCTGACTGCTAATTTCGATAACACATCATACTTAACGTCTTTGGGTGACGCCTGCGCCATCTGTCGGACGTATTTTCATACATTATACCGACCAGGTAAACTTAATTTTACAATTAAGATTTTTACCTAATAATGACGCAAACCCTATAAATATTTATATATATTTGTAGCATTTGACATGCTTAGCACTATACATTAAACACAAAGTGAAAAATGTGAAATCGAAAATAACAGTCAGGAGCAGGATTTGAACCTGCATCTTCTGGATACCGTCCAGATGCTTTACCAATTCAGCCATCCTGACAATTGCTCCTGACTGCTAATTTCGATAACACATCATACTTAACGTCTTTGGGTGACGCCAGGAGCAATTGTCAGGATGGCTGAATTGGTAAAGCATCTGGACGGTATCCAGAAGATGCAGGTTCAAATCCTGCTCCTGACTGTTATTTTCGATTTCACATTTTTCACTTTGTGTTTAATGTATAGTGCTAAGCATGTCAAATGCTACAAATATATATAAATATTTATAGGGTTTGCGTCATTATTAGGTAAAAATCTTAATTGTAAAATTAAGTTTACCTGGTCGGTATAATGTATGAAAATACGTCCGACAGATGGCGCAGGCGTCACCCAAAGACGTTAAGTATGATGTGTTATCGAAATTAGCAGTCAGGAGCAATTGTCAGGATGGCTGAATTGGTAAAGCATCTGGACGGTATCCAGAAGATGCAGGTTCAAATCCTGCTCCTGACTGTTATTTTCGATTTCACATTTTTCACTTTGTGTTTAATGTATAGTGCTAAGCATGTCAAATGCTACAAATATATATAAATATTATGGTATCTACTTTTTATTTTAAATACTAACCTAGTAACTATTAGCCTAGTTGCCGTGTGGAGCCGGCACCAAGAATAGCTTCACCCCGTCTCTTCCTATCCTTCTTCCTTCCGAGGGACCGGGCAGCAGCGTTCCCCTGTGTACTAAAAACATCCACTGCGATCGCCAACCCGCCTGCCAAGCGTGGCGATTATGGTAAAGTTTGGGGAGGCCTATGTCCAGCAGTGGACGATGAAAGGCTGATGGATGGGTGGATGGATGGATAGAACTATTAACGACTAATAAAAGCTCCAGATCACAATTCATAGATCGTGACCTTGACCGCTTAGCATTATATATTTAAAAATAAATACATATATATTTAAAAATAAATATATATTTAAAAATAAATACACATTCTTACCAAGGGCAAGTACAAAGTGCTGTTTTGCTAAATATATTTAAAAAAGAATCGCAAGACATAATTAAATTAATCACAATTGAATGCAAAATTAATGAGAGTATAATAACAGAATAATATTCTTTATTTCACCAAAACACTAAGAATTTAGAGCGTAAAACTAGATCATAATGAAAACAATTACATTTTCGCTTGAAATCTCTATAATGATGACGCTGATCTTGTCTGCATTAATGACACAAACGCGATGTTTAAAACGCTTGATTTTTGAAGTGAAAATTCTCAAGTGGTGATTCGCGAGATGATATTAAAATTTGGCGCATGCCTTACGTTTACGTACATTTCGTTACATAAAAGAGAAGAAAAATATACGTGTATAAAGAGAAGGAAAGAGAAAGCTGTATGTATATTCAAAGGCCTTTGATAGTTTTTGGATTAGTAGTTCCTGACATAGTAGCTGGATATAAAGTTTTAAATTCTAATCAAGAGCTATCAACAAAATGTGTTGTGTCTAAATCCTTTCAGTGGTTTTTGCGTGACGCAACAACGTGGTGCGAAAAAACAAAAAAAAACTAAAAAAGAAAAGAAAAAAAAGTTTCTGAAATATCTTAAAATAGATTCTACCCGCGGTTCTGTCCATGTGGGCTTTAAGATATAAAGACATTGCTGTACGGTATAGACTAATACTATATCTATGTAAAATTAGCTAGCCCCTCAGGAACCATCTATTTTGGCGGGATGAGAAGTATCCGAAATTTCCACCATCACCCGCGTGACCGTCCATGAGTCCGTGTGATGACGGACTAAGAATACAAGCGTCACTACCCCATTCTTTCCCACGGTTGTCGACTAAGCAACTAAGCAAGCAATTATCACCCATTGCATTATTGGTGGTGGATTATAGTGCCAAGCGAGAGTTTTTATCGGGACCGAGTGATGGTCAGTACCACCGGCTGCCTGCTCTGTGTGACCAACTGTGAATCACCTCGGCCTGATTTGGTTGTAGCAGCCGGGAAATAACTGTGTATTCATTCAGTTCAGAAATAAAATAGTGAGCAGCGGCTTAGCATTACTCACGGTATTGTTGATATCATGAGCGGCGGTTTCCCCTTACCATCAGGTGGGCCGTGGCTCATCTGCCACCATAATCATTATCTATATTATTATAAAGCTGTAACAGAGCTGTCTCTGTACATTTAGGATATTTAAAAAAAATACTGTATTATTAGGCTATAACTAATGTTTAAACACAAAACTATTTTTTTTAGATTTTTTGTCTATTTATGTTTGTTGGTTCGCGCATCACGCAAAAACTACTAAACTGATGTTGATGGCTCTTGATTAGACTTAATAACTGGTATACATTTTATCCCGCTACTATATCGGGACCCTGAGATATAACCTAATGGCTGCGGCGGAGCCGCTGGCAAAGGCTAGTATAAAAATAAAATAAAAATGATGGGATTTAAAAGTAGTTGCATATAATCAACATAAATAAAGATTTTATCTTGAATTTAACGTATTTGAAGGTTAATACGTTCGAAGCTTAGACTAAGTATACTATAGACTCGCTACTATTTTGCCACTAAGGATGAAGAAAAGAATGCACATATTAGGTTTTAACAAGAGTGAGAGAGACACGTGTATATGTACTTTATCCTTTTCGCGTATACGTTATTTTTAATTGGACCCAATCAACTGGGTCCCAACAATAAGGTGACCAACCGTCCCCATCATCGGTATGTAACCTTGTTTTTGTATTTACATTAAAAAACCATCCTTAATCACGTTATATACGCTAATTTTACACGTTCTAATACATTTTAAGCAAAATATAAGCATAACTGCAATTTCTTTTGTCCTGTCACTCTAATATCCGGCTAAAACAGGTAGTACATTTTTAGTCAACAAAGTTATAATCATAGTCATCTTTTAAAATGATTCCGGTTATCATATGTCAAAATATTGCTATCTCGACACTACATACGCTGATATAGATAGTGCCCATTCACGAAGACGCGCCCCTCCAAATTTGGCGAGGGGGCCGCGGGGTGTGGAACGATTGAGCCAAGTGTCAATCGCAAGCCATCAGCGGCTCGATGCACATGGGTAGTACAGTTTACATTGCTTAAATCCAGACTTGGCAAGAAAGATGCTCTACTTAATAAAAAAAATTAAAATGTACCATTCGATTTCTGACAGTATTACATTTTGTGAAACTCTCAGAAAACATATATGACGTTAAATTATCGTCCTCAAACCGACTTTACAGACAACCATATAGTTTTTTTAGTATACTATTAATGTTTATAATTACTCCCTTAACATGGTAATATTACACTATATTAACTAATAATGGCATACAATAGCCACACTGAACGACAACATGAAAAATTAATTATTTTTATATAAAAAAAAACCGCTTTCAAAAGACACCCTGGAACTAAAACGCAAAAAATAATTGGTCGACTTCAAACACATCAGGTAGGTGTCTAACGCGGATATCGTATGTAATTTATTTTTTGCTGTTTAGTGTTTTCTATAAAATAGGTCAAAATAGGTGGTACACGATAGGGAGGAATTCCTTGGGTGCATCTCGTATAAGAAAGCTTCGAGTACAGGAGCGCAGTAGAGAAAGAAATAAAGCACAGCAAAAAAAAACATACAGCCAAATTGAAAGCCTCCTCCTTTTTGAAGTCGGTTGATAATATTAAAGTAGAGCATCTTCCTAGTTAACCGTATCGCTCTGTCGTGATTTTGTTTATTCATCGATGTGCGCGTGCGTAATAGGCAATTCCGTGAAACGATACACACTTGCATTGTAAGTAATTAGAAAAAAGAGTGGGGCGCGTCTTCGTGGATGATATCTGCTTGTCTATAATATCCTTTATCTAAGGTTTAAAGCAATAAATATGCAAAAGAAGTTCTAAATATACACTTCTAAAAATATAGTAAGTATACCTATACCGCTTTTATTGCACATAACAAAACATATTAAAGTAGGTAATGAAAAATATTAAAAATAGTAGTGCATTAACAAATTATTTTGGAACAGGTACTTAACCTATTTCTGCACTTGCAGTTCGGATGATTAGTAAGGTTAAGCAAGTTCCAGATGGGTGAACAAAAAGTGACACCTATTTGTGGACACCCGACTTTCTCCGTACTTCGGAAGACACGTTAAGCAGTGGGTGTCGGCTATCAAATAACATCCTGACAGTGGATACAGATTGTCGAGTCATGAATAAAAATCTGACTTCGACATTATTCTAAGGTCGCCAGTTGTCCCCTTAGTTGGACCTTTTCAGAACAGGTCGGAAGCCGAGAAGATGACGATTGATGTCATCAATAAATGTATATCGAATTTCAAAAGGCGCAGGTTTGAACCCTACTCGTAAATACCTTTTACTATTCACAAAATGTGAACATCAATAAAATTGTTACAACGACATACATATGTATATGATTAAAAATGCATCTGCCGATATTCGATTTCTTATCTAGGTGCGTTATCCGCAAATATAGCAAATTGGGAAAAATAACAAAAAAAACTCAAAATATTACAAAGCAAGTGAGTAACTAAAAAATTACGTTTCTAAATAAATGGCGACTTACCTGAGTGAGTCCAAGCCGGTAACTGGTCACCTCCAGGTCAAGAGTCAGCAGCATATCATCGACGATCTGCCTGTCTGACAATGCGTTCTGTTGGGGAGACTCGGGGTCTTCGATTTCCGTGGTCGCTAGGAGACGGTACCTGTTGGAAATGGAATTATATGTATTACAACGAATCTAGCCAGTATTGTTCCTGTTCATGATCTCATGGTTCATGAGACTAGCGGTGTCTTTTTTTGTTAAGGCGGAAAAAAATATACCTAACCGCACACCCCGTCGTTCAGGGAAACGAACAGGGTAGTGTGGGGCATCTCTCCGCCTATATTGGAGGGCCACTGGAACCATCTTACATTTCTTCAAGTGGTCCGCCGGCGGCTTACCCTTTCAGGTACCCTCTATTAAGCGACGTATCCACATACAGAGCGTTGCACCTTCACGGGTGGCGGACGTTCCCCGGTCCATCCACCCGCAGCCTCAGCTAGAGCAGTATCAGGCGCAAGTACTGGCGCATGCGCCACCCAATCGCCGGCGGCGATTCGGGTCAGCGGAAGGATCAGCCTCCATGACCCTTTCCGCGGCTTCCTTCTTTGAGATGACCTCCTCGCAGAAAGCAGCGACTGCGGTCCAATTCCTGTCACTGCCAAGCATCGCTCTAACGACGCTCGGCTCAAACTCCGCCGGTAGTAGGGGTGAGTCCTAACACTTGTCGTGTGGAATTTGGTGTTTTTCTAAAGCTGCTAGTATTCAACCTTTTTTCTGTCCCACTATTGGACACGGGTCTCCTCTCATAATGAGGGGGATTAGGATACGATTGGATTAGTCTCCCGGGCTGGCCCAGTTAGACTTCACAAGCTATCGAGAAAATCGTTCAGGCGTGCAGGTTTCCTCACGATATCTTTCAGATTTTTTTCTTCAATGAGCAGTGATAAATTGTAAACAAAAATACACACATAACTTTGAAAAATCTCGTAAGTCAGAGGTGTGTGCCGTACGAGGTTTGAACCTTGGACTGGGGATCGAATTCGTGTGTGGTGCCTTGGAGGATTAATAACGATGATTTTTATAATTACTGGTGTGGATTGTGCGACATTTTAATTAATTTCGAATTAAGTTTTGAAGTAATATTATAGTGTGGTTGGGAATAACATAAAGAACTATATTCTTTAAAAAATTACATACCTGCGCGCGAACTCAGAAAGCGGTATATGTTCAGGGAAACCCTGCTTGTAGAGCCTCGCTGCGTCTAAAAGTTGGAAGCCTCGAAACTGTGGGCAAACAAATGTTGATGTTAGTTCCGCCATTCGACGCTAGATGACACTGTGCTTAACAATTTATTTAGTCATTGGTATAATTTTATGTATACCAGCTGTTGGCAGCAAGTTTGTCTGTGTGGACTTTACTTTTATCTTGAGCAGAAAATACGGTTTTCCATTTAAATCGAGTGCCAGAAAAAAGTTATTTAAAGATTATCTCCCCAACCATATCCTAAGCTTAGTAGGGGTCGGATTTCAATCTGTTCGTTTTTTAGCTGATCCACCAAAATTTACGACTGCCTATCTGACCTCCACGACCCAACTAAGGGGACAACTGGCTACCTTAGAATAATAGAAATTAAGACCGGAGTCAGATTTATTATTCAGGTCTCTTACAACCTGTAACGACTGCCAGAATATTAATTTACAGCCGGAACCACTCCTTAAGATGCCTTTCGAAGCACGAAGGAGATTAGTTTTCCCCAAATAGGTCACTTTTGGCCACCCATCTGATGCCAGCCGAGCGAAAGTTACTTAACCTTGCCGACTGTTCGAACCGCAAGAACACAAATAGTCTACAACCTTCTCATTAGGCTACAAACTCCTTAGTAAACTAGATAAAACTTAACTTATCCCAGACGAAGTGGCGTGCAACAAATATTACTCAATATTAGACGGCACATAAGTATATAAGTTACCTGAGATCGCAACAAAGGCACATTGACATCATCAGCCATGTCGGTCGGCTGGTTGGTGAGCAGGCAGCACACGAAGTGCACGCCATTAGCGCCGCAGCGACGTAGTGTGTCGACTACACCGTCCGCCACGAACTTGGCTTGTAACGCCGTAGATCGACGCTTCATACCCGCCGTGCCTGTAGGGAATTTTTTTATCAATTATTATAAAACTTAAATAA
Organism: Leucoma salicis; assembly: GCA_948253155.1. Classification (NCBI taxonomy): domain Eukaryota; kingdom Metazoa; phylum Arthropoda; class Insecta; order Lepidoptera; family Erebidae; genus Leucoma; species Leucoma salicis. The sequence goes on along the minus strand of OX411822.1, from coordinate 6,881,062 downwards.
ATTATCAACTATTTCGAAAGCTATTTTGCAGCCGTGGGATATAAATATTTTTGTTGATTAAGTTTACTTGAGGTGAGAAATCGATTCACTAGAGTACCTATACATAATAGCAGGCCTTTTTGTACTTACTTCAAAGGGTCAAAAATATTTAGTGGTGGACTGTTGAACTTGATACCAATAGCGATAAAACTGTTAGTCTCAACTTCTTGTGAGAATCTCATATGATGTGACGCGGTAACTATTTAGGAAACATAGATTAGATTTTGTAAAGGTTACCAAAATTGACTATTTTTTCAAATTCTTTAATTTTTTTAGTTTTTATGGCAATTTTTCGATATTTTCGAAATTTCCTTTGTAGGCACTGCGTGCCCCCACGTGCCCCCACAAAAGAAGCCCTGCATAATACAAAAAATAATTAAAATTATAAGAAAACCCTCCACATCTCTGGGAAGAAGTCATACCCACGACTTCTTATCATTGAAGAAATTTCGAATAGGTCCAGTGGTCTGCCAATACAGGCGGAGAGACGGCGCACTGCGGCTTATTTTATTGGTGGTAAAGCCTTGCTCTCTAGCGTGAATGGGCGAGCTCGAACAGGGAAGTAACATTCTCTTACAGAAGATCAGCGTGAACAAAGGTATGCCTATCATTGTGTGTAAAATGGTAAAATAGTCAGTAACACAACCTAAGCCCCCCTCTTCATCCTTATTCTCCTTCCTCGTTCATTCTTATTAAACTTCCTTGCCACCACCCCCTTTACTTCAAAGTTGGCGAAGCTCTGGTGTTGCAAGCGTCTATAAGCTACGATAGCCACTTAACATCGATTTGATGTTGCTAGCATCTATAAGCTACAGATATACAATGCGAAAGTGAAAGGATGTAGATACAGGGCGAGACCGAGACTCACCTACCTAGACCAAATCGGTCATTATGTTGAAGGAAGGTGGAATCAGGAGTCTCCGACACCGGCGAGCGTCGCTCTGGTGATGCTAGCGTCTAAAGGCTACGATAACCACTTACCATCGATTTGGTGTCGCTAGCATCAATAGACTACGGTACCCAAATAACATCAGGCGTATATAGAACCCCGTATGCTTGTTTGCCATCCTCGGAGTATACAAAATACGGAGCCATATTTAGTTTCAATTTAACAATATATAGTACAGATTTTATGTTGGCGATACACATTTATGACAGATTTATTGTCAATAGAAGCAAGCATTATACCGGAGGTGAGAGTTCGACGGATAGAGGAGGCCCGGCGGAGCGTGGAGGCGTCTCCCACGGCGGCCGACCAGGCGCTGATCCCGCACGCGCCGCGAGACCACGACGACAGGCGACCTATCTCTTCACTGGAAATTATATTACATAGTGTTGGGTACTCAGCACGTGTGGTATCCTACTTGTAGCTACTCACTTCGACAGATTGAGTTACTCAATCTTTTTATTTTGATGTGGTAGCACACTACACAGATTAAGCTACATATTTATAGCACAACAAGACCACAGAACATTTGTAACAATTTTTTGTAATTTAGGTCGCGCAAGCGTCGATCACTCAAGTGTATTAAAATAGAAAACTAATAATTTTAAGCATGCCAATTGTCATCAAAGTCAAGATTTTGAACAAATTTCGCTAAGGAAAATAATAATAAGAATCCAAAACTTTTAACATGATCAGTCGAGTCTATTTACGACTCTAATTATGGTGGTGGGTTAACGTTTAAGTTTAATTGCCGCCTTTCGTTTTCGATTAACGACACAGCGACGTCACATAACCTTTCTCTTTCCCTCATCTCTTACTCGCGCACGATCGTGGCTCGCGCGCGAGCTGCCAGCTGTGTGAGTATGAGGCGTGGTGAGGCGCTGAGCGAAGTCACCGAGTGTGCGTGCCGTGTGTTGTGCTCACAGAACACCGCAGCCTCGCCTTATTCGAATAATAAAAAGAGTGCCTCGCACGATCCTCATTTTAAAAGAGTGTGCTACCCATGACTAATATTACAGCTTACACAACATTGTCCAGAGCTGGCATGTTCCTAGTTCACACTAATAACGTCATAAAGGTTAGTGACCCGAGCCGGACTGGTCTTTATTAACATCATGTTGGGAACATGTCAGCAGTACCTCATGTATTACAAAACTTCGTCCCCCCCCCCTATTTCTGCGACGAGTTCACGGCGCTACTCGACCCAAGCCGGGCACGACACGAGCGTGTGCTGCGCCGTATCCTCGTCGCAGCTGTTTATTATCCACCCTATCCATCTTCTATCCCTTTCCTTTGAGATGGCGACGCGCAAGTGATGCCTCTGGTGTTGCAACCGTCTATAGGCTACGACAACCGCTTACCATAAGGTGGGCCGTAGGCTTGTTCGCCACTCACGAAGTATAAAAAAAAACCTAATTAAAGCCGCAATGAGCTTCGTCTATTTTATTATGTGAAGTGTTCTCACAAATATCCCTCATCTATAAATAAGTAGTACACACAGAAACTCACTTTTGACTTTCTTGCAACAACGTCAAAGCCTTCTTGGTGACGGGGTTCTCACGGCTCGCCTTCACCCAACCGGTGACGTCGTACAGAACTGGGTTGGTTCCCTGTACATAAAATACTTGAGTATAAATCATATGTTTTAATAGTTTAGGAAATTTAGTTTTTGGAACAGTCTGATGATTTTCCAGTAGCATAGGTACACTTGTACGTTGCCCAAATAATTCAAAGATATAGATGGTGGCCAAAAAATTATAAGGACGAATATAGAACGAGGAGGCGCACTTTTACTACGAGTAATATTTATTAGCTGTTGGTCCTTCGAATGATCCGGACGTGTCGTCCGAGCTAGTAGGACGCGCGGTGTAAATGTCGAGTGCGAGTATCAACTGCAAGTGCTGCAAGACGAACTGTCGCGCGTGCGGCGCCCTCCTGAGCAGCGCGTGCGCGTGGTGCGGTGCGCCGTAGTACGCCAGCACGCGCTCCGCGAATGTGTCGTCCGAGCTAGTAGGAAGCGGCGTGTAAATGTCGAGTGCGAGTGTCACCTGCAAGTGCTGCAAGACGAACTGTCGCGCGTGCGGCGCCCTCCTGAGCAGCGCGTGCGCGTGGTGCGGCGCGCCGTAGTGCGCCAGCACGCGCTCCGCGAACGTGTCGTCCGAGCTAGTAGGACGCGCGGTGTAAATGTAGAGTGCGAGTGTCACCTGCAAGCGCTGCAAGACGAACTGTCGCGCGTGCGGCGCCCTCCTGAGCAGCGCGTGCGCGTGGTGCGGCGCGCCGTAGTGCGCCAGCACGCGCTCCGCGAATGTGTCGTCCGAGCTAGTAGGACGCGCGGTGTAAATGTCGAGTGCGAGTGTCACCTGCAAGTGCTGCAAGACGAACTGTCGCGCGTGCGGCGCCCTCCTGAGCAGCGCGTGCGCGTGGTGCGGCGCGCCGTAGTGCGCCAGCACGCGCTCCGCGAATGTGTCGTCCGAGCTAGTAGGACGCGCGGTGTAAATGTCGAGTGCGAGTGTCACCTGCAAGTGCTGCAAGACGAACTGTCGCGCGTGCGGCGCCCTCCTGAGCAGCGCGTGCGCGTGGTGCGGCGCGCCGTAGTGCGCCAGCACGCGCTCCGCGAACGTGTCGTCCGAGCTAGTAGGGCGCGCGGTGTAAATGTCGAGTGCGAGTGTCACCTGCAAGTGCTGCAAGACGAACTGTCGCGCGTGCGGCGCCCTCCTGAGCAGCGCGTGCGCGTGGTGCGGCGCGCCGTAGTGCGCCAGCACGCGCTCCGCGAACGTGTCGTCCGAGCTAGTAGGACGCGCGGTGTAAATGTCGAGTGCGAGTGTCACCTGCAAGTGCTGCAAGACGAACTGTCGCGCGTGCGGCGCCCTCCTGAGCAGCGCATGCGCGTGGTGCGGCGCGCCGTAGTGCGCCAGCACGCACTCCGCGAATGTGTCGTCCGAGCTAGTAGGACGCGCGGTGTAAATGTCGAGTGCGAGTGTCACCTGCAAGTGCTGCAAGACGAACTGTCGCGCGTGCGGCGCCCTCCTGAGCAGCGCGTGCGCGTGGTGCGGCGCGCCGTAGTGCGCCAGCACGCGCTCCGCGAATGTGTCGTCCGAGCTAGTAGGACGCGCGGTGTAAATGTCGAGTGCGAGTGTCACCTGCAAGTGCTGCAAAACGAACTGACGCGCGTGCGGCGCCCTCCTGAGCAGCGAGTGCGCGTGGTGCAGCGCGCCGTAGTGCGCCAGCACGCACTCCGCGAATGTGTCGTCCGAGCTAGTAGGACGCGCGGTGTAAATGTCGAGTGCGAGTGTCACCTGCAAGTGCTGCAAGACGAACTGTCGCGCGTGCGGCGCCCTCCTGAGCAGCGCGTGCGCGTGGTGCGGCGCGCCGTAGTGCGCCAGCACGCGCTCCGCGAATGTGTCGTCCGAGCTAGTAGGACGCGCGGTGTAAATGTCGAGTGCGAGTGTCACCTGCAAGTGCTGCAAGACGAACTGTCGCGCGTGCGGCGCCCTCCTGAGCAGCGCGTGCGCGTGGTGCGGCGCGCCGTAGTGCGCCAGCACGCGCTCCGCGAATGTGTCGTCCGAGCTAGTAGGACGCGCGGTGTAAATGTCGAGTGCGAGTGTCACCTGCAAGTGCTGCAAGACGAACTGTCGCGCGTGCGGCGCCCTCCTGAGCAGCGCGTGCGCGTGGTGCGGCGCGCCGTAGTGCGCCAGCACGCGCTCCGCGAACGTGTCGTCCGAGCTAGTAGGGCGCGCGGTGTAAATGTCGAGTGCGAGTGTCACCTGCAAGTGCTGCAAGACGAACTGTCGCGCGTGCGGCGCCCTCCTGAGCAGCGCGTGCGCGTGGTGCGGCGCGCCGTAGTGCGCCAGCACGCGCTCCGCGAACGTGTCGTCCGAGCTAGTAGGACGCGCGGTGTAAATGTCGAGTGCGAGTGTCACCTGCAAGTGCTGCAAGACGAACTGTCGCGCGTGCGGCGCCCTCCTGAGCAGCGCATGCGCGTGGTGCGGCGCGCCGTAGTGCGCCAGCACGCACTCCGCGAATGTGTCGTCCGAGCTAGTAGGACGCGCGGTGTAAATGTCGAGTGCGAGTGTCACCTGCAAGTGCTGCAAAACGAACTGACGCGCGTGCGGCGCCCTCCTGAGCAGCGAGTGCGCGTGGTGCAGCGCGCCGTAGTGCGCCAGCACGCACTCCGCGAACGTGTCGTCCGAGCTAGTAGGACGCGCGGTGTAAATGTCGAGTGCGAGTGTCACCTGCAAGTGCTTCAAGACGAACTGTCGCGCGTGCGGCGCCCTCCTGAGCAGCGCGTACGCGTGGTGCGGCGCGCCGTAGTGCGCCAGCACGCGCTCCGCGAACGTGTCGTCCGAGCTAGTAGGACGCGCGGTGTAAATGTCGAGTGCGAGTGTCACCTGCAAGTGTTGCAAGACGAACTGTCACGCGTGCGGCGCCCTCCTGAGCAGCGCGTGCGCGTGGTGCGGCGCGCCGTAGTGCGCCAGCACGCGCTCCGCGAACGTGTCGTCCGAGCTAGTAGGACGCGCGGTGTAAATGTCGAGTGCGAGTGTCACCTGCAAGTGCTGCAAGGCGAACTGTCGCGCGTGCGGCGCCCTCCTGAGCAGCGCGTGCGCGTGGTGCGGCGCGCCGTAGTGCGCCAGCACGCGCTCCGCGAACGTGTCGTCCGAGCTAGTAGGGCGCGCGGTGTAAATGTCGAGTGCGAGTGTCACCTGCAAGTGCTGCAAGACGAACTGTCGCGCGTGCGGCGCCCTCCTGAGCAGCGCGTGCGCGTGGTGCGGCGCGCCGTAGTGCGCCAGCACGCGCTCCGCGAACGTGTCGTCCGAGCTAGTAGGACGCGCGGTGTAAATGTCGAGTGCGAGTGTCACCTGCAAGTGCTGCAAGACGAACTGTCGCGCGTGCGGCGCCCTCCTGAGCAGCGCATGCGCGTGGTGCGGCGCGCCGTAGTGCGCCAGCACGCGCTCCGCGAATGTGTCGTCCGAGCTAGTAGGACGCGCGGTGTAAATGTCGAGTGCGAGTGTCACCTGCAAGTGCTGCAAGACGAACTGTCGCGCGTGCGGCGCCCTCCTGAGCAGCGCGTGCGCGTGGTGCGGCGCGCCGTAGTGCGCCAGCACGCGCTCCGCGAATGTGTCGTCCGAGCTAGTAGGACGCGCGGTGTAAATGTCGAGTGCGAGTGTCACCTGCAAGTGCTGCAAAACGAACTGACGCGCGTGCGGCGCCCTCCTGAGCAGCGAGTGCGCGTGGTGCAGCGCGCCGTAGTGCGCCAGCACGCACTCCGCGAACGTGTCGTCCGAGCTAGTAGGACGCGCGGTGTAAATGTCGAGTGCGACTGTCACCTGCAAGTGCTTCAAGACGAACTGTCGCGCGTGCGGCGCCCTCCTGAGCAGCGCGTACGCGTGGTGCGGCGCGCCGTAGTGCGCCAGCACGCGCTCCGCGAACGTGTCGTCCGAGCTAGTAGGACGCGCGGTGTAAATGTCGAGTGCGAGTGTCACCTGCAAGTGCTGCAAGACGAACTGTCGCGCGTGCGGCGCCCTCCTGAGCAGCGCGTGCGCGTGGTGCGGCGCGCCGTAGTGCGCCAGCACGCGCTCCGCGAACGTGTCGTCCGAGCTAGTAGGACGCGCGGTGTAAATGTCGAGTGCGAGTGTCACCTGCAAGTGCTGCAAGACGAACTGTCGCGCGTGCGGCGCCCTCCTGAGCAGCGCATGCGCGTGGTGCGGCGCGCCGTAGTGCGCCAGCACGCACTCCGCGAATGTGTCGTCCGAGCTAGTAGGACGCGCGGTGTAAATGTCGAGTGCGAGTGTCACCTGCAAGTGCTGCAAGACGAACTGTCGCGCGTGCGGCGCCCTCCTGAGCAGCGCGTGCGCGTGGTGCGGCGCGCCGTAGTGCGCCAGCACGCGCTCCGCGAATGTGTCGTCCGAGCTAGTAGGACGCGCGGTGTAAATGTCGAGTGCGACTGTCACCTGCAAGTGCTGCAAAACGAACTGACGCGCGTGCGGCGCCCTCCTGAGCAGCGAGTGCGCGTGGTGCAGCGCGCCGTAGTGCGCCAGCACGCACTCCGCGAACGTGTCGTCCGAGCTAGTAGGACGCGCGGTGTAAATGTCGAGTGCGAGTGTCACCTGCAAGTGCTTCAAGACGAACTGTCGCGCGTGCGGCGCCCTCCTGAGCAGCGCGTACGCGTGGTGCGGCGCGCCGTAGTGCGCCAGCACGCGCTCCGCGAACGTGTCGTCCGAGCTAGTAGGACGCGCGGTGTAAATGTCGAGTGCGAGTGTCACCTGCAAGTGTTGCAAGACGAACTGTCGCGCGTGCGGCGCCCTCCTGAGCAGCGCGTGCGCGTGGTGCGGCGCGCCGTAGTGCGCCAGCACGCGCTCCGCGAACGTGTCGTCCGAGCTAGTAGGACGCGCGGTGTAAATGTCGAGTGCGAGTGTCACCTGCAAGTGCTGCAAGGCGAACTGTCGCGCGTGCGGCGCCCTCCTGAGCAGCGCGTGCGCGTGGTGCGGCGCGCCGTAGTGCGCCAGCACGCGCTCCGCGAACGTGTCGTCCGAGCTAGTAGGACGCGCGGTGTAAATGTCGAGTGCGAGTGTCACCTGCAAGTGCTGCAAGACGAACTGTCGCGCGTGCGGCGCCCTCCTGAGCAGCGCGTGCGCGTGGTGCGGCGCGCCGTAGTGCGCCAGCACGCGCTCCGCGAACGTGTCGTCCGAGCTAGTAGGACGCGCGGTGTAAATGTCGAGTGCGAGTGTCACCTGCAAGTGCTGCAAGACGAACTGTCGCGCGTGCGGCGCCCTCCTGAGCAGCGCGTGCGCGTGGTGCGGCGCGCCGTAGTGCGCCAGCACGCGCTCCGCGAACGTGTCGTCCGAGGCGCCCGGGTACATCGCCTCCTCGTCCAGTAGCCTGGATATTGTAACACACACTGCAACTAAATTTATGCCGTACACCAATATCATATTAAAATATTACAATCAAAAAAGGAGAATGCCCATTCATGGTTTCGTTTTGTATCAGACTCAAATTGGTCTCAAAAATATTTTTTTAATATCTACAATACCTACTCAAATATCAAGTCAAATTTTCGACGGATAGAAATCCACTAAAAAAAATACTTAATGTAATTTTTTTATTTTGATCGTTCGATTACTACCATATAATATTGAATACTATTGGTACTATTGCTATCTATCGGACACATCTAAAACTAGCAATAATTAACATTTAATACATTCAAAAACATTATAATAAATATTGTTTTTCTTTAAAGTAATAACTATTGATGTGAAAACATCTAATGCGGAGGGAGGGTAAAACCGGCTGTTGGCGTGACGATGTCACCACGACAATTTATTCAATTGTTTTAAACTCCATGTTGAAAAAGGCATCTATAAACCAATAACAGTTTTAATTCGTCTATGAATAATTGGAGGGTGATTACCAAGAATTATATAAGACTCGATCAATATTTGAAGAAATAAAGAAAATAGATGATTTCATATCTGCGAGACGTACCGTGACGGCTCATTTTTGTCACATTAAATAAACGAAAACCTATAAAAAACCAATAAGAAAAAACTTTATGAAAAAGCAAAATATTTGTATAATTATAGGTACAAACACGTAAAATATAATCTAATTTGATGAACTTCATTAGTCTTTTCTCGAAATTCCGGCGAAATAGGGATATTATATTATTTATAATTATATGTACACTTAAAATACTATAAATTAAGGTAGGTTGCAACATGATACAATATGAAACCAAAGCACATACATTTGCGTATATATAATAATACTAATCCCATTGTCTTACAAATATTATAATCAGGTTTAGAATGCGTTTCATTTTGTATCACTCAAATTAGTAACAAAAAATATGTTTTTAATATTTACATTACCTTCTCAAATACTAAGTCATAACTGCGATAGATAAAAATCTGCTAATTAAAAAGTAATTTATCCCCCCCTTCCTCTCGGATCGCGGTTGCATACAGACGTGTCTTCCGTACGAATTTTAAATATTATTGAAGCTATAAATTAAGTTAAAACATTAAACTAAAATTCGTTCGCGCGCACAAAGTACTAGGCGCACAGATTTTCCAAGGAGCAACACGGTCGAGCGTTTGCGAGGTCGAGTCGGCCACACCCCTTGCAATTCATTATCGGCGCCTGAGTGCATGTATCTGGGAAAGAGACATCGATACGTGCGAGCAATATCACGAATGTGCTACAGCCGACTGCCACAACCGCGCAGGTAATGCAAATCTACGAATGTTACATTGTTGATTCTACTAGCAATTTGTTCTTGCCGCTACCCAGCTTTGCAGTGAATTACAAATATATAAGTTTATTGTAGTGTATTTAATACCTACAAGATGATGCGTACTCCTGAAAACAAATCGGAGCCTAACTTATCGTCAGCTGGTATAATTGATTCTCCCAGAAATTATGTTACGACCACACGTAGTAAGCGCCTACGCAATTCGTCTGGAGAAATCTCTTTCAGTGACGAATACTCTGGATTCAAGGAGAAAATAAAGCAAATGTTCATGGCACTACAAGCGGAAACTGTAAAGGAAATAAAAACACAATTATTAGGCTGGAAAACTGAATCTGATGTTAGACTAACCAAAATTGAGACCTCATTATCCAAAATCGAGAAAACCTATGCGGAGATCGAGAAATCTATAGATTTTACAAGCTCGCAATATGATGATCTAAAGTTAAAGACTGACCGCCTGGAAAAGGAGTGTAAGGAAAGCCGGGTGTATATATCTACCATGGAGGAAAGAATGGAGGAAATGCATAGACTTTCAAATATAAATTTTATTGAGTTGAGAAATGTGCCAAAATTGCAAAATGAATCCAAACTTGATATTAATAACTACATAAATAACATTTTAAAATCAATAAATTTAACTTTACCTAATAACAGCATAAAAGATACATTTCGCATACCAGCTAAGAAGGGAGGGAACCCTACTATTCTCATCGAGTGCTTCAATAACACTACAAAAAATTCGATATTACGATCCATTAAATCCTTTAACACATCAAGTGAGATGAAGTTAAATATTTCCCACACCGGAGGTGTAGGAGCAGCTCCCATTTATGTAGCTGAACACTTAACTCCCAAAGCAAAAAAGTTACACTTCCTAGCCAGGAGTTACATCAAAAATAAACAACTTCAATACTGCTGGACATCACACGGAAAAATCCTGATTAAAAAATCGGACTCGGCACCGACTATTCACATTAAAACAGAAGAGCAATTGGAAAAGATAGCTATGCATGATATATGACTACGAGTCATATATCGATATACGAGTCATATAATTTTTGGTTAAGATGTAGCATAAACTTGAGGATATAATTATGGTGAGCGGGATTTAATTTAAAATACCTTTTTTGTATGTTACTTAAGGTCGTATTATATTTTCTTAACATTGTATGTAAAGGATGTACACCTGAATTACTATTTAGTTTATAGCTTTTTATTCAATAACATAAATTACACACTCACACAAATAAAACTTACACAAAACAACACAACATTTTACTTAAATAAATCGTGCAGACATAAAATTTCATTAATACTTCTCGATCACAGCCGAAATTACTACATAAAAAAATCATATTATCTATTACTGTTATTTATACTTTATTACTGCTTATTATGGTTTTTCTTATATATGTCAATTGCTATATTATTGCTATATAAACATAATAACAAAAAAACGATTATTATATACAAAACCGTACTAACCAACCTTTTATTAATTCCTATAATATATAAAATTTATAAGCCTGCACTATTCACCATTGTTAAATATCGTTTTAAAATTCGATAAGGAGTTATTACATGAAATAGACACCTACTCTAGTTCAGAAACTATACTCTGTGATCCTGAACATTGTTTATCCTATCTTATAACATCTAACAGATACCTAAAAATACTAGGACAAAATATACGTAGTATAAACGCAAATTTTAATGAATTAACCTTACTGCTGCATAGATTAAAATTTGATAACGATATTATAATTCTCTCGGAATGTTGGATGTCAACAATCTTCCCACTATAAAAGGCTATGTTGCTTCACATACCACTACCCATTATAACCAAAATGACGGAGTGGTTGTATACATAAAAAACGACATGAATACCTCTTTGAGTGAACCCGTAATCGATGAAGCTAATTGTTTACTGATTGAAATAGAGTCCAGAGTAGCTATCTTGGCGATTTATCGCCCACACTGTTTTAAAACGATCACTGTCTTTCTGAGCTCTTTACAAAGAGTAATATCAAGTCTATCGACTTATAATGATGTTATAATAATCGGTGATATTAATATTAACATAGCAACAAACAGTACAGATTCTCGAGTGACGGAATATTTAGATCTTTTATCATTAAATGGTTTTTTACCTGCTTTTAATACTCCTACTCGTGCTAATAGCTGCCTTGACCACGTAATATTAAAGGCTAAAAGGTCTGTAATCACATTTATCATTAATTCTAATATTACAGATCATGTACCTATCCTGTGTTGCATTGAACTTAATAATAGAATTAAACCAGTTCAACGTCAATACATTAAATTAAACTACGAGAATATAAAATTAGACATTGGTAAAATTGATTTCAGACCTATGATGTCATTGGATAATCCTAATACTGCCATGGATCTCTTTGTTAATAAAATAAAGAATGGCTGAATTGGTAAAGCATCTGGACGGTATCCAGGAGATGCAGGTTCAAATCCTGCTCCTGACTGTTATTTTCGATTTCACATTTTTCACTTTGTGTTTAATGTATAGTGCTAAGCATGTCAAATGCTAAAAATATATATAAAAATATCTAAATATTTAAAGGGTTTGCGTCATTATTAGGTAAAATCTTAATTGTAAAATTAAGTTTACCTGGTCGGTATAATGTATGAAAATACTTCCGACAGATGGTGCAGGCGTCACCCAAAGACGTTAAGTATGAATGTGTTATCGAAATTAGCAGTCAGGAGTAATTGTCAGGATGGCTGAATTGGTAAAGCATCTGGACGGTATCCAGGAGATGCAGGTTCAAATCCTGCTCCTGACTGTTATTTTAGATTTCACATTTTTCACTTTGTGTTTAATGTATAGTGCTAAGCATGTCAAATGCTAAAAATATATATAAAAATATCTAAATATTTAAAGGGTTTGCGTCATTATTAGGTAAAATCTTAATTGTAAAATTAAGTTTACCTGGTCGGTATAATGTATGAAAATACTTCCGACAGATGGTGCAGGCGTCACCCAAAGACGTTAAGTATGAATGTGTTATCGAAATTAGCAGTCAGGAGTAATTGTCAGGATGGCTGAATTGGTAAAGCATCTGGACGGTATCCAGGAGATGCAGGTTCAAATCCTGCTCCTGACTGTTATTTTCGATTTCACATTTTTCACTTTGTGTTTAATGTATAGTGCTAAGCATGTCAAATGCTAAAAATATATATAAAAATATCTAAATATTTAAAGGGTTTGCGTCATTATTAGGTAAAATCTTAATTGTAAAATTAAGTTTACCTGGTCGGTATAATGTATGAAAATACTTCCGACAGATGGTGCAGGCGTCACCCAAAGACGTTAAGTATGAATGTGTTATCGAAATTAGCAGTCAGGAGTAATTGTCAGGATGGCTGAATTGGTAAAGCATCTGGACGGTATCCAGGAGATGCAGGTTCAAATCCTGCTCCTGACTGTTATTTTCGATTTCACATTTTTCACTTTGTGTTTAATGTATAGTGCTAAGCATGTCAAATGCTAAAAATATATATAAAAATATCTAAATATTTAAAGGGTTTGCGTCATTATTAGGTAAAATCTTAATTGTAAAATAAAGTTTACCTGGTCGGTATAATGTATGAAAATACTTCCGACAGATGGTGCAGGCGTCACCCAAAGACGTTAAGTATGAATGTGTTATCGAAATTAGCAGTCAGGAGTAATTGTCAGGATGGCTGAATTGGTAAAGCATCTGGACGGTATCCAGGAGATGCAGGTTCAAATCCTGCTCCTGACTGTTATTTTCGATTTCACATTTTTCACTTTGTGATTAATGTATAGTGCTAAGCATGTCAAATGCTAAAAATATATATAAAAATATCTAAATATTTAAAGGGTTTGCGTCATTATTAGGTAAAATCTTAATTGTAAAATTAAGTTTACCTGGTCGGTATAATGTATGAAAATACTTCCGACAGATGGTGCAGGCGTCACCCAAAGACGTTAAGTATGAATGTGTTATCGAAATTAGCAGTCAGGAGTAATTGTCAGGATGGCTGAATTGGTAAAGCATCTGGACGGTATCCAGGAGATGCAGGTTCAAATCCTGCTCCTGACTGTTATTTTCGATTTCACATTTTTCACTTTGTGTTTAATTCTCCGAAGATAATGAAAATGATCTACTATTCTCTGTCAGTCAGTAATAACATATTGCATCTCGTGTTGGGGTGGCACTGTTAAAGCCCACATTATAACTGTTGAAAGAGCACAAAGATTAGTATTAAAAATTATTAAATTTAAACCAAAAACATACTCCACCACTGATTTATATAAAGAACACAGGGTGCTAACAGTACGGCAACTGTTCATATCTTCTGTAATCATGCTACAACACGCCATTGCCTTACAAACTCACAGGAACTCGCAAAAATCAGTGCGAAGGAAGCACAAAATCTTCAAACCCGTTTTATGTAGAACAACTTTTGCTCAAAGATTCCGTATATATCTAGGTCCTGAATTATATAATGTTGCTAATGAACACAATCAAATATTATATATGAACAAAGTAGCCTGCACTAAGGCAGTGAATACCTGGCTCCTATCCCTTACATACGATGAAACAGAGAGACTATTAATAGTAATAGCTTAAATAAGGAAGCACATATAAACAACCATAGACATCACAGACCACACAGTTTTACTTTGACAAAAACCCAAATCACACAACACACATGTGCACACAAGCACGCACACACAATCACACACGCGAGCACACAACACACACACACACATGCACACACACATGCATTCACGCGTGCGTAACTACACACACATACACACACACACACAAACTTTAATCAGCACCAGCATCTTTAACAACTATAACGTACTATATATACATAAGGCTTGTAATCTTGGTCGAGAGGGGGCGCTGATGCCTATATTACAGGATATTTTTATCTTAGTTTAGGTATTAGCTGTACAGAAATATTGTAATTTTACTTACCTTTAAGCCACATAGTGTATTTATATTTTGTTACTGTTCTTGTAATTTTAAGGTGCAAATAAAGATTTTATTATTATTTTATTATTATTATTATTATTTAGGTATTTTCATGTTTTGAGTACTTTAATATCACGTCATTTGCTACGGCGAGTCTATACCATCAGGCACATTTAAAACTAGCTGTAATTAATATTTAACTTATACAAACACATAATTATATTGTTTTTTTAAGTGTATTTCTCATATCAAATACCTATAAGTAAATACTTGATGAATAAGTAAATGTTCGTATGATTATATCTACTTAACGTGTAAAATATAACCTAATTTGATGAACTTCTACATCCTTTTTCTCGGAAATCCGGCGAATTAAAAGTATTGTATTTTTTGTAATTATACGTACGCTATCTGCCTCACTAATAAACGTTGTATATACCTATGAATAGATATTCAGTGTTCTGTCTTTGTCACTAATATGACAGTTTGACGTAGAAAGAACGGCACAAAACACTGAATAACTATTTGGAGCTTATACATTGTTTATTAGTAAGGGGGGGGGTCTAAGTTAAAGTAAGTTTCATTAATGTACAACATGATAAAATATGAAACCAAAGTCCATACTCTAGTGGGCATTCTCCTTTGGCACAATTAATTTACGAGTATTACCAATATTAACACATAGGATACTTTTTATCCCAGACAATACTAGGTTCCTGAAGGGTTATTCATATTAACGTGAGACACAATGTAAACAACAAAACCATTCATAAAGAACCAGGATTCACTCACAATTTATTTTTTTGAAGTGAAACTTCTTATGTGACTTCCAACAAGGTTGCGTTAAACGTTTAACGCTACCATGGAGGGGTTATGAAAGCATTGTTTAGTTAAACGTTGCACTAAAAATCAAGTTCTACCCCTTCTTATTTTCATTTCCACATTACGAAGTTTCACTTCTTCCGCACGGAGGAACTCCATGCACTATTTTATTAAAGAGAACATCCTGCACTAAGGAATAATCCTTGTGTCGCGGGGGACTTTACAAACATACAATTTCACGGACACAGAGTATACCCAGACTCAGAACAACCATTTGTGGATCATACAAAGAGTTGTCCTATCGAACCCACAACACTCAGACAGAGGCCGGTATCTAAACCGCTCCGCCATCTGTACAGTCAAAACATTAATATAACAAAACAATTAACAAATAGCAAAACACGTAAGAAACTTAACAAAAGGATCAAGGAAACGACGTGAAGTCAACAAAAATATTTTGACACAGCACTTTATCGAAAGTAAAAATGGCGGATATAACGCGATCGAACACAAAACGTCACTGTTCAATGTAAAATATTTGCATTATCTGTATATATCTATATTATTATAAAGCTTTAACAGAGCTGTGTCTGTACATTTAAGATATTTGAGGAAAAATGTCTTTATTAGGCTATATAGGCGTGTCTAAACAAAAAAACTATTTTTTTTTAGATTTTTGTCTGTTTGTTCGTTCGCGCATCACGCAAAAACTACTGAACAGATTTTGATGCAACTGTTTTGTTTGATAGGTCCTGATTAGACTTAACAACTGCTATACTTTTTATCCCGCTACTATATTAGGAACTTGAGATGTAACGTAAAAACTAGCTTTTAGCTGCGCCGGAGCCGTGGGTAAAGGCTAGTATAAATATAATGTATCTCTATAATTTGGTAGTATTAAAATGTATTCAATGTAATTGCAATGCAAGTATCTGAATGTCTACGCCATCTGTGCAAGGACGCTTTAATGTTGAAAAAAAAAAACACTTAGAGCACTTATTTAAAATTTTAGCTTTAAAAAGTTTAGGTAGATCATAATATATATCGTTATGTGTGTACAATTTTGAATAAAAGTTACGTAGAGACTACAAGTTAGTAATAATGTATGATTGTAACCACTAACCATAAAAGTCCTCGACGATCGCAATCTCTAAGGTCCGCCTGCGAACTGCGCACGATGGTGTTTTGTGGTGCTTTATCAAGTAACTCCACCATGGGGCCCGGGTTCACAGTCTCAGATAGCCAATCTGTAACAAAAATTATTATACATAATTATACTACAACATCTAAACTAATTAGGAAACCTATACTACAACCCGGGGAAGTGCTCTAAGCCACTGAGTTACCGTACTGACCTTACGGTCATCCCAATATCCTCATCACATTTGTCTTTACGACCAACGCCATCTATCGGAATGCATTTACATGCATTAATCCAATATAGTAAGTTTAATTTTGCAATTAATATTGTATTTTAATTGCAAAATTAAAAGTAGCTGAGCATGTCAAATGCTAAAAAATATAGATCAAAAATAATTAGGGAAACTTTATGTGGAGCATCTATTAGCGCGCCATGGGTATGTTACTTCTTTTTTTTGTTAAGGCGGGAAAAAATGTGCCTAACCGCACATCCCGTCGTTCGGGGCAACGAACAGGGTAGTGTAGGGCTCTACCCACTAAATAAACCCGCCGTGTGCCGTCTCTCCGCCTGTATTGGCAGACCACTAACAACTATGTGAAATTACTTCAGTGGTCCGCTGGCGGCTTGTACTTTTGGCGTACACTACTGGGTATGATAGACTCCTATGCTGTGATGATAAATGGTACGATGCTCTATACCACCACATATGCTCGCTGACACCACTTTCTGGTATATATAATTCGTCGCTTTAGGTATGAACGTAAGTATACTGTGATTACGAAATATCATGCATATGTGGATTTTGCAGGTTACCATAACTCAAACAAGCATTTTGATTGTGTTTATGTATAAATGTTTATTTGTCTGTATCATCTGGCTTGGTCGGACAAGTCAACTAGTTAAAAGCTATAGTTTTACCGTCAAGTAATTATCAACATTGGCCGTACTGACAACTGGCCGTGTGGGGCCGGCTTTAGAATTGTCCCACCCCTCTCCACCCATGGGAGTCGTAAGAGCCGACTGCGGGAATACCGGGGGGAGTGGGCAGCAGCAGTACCTCGAGTATTAACAACATC
The DNA here is from genome assembly GCA_948253155.1 of Leucoma salicis. Taxonomy (NCBI): domain Eukaryota; kingdom Metazoa; phylum Arthropoda; class Insecta; order Lepidoptera; family Erebidae; genus Leucoma; species Leucoma salicis. Next base: position 6,863,796 of record OX411822.1, on the reverse strand, counting down.
CACTGCGATCGCCAACCCACCTGCCTAGCGTGGCGATTACGGCACTATACCCCCCAATTTGGGGAGGCTTATGTCCAGCAATGGACATCGAAAGGCTGATGGATGGATGGATGGAATTATCAACAACAGCTCGGCTTGGTTAAGGAATGCCGGTGTTTCACCTTCGCCCCATGGTAAGCACATAATGCTATTGGTCTTGGAACTTTTATTTCATACACTCCTGCATTTCAGTATCTCCTGTGTACATGACTAGTGTCTGACAGATATCAACTGTCACCGTGGCCGAAATTACGTTATAGAGATCATAATGTTTAGTATAGCATATTAGCATTATTCTTTTATGCATAGTTTACCTTCTTCAGCGCCATCATCGAGTTGAATACCTTCCTGGGCGTACCGCTCCCTGGGCGCTACCAACATTGTTTCGTGGAACATCGCTTGTAGGCGTTCCTGCAATATTATTACAGATGGTATCAAAACTTTATAAATCTTTATGAATAACAATGTGGGTATCAAAAATCCTGCTTTTCGATAATCTACAATACTATGGGCATATTTCCATCAAAGCTAGGCTAGTAGGGAAGCAGGTAATATGAATGTGAAAACAATATCTAGATATTTTAGTTACTTATTTATTAAAATTTATGAAAAAGTCGTACAGCACATAAATTATGAGGTAGATTACGTGGTGACGGGCAAAGACGATTGCCAGCTGCCAGTTGACAAGCTTTGTTCTGATTTGATGTTTGTATATTTTCTCATAGACATTAAAAAATGTGCAACGAACCTGTAAATAATTGGACAGCAGTTTGGAGAGTGGAGCTCCACTCTGTTGGCCAGCACACATTGGATTATCGGCCCCAGGGCTATCAAGCAGTAGAATCGACGCCGATGTTCTAGCTGAAGTCGACAGACTCCTACAAAAAAGACGAAAAAGGTTTGTACTAAAATACTTTATTGCTTGAATATTAGCAGAGGAGTCCACTACGTGGTAATCGCCATGGCCGCAGCTATACTAGAGCTAGCCGAGCCATTGTTAAGCTTTTAAGATTATATTTTTGAAGAAATGTGGCTATAGAAACTAGAAGGTATTTATTTGTTCAAGTTATTTTGATCTGTATTTTAGCTTTTGACATACTCAGCTACTTTAAAGAACAAATTGAACAGGCGTAGTGCTTCCCCGCATTGGATGGGAAGCAGGTTCGAATATGCTTGCATTAGTTTCCTTTTTCCACTTTCATAAATAATTTGCTCAAGTTATTCCAAATACGACCCGTGCGTGACATGATTGGCCTTTGCGACGAATGTGACTGCCATTTCTTATTTTATTTTATACATTAAACCATTTTTGGACCAAAATCATTTCAGGATCATTTTTTATCAAAAAGTTACCTGTTAACAAGAGCAGCAACAATGTTGAAGGTTTCGTTGTATAGTCCTGCGACGAAGGCGTCCATCGCTTCCGCTCCCGACATTTCACGTTCGTACGATGGAGACGGAGTTCTGTAACATGTTGATTTTTATATATCTTATTGTAAAACCGGCAACTAGGTCACGTAGGCTATTACATCGACCCCTCGAGTTTCGAGTATATCCGATGCTTTAACACCAGGGTGAGTCAGCACCTGCGAGCTCCCGGCGTTTATTGTTAGATAATCCTATTGCCTTTAAAATTTCTTTTGTGGAAATATAAAGTACGGTAAGGATGTGAAGAACAAATTGTTTAAGACAGCACAAGACACAGACAAGCATATGGTCCACCTGAGGTAAGTGGTTACCGTAGCCAACAGACGCTAGCAACACCAGAAGCATCACTCGGTCGTCGCCATCTCTAAGGATAGGGATAGGAGGTCCGCCGGCGGACCACCGAAGGAATGTAACATAGTTCCAGTGGCCCGCCAATAAAGGCGCAGAGATGGCAAACGGCGGGTTTCTTTCTTCAGTGGGTGAAGGCCCCACACTACCCTGTTCGTTGCCCCGAACGACGGGGTGTGCGGTTAGGAACATTTTTTTCCGCCTTAACAAAAAAAAGAGAAGTATTAAACATAGCATCACGCCTGTATTCCCCGAAGGGGTAGGCAGAGGTGTATTACACACCCACGACTCGCCAGCTATGTTTGAGTCCCACGTAATAGGGAGCGAGCCTATCGACGTCTACCGGGCACATTTCCAAACTCCGGGTTGCTACTGAGAATTTTTCTTTTTAGGAAAAAGCTCAGTAGCTTTTTGCCCGACCCAGGGATTGAACCCGAGACCTCATGATTAACAGTCGCATACACACCGCATACAGCCGCTACACCACCGAGGCAGTTACAGTTTTAGTATCTATAGTGGTTTTACGTTGATCTTATGTGAGAGGGTGGTACTACCCCGATCGAGCCAGCCCATTCATGCTGGGATAAGCAAGGGTCTACCATTTTTAGTATCTAGGATAACTGTAGAAAAAACTATTTTTATAAGAAGCTATTATCGAAAAATATTGAGTGCAAACCTATTATTTAGTAATATTTGTCTCTCTCCAAAATAATTTGTTGTTTATATTTTTAAATATAACATGCTAGTTTTGTATTTCTCTGTTTTATAAACCTACTTTATTCTCACCACTTTATTCATTCAACGAGTACCGCTCCCCCGTCGAAACCTTACAATACACACACTTGTCATCTATCGATATCGTGCTCTGCCCAGTGAAGGATAATATCGTGAGGTAACTATATAGGTAAGGTTAGTTAGGCCGGAGATTTTCTCGACCGCTTGTAAAGTTTGCCAATCTACATTGACCCAGCATCTGCGGACGATGGCCTAGAACCCTCTCTCTCTCTCTGAGAAGAGCCCATGTCTTCTGCGATATTGTTATTTCATGACAAAATTATTTACCTGAGGTTAGAATTAGGTTGCGGTGAAGTAGGAACTGTCGCAAAGATAGCTCTAGTCAGTTCCTCGGCACCGACTCCTAGCAAACGAGCAGCACGCTGTCCACACCCCGTACTAGCGAACTGGTACTTTATGCCGGAGCCTGTGTTTGCTAGAAAAAGTGTCATCTAATTAGTCACTACCCCAAAAGTTTTACAATGTAAACAATTACTCTATAACCCAACCCAGGTAAGCTATTGAGATTGAACATCGCCAGAGAATTATTGTTGCTGTGATTTGCAAGTGTGCGTCATATCGTATGGCAATAGTTCTATTTTTTTTTATAAAACGACAAACGAAATTTTTTTTGTAAGACCCTGCTCTATGGAATAATCCTTGTATCGCGGGGGACTTTACAAACATACAATTTCACGGACACAAAATACACCCAAACTCAGTACAACCATTTGTGGATCACACAAAGAGTTGTCCTGTGTGGGAATCGAAATCACATAATTCAGCCAGGATGCCGGTATTTAAACCGCTCCGTCATCTGTGCCTGTGTCAAACATTGTCAAGATCTCTCAAGCTGAAACTATATTATTTTATCCGTCACACTGTAGGACGGAGTTCCATAGTTGTTAACGACTTGGTGAAAGCATGAATGAGGAGTAAAATGAAAGCAGGGCGGGACATAAGTTGAAAAATTTTCTTGCGTACCGTTGGTAGATATGAATGATATTTTGAGCAATGCTCAAACACTCATACCTTTGGCAGCTCCAGCCCATCCCAAATGACATATGGCAGCCATGATCTTCCATATAGCCATCTGCTCCAAATCCGTCACACCCAGCATCTGGAGAGCATCCTGCATAGCAGAGAATTCTGCAGCATCCGCCTTGTCGCTGTAGCTGATGAATGGATTCGGAGTGCCAACTGGAGATTGGTCGAAAAGAAGCTCCCGTCGAAGGCGCCCATCGCAGCCATGGAAGAGACTATAAGAAAATCATTATTGAAAGCTTCTGGTGAAAATTTTCAAGATCTATTTATATACGACTACCTTCTGTCTGTGACCTCGTCCACGTGGATTTCAGAATATGAATACATCACTCTATGGCGCATTTATGACCTAATGACCTCATGCATATGGATGCAAAAATTGGTATTCTATAAGAACCATTAATTTTTCCGGGATAAAAAGTGCAGTGAATCGTGTACAAGGTAACAAATTATTCGATCTGTATTTTAGCACTTAACATGCTCAGCTGCTTTAACATTTTCACAAATGATTTGTTCTTTAAGGTAAGACATTTTATGACACTCCTTGATATTGGAGTCGATTTTGTATTCTTTTATGTTAAATACATTGATATTAACATAAAAAGTCTCAAAAACAAGTCAACTTAACGATCTTTCCCGACTTTGACGATCTTGCCGACTAAGCTAAAAATAGCTATAAAGATAGGAGTAGATACCTATGTAAATTACAAATACTCACATGTGCAGGGCTTTTAGTGGAGTCTGCCCAGGTCGGAGGTCCGGCAACAGGGTCTGCACAGAGGCAGCGGCTAAAGCGCCGCCACCATCAAAGTCCAGCGATGTGAGAGACACGAACCGAGATGCGTGAGGGTTTGAACCGGTGCTGGGAAGACAGACATTTTGTAAACAATCAGATGAAATATCTTCGTTATTTTAAACAGTTGTGAAGCATCTCGATATGCTCCAGACGTGGTAAAAGTGGATGTATCTTCTACGGACTAGCGGTTTGACTGTACTCCTATTTGTTGTTGTATTTCTAGGTCTATAAATGGCAAATATCATATACCATCAGATTGGCCGTGGCTCGCAATAAACTTTTCTTTTTCAAGCTTTCTTTAATAAAACCTTAATTAAATAGATAAAAAAAGCAAAAATCGATTTGAAAATATGTATCTATTTTGAAATAAAACTACGTTTACGGAATCTATCGCGTTTACTTGATTTTACTACTATCCCGACGTTTCGAATACTTACTTACTTTTGTAACATTCGCGTAAATATCAGATAGTAATATGTATCTACTAGCCCTAATTATCTCAGGTTCCTGACATAGTAAAGTGTATATCAAACAAAAGTTTCATCAAAATCTATTCAGTAGTTTTTGCGTGATATGCGAAAACAAAAACAAACAAACTGACAAATTGACACATATTCTTAAAAAAAGGTTTCATGTTCAGACACTAAATAGCCTAATAGTCATATTTCTCAAATAGCTTAAATGTACAGACATAGCTCACAGTAACAAGTTGTGAAAATACAGGACTTCTTTCCGGTGATAAAGACGTAAGATTGCGAAAATAAACTCACCGTGAAGATCCAAACATGTGCAGCACATCAAAAGCAGCGTCCAGTCTTTCAGGTGTCAGCTTGGAGCCTTGCCCCGGATATGCACTAGCTAGGTACCATACGCAGTGACGCATAGCCGATGTCTTACCAGAACCTGACCTGAAAAATGAAGAAAAAAAACTATATGGTTGTCTGTAAAGTCGGTTTATGGACCATAATTTTACGTGATAACATATATGCAAATAGATGCGTCACAAGCCGAACGCTTAGGCCTATTGTGCCTCTCTATCGCTTGTTCCGCGCTCTCGCTTGCACGCTCAGCTCGGGCAGAACGTGACACTTTTTCGTGCGTGCAGTCGGCGTTCATCGATTTATAAGCCGTTATCACGTCAAATATTCTATAGACAACTTGACGGGAATTACTTTTAAGATATTTTATTGCTTATAATGGCAAACGAGCCGCGGTCCACGTAATTTTAAGTGGTTTTGTGTTTAGACACGCCTATATAGCCCAATGCAGTATTTTTTTCTCAAATATCTTAAATGTACAGACATAGCTCTGTTACAACTTTACCATAGTACCTATAGATGAATGTTGAGGAAGCGAGAGATATATATGCAAGAATAGTGCAACTCTGTCCTCTCTGCCAACACCGCAAGAGAGATCTGTCCGTGTGGGGCTAAGAATACACGTGTCACCACCCCATCCTTTCCCACGGGTTATAGTTAATAACCCGGCGCTAATACGCACGGGTCTGTACCGGTATATATTGCATTATAAGAGTCAAAAGACAACTGGTATATTCTTGTAGTCGTTTGATAATGAAAATAAAATTATGCAATCAGAACACTCAAGAATTTCGAGACGTTCGTGAATCTTATCGATTATAATTTACAAAGGCATCGATCAAATAGTACTTATATAGGTACCTACATATCATAAAGAGCATGGACAACTGCATTTCGACCACAAACGACTGCGTTATCTTATCAGACAATTTAACGGTAATAAAGCAACACTCTCGAAATCAAAGAAAAATCTTCTTTGAATTAATAAAACGAAGGTTGATATTCTCGTATAACGAATAAAAGAGACATCGGATCGTCAACTCGATCTGATATTGATCTCGGTAACAAATTTTCAATGAAATGGCCAGTAATTAACGCGTATAATTGTACCGTAGCAGATGGCGTCTTTAGATAATTAGAGGAAAGTAATCTAAACGTTATAAATTATGATTATTACAAGTACCTACATAGACTTGTGGAAATCGTGGGTTTCCACGCGATCTGACTATCTCATCCTCCTGTCCTTAATCTTAATTATGCTACTTTTATATTTAGAAAGGTCACACTTTGGTTTCAACCTAGATAAAAATAGCAGTCAAACTCTAGACAGTCAGGCCACTAGTTTATTGACTGTACAGATGGCGAAATGGTTTAGATACCGGCCCGAGTGTTGTGGGTTCGAATACCACACAGGACTACTCTTTGTGTGATCCACAAATGGATGTTGTTCTGAGTCTGGGTGTAACTTTGTGTCCGTGAATTTGTATGTTTGTAAAGTCCCCCGCGATACAAGAAATATTCCTAATAGCAGTGTTGTCTTTTAAAAAAATTGTTATGCTATGCGTGCAAAATTGTTATGCTATGTTTGTTGGCCCGATAACCGTTGGGGGGGGATAGGTTTTCCGAGGGACGACCACGCGTAGGACAGCGCCGCGTAGGAAAGTGCCACCAGATGAACCGACGATCTAGTCAAAGCCGTGGGGAGCCGTTGCATGCAGTCTGCGCATGACCGCTCGTTGCGGCGCTCTGTTGGGAAGGCCTATGTCCAACAGTGGTCGTCAAAATGTTAATTGATGGATAATGAATGGATATGCATGGATATTCTTGATCAACTACCCAGATTAACTAACGCGCGGCGGGCAAATTACTATTCTTATAAGTATGTAAATTAATGATAACGCAAATTAAAAACATTACCATCTATATGCCATAGAACGTATAAAAACAATGATTACAGCACCGAAAGAATTATATGATGTACTAAAACACATTTTATTACACCGAACACACACCACACATAGTAATAACTCGTCTTCTAAACTAATGAGCCTAAAATATTCACTAATTCAATAAGCCTATGTCCTTGGTGGAATACAATTAGAATAGACATTGATATTTATTCGATATCCGTTTGGTTACGAAAGAAACACTGCTATTTTTTCATCTTTAGTTACATTATTAGAATGTTAAGAAATGTGGCAAGAAAATTATCCTCATAATAAATAACGTCCTATCCAGATCTTCGTCAGATACTTACATAATGTTCTATCTATAATGCACTAGGGACTTGCGAATTTACACCCTAGAAGCTCTCACAATGTGGAGAAGAGATGGACTAAAGTCTATTAACTTATTAGGAGATCATCTCTCTAATAAGTCAATATTAACTCGCAAAGTGGCATAAGTACTTAAGCAACTTCTTTCGTTTTGGTTTTCCATCAAAATAATTTCAGTGCCAAGTCCCCTATTAAATAGCGTGTAAATAACATGATATAAGCGGCAAACACTATATATGCGTTCGACTACCAACCTGCCCAGGAAGACAATAGCTTTATCTCGCCTCGATGCCAGCATGCTGCGATGCGTGGACTGCGCAGCCGCGAACACATGAGGAGGCATGTCATCTGCGCGGCATCCACGAAACATAGCAGCTACCTGAAACCCGTAACATGTATCTTAGTCTTGTCTATTACAATAATAATGAATACAATAAATAGGATATCATTTCGCGAATCTCCAAAGCCCAAGTTCGCATAATTAAGATCTTTATGAAGTAGACCGGAGATCTTAAGCTTAACTCTAAGCCCGAAGATCTTAAGAAGCTTAGCTCTAAGCCCTAAAATGCCTAACCGCACACCTCATCGTTTGGGGCAACGAACAGGGTACACACTAAATAAACCGATCGTGTACCGCCTGTACTGGCAGACCACTGGAACTATGTGACATTACTAGTGGTGTCCTCGCCAAACATGGCATCTCTCAGTGTTCGCAGAATCGATGAGCTTTAAAATGACGTAGAATTAAACTTGAAGGGGTCACAAAAGTAAGCCAAGTTTCTATCTTCGGACGATCAGAAAAAAAACACAGGATTTTATCAATATAATATGTAACGTTCCATTCTATATATAGTGAACAGAATTTTAAGAGGTTAATCAACACAGATCTGATGGATTTTTAAGTACCGGCTGAAATTATATAAAAAAAGAAAATGTGAATATTGACCTTCTCCGTATATATCGGGGCGGTGCGCTTCGGAGGTCCCAATACGAGAAGAGCATGGCCGGCGCGGGCATGCGGCAACCCGGCAGCGTACCGCGACCGAAGAACATTCAGGGCTCCGCATTCGTTCAGACAACGGAGAGAAGCGATGTCCTCGCAACGTTCTAATTGAGGCGGGTTTGCCTACAAACATAAATAAATACATAGTTTTATACAAGCATGGTATAGTAAAATTAATTTAGTGCCGATAAACCAGATCTAAATACCTAGATACAGTTTCCATTCTCTGACTGCAATTGATGAAGGGGTAGTAAACATGCAGATGCATCTCAGATTCCAGTACAGGAATAAAATTGAGATGCACATGTCTGCTAAAATCTCTCATAGCTAATGATTTATTCTCTAATACGGGGATCTGATAAATCCAATTTTAAACGCAGATGCCGCGTATTTTATTAATTGCGGGGTTTACACCATTAAAACTTTTGCTTAGAGCATGAAACCATTGGTTTAAGGCATGTAAGTGACGGGGCTTTCTGTCCCACTATTGGGCACAGGTCTCCTCTCATGGTAAGAAAAATTAGGCCACAGTCCACCACGCCGGCCCAATGCGGGTTGGCAGAGTTCACGAGCCGTTGAGAAAATCTCTTAGACATGCAGGTTTCCTCACGATATTTACCTTCACCGAGCAGTGACAGATTGTAAGCACAAAGATACAAACATAATTTTGGAAAATCTCGTAAACTTAGAGATGTGTTACGACGTGGTGGTCTAGCTAGACCTTGGACTGGAGATCCAATTCGATACCACTCAAAACTATAATACCACTATTAATCAATCTAACGATGCTATTTTTTATGTGAAAACATCTAATGCAGAGGGAGGGTAAAACCGGCTGTTGGAGTGGCTACGTCACCCCGCTAATTTATTTGTTTTTAACGCCATCTGTTGTCAAACGCATCTAACTAGGAAGTATCAATGTTAATAACCCAATAACAGTTTTAATTCGTCTATGGATAACGAGAGGGCACTTACCAAGAATTATTTAAGACTCGAACAATATTTAAAGAAAAAAAGAAAATCGATATTTTCACATCTGCGAGACGTCTCGTGGCGGCTCATTTAGTAGCCATACTTATTTTATGTTACAATGAAATTAATCATCCAATATCCCTTTCTTTTATTCGTTTATTGACAATAATAGTATGCAATTTCAAACGATAAACAAAGTATGCGTGCTAATTATACTACCACCAACCTTTTCCAAGTCATCCTCATCCACAGTGATAGTCTCGCCAGTTTGAAGAACTCTGACTTTAGCCCTCCCCGCGTCTGCCTCTCCTTCGCGTACAACGGCTGTGAAGCCACCGCGATGTGCGAGCCACATGTGGCCAGTCTGAAGCCATTCTTTTTCACAAGCTAGTTGCTCTTCAGATTTTGCCTGCAAATAAAATAACTATATGTAGAAAGAATAATATGCCTTTGTACTTTGAAGCGATGAATTTATTAAATTACTAGCCGGGTCAGCATGCTGAAGTGGCAATGGGCAGGCCACATCGCTCGACGAACCGACAACCGTTGGGGAAGAAAGGTTCTCGAGTGGTGACCGCGTAACGGACGGCGCAGTGTAGGACGGCCTCCCACCAGATGGACCAATGACCTGGTCAAAGTCGTAGGCAGTCGTTGGATGCAGGCGGCACAGGACCGTTCGCTGTGGCGTTCTCTTGGGGAGGCTTATGTCCAGCAGTGGACGATGAAAGGCTGCGGCTCCGCCGCAACCAAAAGCTGGTTTTTAGGTTGTATCTCAGGTTCCCGATATAGTAGCGGGTTAAAATGTATACCAGTTTTTAAGTCTAATCAAGGCCTTTCAAATAAAAAAAGTTGCATCAAAATCCGTTCAGTAGTTTTTGTGTGATGAGCGAACAAACAAACAGACAAAAATTCTAAAACAAATTGTTTTGTGTTTAGACACGCATATATAGCCAATTACAGTCATTTTTGCTCAAATATCGTAAATGTACAGACACAGCTCTGTTACAGCTTTATAATAGTATAGATAGTGTCGCAATGTAGCGTTATTTTTTTGTAGATTATCCTGAGAGGCTTCTAAGAGGAGCTAATGATTAGTATGCCCTTTATGATAGTTAGTTTGTTCTACAGTAGAACGGAAAGAAGAAGTAGAACTTCTACTTCTTCAGAGTATACAATTACGAACAAAATCCGACTTGAACTTTTTAATGAACGATGTTTATAGGGTAGATTTATGGCTTAAGAAACAATATCTTGTCTGGTTTAATAATTCGAGAAAAATTGCGGATTAAAAACTGCGGGTTCCCTTTAAATGTTGGTCAATATTTTGTTTATCATAATAAAAAAATGGCAATTACTAGAATAAATATACCAATTTTATGATGAATTTGAATAGTACCATATAATATACACATAGCATCACGCCTGTATTCCCGGAAGGGATAGGCAGAGTTGTATTACACACCCATGGTCCGCCAGATATGTTTAAGTCCCACGTAATAGGGGGCGAGCCTATTGCCGTCTACCGGGCACATTTCCGAACTCCGGGCTGCTACTGAGAATTTTTCTTTTTACGAAAAAGCTCAATAACATTTCCCGACCCGGGGATCGAACCGAGACCTCATTATTATTTATCAGCAGTCGCACACACGCACCACTGAGGCAGTTAAATAACTCATAAACGGCAGTGTTACGTTCCTTCGTCAGCGATATAATAACAGAGAATTTTAAAATTAATTTGGTGGATTTAGTACACTATAGCAATTATAGGGCTGGCAACAGATAACATATATAGGCCATAAACAATAAACGTATTTTAAGGAGATTTGCACTTATCATTTCTAGACTCAGCAAAGGAGTAAGTAGTATCTGTGTATAACAAAGAAAAACACTTATTTTATCAACACGCAGAAAAATTTTGTTTACTTCCGCAAACATTTAGCTTACGGTTATGTGTAGGGTAGCGATTTATATTGAATGGATCAGTAAATACTAACAATATAGTTCAGTAGCCGGAAAATCTTTTTAATCGAGTCAAAATCGTTTAAATTAATCTTGATGCTGTACCTAGACTCTTTCCCTAGTATTGCTAACGTGCAATTACTAATGCGATTAAATTCTTCCTACATACATACGTAGGCTACCTTCAAACGACCTTTATTACGTCACCCACGCAACATAAATTAAACAATAAAATATATAGTGTAAAAACTACTATAAGACAGTCATCCTACACATGTAGGCTCTACCTACTAGTGTAAGCAATCGCTTCCGTATACCGAACGCATTCGTTCAAACAGAATAGTTTCGTTATTTGTAAGTGGTAGAGACTTGCTTATCCCAACACGAATGGGCCGGCTCGATCGGGGATTACCACCCTCTCACATAATATCAGCGTGTAACAACGGTAGTTAATATTACCGTTGTGTTTCGTATGACGAGTCTCACTCGTCGGAGCCGGAGGCCCAAACCCCCTCCCTATCCTCTCCTTATTATCCATCCTATCCACCTTCTATATCCCTTTCCTTGGAGATGCGACGCACGAGTGGTACCTCTGATGTTGCTAGCGTCTATAGGCTACCGCTACGATAACCGCTTACCACACAAAAAAATTTGCTGAATCGGCAGATGTTGTCCCGCCCGAACGTCGGCTTGCGCGTTATTAGTACCCAGGTTTTCTTCTATATTTAAATTATCGTTAATGACGGTGTTAGGGTTTGGTGTGAAACTATGTGATTAACTGCTTACCTATGTAAAAAATCCTGGGATACTAAAAAAACAACATCCCCCAAAAGTTGGTGTGGCAAGCAAACAGTGTACAACAAAAGGTTACTGTAGCTTATAATCTAGGCAATCTAACAACACCAGAGACATCATGCGCGTGTTGCCATCCCCAATGAAAGGAATAGCAGGCGAAGAAGAAGGATGATGGAGAGGAGATGAGGAGGTGGACATTAAGGATAATAAGGGTAGCGTTTTTCATCACCAGAGTTACCTAAGATATTTAGAGCTAAACATTCAGATTACAGTGCCATTTCTTAACAACCATTGCAAAAAGGTATATAAAGTTTCGTAACAATATTAGCAGGCTTGCAGCAATACAAATAGAGATATGTGTATTCCCAGATGTATGTTTGACATTTTACATGTATGAGTTGTGTCGTAATGAAGATTACATCTCATTGAACAAAGCAAATGAATGGTACGGGCAATGCGATAATAGAGATGGCCAGCGTATACCAGACGCAAACCTCACTAAGTGCCATTTCAAAAAAAAGTTACATTACATTTTTGATCTATATTTTTTAGCATTTGACATGCTCCGCTACTTTTTAAAGTACAAATTATTTGTGAATAAGAGATTTTTTTTATGATTGATGTATTTAAATGCGTTCCGATAGATGGCGTCATAAAGACAAATGTGATAGAGAAATTGGGATGACCAAATAGGTCTGTACGATAGCTCACAGTGGCTTAGAGCACTTCCCCGGATTGGAAAAGACGCGGGTTCGTTTCCCGCTCGTACAAAAAATCTCTTTTTCCTTATTCACAAATAAAAAGTGACATTAGTCTACTTATCGAGAAATCAAAGTAGAAAATATTACCGTTTCTTTTTCATCACCTAAAAATATTATAATGCTTATAAAAAAAAAATACAAACATATTTTATCTATTATTGAAATGGAGATTTTTGGTAACGATCATGAAAATGGCGGCGACGTGGTTGCCACTGGTTTGCGTTTTCGTATATATATTTACGTGGCAATATACGTAATACAATTCTATTTGCATCTGTAGGAAAACGACGCGGACGATAAGTCACATTACAAAGTAAAGCGTAGGACGAGTTGGTCTTAATTTAATTTTAAACTCCGGAAACCTAGCGTTCCAGTTGTTGGACGCACACCCACTTGTAGGGTTGTGTCGAAAAAAGCGTAATATATTCTTACTTCCTTACTTAATATTATAATATTTATTATTGTTATTATTATTACTTAGTTTTATTATTAGTTTATACTACGAGTATAGCAAACCAAGTATACCCACCTGATGGTAAACCGTTACCGTAGCCTATAAATGCTTTCAACAACTCACACGTCGCTTACTCCAAGGAAAGGGATAGCCTTAGGACTAGGATTAGCCTTAGCCAGTAGGAGTACCTTTTTTTTTGTTTAGGCGGGAAAAAATGTTCCTAACCGCACCGTCGTTCGGGGCAACGAACAGGGTAGTGTGGGGCCCTCACCCACTAAATAAACTCGCCGTGTGCCGTCTCTCCGCCTGTATCAGCGGACTACTGGAACCATGTTACATTCCTACAGTAGAATACCTACCGTTGTTTCACGCTGATCTTCTATAAGAGGGTGGTACTTTCCTGGCCGCGTCGGCCCTTTCATGCTTGGAGATACAAGGCAAACTATTTTCTGGCTACTTTTTATCCTGTGAAAAGGAATCCCTGTGGGATTTTCGCATACGAATAATATTGGCGTAATAGTATATAATACGTACTCATATAATATTGACTTAATTTTTGAGTCATTGCCGACGAAGTCATGGGTCAAAAATAATCATGTTGTTTCGGATATAATTGTATACAAAAAAAAATGTTATTATTGTTTTTCTTTATTACAAACAGCAGCAAAAATATTACGATCCACGTGACTGCCAGTGGCCGCTTATAGAGCTAGCTATAACAGCGACATAACCAAGGCAATACTCACCAAAAAGACACAACGAGTACGTTAAAAACAGCAGTGACGTTACAACCTTACCCCTACTTCACGGTAATTTACTGTTACACTTCTACACTGTTGACCTGACCTCCTTTGTTCCTGAGAGGAGACTCGGATCCATCATTGGGTCAGTAGATTGTTTACCCGTTCCATAATTAAACCATTAAAACATTTTTTTTATTTCGAATTTTTGAGTTCATCAAATTTTTGGTCCAACCGGTCTAACTTGATCATGGGCAGCCCTGTAAATGGTGTGATTTTACGATAATTTTATAGCCATGCAGGTGTCTAACTAAACAGTTTGTGTTTAAGGGTGACCTACTTAGCCCATCTGTCTGTATGTAACTCTGTACCAACGCGGAAGACGTTTAAATCAACCGTAAAATACAACTAATCCATCACGGATGTAGGGAAACCGAAATAGGAACATGGATACACATGTACATAAACGCTTTGCATTTTAGATATTAAATTTAATGTACTAATAAAAATTGTGGAATGGAGCAAGCTGGTAAGTAAAGATCTGAGAGTTAATCCATTAAATCCCAGGCTTTTAATCATGTGTACTATAAAAAACTCATTGCTTTTAATTTTTTTTTTGTAAAAAATATACTGCCTACAGATTGACCGTCTCTGTGGTGCAGCGGTAGTATGAGCAACTGCTGATCATGAGGTCTCGGTTTCGATCCCCGGGTCGGGCAGTGTTATTGAGCTTTTTCGTAAAAAGAAAAATTCTCAGTAGCAGCCCGGTGTTTAGAAATGTGCCCCCGGTAGACGGCAATAGGCTCGCCCTTATTGCGTGGGACTTAAGTCCCATTTATTTCCAGGTGATTCGCGGTCAGCTTACGATCATTTTAATAAGATCCATCTCACTCTAATATGACACAAGAGCGAGATGGATGGTCTATAACATCTTAATCCGCCGCTACCAGACTAACAATTTTCTAATATTATTTTGCCTTACGAGTATATTTTGTAAAAAACATAGCATCACGCCTGTATTCCCCGAAGGAGTAGACATAGGTGGATTAACACCCACGGTTCGCCAGCTATGTTTAATTCCCACGTAATAGGGGGCGAGCCTATTGCCGTCTACCGGGCACATTTCCAAACTCCGAGCTGCTACTGATTATTTTTTTAAAAAAAGTTCCATAGTTCTGTCCGACCCGGGGATCGAACCCGAGACCTCATGATCAGCAGTCGCTCACACTACCGCTGCACCACAGAGCAGTAAATTATTATATTTAGATAATGTGAAAAATAATCAATAGAAATCCACGTCAGCCAAAGAAGACAATGTGATCCAATACCACCGACATCTACGAGTAATAACTTCGCAGCTCGCTTCATAAACGCAGTCGCACCACACATGGCGTAAGAAATCATTTCATCAAGCTTCTGCAATTATTCTATTGAGGCTCTCAGCTGAATGACAGGGAGCCTCAACTAGGGGTTAAGTGCCCCGAGCGTAATAGAGACAATTCTATCACGACACCTAAATGGTCTCAGAGAACTAAATTATTGTTACGTTGTTGCAACAGAACATACAAACATGTGATTGATATAATTCACTTAGCAATATATATGCAGCAGACGCAAAAAGGTCATTAATTACAGATATTTATAGGGACATCTCTATAAATTAAAGTTGAAATTTTATTAGGTAGGCTTTCATTTTTTATGTAACGGATTTATTTTGTATAATGGGATATATTTTAACTATTTCTGCTTTTGCTTTCATTAAATTATATATCCTTTTTATAAAGTAAAATAATTAAGTTATTTTAATAGATAAAATACTATACAATATTATTACAATATACGAAACAGCAATTTCTTAACGCTATAATAGGTCTTGGACTTGTGAATATTAGCGAAATAACTATCTGAATCAATGAATCATATAGGTAATTATTATAGTAAGTTTTTGATTGGCCAGAAGTTATCTGGTCTAGAAATACCATTATTTAATTCAAACAAACACTAATAAGTAATTTGAACAATATATATCTGAAATCCTATTCATTAACCAAGATGGTGGACAAATTATCACCTATTGTTATTTGACCCTGAATTAACGAAACTGCATCACATGCTTCCATATTAAGAACAGCTATGTATATTATGCAAAATGTACCTCAAGTCCCCGACAAAAAAACATTTTGTATTTTGAAGTATGACTTCTATTGTCCTGTAAATCTGTCGACAACTGCTACCTATTTGAAACAAAAGTGTGATGAAAGCAGAGCGAATGAAGACCTATATTTCTTATTTCAGTGAAGGTAAAATATAATACGTGTTTAAGTGCAAATAAGCTTGTCATTGTTATTTTTTCTGCAGCATTATACATAGCATCACGCCTGTATTGCCCGAAGGGGTAGGCCGGAGGTGTATTACACACAACCACGATTCGCCAGCTATGTTTAAGTCCCACGTAATAGGGGGCGAGCCTATTGCTGACTACCGGGCACATTTCCAAACTCCGGGCTGCTACTGTGATTTTTTCTTTTTACGAAAAAGCTCAATAACATTGCCCGATCAAACCCGAATGCATGTCATGAATATGGGTAACGAAATACGTGGGAAAATATGTGTTTCGAAGATACGTAGATCGGTTAGTTAACCACGTGAGACGTAGTTAAACGTTGATATTTTTTTTATTGCATGTAGTGGCAGACGAGCCACGGCCCACCTGATGGTAAATGGTAACCGTCACTCATGGACTCAACTATACCGACAGTATAGTAGTCCATGAGTCAAGCCGCTGCTCACCATTTCATTTCACAGTTATAAAATGAAAGAATAAACGGCTATCTCCTGCTACAGCCAAAACGCAACGATGTGCTTCATGGCTGGTCACACGGGAGATGGTGGTACCAACCCGCTCGGAGCCGATACCAAGTGAGTACTCCCACTTGGCACCCAGCCCTACCACCAGTCATGCAATGGATGATAATTGCTTACTTCCCTTAGTCGCCTCATACGACACCCGTGGGAAAGTATGGGGTGGTGACACTTGTATTCTTAGTCCATCACCACACAGACAAACGGCTTGTTGTTTTTTAAAAAAATATACTAGCACAAACCCAGGCCTTAATAAAATGCATAGTAAACATGCTCTACATAGTAACAATAACGAACTAAGCAATACTCGATACAAGATAGCCATACAAGCAAATTCACTAACATTGAAACCACAATACGGTCCAATTATTTTCAACAAGTCACTTATTACAGAATGGCCAACATACCAGAAACTTATAGCCTAATCTGGCGCTGAAACAATAGTCACAGTGTTATCTGGCAATAAGTCATGTCAGTAACCGGATTTTAGTATTAGGGCTAGTGTTTGCACAGGAATTTTGTGCCTATGCCGAAATCAGATTCTAAGATAAATTACGTGGCGCTAAATACTGCTTTTTGGAGAGACTTTTCCATCCTCCTGTCATCCAACGTCATGAGATTCATTGTGAATAAAAAAAAGTTAAAAATATGTGATGAAGCTGCAAAGCTACAAGCATCAAGTTTCCCAAATTTGTTACACCAAGTAATAACCGCGCCTCTTCTACTCGAAAGTATTTTTTGAATATTTGTTGCTAGCACGGCACGTCCGTTTAGAATAAAATGTCACCACTCCATTCTCATCAAGACCATCCAGTGGGTGTCGTTATCATCATTATCGTATATATCTACACCTTTGCGTTTTCATTTATGGTTACTTGGACATCCATAGATAAGAATGAGTTTTTTTTACACTACAGTAGATTAATATTCTTGAAGCATCAGAATGCCATCACGTAGACACAAGTCCCTATGACACAGTGTCTCAAACAGCGCCTGAGTATAACCAAATGGATTATTCGTTGATTTTTGAAGGTAATCGTTATTTTTATAATTATTTTAACTGCCTCTGTAGTGCAGCGGTAGTGTAGGCGACTGTTGATCATGAGGTCTCGGGTTCGATCCCCGGGTCGGGCAGTGTTAATGAGTTTTTTGTAAAAAGAAAAATTCTCAATAGCAGCCTGGAGTTAGGAAATGTGCCCGGTAGAAGGCAAAAGGCTCGCCCCTTACGTGGGACTTGAACGTGGCTGGCGAACCGTGGATGTTTAAATACACCTCTGCCTACCCCCTCGGGGAATACAAGCGTGATGCTATGTAATAATTATTTATTCAGGTCTTACCAATAATTCTTATAACGACTGCTGGCTGCTTTGATCGCGTAAATTAGTATTTGCGGCATTATGCTTTTTCCAAATTAAACACGTTCACACAATGTTTGGGCGCACTCTCTCCGTCCATATACTAAAATTCATTAAATTCCTTAATTTATTTCTAATTAGATTTTATATTTTAAGAAATAAGCGCTGTGGGCGGACAAACATAAAATACATAAAAAACCGGCCAAGTGCGAGTCGGACTCGCGCATGAAGGGTTCCGTACCATTGACTAGGTAAACAACATTACACTATTGCTTCTACATGTTGCGGTTATCAATAGCGAGCAAAAAAGGGCAAAAAATCACGTTTGTTGTATGGGAGCCCCCATTAAATATTGTTTTTTTTTGTTTTTAGTATTTGTTGTTATAGCGGCAACAGAAATACATCATTTGTGAAAATTTCAACTGTCTAGCTATCGGGGTTCTTGAGATACAGCCTGGTGACAAACGGACGGACAGACAAGACGTTGTATGGGAGCCCCCCTTAAATATTATTATTTTTTTGTTTTTAGTATTTGTTGTTATAGCGGCAACAGAAATATATCATTTGTGAAAATTTCAACTGTCTAGCTATCGCCGTTCTTGAGATACAGCCTGGAGACAGACAGACGGACAGACAAGACGTTGTATGGGAGCCCCCCTTAAATATTATTATTTTTTTGTTTTTAGTATTTGTTGTTATAGCGGCAACAGAAATATATCATTTGTGAAAATTTCAACTGTCTAGCTATCGCCGTTCTTGAGATACAGCCTGGAGACAGACAGACGGACAGACAAGACGTTGTATGGGAGCCCCCCTTAAATATTATTATTTTTTGGTTTTTAGTATTTGTTGTTATAGCGGTAACAGAAATATATCATTTGTGAAAATTTCAACTGTCTAGCTATCGCCGTTCTTGAGATACAGCCTGGAGACAGACGGACGGACAGACAGACAGCGAAGTCTTAGTAATAGGGTCCCGTTTTGACCCTTCAGGTACGGAACCCTAAAAAAGACTCAGATCGCTAGTTTTAGATTGTATAATTGTCCTGTCGGGATCGAATTCATAGACACTTGCAACACATGACAACATATAAGATCAGTATTTATACCACTAGGCCGTGTGCTAGCATTGCTATTATCTTCTACCTTTGTGCAGCCCCTTTTTTTATTTAGACGGGAAAAAATGTACCTAACCGCACACCCCGTCGTTCGGGGCAACGAACAGGATAGTGTGGGGCCCTCACCCACTAAATAAACCCGTCGGGTGCCGTCTCTCCGCCTTTATTGGCAGGCCACCGGAACCATATCACATTCCTTCAGTGGTACTTTACCGACAAACATCAATAGAATATTGTTTATACGTATCCTTAATCCGTCATCATATAAGTTTAAAATTTTATTCCCAGTATCTACCCTATAATGACTTTCCGGTAAGCTCCGAATATGCACTTTACATTCACCGGTACGTTCCTATGAATATAGTTCTAAAAACGGCGGTCGATGCGCATGGAATGCCGACATGTTTCCTGTCTTCCTAATACGTATTCAAAGCGAGTGGCTTAGAGAAATACTTATTACATAATGTTATGGTATGTTGTCCACTTTTTTAGCTAATCCTACTCAGGTATTTTTGCCTATTACTTTTGTTAAGCTGTGAATGATATCCTTTAGTAGGCTTAAACACTAAAGATTTATTATTTGAGAGAAAAAAGAACTGTTACTTTAAATATAAAAACAACAAAATATGCTTGATTTCTCTTGACAAATTATTTTAGTAACAAAAATTAGGATCGAAGATTGATTTATACAATTTAAACAGTAAATTTTCTAATTAAATGAACAAAAGCATATATTAGGGGTTAAAGTATGAAATTGCCGATTTGTACTGAAAAATTGAAATTCGTTTTTTTTTCATTAATCATATTTATTTAATCAAAATATCTACCAATATTATCTATACATTGCTGCCATCTAATAATCATTTATGGCTTTGCTATAGAACTCTGGTGATCTAGATTCTACAAACTGTGTGAAAGCATTTTGTACTGCCTCTTGGGAAGAAAACTTTTTATCACGTAGAAAATTGTCCAAATCACGAAAAAAATGGTAGTCCGTTGGAGCAAGGTTTGGCGAATACGGAGGGTGACGAATGGTTTCTAATTGCAGTTCCTGTAGAGTTAAAACGGTTTCTCGTGCTTAATGAGGTCTCGCGTTATCATGGAGCAATAATGGTGAAGATCGATTCATGAGTCGGGGCTGTTTCACTGCAAGTTTTGCTACCATTGTTCGGAGTTTGGCACAGTAGACATCTGCCGTTATTGCTTGACCAGATCGGAGAAAGCTATAGTGAATAACACCATGCTGAGACCACCAAAGAGTTACCATTACCTTTTTATTAGTAAGCTTTGCTTTAGGACACTGTTGCGGCGTTTGACCTGGGGTCAGCCATTGCATTTTTCGCTTACGGTTATCGTAAAGAATCCACTTTTCATCACATGTCACAATTCGATCCAATATCCCTTCATTTCTGTATCGATTCAACAAGGCATCACAAGTTTCAACACGCGTTTCTTTCTGCAGATTAGTGAAATCATGAGGCACCCATTTATTCATATTTTTTTATTTTGTTGATTTGTGGTCTTCCACGTAGTTCTAGTAACTTTTAAAGATTCGCGAATTGTACACATATTTAAAGTAGCATAAACGGGTCTTTTTTCGCGTATAAAATAGGTGAAATTATTAACTACCTTTTACCCGACGTTTCAACTGCGTTGCAGCAGCCGTGGTCACGGGACAACTGGAGAGGAGAGCTACTTTATTTTTCCTCGACAGTTTGTAGGGTAGATTGATCTACACCGATGTTTGTCCGACACACAACACTCACTATATCGCGAGACGAATGTGAAGATATATTAGGTAGTTTGCACTTATTATTAATCACTGGATTCCACGCTGATGATAGATTAAATCCGTTTCCTCTATTGAAATTTCTGTGCTTTTATGATTTCAATAGCTTCGCGCACTAACCGTTTGTAGTAGTGGCGGTCCTGAGATAGGATTATAGGTTGGTGAAGCTCAATCCAGTGATTAGTACCTGCTTCTAGGAGATGTTCAGCAATGGCAGATTTGATTATCTGTCCTTTCCTGACTGCAGTTATGTGCTCCTTAACCCTTTCAGCAATCGATCGCTTGGTTTGGCTGATGTAGGCGCTCCCACAGCTACAGTTTATTTTGTAAACTCCCGCTGATTGCAAGGGAATAATATCCTTCGGTGTACGCAATTGACTCGATAACTTACAGTGCGGAATGTATACAGTCTTCATGGAGTATTTACTAAGTACTGTTCCAATTTTGTCCGTCACTCCTCGTATATATGGCAGGAAAGCCGGTTGTCTATTGACTTCAGGATATCTTTCCCTTTTCGTTCGCCGCTGAAGCCTACGACCAGTTTTGTACCCATTTCGTTTTAGTACCTCCTGAACATTATGCAGTTCCTGTTGTAGATGTTCAGGGTCACAAATATCAATGGCTCTGGTAGTCAATGAAGTTATGACTGACTGTAGGTGACGCGGATGGTGGTGCGATGAGGCGTGCAGATACTTATTTGTGTGTGTCGGTTTTCGGTAGACGGTATGGCCAAGGGTGCCGTCAGGTTTCGCCATCAACTTCACGTCAAGAAAAGAAATTGATCTGTCAGTCTCCACCTCACATGTGAATTTAATTTTTAGGTGAAGAGAATTAAGGTGGTTCAGATATTGCTCCACTTGAGGCATTCCTCCGGATATGATGCAGAAGATATCGTCTACGTACCGCTTCCAAAACCTTACTTTAAAAGGCCCAGTTCTAAGTGCCCATTCTTCAAAATACTCCATCCAGATATTAGCCATAACAGGTGCCAATGGGCTGCCCATTGCAACGCTATCTATCTGTAGGTAGTATTGGTTTTGGTATAAGAGGTAGTTACCCTCTATGCATGATTTTAGCAGAGCAACATAGTGTCCTGACATACCATTTTCCCTCAGTTTTTGTTCGATCAGATGTATACAATCTTTCACTGGAATATTGGTGAAAAGAGACTCAACATCATAGCTGACCATTATGTCCTCAGCTTCCAGTTTAAAATTGCCGATCGTGGCTACAAAATGACGAGAATCCTTTACATATGTAGAAGTCTTACCTAATAGCGGCTGCAATACAGAAGCTATGTGTTTTGCTAAGTCATACGTCGGTGAGTTAATTTGACTCACAATAGGACGCAGTGGCACATCGGCTTTGTGTACTTTAGGTAGGCCGTATACTTTAGGTGGTTGCACATTTTTAGGCTTAAATAACTTATCGAACTCTCTGTCATCGAAAATATCCTGGTAGTCCTTGATTAATTTTCTTACCTTACGTGTAATAATTTCACCTATTTTATACGCGAAAAAAGACCCGTTTATGCTACTTTAAATATGTGTACAATTCGCGAATCTTTAAAAGTTACTATTGCAAACCGCTACGGGCAGGCTATTGTAAATAAAATTCACCACCTAGAATACCTCAGAAAAAAGAAGTTGCGATTAGAAACGTTATTGGTATTTTTACAAAAATGCCGCGATTCGGACTTAATACCTACGTGTGTTATGATAAAACCGCGTCAGGACATCGCATTTTCTGCTGGTATTTTAAGGAATGCGAGCGTAAAATTATTGCGACAGTTAATAAGAAATAGTCGGTATGAGCTAAGCTGTGTAATAAAGCAACTTTACGATCTACATATGAAGTGCAGTGTTGTGCTATCTCGTGATGATTTTGATCTTTGTGATCGCGTTACGTACCTGCAGGCTAAACGCACAGAAGAACTATGTCAAGCTACACACGAGAAAAAATTCCAGAAATTACTGGGTAAACAAAATAAGGTGAACAAGACTCAGAGTGAGGTACAGGCAGTCATTAACCTCTCAAAGGAAACTCTGGATCAAGCCACAACCAGCATTTTAGGTAAGGGACTAAATTTTGCCTTGACACCCAAGCGAATTCCTTTCGAGGACATAATCAGCAGCGTAGAAGTGTGTTTACTGCGCAATAAAATGCCATTGAATGACGCGGAAGTTATAAGACAGGACGTCGCCGTAATTTTGCGTAAGAAGAACGTCCCAAAGAACAACATTACGATGGAGGAGCGAGAGGCCCTAGCACGTCTAAGGCAGAATAAGGACATCCTCGTACTTAGGGCGGACAAGGGCAACGCTACCGTAATAATGGATGTTTCTGAATATCATGCTAAAATGAAGGATATGCTTGAGGATACCAGTACTTATAAGGCAGTGTCGTACAATCCTATGTTCGAATTACACGTAAGGTAAGAAAATTAATCAAGGACTACCAGGATATTTTCGATTACAGAGAGTTCGATAAGTTATTTAAGCCTAAAAATGTGCAACCACCTAAAGTATACGGCCTACCTAAAGTACACAAAGCCGATGTGCCACTGTGTCCTATTGTGAGTCAAATTAACTCACCGACGTATGACTTAGCAAAACACATAGCTTCTGTATTGCAGCCGCTATTAGGTAAGACTTCTACATATGTAAAGGATTCTCGTCATTTTGTAGCCACGATCGGCAATTTTAAACTGGAAGCTGAGGACATAATGGTCAGCTATGATGTTGAGTCTCTTTTCACCAATATTCCAGTGAAAGATTGTATACATCTGATCGAACAAAAACTGAGGGAAAATGGTATGTCCGGACACTATGTTGCTCTGCTAAAATCATGCATAGAGGGTAACTACCTCTTATACCAAAACCAATACTACCTACAGATAGATAGCGTTGCAATGGGCAGCCCATTGGCACCTGTTATGGCTAATATCTGGATGGAGTATTTTGAAGAATGGGCACTAAGAACTGGGCCTTTTAAAGTAAGGTTTTGGAAGCGGTACGTAGACGATATCTTCTGCATCATATCCGGAGGAATGCCTCAAGTGGAGCAATATCTGAACCACCTTAATTCTCTTCACCTAAAAATTAAATTCACATGTGAGGTGGAGACTGACAGATCAATTTCTTTTCTTGACGTGAAGTTGATGGCGAAACCTGACGGCACCCTTGGCCATACCGTCTACCGAAAACCGACACACACAAATAAGTATCTGCACGCCTCATCGCACCACCATCCGCGTCACCTACAGTCAGTCATAACTTCATTGACTACCAGAGCCATTGATATTTGTGACCCTGAACATCTACAACAGGAACTGCATAATGTTCAGGAGGTACTAAAACGAAATGGGTACAAAACTGGTCGTAGGCTTCAGCGGCGAACGAAAAGGGAAAGATATCCTGAAGTCAATAGACAACCGGCTTTCCTGCCATATATACGAGGAGTGACGGACAAAATTGGAACAGTACTTAGTAAATACTCCATGAAGACTGTATACATTCCGCACTGTAAGTTATCGAGTCAATTGCGTACACCGAAGGATATTATTCCCTTGCAATCAGCGGGAGTTTACAAAATAAACTGTAGCTGTGGGAGCGCCTACATCGGCCAAACCAAGCGATCGATTGCTGAAAGGGTTAAGGAGCACATAACTGCAGTCAGGAAAGGACAGATAAACAAATCTGCCATTGCTGAACATCTCCTAGAAGCAGGTACTAATCACTGGATTGAGCTTCACCAACCTATAATCCTATCTCAGGACCGCCACTACTACAAACGGTTAGTGCGCGAAGCTATTGAAATCATAAAAGCACAGAAATTTCAATAGAGGAAACGGATTTAATCTATCATCAGCGTGGAATCCAGTGATTAATAATAAGTGCAAACTACCTAATATATCTTCACATTCGTCTCGCGATATAGTGAGTGTTGTGTTGTAAAATAAGACAACTGAAAGTCGATAATCGAATGTTGCACATTTTTTTAAAAGAAGATCCTCATTGGTACCATTTGAAAAAAGTTTCACTCAAAGATCTCAAATCATGAAGGTTGTATGTCAATTCGAAGTACCTATTACAATAAAAGGGCAATTTCATACTTTAACCCCTATTATTATAAACTGTATCTTTCCTGTGGGCTAGAAAAAATAATAACAAAAATAAAAACAATTCCACAGTAATCACCACAAACGATGGTAAAAATAAATAAGCGGTATTAATATTTCATTCAGCTAGTAGTATATTACTATCATAATAATAATGAAACCTCTTTAGTCTAGCAGCATTTAAGATCCCGGGTTCTAATTCTGTGTCATACACAAAGTTTTTAATAACATGGAGTTCGGATTTATGCCCCGTAGACAGGAATACTGCCTATTACGTTAAAATAAATTAGGTAGGGGTGAAACATGTGATGAGGGTACCCGAAAGGGTAAGCCGCCGGCGGACCACCGAAGGAATGTAACATAGTTCCAGTGGCCTGTCAATAAAGGCGGAGAGACGGCACACGGCGGGTTTCTTTAGTGGGTGAGGGCCCCACACTACCCTGTTCGTTGCCCCGGGCGTGCGGTTAGGAACATTTTTTCCCGTCTAAACTTAAAAAAAAAAAAAAGGGGTGAAACATGTAAGTGTCACACGTCTGGTGTACCTTTGGAGTTCTTGTGAAACTACAAGAAGTTACGAAAGTATAAATCAATCTGATAAATAGATAAGCATTGACACAATCGATGAGCATGTAGCCGGTGCCTTTTCTGTCGCGGCGGGTTTCCATGTACGAACTGGAAACTTCTAACGATCTTGTCCAGAGAAATTCTATCATTACACTGTTTATGGTGTACTTTTACTTGTTGCCAGATTAGGGTCGTGACTCTCGTGAGACTAAACTAGTATTGAAAGAAAAGTTTATGTTAGGTATTATTATTTTCATGATAAACCCATGATGTATAGTGACAAAAATAGTCAAAGGAAAAGGTTTGAGGATAGATGAAAGAAGATTAACGAAACAGATACACAAGCCGACTGTGAATGGACAAGTTGGTAGAGGTCGACCTAAGCGAACGTATTTTGACCAGATCAGAGACGTTCTTAAGGAAGACCAGGTTAAGAGTCTTAACCGATGAGCATACATGAAAGCGCTGATGAAAGTAGATGAAGCGAAAGATATGTGTCAGGTTAGTAGCAAGTGAAGAGAAGTGGTCTCTGCCTACCCCTACGGGGATAAGGCGTGATAATATGAATGTATGTATGATAAACCCACTTGACAGAAATTATTATATTCCTTTTGTCCCTAGGTAAAAGTATCTTTAAATATATGTATATATATATATATAAGATCATCAAAGAAGCAGAATATTCAGGAAATGTTTTACTCAGCAATGAACACGCATGATATTAAGCTATCATCAGGTATTAGGAACACAATGAATTCTGGGTAATTTCATCAAAACTAATGATGTTATATGACGAGTGAAGATTATGGCAGTCTTAAAATAATAATATACTTAGTTGAAACTGTAAACCATGCTAAGCCACTACTAGATGACAATACAATAATTTTATATATATTTTGTTCTTTTTTTAGGTCATAAAGAAATAGGCCATATAGAAATAGACTAAAAATGAAGATAATAAGTTATATGTTTTAATACTAAAAATAAACATCCACTATTACAAACATGTTATTATTAAGATACTAGGTGACCCGGCAAACGTTGTTTTGCCATATAAATTATTTCTAGAGTATTTTTAGAGAATTTCTAGCGTAGAAAAAAATAACTAACTCATTGTAAGTGTGTGAGGATGTGGTTTATGAGTGAAAGAGGCATGGAGCGCTGTGAACGATGACGGATTATAAAAATAACAATACTAATATCGCTATTATTATTATTTTTTTTATTTTTTTATTTAATTATTTATAATACACACATAAATAGTGTTGAGGTTGGTAGCATTCAAGAGCGCTACCTACCACATTTTAAAAGAGAGAACATCACAGCATTTCGTTTTACTATAATTATGTAAGTAATTCCAAATAAGATTTGTTAGCCTACATTTAGAACGGCCTAAAATGGGCGTCTTATCATAATATTATTTATTTAAAACTGATTAAGAGAGAGGTCGATGTACGGACGTAACATTGCCGGCATGAGTTGAATGAGCGAATGAATGATTGATGGAATTACTTTCAGTTTATTGTTATCTAAAAAGTATTGAGCCGTGATTACCCAAAATACGGAAACAATTTTGATTAAAAATACATTATTGTTTTTTCCGCGGCGATTATCTGCAAACTCTCATAGACTCAATATTCCCTGACCATAAATAGCCAAAGATCGTAATTATAACAGAATTATTCAACAGGAATCATTATAGTCATATCGTGTTGTGACAGTTATGTAGACCGTACGTACCAATATTTTTACCTAACATTTGTTGATAGTTTAATTAATTTGCTCAAACATAGTACTCAATATGTTTACTTTACACTTAACACGATACTTTACATATATAATTAAAAGGTATGGGATAGGTAAAAGTGTACGACCAACTAAACAATATTTATCTTCACGTAAACTTAAAGCCTGTGCCTCAACGTATAAGTCCCCAATTATTATTAATAAACAGTACAAATAAACAAACAATAGAATAATATTAAGTTACACAGATCACGTCGTTAAGAGCCATTACTCGGAAGGCACGGCGGGCAGCTGATCGACAAATCCGACATTTGAGCTTGCACAACGAGCCGTGTGGGCGATAGTCGCAGCGAAACGACCACAGAATACGTGATTATTATACTTTAATTCAGATTCGTTTTTATAGTTCATTGTTAATATTGTCACGCTGCCGTCTGCTACTAGTATTTATAACCATGCGACATGTCATTGTGAGGTCTTGGTCTCGGTTCCCGGGTCTGACAAAAATGTAAGCTATTATCCTTCAGCAAATTCTCCGTAACAGCACAGTCTGAAAACTGTATCTAGACGGCAATAGTTTCGCTTAATATTTGCGGTAATAATTGAAATGGCGAAACGTGACTGTTTTATGTTTTTTAATAACGATAAGGGCAATATTTTCAGTTTTAAACTTAGAATGACAGAATATGATCCTTCGTTGTAGGTAGGTATAATTTATATTTATAAGAGGTGTTACTCGTATTAGAAAAAGAAAACGCTGTTATCTTGCGCCGTATAAAGAAAAGAGTACAACGTATACAGTCGATTGGTATAGAGACTTTTGCCACTCACAGAAAACAAAAATACCTTCTATGGATACCTTGCCGTATGGGACCGGCACCGAGAATAGCTTCACCCCGTCTCTTCCTATGGGAGTCGTAAAAGCCGACTAAAGGATTACTGGGGGACCGGGCAGCAGCGTTCCCCTGTGTACTAAAAACATCCACTGCGATCGCCAACCCGCCTGCCAAGCGTGGCGATGGTAAAACCCACATTTTGGGAAGGCCTATGTCCAGCAGTGGACGATAAAAGGCTGATGGATGGATGGATACCTTAACTCACAATTACACAGCATGTTTATTTTTTATATATCTTGGGATACAGAGATTCATATTCTGGTACGCTAATATTGCTACCCTTATCATACCAAAACTAATCATCAAGTAATCCAATCTAAAACAAGTAAACTATCTTGTAAAAAAAAACTGCACTGATGACGAGTAGTTTAGATACTCGGATGGGAGCACCCGAGTGTTATGGGTTCGTTTCCCACATAGGACAACTCTGTGTGATCCACAAACGGTTGCTCTGAGTCTTTACTCTAGCACTTAGTGTCCGTATAATTGTATGTATTGAAAGTCCTCCGCGATACAAGATTTATTCCTTAGTGCAGGATGTTTTAAAAAAACTCTTCAGAGCGTAGATCATTGAAAAATTTAACTTCAACAGTTCATCTGCTTAGTGAACATTTATCTTACTAACTGATTAACATTACAATACTCATACGTCGTAAGAATCGCTTAGATTAATGATACAAATGATTTCCTCCACAATAAATTACGTCGCGATATGTTCAAATAAGTAATTAACTATTCGTTCTGCAAGGACAGCGTAGTTAAGTACTAATCATTTTATGTTTATATGTCAAAATATAATTAGAACATAGATTTATAACTTATATGTGTCAAATTGTAAATTTATGGTTCCACTATAAAATATTTTGATGTCACACTACATTATGACCTCACAGAGGCTGCATCACTAGTGTGGGTTGCGTATTAATACTATTTAGCATATCACCCCAAATCAACATTATCTTCAAAACATCCTGTGATCTCTTACAGCCACCCTACCCTGCCTTGCCTTGGCCTCCCATTTCACGTCGACCAACATCTCAATATCTCAACAGAACTCTTACTTTTTTGATCTATATTTTAGCACTTGACATGCTCAGCTACTCTTTAAAGTACAAATTATAATTTGTGAATAAGGAAAAAGAGTATTTAAGTACGAGCGGGAATCGAACCTGCGTCCCTTCCTTTCCGGGGAAGTGCTCTAATCCATTGAGCTATCGTACCATTTCTAGAAATACCGAATTTCCTTATCACATCTGTCTTAATGACCAACGCCATCTATCAGCAATGCATTTACATGCATTCATCCAATGTAGTAAGTTTAATTTTACAATTAAAATTCATACTATTTGGTACGATAGCTCAATGGATTAGAGCACTTCCCCGGAAAGGAAGGGACGCAGGTTCGATTCCCGCTCGTACTAAAATACTCTTTTTCCTTATTCACAAATTATAATTTGTACTTTAAAGAACTCTTACTCTTAACGCATATCAAGATAAAATACAAAATAGTAGTTGGCCGATCGATCTTGAACTAAAGGATAGAAGGTAAGCTATATCTCTCTATCTCTGTCTCTCTCAGTAAAGCAAGTAAATTCTAAGCCCAAATTAGGACTTTTACAAATCATATTCAAAACCCGCCTTATATTATAAGCTGACACATTTTAGAATTATGCAACACATTATGAACGTCGATATATTATAATACGCATGCGTCATAAGGAAACCGATACACGTGGGTGCAAGATAGCAACCGGTTCAGATCATTGCCAATCAGTTCGCAAAACATTTTTGATGTGCATCTCCCGCATGAGTAAAATCCGTGTACCCCGTGGGACTCGAATACTTCTCACTAATATCTTATTTCGCATTGCCTAATCTTTATGGTGCCCAGCGAATCGACTATGCCCCTAATATTAATGAATCCATTAGCCACGATTATCACCATCAGGTGACCCTTGACTGATCTGCAACTACGGGCATTTACACGATTTATAGACACGGCCCTTCCCCACGGTTCCGCCGCAGCCAAAACTTAGTTTTTTGGTGGTATCTCAGGTTTCCGATATAGTAGCGGAATAAAATGTATACCAGTTTTTAAGTCTTCTTAAGAGTTATCAAATTAAAAAGTTGCAAAAATCCATTCAGTAGTTTTTGCGTGACGCACAAACAAACAAACAGATACACAGAAAAAATTCTAAAAAAGCATATTTTATGTTTAGACACGTCTATATATTATATACATCATCCATCCATCCATCAGCCTTTCGACGTCCACTGCTGGACATAGGCTTCCCCAAGAGAACGCCACAACGAGCGATGCTGTGCCGACCGCAACCAACGGCTCCTCGCGACTTTGACCAGATCGTCGGTCCATCTGGTGGGAGGCCGTCCTACGCTGCGCCGTCCGATACGTGGTCGCCACTCGAGAACCTTTCTTCCCCAACGGTTGTCGGTTCGTCGAGCGATGTGGCCTGCCCATTGCCACTTCAGCATCGCATCCCGGCGGGCTATGTCGGTTACTCTCGTTCTCCTACGGATCTCCGTATTACGGATTCGATCACGTAGGGAAATATCAAGCATAGCCCGCTCCATGATCCGCTGAGCGACTTTGAGCCTTGCTACGAGGCCAACATTCAGAGACCACGTCTCTGTTCCATATGTCATCACTGGTAACACACACTGGTCGTAGGCCTTCGTTTTCAGACACTGCGGGATATTGGACAAGAAGATCTTCCTTAGCTTCCCGAACGCTGCCCAGCTGAGTTGGATTCGTCGATTGACCTCTTTCTCGAAATTGTGCCTACCTAACTGGACTGTTTGTCCCAGGTAGACATAGTGGTCGACAACTTCGAGAAGCGCACTCCCGACTAGGACCAGTGCTGAAATTACATGGACATTAGACATGACTTTCGTCTTGTCCATGTTCATTTTAAGACCCACTAGTCGGGAAAACCTGCTGAGATCATTGAGCATGGTGCCAAGGTCCTCCAGCGATTCTGCCATGACTACGATGTAGTCGGCATATCGAAGGTGAGTGATGTAATCGCCATTGATGTTGATGCCGAATCCGGTCCAGTCCAAGAGCTTGAAGACATCTTCCAATGTAGCGGTGAATAGTTTCGGGGACATAACGTCTCCCTGTCTAACACCTCTCTGCAGTTGCATCGGTTTCGTACTCCTGTCCTGAACACGGACTGACTTGGTGGCGTTTCTATACAAGCACTTCAGCACTTCTATATACCGATAGTCAATTTGGCACCGCTGAAGGGACTGCAGCACCGCCCAAGTTTCGATCGAATCGAAGGCTTTCTCATAGTCCACAAACGCCAGACACAGAGGCCGATTGTATTCCTCGGTTTTCTGTATAATCTGGGGTAGCGTGTGGATATGGTCTATGGTACTATAACCTTTTCGGAAACCGGCTTGTTCGGGAGGCTGGAAGTCGTCAAGTATATACAAATATATTATACAGTATTTTTTTCTCAAATATCTTAAATGTATAGGCACAGCTCTGTTACAGCTTTATAATAGTATAGATATAACCAAATTCAGAATAAGTATTTCCATCCATCCATCCATCAGCCTTTCATCGTCCACTGCTGGACATAGGCCTCCCCGAAATGGGGGTTTTACCATAATCGCCACGCTTGGCAGGCGGGTTGGCGATCGCAGTGGATGTTTTTAGTACACAGGCGAACGCTGCTGCCCGGTCCCCCGGTAATCCCTTAGTCGACTTTTACGACTCCCATAGGAAGAGACGGGATGGAGCTATTCTTGGTGCCAGCCCCACACGGCCGGAATACGGAATAAGTATTTATGTCATGTGAATTTGGTTTTTAATGCTGGTATATGGATCATTATTAAACAAGTTCCTGATCACTTAATGACACAGGGAAACTACTCTCACTTGAAAAGCCCATTTAAAATCAAAACTTTTGATTGATAAGGAATCAGCCTGGGCCCTGGCTTATTGACCGCAGTATTACCGCGTGGGCGTAAAGCGGCGCCAATGTCATGTCATTTTATGATCGGATCGTGAAAAGTAGTCTATTATAATAATAGCTTTTGTTAGATAAAGTTACCTTCAATTAATTGTCTGAATAGCAATCTGCAATAAATTCATCAAAAGATCTATCAACATGTTAGGGATTTTAGATAATTTGGTAGTCAGTATACTAGAGATGCTCACAGTCATAATATATATAATTGAATATGAATAAAACAGGGTAAAGTTTGATGCAGCAGCAAAAAAAATATCATACATTCTTTGTTTGCAAGCAAATTCGCATGATTTTGCTATTCCACTAATAACTTTCTTAAAATCTTGCATATAGTATTGGTTTTAATATCAACGTCCAGAAGACATTCAGATTCTCACATATATAATCAATATTTTAATAAACTCATAAGATACTAATAAAGCCAACCTCTCATGTACTTACTTGTAATGCTTTGCAAAAGAGAACACATGCGTTTAAAGACTTTCTCTAACTCATGAACAAAAACATAATCTAATTACAGAATCAACACATTCCTTATTCTTGCTATAGAAACTCAACTCGCTAATCCAGTACATCCAAGTCACAAATTCCCGTCCAAATAAAGAGGTAGCACTACTCATAACCGTTCAACATGCAATTATAACTGACGAGCCCCATGTACGGAATCCCGTTTATTCTACCGGATTCCTGACGACCTCTACATATGGGCTGATGATATGGATCATAGATCAGATGTCTGAATGGTATTCAATTCACTGCTCCGATCAATAATTAAGCTGAGTGTAATGACAATAAATGAGTTATGTAGTCTGCAGAGATATTAAAATTGACGTGATCACGGCCAATTTGCATTCGGAGAAATATTTTAGCAGTAAATTAAAGGCTAACAACGTAATTGAATGCTCTTTGTTGCTTGTCGATCAACAGGCAGTTGATGCAAGTGTTTAGTGATTCCCTCACGTTGTGTTCATAAGTGACCAATCGGATTCATGCTTTAGAATTTAGAAGATATATAAAACCCGTTATCATTTTTTGCCGTGTGGGGCCGGATTTAGAAATGTCTCACCCCTCTCCACCCATGGGAGTCGTAAGAGCCGACTGAGGGAATACCAGGGGAGTGGGCAGCAGCACTCCCTCGAGTATTAACAACATCCACTGCGATCGCCAACCCGCCTGCCAAGCGTGGCGATTACGGCACTATCCCCCATATGAACGAAACACATGTTGTGGCGTTGTCTTGGGGAGGCCTATGTCCAGCAGTGGAAGTCGAAAGGCTGATGGATGGATGGATGGATCATTTTCATGATCGCTACATAATGTCTCTTTTGGTACTCTACTAATTCAACGATCGGCATGCCACCGGCACGTCAGCGGCTCAAATGGCAAGTAATCGGTAACTTGGTAGGCAGTGGCTTACCACTGGCCTTTACTTTTGGTACCATGCTAAAATTTTGACATTTCTTTCGACCGCTGACAAGCTATTAAACTGCTATTGAACTACTATAGCTTATTGTGATCATCTTGTACAATTTGAGTTAGTAATTAGTAAAAATATAAGCATTATATAATACAATGTACCTAAAGCATTCTTATGGTAGATATTGATTGTATTTTAAAGATTTTTTTTTAATTAATCACAAAGAAAGGATCTGGGTACTATAGCAAAGAGGTTCTATCTCTGAATTTGTTTAAATTCAGAGATAGAACCTCTTTGCTATAGCAATACCATATTATATATTGTATACTACCAGTACCAACCAAAGTCTCATACAAATATAGTTACGATCTAATAATAGGTTCTCGAGAAGTTTTAAGTTAGTTAACCACAAGCAAAAAAATTGCGATTATTCAATTTCACCACAGTGGTCACAATGATTATCGCTTAATAGGACGTGCAGATTTTTCGATGGAATGTAACTGGTTAGGAGCAACTACCAGCTCTTTTATTGTCAGAGTAACTTTACCATCAATGATTATCATGAAAGTTGTGATTGGCTTTGTGTAAAATTACCTGAAACAATAAAAAATATCATTAATATACAACAACACTATCTCATCAAATCAATTTGGAAACGCCTATCAAATATTTCAAATAAAAATTTCATATTAGCATAGAAGTTCTATTTCGCAAATTTGCTAAAAGCCTATCCTAGAAATGGCTTAAATATTCACTGACGCGGTTTCGTAATTTCAAAATAGAGTCAAGGCAGACTAGTTATTAAATTAAACTAGAAAGAAGTACCGCAGTGATAGCATCTACAGTGCAAACGTTTGAAATGTCAAACATTCGTCAAATACTTCACGTAAGCCTTAGATTCAGTTATCTCAAAAGAACTAATGATAATTATAGTTTTAGGTAGGTGAACTAATTACTCGTGTCTTTCCTCGCTTATTATAAGCCACAGTATCACAAAAAGAAATCCATAAATACCTATTATACATGTAGTAAAAAATATAAACGTAAATAGAACTTATCATGTATAAGTATAGTTTTATATGCATGGAATAAAGTAATTATGAATATTACAATAATGAACAGTCATGATTGTAACTAATGAATAAGATTCGATAAAGGCTAGTAAATCCTTAATATCAATGCTAACAGAGCAATTTTATAACCATAAATTAAAAAAATAACATAATTTTCTTAAAGAATGACGGATTGACTTTAAGATGGGTCCTCTCACCAGGTAGATAACAGTGGTAACCACAGAAGTACTGACAAAATATCAGCCAGAGGATAACAGCGACTAAGCGACTATAGGCGAAAGGGGAGTTGATGACCTGAGGGTGAGGTAATATGAATTTACACAGACCCACGGAACGTCATGGATTTTCTCGAGAAGGGAAACATCTTCATGATAACACGCTTCCACAAGAAATAACCACAAACATGGAAATCTGAACTATAACACAAGTTCACAGGACAATCTGAACCTGGACAAGCCCTGATGATTCATTAAAATACATACTTTTTCTTTGTGTTTAATGTATAGTGCTAAGCATGTCAAATACTCAAAATATATATAAATAATAAAGGCATTTCCAAAATTGGTTCACAACTGACAGAAAATCTGTGAACATTGTTAAAAGGGAAAAAATATATACAATCAATCCTTCTATATCACGGACGGTAAAAAAATATTTTTAACAAAAGCCGACAGGTTTCGCTAAGTCTAAGCTCGGACGCTCCGCCGCTAAAGTGTACAAAACGGTACAAATAACAATTACACAACTCCATATAATTGTAAAACAATCCCCTTGAGAATTCGGACACATGGTTACGAGAACAATTTACATATTTAAAACAAGTTGTACAATGCCTGTGTAGGAGACAAATCATGTATTATGTTTATATAATGTTTGACATTACACGCCCTTGGATCTCCCTTCTAATTGCTTAGAGAATTATATGATTGTAGCCTGCATATATCTGTGTTTCTTATTGGATTCGGTACATCTGTTGTATTATCTATATACGCGTAAAAAAATAAATTGCCTTGCCCTACTCTTGCAAAAACTCAAAAACGGCACGGTTTTGTTATGTGTTTGAGCGAGTTTCTGGAAGTTTCTGAATCGGTAGATAGCGCGTCAATCCTGCACCATGCAATCTATTAAGAAATTTGCTTTTGTTTCCATTATCAGAACATAATATAGCAACAACATATCACCCCAACTTCATCTTTTGAATTTTTTTTAAGCGAGGCAAATCATTTATAAAAACATGTTTTTATATGACAGAATGGATAATTTTATATTACACAAAAACTAAGCAGTTTCTAAGAAGACGCAAATGGTTTATAAGATGATGATGTAAAAACAAATAATGATTTATCAATAGCTCTTTTAGCTATTAATATCGACATTATTGCAAAGCATTTATAAATATTGTGCTAAAGTTTAATGTTAAGGAAAATTAAATAAACGTCGAACGAAGAGTTTGTTATGGTCTATAAATTTTCTCTCATCATACTAAGTTTATTAAAAATAAACTAGCCTTAGCCCGCGGCTCTGCCGCAGCCAAAAGCTCAATTTTAAGTTACATCTCAGGTTCTCGATATAGTAGCGGGATTAAATGTATAACAGTTTTTAAGTCTAACCAAGATGTATCAATTAAAAAAAATTCCTTCAAAATCAGTTCAGTAGTTTTTGTATGATGCGCGAACGAACAAACAGTGAAACAGACAAAAAAAGCTAAAAAAAAATTGTTTTGTGTTTAGACACGCCTATATAGCCTAATAGAGCGTTTTTTTCTCAAATATCGTAAATGTACAGACAAAGCTCTGTTACATCTTAATAACAGTATAGATAAACACATCCTTTTGTGATAGGAACCGAAAGCACCCAAAGCTAGTTTTGCAACTGAGCGTAGGAGACAAATTATGCCAAAGATTAACACTGAATCTAAATACGTTACGACATAGCTATTGTTTGTTGATACAAATATGCGCGCTGTGAAGCTATTAGCATAAGACACGGTGCGCGGGAACCACAATGTTTATTTATTACTGCTAGTAGTTACTAGTTAACTGCCTCTGTGGTGCAGCGGTAGTGTAAGCGACTGCTGATCATGAGGTCTCGGGTTTGATCCCCGGGCCGGGCAGTGTTATTGAGATTTTTCGTAAAAAAAAAATATCTCAGTAGCTGCAGCCCGGAGTTTCGAAATGTGCCCGGTAGACGTCAATAGGCTCGCCCCCTATTACGTGGGACTTAAACAAAGCTGGCGAGTTGTGGATGCGTAATACACCTCTGCCTACCCCTTCGGGGAATACAGGCGTGATGCTATGTAGTAGTTACTAGTTACCATCCTGGACTTCATTTTCAAATATGTAGGTACTTGTTTATACTGGTACTGGTATCCTGCCCGCAACTTCATCCTCGTGGACTTACAATTGGGTTAATCCTTCCTCCTCTATTCTACTATTATAAAGCTGTAACAGAGCTGTGTCTGTATATTTAAGATATTTGAGTAAAAATAACTGTATTAGGTACTTATAAGTACTACTATATAGGCGTGTCTGTGTGAACACAAAACAATGTTATTTAAATTTTTTGTTTTATTACGAAATTTTGAATACATATAGTCTGTAGTCCAGTAAAGGAGGTGGACTACCTTTCATCCCGAAAAAATGTAAGGTTCTTGTGGGATAGCTAGTTTTATATAGAGACTAGCCTTTGCCCGCGGCTTCAACGCAGCCAAAAGCTAGTTTTTGGGTTATATCTCAAGTTCTCGATATAGTAGCGGGATAAAATGTATACCAGATTTTAAGTCTAATCAAGAGCTATCAAATAAAAAAGTTTCATCAGAATCTGTTCAGTAGCTTTTCCGTGATGCGCGAACAAACAAACAGACAAGATTCTAAAATAAAATTGTTTTGTGTTTTCATCCATCCTTCCATCCATCTGCCTTTCGACGTCCACTGCTGGACATAGGCCTCCCCAAGAGAACACCACAATGAGCGGTCCTGTGCTGTTTCGCTCTTAAGGGGGATAGTGCCGTAATCGCCACGCTTAGCAGGCGGGTTGGCGATCGCAGTTTTGTGTTTAGAAACGCTTATATATCCTATCAGTCATTTTTTCTCAAATATCTTAAATATACAGACACAGCTCTGTTACAGTTTTATAATAGTATAGAAGATAACTGATATGGCGTAGAGTGATCTATTTATATACAACAGAAAATGCGAACAAAGTTGCGGACGTAATCTGGTAACATATAAATAAGTAGCTCTACGTTATGAATTATTTTTAGGCAAAAACCTTTATCCCACAGGAACAGTCTATTTTTCCGCCATACAATTTATTTAGCTCATATCCATTTCTGAGCTCCATACTATGTGCAAAACTTCATGATGATCGATTAAGTGGTACATAGCATCACGCCTGTATTCCCCGAAGGGGTAGGCGGTATGTGTATTACAGATCCACGACTCGCCAGCTATGTTTAAGCCCCACGTAATAGGGGGCGAGCCTATTGACGTCTACCGGGCACATTTCCAAATTTTTAGGAAAAAGCTCAATAACATTGCCCGACCCGGGGATCGAACCCGAGACCTCATGATTAGCAGTCGCATACACTACCGCTAAACCACCGAGGCAGTTAAGTTATATCTCAGGTTCCCGATATAGTAGCGGGATAAAATGCATACCACTTTTTAAGTCTAATTAAGGCCTTTCAAATAGAAAAAGTTGCATCAAAATCAGTTCAGTAGTTTTTGCGCGATGCGCGAACAAATAAACGACAAACAGACAAACTGACAAAAAATCTAAAAAAAAACGTTTTGTGTTTAGACACGCCTATATAGCCTATTTCAGTCATTTTTTCTCAAATATCTTCAATGTACAGACACAGCTCTGTTACAGTTTTATAATAGTATAGATTTACAAAAAAAAAAAGTAATATATATGTATTATATCCGTAACCTGGTACCCATAGCACAAACATTAAGCTTAGTTTGGGACGAGAGGACGTTGTGTGAAAAATGTCCGTGAATATTTATTTATGTTGTTTAATTTAAATAAAAATCTGCCCATCGGGAAATCTTTTTCTAAGTGGAAAAGCATTGCAGTCACGATACGTAAAGAAAATGATTATGATTATTCATTGGTATCTTCACTAGTTCACTTTGGATTGCATTGTCCTTTATCGCTTCAATCCAATAGAGATGGGGGAAAGTGTAAAACGTTCAGACACTGAAGTGGTGCCGCAAAACACTAGATAGCATAGCTGTGGACACCACCGCGCTGCGGGACCTGTGTTTGTGTCGAGACGATAGGCAGGGCCTATGCAACGAAATCTTATCGATGACATCGCGTGTTTAGATTCTCTAGATAAGAGTAATTTGTGCTAAGTTTTTTTTAAGACTTTCCGTGTGGTGACGGACTAAGAATACAAGTGTCACCACCCCATTCTTTCCCAAAGGTGTCGTATTAGGCGACTAAGGGAAGTAAGCAATTATCATCCATTATATGAATGGTAGTAGAGCTGGGTACCAAGAGGGAGTACTCACTTGCTACCATTGGGCCGTTTATTCCTCATTTCATATCGGTGAAATGAAATGGCGAGCAGCGGCTTGATAATACTCTCGATAGAGCTGAGTCCATGAGCGACGGTAACCATTTACCATCAGATGGACTGTGGCTCGTCTGCCACTATATGCAATAAAACAAAGGTAAACTATTTTATAACTAACATTATTTGGGCAGATAAGTATTACCAGGTTAAGGTGATGCCGACGCCCTCTTATCTCGCCAGAGATGCGCTACATTACTAGTCTAATGATGTATGCACTAACAAGATAAGCTTTGGTGAAAGCGCACCCGTAGCTAGACTTTATCACGTAAATAATATGTCACCAAAGCATAGATATGGTGAATTGGCAAATACTTGGCAAATACTATGAATATTTACACACAAACAATAGCGACTTGACAAATCGACTAAGCAAGATCATTAATCTAATTGGGTAATTGGTAATGTATTAATTTGATTTCGTAACATTCGACAAGATGGCGATGTGGCTAAAGTAACGTTTCATAGGCATGGCTTCAGTCACTATTAATATGTTTGAAATAAATATTTGTGTGTAAACAGTGATTTATACTGAAGATCCCAGAGAATTCCGAATGCTTGTAATGTTGCCCGTTGGAAAGGTTCTTAGGATACAAAAACTATTTCCTGTTACATGTAAATTATAGCAACTGCGTTATTTAGTGGTACACAAATAAGGCACAAATAAAATTGAAGTGCCTGTTTGTAATGTCTAAATAACATTAAAGCTTTTTACAGACAAACTTGGACGGGACTTTCACTGACAGACAGCGGTGGTTCCAAAAATAAATAATAGGGAGCAAAATTCAACGCGTGCGAAAGCATGGCTGCTACCCATACCTAGTTACTAGCCACTAAATAATATAATATATATTTGACTTGGACTAAATAATTGTTGGATTCGTAGCCTACTATGCGCGACCTTTTTTGTTCTTCACCGAGCAGTGATAATTAGTAGGCAGAGAGAACAGTGTCAAAAGGCTCTATTCTTGCTTATATCTCTCGCTTCCTAAATCTTGATTAGTAAACAAACACATACACACTATCGAAAAGTCAAATAGGGATCAAATTCGATACCATTTACTGTCCTTGATCTTACCATCTAGGCTATCGCTGCTTATGCTACATATTGTCCACTGTGATATAGTGTAGTTATAGTTATTCCATCGCGCAGGTACCGTAATAGCGCCACCAAAGGAATGTAACATAGTTCCAAGTGGCCCGCCAATAAAGGCGGAAAGACGGCACACGGCGGGTTTCTTTAATGGATGAGGGCCCCATACTACCGTGTTCGTTGCCCCGAAAGACTGGGTGTGCGATTAGGTATTTTTTATTCCGGCAAAAAAAAAGGTATCGTAATAGCCGTCTTAGAAAGTGTTTGATTGTGATGCGAGATAAAAACCCTCTTGGGTACTGATCCCGGTGTTGTATAATAAGCTGTATTATTATTATCACGAAAAAAAAACCTTTCAAACTTTGCAATTATTTTAGAGCTGATTATACTGCCTAGTGGTAGAGCTTTGTTTGGCCCAGCACGAATGGGCCAGCTCGATCAGGGAAGTACCACCCTCTCACAAAAGATCATATATACCTATAGGCTACGGTAACCGCTTACCATCAGGAGGGCTGAATGCTTGCTTGTTACCCAATTTCTTCATTTCATATATATGAAATAAAATGGTGAGCAGCGGCTTGACAGATACTCTCTGTATAGTTGAGTCAATGAGCGACGGTTACCATTTACTATCAGATGGGCCGTGCCTCGTCTGCCACAATAAGGGGAAAAATAGTAAGTAGTATTAAAAAAAAAATCCTTCTTCGATGACTACCTCCATTTTCCTATTGGAGAAGGATCTATGCCCAGATCGTGACTAACATTAAACAAACATATTATGACGCTAGTTGCATTTATTATCAAGCCCGTCCTCGTAACAATACACGATAACCAGTAAAACACGATTTGATGTTTCTCTTGACGATGTCATCTAAATATAACGCACTTAGTTACGTCAACATAATTTACGAAGAGTACCGGTACTGTATAAGTTTTAATAAACTACTTGGAGACTGTTCTTAAAGTGACAAATTTATACTTTTATTAATTGAGCTTTTTCCTAAAAAGAAAAATTCTCAGTAGCAGCCCGGAGTTTGGAAATGTGCCCGGTAGACGTCAATAGGCTCGCCCCCTATTACGTGGGACTTTAAACAGCTGGCGAGTCGTGGGTGTGTACCTCTGCCTACCCCTTCGGGGAATACAGGCGTGATGATATGTAATGTATGTAATCAATGCTAGCCTGAAAAGCAACAGACTAGTGTCTAACCCACTATATAACCTGCCATGCGTCTCTTCTGGCAGACAATTGGAACTACGATTGTATTTAATTCAGTTTTTGCTATATACTTAATTACCGTTTACATTCACTATAGGTAACGAATTTTGAACACATTTACTGACTTTTGGTTTCAGCCCTAAGTATATCATTTTGAAAAACGGTCGTAAAATAGCTGAACCCGTCGACAGCAGTGCAGTCAATGTTCGTGCACGCCAGTCTGCCGGGGCCCGCTGACATAATGTTTCTGTCCCCCTCCTACATAAGCCCGCTAACATAATTGTACGCGTCAGCAGCCAAAAACTAGTTTTTAGGTTATAATCGGTTCCCGATACAGTAGCGGGATAAAATTAATACCAGTTTTTGAGCCTAATCAAGAGATATCAAATAAAAAAAAAATGCATCAAAATCCGTTCAGTAGTTTTTGCGTAATGCGCGAACGAGCAAACAGACAAAAAAATCTAAAAAACATTGTTTTGTTGTTCAGTCACGCCTATATAGCCTAATACAGTATTTTTTTCTCAAATATCTTAAATGTACAGACACAGCTCTGTAACAGCTTTATAATAGTTAGGATTTAACATAAAAGTAATTTATAACCTGTATTAACACTTGGAAGATTTTATCTGGAATATTGATATGGCCTGCCGAGTATTAATTAATCATTATTAGATAGCGCTGCTAATAATAATATGATCACTCCCGTATTGAACCGTCCACACAGACGAAGACGCGGACAAAAGTTAGTATAAAATACAGCACAACAAACAATGACTTTAAATGCAAATGGCCAATGTCGCTGATTTGTTACAAGGCTTACATAACAAGGCGGGATACAAGAGCGAATACAAATTATATGCAATAAGTTGTAGATCAGGATGTCGCCTTTTGAGAAGTGTGGGTATTTACTACTGCGAACAGTTTTAATATAATTTATTACACAGATTTTTTTAAACTAAATTGTGAAATAGAAAAATGCATGTTCGGATTTACAACCTTTTTTTTAGTGCTTATGATGGCAGACGATCCACGGCCCACCAGCGTCGCTGGACAGAACTATACCGAGAGTATTGTCATGCCGCTGCGCACCATTTCATTTCTCAGATATGAAATGAAAGAATAAATGGCTATCTTCTGTAACAGCCAAAAAACACTGACGTGCTTCATGACTGGTCACACAGAAGACGGTGGGACCCACCCGTTCGGGCCTGATAACAAGTGAGTACTCTCACTTGGTCCCAGCCATACCACCAGTAATGAAATGGGTGATAATTGCTTACTTCCCTTA
Organism: Leucoma salicis; assembly: GCA_948253155.1. Lineage (NCBI taxonomy): Eukaryota > Metazoa > Arthropoda > Insecta > Lepidoptera > Erebidae > Leucoma > Leucoma salicis. The sequence continues at coordinate 6,820,469 of OX411822.1, read as the reverse complement.
GTCGCCTTGTACGACATCCGTGGGAAAGGACGGGATGTTGACACATGTATTCTTAGTCCGTCACCACACGGAAAGTACCTTATGGAAATTTAAAAATAAAAATCTCCTATCCTACCATCTTGACACGTTACACGGAATCTATCGAATTGTTTAGACATGGACTAGTACGCCTAAGTACATAAACTATTTAACGCGTATATATGACATGTATATTATGTTGAGTACATTATTTACTCACGACGTTTCGACTGGCTTGCACCAGCCGTGCTTCCACCTATACATAGGTATACAAGCGTTAAGAATCGAAAAAATGACGTCATCTTACGTTTCTAAATATTTCAATTATTTTTTCTATACTACAGGGGTGGCAAAATAACGGGACCCGGCTTATGGTAAGTGGTTACCGTAGCCTATAGACGCTAGGAACACTAGCATCACGCGCGCGTTGCCTACCTTAGAGAGGGCGGGAAGGTGAGTGCAAAAATATTAGAGACGTATTAGGAGATAGTTGAGGAAGGGTAAAGAGAAAGGAAATATGCTGGAGAGGGGATCTGAAGGTGGATAGGAAGTATAATAAATAAATATTCACGGACATTTTCACACAACGTCGTCTGGTCCCAAACTAAGCTTACCGCTTACGTGCTATGGGTACCAGATTACGGATATTATACATGCATATATTACCTTTTTTTTGTAAATACATATAATAGATAGAAAACACCCAGACGCAGTACAAACATCTGTGTTCATCACACAAATAATTGTCCTGAGTAGGAAGCGAACCCAAGACCTCGTGCACGGAAGTCGGTTACAATACCGACTACGCCACGAAGACCGCCGTAGTTAAGAGAGGGTATAAGAATATAGCCAATATCAATTAAAATAAAAGAAATATCGCACAGAATTGTATGCTTAGGGCGAACCTCAGAGGGCACCCGAAAGGGTAAGCCGCCGTCGGACCACTGAAGGAACGTAACATAGTTCCAGTGGCCCACCAACACAGCCAGAGAGATGGCATACGGCGGGTTTATTTAGTGAGTGTGGGCCCCACACTACCCTGTTCCTTGCCCCGAACGACGGTGTGTGCAGTTAGATATTTTTTTACCGCCTTAACAAAAAAAAAGGGCGAACCCATTTTACTACGTAATCTAAAAGGATCACGATAACCAAATACTAGTTAAACACAAAGTGAAAAATGTGAAATCGAAAATAACAGTCACGAGCAGGATTTGAACCTGCATCTCCTGGATACCGTCCAGATGCTTTGCCAATTCAGCAATCGTGACCCTTGCTCCTGCCTGCTAATTTCGACAACACATTCATACTTAACGTCTTTTGGGTGACGTCTGCACCATCTGTCGGAAGTATTTTCATACATTATACCGACCAGGTAAACTTAATTTTACAATTAAGATTTTAACCTAATAATGACGCACGATCCAGGAGATGCAGGTTCAAATCCTGCTCGTGACTGTTATTTTCGATTTCACATTTTTCACTTTGTGTTTAATGTATGTTGCTAAGCATGTCAAATGCTAAAAATATATATAAAAATATCCAAATACTAGTTCTTATATGTATCCACATGATTGTAAATTTTTATTTACCTTTATTTGATAAATCTTTTGTGTTTATTTTCTAAACCAAAATCCCCACGAAGAGACAACACTCCCTTTTAGATAGCGTCGTTAAATAAATCCTACAGGTATTATGTACCTTATATGTATTTCTAAATGAACTATAATCGTCTAACATTTTGGCAAAGACCACAAGGATACCCTAAAAAGGAGTATCCGTGTCATCACGGAGCAAACGAAGACTATCTTACAAAGATAAGATTAAATGCATTTCAAAACGTTGAGAGCTGATTTAAGAGCTGATGACTGCACAAATAATAATAAATAAATATTCACGGACATTTTTCACACAACGCCCTCTGGTCTCAAACTAAGGTTAACGCTTGTGCTATGGGTACCTGATTAAGGATATAATACATATAGGGTAAACTGTAGTATTGCTGGCACCCCCTTAGTCATTGGCACCTTGGACTTTAAATGCAAATATTAAGAACTGGTATAGCAAAAAAACATCTGTTCTACTTTTTTTCATGCAATAGTAACATTGTTTGTAGAAAAAAGTAGGTTTTATAATATTATAGCTCGCAACACTAAAGAAAATAAATATATACCGGTGCCATGCAGAACTGTTAAAACATCACTTTCTAATAAGGGTCATCAATTAACGACTGTAACATAGATTATTTATTATTATGCTTAGTTTTTAGGTAAATAATGGCAATGAGTGCTTTTTCTGACCAATTTTCTGTTATAATCTTACTTTATTAGGTGCCAATGACTGATTTCTATGTATTAACTACTTATGGTGCCAATGACTGTAATTTCAAATATTATTTTGTTCTTTTTTTGTTTTTCTATTAAAAATCTCTAATTAAATTGAATAATGCATTTTCATTTCAAAATATACATACCTGAGAACCCTTTATCAATGTTTGCTGACTTTTTAAATACCTATCAATTTAAAAAATATATAATTAACCTTAAATGTGCTTAGAGTGCCAATCATTATACACTATAATAATATTTACCCTATTACTTTTTTTTTGTAAATATGTACATACATATAATATATAGAAAACACCCAGACGCAGTACAAATATCTGTATTCATCACACAAATAATTGTCCTGAGTGGGAATCGAACCCACGACCTCGTGCACGCAAGTCGGTTACACTACCGAGATGGCGGAATGGTTTAGCTACCGGCCTCCCGCCCGAGTGTTGTGGGTTCGATTCCCTCACAGGACAACTCTTTGTGTGATCCACAAATGGTTGTTCTGGGTCTGGTCACTTAGTCTGTGAAATTGTGTTTGGGAAGTTCCCCGCTATAGAAGGATTGGTCTCGTAAAAAAAAAAAAAGGTTTACTAAGTATTATATATATGTATATCAAACCACATAATTGTACTAAATCATTCATAAATTAAACGTTAAAACAATATCTGACAAATAAATAGTTTACTAATAATTTCACTACAATCGAGTTTTCAAAATCAGTGTAGTATGTTTTTAAAGAAGCAAAAAGTTCCTGCAAGCAGATACCTTAGTTGCGGCTGCTAGTTTTGTTTTAATTACTAAAAATAATTATTTTCCTCATTCAACAGCAATAGTACATTGTTACCCGAGGGATGAAAGCAACTCATTTAAGTCCCGAGACGGGGTTTGGCGCCCGAGAGTAGCGAGGGCTCCAATAGGTCGAGGGACTAAATACGTCTTTATCCCGAGGTAAACACTGTGCTTTTCATTACGAATACGAGGAAACTAAAAATAAAAATCATGAATTAGCTAAAGAAGAAATGGGAGACTTTAAAAAATTGAATTTGGAATCGCCGTTTTCCCGCCGATTTTTTTTTTCTGTGGCCTGCCCCCTGAGGCAGTATGTCATATTTCACGTGTCGACCGTATCGAGATCACTGTGATTGGTTGAGAAACCGACGCGTGATGTCACAATAATCCGTTGGCCAATCACGGTGATCGTACAAGCGAGACGATACGATCGACATGTGAGATATGACAGTCTGCCTAACCCCCCTAGGTCAGCTATTCAGCCATTATTTTTCATTTTAATCATTGAAAAATAGAAATCTTCGTTATTTTAAAGATATAGTTGCAACTATATTAAAATAAAGTCTTATAAAAAAAAATCTTTAATAAATACTTAACTTTATGTTATTTAAATTTTACATCACGCCGTAATTGACTAGCTGTACATAAAATAGAACTGTTTTTTTTATAATTACTCAGCTGTCAGTTGAAAGTAATTCTCCCTAGGGCTGAAAAGTATTACTTTCAACCCGCTCCTCAGGCAACTTCAGGCCTACTTTCAGAGTATGAGTAAGGAAAAATATATTACTATCTAAGTCGTCTACTTAAACCAACAACAAAACAACTTTTCTATGTTACAGTAACTCCGATTTCCTTTTCTAAATATCACACAATATATTTAATTACTTTAATATCATAAATGCGAAAATGAGTTTGTTTATTTTAGATCTATATTTTTATCAATTGACATGCTCCGCTACTTTCTTTAAAGTATAAATCATTTGTGAATAAGGAAAAAGAGATTTTTAATAGGAGCGGGAATCGACCCGCGTCTTTTCCAATCCGGGCAAGTGCTCTAAGCCACTGAGCTATCCTACTGATCTTTCGATCATCCCAATTTCCTCATCACATTTGTCTTACGACCAATTTTTATTTGTCTGATTGTTACGTTTTCACGCCGTAACTACTTATCCAATCTTCATGATATTTTTCATACATATCTACAAAAAGATCAGGCTACATGTTATGCCGCAAAAATGTATGGTTCATGTGGCGTATTTTCTTTTATATAGAGATTTTTTGTTCGTGTGGTGACGGACTAAGAATACAACACCATATCCTTTCCTGCTGGTGTCGTACAAGGCGACTAACAGAAGTAAGCGATCATCGTCCATTGCATTAATGGTGGTAGGGTTGGGTATCAAGTGAGAGTACTTGCTATCGGGCCCGAATAAATAAATAAATAATAAATAAAGTGTGTTTTGGCTGTAGCAGAAGCTAGCCGTTTATTCTTTCATTTCATATCAAAGAAATGAAATGGTGTGCAGCGGCTTGACAATACCCTTGGTATAGTCGAGTCCATGACCGACGGTAACCACTTACCATCAGGTGGGCCGTGGCTCGTTTGCCATCGATAGCAATAAAATAAAGATAATTAATGTGCCGTAGGGTCATTATGTAATGTAAGTATTTACATTTTGAAATCCACGCGGACGAAGTCTAAATCTAGAATATAATAAACGTCATGTTCATTTTGAGATTAAAGATGCCTGTTACTAAGCTCAAGAGGCCTGTGTAAAAGTAATTATGATTAACAATTGAATATGGCAGCTTACTCACCGTTAGCATATTGTAGAGCACCCACTAACCTTAACAATCTATTAACAAGACATTTTTAACAAACAGAATATGATGAAACTAGGGCTTACCTCAATGTAAATAAAAAAATATATTTGAATAATTTAATAATTCACTCCGTATTTAATTCAGATAAAATTTCACTTATAAGCTGCCAATAGGGCCAATTTTATAAATAAAAAACCAAAACCAAGTTCACTATTATAAACTGTTACGAAAAATGCTGTAATAGCTGCGTACATTTAATATATTTTGACAAAAAAAATATCTGTATTAAGCTATATAGGCGTGTTTGAACACAAAACATATTTTTTTAGATTTTTTGTCTGTTTGTTTTTTCTCCCATCACGCAAAAACACAGAACGGATATTGATGCAATTTTTTTTAAATTAATTGCACTTGTTAGATTTGAAACTGGTACAATTTTTTCCCTCTACTATATCGGGAACCTGAGATATAACCTAAAAACGTTGCCGCAGGCAAAGGCTTGTTATTTTATTATATCATTGAATAACATAAATATTTTGTTCATCCGTTTCGTCACTTAGGCTCCCATTGAAAATCAGTGTAATTTACGTTACACTGCAGCAATATTGCTGAACGGGCGCCTTATTGTCATGTAATTATGTTATGTTTAGCTTTACGTAATATCTATATAATATTATTCTAATTGTGACAATAAAACTTAGTTTTCTTTCTTTCTTTTCTTTAACGTCACAGAACACTGCTAAATAGAATAATTACATGAAACAATAAATTACACAGCTGAAAGGCAAGATCGTATCTTGACATGTAACTCATGCAAAAACATTTCTAAATTGTACATTCACCTATCGTCAGTCCGAGCACAAATTACTATGTTATTATGTCCCGTCGTGACGGCTTGCTGATAGGTAATGAGGCTGTCGTGCCATCGATCTGTGATCTACCTGCCAAATACGAGTAAGATATCAAGGAATTACACGCGCTCCAGGCGAATGATTGACGTTGACTTGATTCGTGTAAGCTACAGCCAACCCAGGTGTAGCATGGTACGGCAAGTATACTGCTTATTTGTATGAACATATGGACAAAACTTATTGAAACAATGGCCGCAAATTATACCATTACAGTGCTGGAATTTGGAGCGAATTGATGCAATGATGAAGTACTTCAGTGTAATCGGAACATTGCTTTACCTTCAATGGATGGATATAGCTAAACAAGAAATCGTAAAATGGTATCTTTTTAAGCTGCTACCTATTACAATATATAAATATAATGATAATATATTCTTTTTAAGGGTAGCAATTTCCAGTTCAGCTTGAAGTAATATTTTACTAATTGCACAATTTATTTATTTTAGTGCTGGTGGTTAATTACCAAAATAAACACAAAGACTAACTCATCTATTTCTACATAGATTGCATTGTAAACTTAAAAACAGTGTATCCAAACCATAATAATAAAATAAATAAAATATATCAAACCATAATATCAAAGATGTAACTTTATATCATAATCTACTAATGTTGAATCTACCTAATATAATAAGGCTGAAGAGATTATTTTATGACGTGATAACGTCTTATAAATCGATGAACGCCGGCTGCACGCACGAAAAATTGTCACGTTCCGAAAAATGTATGGCGACCGATGCATTGTTTGTGAAACTCTCAGAAAACATGACGATATCACGTAAAATTATCGTTCGTAAACCGACTTTACAGACAACTATAGTGTTCTTTTTTTTTGCTTAAACACTCTAATCTCTGGAACTATCAGTGGTATTTAAAAATATATTTTAACATTTTTAGTTCGAGGATGTTTCTATTTTATATCGCGCTGTGACCCTTAGGATCTGAGAAAAATGAAAAAAATAAACAAAATATCAAAATTATCGTAGCATTAGCGTAAGTGGCCCACTGAAAATAATTTCTGTGGCTTAGGTATTTTTTTTTAAATATAACGGTGGATGAAACTGCACAGTTAGTTAGTTCGATATACCTACGTATCTAGTAAAACCTTCAAGTATCTAGGAACTTAGAACATACAGTAGAGTAAACATTAATAAAGTACGTAATGGAAATATACTTATCTGAACTCTGCACCCATGACTCAGAGTCAGTAAATTATCTGTTAGCTATTATTTTGTTAGATATTAAAGGTACGTTAGAACAACAAACTTATTAACATATATAATGATTGTATTTACGCATTTAGGTAAAATCGTTGGTGTATGTTAAATTACGGTAAAACTTACCTCAAAAGGTGGCTCTGGTTGTGAAGATAGCTCAGTCCAAGGCCTCAACAAAGCCCGTTCAGTATCAGCTCCAACAGCAGCAAAACTAACCCCATATCTCCTCCAAAGTGACAATTCGTACAATCTTTTCCACGGTATGCCATTACTTTTTGTAGTTTTTTTTCTAATACTTCCTCTGAACGAGGGAGTTCTTACAAATGGTTCTGCTGGTATCCCATTCTTGCTCGCAACTCTCCACGGGGGTTTAGCCCCATGGGTTTTTCCATTACTAGTAGTACTTCCCGTAGATCTTTGGCGTTGTAAAGTAGGTTTAGTCTGTGTTGGTGTTTTCCCTTTTTCATCAAAAAGTACTGCATTAGCTAATTCTTCATCATTATTTGAACCATCTGATTTTACTTCTTCGATAGTTACCACAGCAGATTTTCTCTCTCTGTAGCTTCCTCTTAGTGGTGTTCTACTAAAGGTTAGTTTAGCCTTTTCACCGTCTACTTCATCTTGCAAAGCAGATATAACACTGTCATCAGCGTATCGCATACGAGCAGTTTTCATCAGAGATGCCTTTGTACACTGAGTGAACAAACGTTCGCATGGATCTGTCGATTTGTTTTGATCTTGTCGAGACTTAAATGTGTTCTCAGAATCGGTGTCACTGTGGCCTTCGTATGAACTAGTGCTATTGCTGAAGCTTTTAGTAAACACTCCATCACTACCTTTAAGAGCACTGTGATTGATTTTATCCCCTTCTTTGATTTCTATGATACAATCACTGCGAAAAGATTTCCGCGATTGAAGGCTATTATTTGAGTCTGATTTTGCAAGAGGATTTTGTTTGTGATCTGTGCACCCATTCGCATGAGCTTTACCGGTGCAATGTTTGTGGATTTTTGCCAATGCAGCCAATGTTTTATTGCCGTTAGGAGACAATGCATCGCCGCAGCGCAACGACTGTTCAAAGGATCCTTGCACGTGAAACATATTGCACTTATTTCAAACAGTCTCACTAAATCCTTTCACATTTGACATTTTATAGGGTCAGAGTTCTGTAGATCCGATCATATCGAATGTCACTACACAATGAGAGCATTTATTAGAGTTATGGATTTTATGATGCAGATCAGCAGGATAAATTGGATTTAGAGGTATATCGTGACGTGATCATGGAAACTGGTGCTAAATATTGCAAACGTAATACCAAAGGTCGCTTTGGCCTTTGCGAATATAGAACATATGTTCATACATATTAACTACAAAAGACACTTGTGGTATTGTTAAGAAACATTTTTGTGTTATTTGTTAAGTACATGGTTCGCGTGAAGTGATTTTTGACACATACATTGTACTTATAATATTTTGTATAAAATATATGTTTATAGAAATATACATATACGTAGAAAGAATAATAACTAGGTATATATTATTTCATCTATAATGGCCACACTTTTAAATAGAATAATTAATGAAAATCGTTGAATAATATAACGATTTTCATAGGTGGTAATAGATTTCCTGTGTTTTCATTTGTTGTTCTGTTTAATTGAGAATAAAAAATTATATGTCTATATAAAAAAAAACTAAAATTTGTTGTATTAATAAAATTGTAAATAAGTTTCAAAAATCTACTTCGTATATATCCATTATAGCATATCTATACTTATTTTTGTTTTACTGACGTATATACGTATAAAGGTATTGTGTTATCGACTGACAGACAACAGACAGTATTACAGAACTCATTATTTCAATATTGTAATGTATGCCAGTGAAGCCTCATAGAAAATAAACTGTAATAACAAACACGTAGGTTTTAAACATTTAATAAACGGCGCTCATACACCATCGACTTCTCTGTAAGTTAATATCTGAAACTTTAATTGGCAACACATTTTGACATGATGTAACTATAAAGCCCGAAATAGTACATTTGCTACAATTTTATTAGGAGTTTTCTTTGGTCAAGACCTTCAGGAATGAAGAATGCTGCTCAGATAATGAGATGATATACCATAAAGTTGTAGTACAATTATATCAGTTACTATTATGTAGTACATTATTCAATATTTTATGATTATAGGACAATTTTAAATGACATGACTATTTTTGATATAGACTAATACAAGTGTCACCATCCCATATTTTCCCACGGGTGTAGTATGAGGCGACTACGGGAAGTAAACAATTATCATTCATTGCCTGACTGGTGGTAGGGCTGGGTACCAAATGGGAGTATTCACTTGGTATCGGGCTCGAGCGGGTTGGTACCACCATCTCCCGTGTGACCGGCCATGAAGCACATCGTTGCGTTTTGGCTGTAGCCGGAGATAGGCATTTATTCTTTCATTTCATATCTGAGAAATGAAATGGTGCGCAGCGGCTTGACAATACTCTCAGTATAGTTGAGTCCATGAGCGACTGTTACCATTTACCATCAGATGGGCCATGGCTCATCTGGCACTATATGCAATAAAAAAAACTAGACTAGACTATTTTTTCTATATACCTATATGTTTTCAAGCACTTGACATGCTCTTTCGCACTTTGTGTTTGTTTGTTTGGGTGATTGAGACATAAAAAAAAATTGATCGTCTCGTCAGCCACTTAGACGTCTACTCACTAAATAAGCTATATTTTTTATTTAATTTATTAATGTTTTTATCATTGAATTAATAAGCAAGCTTTTACTGTGGACAGCCTCAATAATTCGGAAATTGCTTTCATACCAGTAACATCCTCAATTAATCATATTATACGAATACAAATATTTAACTTTTATTTCACAAATATTTTATTAATATTAATATAAAAACTTATTAATAGTTATACATTCCCATCAACTTATGAGTTATGACTTTTATAAAAATGTTGCTAATTGAATAGCCAGAAGTGGTTTAATTTTTCTTTTTTCCGCTTCAAGAAAACAAAATTCGGTTTGCATCATCAGTGCGTTAGAACATGACTATAATGTGAATTTAATATTGTTTGCATTCTTGCCATAATGAATACCTTTCAGTAAATATGCACAATACATTGAACATACACGACTATGTCAGAATTGTTTGACGGTCATTAACTACACTGACTATACCTATGTATACAGTCTACACATATTGTAATGAAAACTGGGTAATAAATGGTAATATTTTTGCCTGAATATCTAGAAATATATTAATTGAAAACATAGTGTGTCGCAGTTTCAGAGCCCTGCTTATCCCAGCATGAAAGGGCCGGTTCGATCTGTGAAGTACCACCCTCTCACAAAGGATCAACGTGAACCAACATTAATAGTACCTACCGTTGTGTTTCGTATGGTGAGTAAGAACGTCAGAGGCCTTAACCCCTCCCTGTCCTCTTTATTATCCTTCCTATCCTCTCTTTATTATCCTTTCTATCCTCTCCAACACAAAATTGCTAGACGAGGCTTTGCTTATAGTCACGGACATTCAGGGACATTTTCACACAACGTCTTTAGTTCCAAACTAAGCTTTATGCTTGTGGTTTTGTAAATACATACATATAATAGATTGAAAACACCCAGACGCAGTACAAATATCTGTGTTCATCACACACATAATTGTCCTGAGTGGGAATCGAACCCACGACCTCGTGCACGGAATTCGGTTACACTACCGACTACGCCACGAGACCCGTCATATACCTTACTGTATATATATATATTATATATTATACCTTATGTTTTGTTTTTTTTAAGACAGCAAGAAGTGGACCTTACCCACGGTGTACAGAAAATAGCGAATGCCGCAATGCAACTAGGTCATGTCGCCTTCAACTAGGTCAACGACGTCACAGAAACCGTAGTATCAAATGAACCGTCACTGCGAACGGTTCGCTCTTTTCTCACGTTTACATAAGTATTAAATTCTTTTAACAATGAAGTTGTTGACGTTGTTGATGGGTGTAGAAATTGCTCAGGAGCAAAATTAAAACAAAATGGCATATCATTTCATGTGTAAGTCGTTTAAATTTATATATATTTATATTTTAAAACACATTTTCTTTGTTTTATTACAAAGAGACGTCTGTCATCGAAAAGTGCATTATACCTACAACTTCACAATATCGTCACTCTAATATTATAAAAGCATAATTATAAGAATTTTCGTCACAAATAAGTAAATTTAGCTTTTATAAAGGAAAATTCTTTATAAAATATAAATTATTTCAAAGATTTATTACCTACTATGCGAGAAAAAAATATTAAAGAATTACATGTCATCTGTCGGTGAGTATTCGGAAATAATTGATAACAAAAAGTTTGCGTCATACCAGCGAACCCATTATCGAGTATAAGTATTAACGTCATGTTATTTATGAAATTGTTTTTTTTTCATCGTGTTATTATTTATTTATTATTATTTTAAATTCCCTGTTTATACAGAAATTATAACCGCATGTACGGAAATTGTGCTAATAGGGTTGCTTCATTTATCCCAAGCACCAAGTTACCCGTCAGCGGTCCTACCCGTCCCTGGTTTAACAATACCTGCAGGGAGGCTGCACGTCAGAAGCAGTTCGCCTATTTGACCTGGAATAAGGCCAGGAAGTGTCAGGACCTGAACGCAAAAGAAGATAAGCGATAAGTATAACGCCGCTTATAGATCTAATAGGAAAGTTTTCGCCTATATTACATCCATCAGCCTATCAACGTCCACTGCTGGACATAGGCCTCCACAAGAAATGGGGGATAGTGCCGTAATCGCCACGCTTAGCAGGCGGGATGGCGAACGCAGTGGATGTTGTTAATACTCGAGGGAGTGCTACTGTCCACTCTCCCGGAACTCCCTCAGTCGGCTCTTACCAATCCCGTGGGTAGAAAGGGGTGGGGCAATTTTAAAACCGGCCCCACACGGCACTATATTACATGTGCATACGAATCCACCTGATCCTGATATACATTGGCATACGGCATTTTGTTTCGCAATCTCAGTTACTCTCGCAGCTGTTTATACTTGATTAAGATCCTTCACTCCAACGCTTCATTAACCTACGATATTGTATCATTGCGTCTATGCCCAATACTAATTATCTATATACATTATAAACAATGTGAGATAGAGTAGAGTACAATAGAGTGAACGGAGCATTGGGACAACTTCTCGGCAGTCATCACCTCAGCCAGGAGGCACGTGTCGCAATACACAACGCAGTGCTTGTTCCAACGTTATTGTACTCGTATGGAAGCGAGAGTTGGGTATGCAAAAAGGAGCATGAGAATAAAATCAATGCGGTCGAAATACGATCTCTGGGGAGAATCTGTAGAGTGAAGCAGACTGACCGCATTCGTATAACGACGATGTAAGAAAGCGAGTAGGTATGAAAGAGAGTATTAGTGTAAAGACGCGATGTAGGTTCAGGGGGAGACCGAGACTCACCTACCAACCAAATCGGTCTTCTATTGAAAAAAGGTGGAGTCAGAAGTCTCCGAAACCGTCGAGTGTGTATGAAGAGAATTATGAATGTTGAGGAAGCGAGAGATGTATACAAGAATAGAGCCTTTTGGCACACTATTCTCTCTGCCTACTCCGCAAGGAAGATGGCGTACAAGTTAGTATAAACAATGTGGTCCAGCCATACTAACGCATATGGAATGTCCTGGAACAAACTGTTGTGCTTGTTACGCCGTAGTGGTGAATAGACAAACTAAATTAATGATTTTTTTCTCTATTACGCTGTAAAATACATTTCACCGCTAGATGGGATATAGGGGTGGAGCTATTGTTGTACCTCGTCCCCCGAACACCCGCTTTTAGCGACGCTTCGTTCTAAAGAGATTTTGCCTTGAAATACCTCCGCTATTTTTCTGTACTCCGTGGCCTAACCGCACACCCTGTCGTTTGAAGCAACCAACGAAAAGGGTAGTGTGAGCACTCACCCACTAAATAAACCCGCGGTGAGCCGTCTCTTTTCCTTTATTGGCGGACCACTGGAACTGTGTTACATTACTTCAGTGGTCGTTTGCTTATTTCGATAAATATATTTTTATCTCGTCAAGAAGTCACTGTGACATGCATTTAAACCAATTTACGAATCTGAGCTTTATAGTTCATGCGGATTAAGTTCGCGGGCAAAAGCTAATAAGTTACGAAGACAGATTTTGTACCTAACATACCATATGCAGCTGTGTTCATAAATTTTTTCCATTTTGATATAATCTGCGCTCAAAACTTTACCGTGAACTTGTCTAGTTTATTTTACGCTAACAAGCGATTGTATCTATTATGAAATTCTCAATAGATACTTCAAAAGGGCCTTCCATATAATCGAAACCATCGTGCAACATTTTACATTTTCTTAATGGTGTTAAAACCTACGCTATCGTGACATAACTTTAGTTGATCAAAATTGTTTGAAATTTAATATTACTTTGAGTTGAAAGTAAAAGGCCAACGATTGAGTGTATCATCACATTCGTTCGGAGTAATCGGTGATAAATATTGTTGATCAGGAACTAATTGAGACCACCCACGTTATGAATTAGTACTTATTACAAAATTCCGTTCTAATGCGTGGGTTACTTTTCCTAAAAATTAAGATAGCGTAGATGCGTTTTAATTTGTAAGATGTTTTAATTGTCTTTGATAATGTTACTTCTGTAACTTTTTAATTCAATTTCCGAGCACGGTTTTAAACTTCGTGCTGAAACAGATTTGGTGATGAAAAAAAAAACAACCCAGAAGCATGATTCAAAATCCGCAATCGCCTCTAAACCAGAAAGAAATAGAACGTTTGATTCAAATACAATACAAGTTAATTAATAATTAAATTTATCATTATCAAATCCATCCATTCATCCATCAGCCTTTCATCGTCCACTGATGGACATAGGCCTCCCCAAAATGGGGGTTTTACCATAATCGCCACGCTTGGCAGGCGGGTTGGCGATCGCAGTGGATGTTTTTAGTACACAGGGGAACGCTGCTGCCCGGTCCTCCGGTAATTCCTTAGTCGGCTTTTACTACTCCCATAGGAAGAGACGGGGTGGAGCTATTCTTGGTGCCGGCCCCACACAGCATTATCAAATACGTTTCCTAAATACTGAAAAGTCTATTACAAACGTTTAAAAGATAGATGATGGATTGTTTATGTGTCTATTTTATTGTATTTCTATTTCACTAGTCCGAGAACAGTTATGTAAAATTTAGGTACCTATCGTTGAAACCAAACGAAATCGAATTACAAAATAAAAAGGTAACTAACACTAAGGGCAGTATTAAAAATACGTTTTTCCTTGCTCGACTATCTCGTATAAATATTTAAACAAGCGTTAGGTAGGTACCTACGCACTTAATCGTGAGAACGAAGTCCAAACTTTCATTTTTTATCATATTAGCACATACACAGATAAGATTTGACTAGATTTTCTCTCTGTATCTAACCTGTTTAAGCTTCCTCATCATTATAGAACATACTTAATAGTTACGAAGTTAATAACTACGATTTTATTTAAAAGTAGTGTTTGCTCGCGACTTATTTGACATAGAATTTTTGTTAATTATTTTTAAATAAAAATATCTTTCTTTCTAACATATTTTAATTATATTTAGTCCATATTCTGTTTCAAGTCAAGCTCTATACATATCTATAATAACAACATAAAATCCGTTAAGCAATTTTAGAAATGTCTTCTAACAAACAAGCAGAAAATTAATTAAAAATGTATAATGTTCTATTACCTTTCTTTTAATGTTACCAAATTTGATCCTACATAATTTGATTTTTTTTATTATATAGTTATAGAATATATATATATCATTTTAATATTGAAAACGTAAAACTATATACCATCTAGAATGTATCACAAAATTATGTTTCTAATTTATTAGCGTAAGTTATAGTACTAATTAATATTAATGGCAGGATATCCTTAAATATTATTATTCTAGACTAACTACCACCAGCAGTCGCTGGTTGCGGGTAACCCTTAGGTGCAGCACAGACGACATACTTTTTGTGCGATCGAGTCTGCGGCGCACAAAAAGTCTGCATGGCGCGTAAAAAGTCCATCGCGGATTTTTCACCGACTTAAAGCACATGACGCACATCTACGATCATTCTGTCGGTAGAACTGTAGGGACATACATGCTGTGGAAATGCAGAGGTCGCGATGTATTATTTTATACTTGAAGTTATGGGGATAATAGTATTTTCCATTCAACCTCCTCATCCTAACATAGATATATTTACTGTCGTGAATCGATTGATTTAAGTATATTATTCATTGATGTTCTATATCTTAAACAGTAATTATCTAATCTTGCTGTAAGGACCCCTCAGGTTCTGGTCCCGGTACAAAAGTAATCTCTCTATCAGTTTGTGTTGTTGTGTTCAACAATGTTTACATAGGGATGCATTTTATAAAAGATTGTAATGATTTAAATATAATCGTGCCATCTGCCTAATTGTATACATGTATTGTGTGGTTGTTACAAAACATTATAATCATTGAGCAAAGTATCGTGTATCATTTCTCAAGAGCACGCATTCGAATCATGGGAACTTGACGACGAGATTAACATCCTGATGGCATTCCCATAAAGGTATAAGTCCAAAAAGGAGCGGAATAAATATTACAGCACACTTCTTCCCACATTTTTCTCTATAGATGTCTATCATGATATTCTGGCTTAGAAGTATTAATCATGAATAAATTGCTAGGTTGTTTTGTACTTCTTGTATTAACATCGATACATCGATCTCTGGCGCCATACTTTACATACACCACTTAACGAGTGGAGATTGCAGATTAAAGTGTGCGCCGTCTGCGTTAACGCTCGTTAAAGCATTTTTTTCGAGCACTTTTTGTGCGACGCGGCGCGGCTGTGTATGCAAGAATTACGCGGATTTTTTATCCGCCGGACTTTTTGTGCGTCATATGCGTTACTGCATATAATTACATAGGTTCTATTTTTACAGACTAAAAAGTGCGCCACGGATAGTACGTCATCTGCGCTGCACCTTATTCTTTTCCCAAATTAGACTCCTTACAATATCAGCTATATGACAAACAGACATACAAGAAGTTTCAAAGCTTTTTTTTAAAGTAGATACTATATCTTTACTATTATAAAGGTGTAACAGAGCTGTGTCTGTACATTTAAGATATTAGAGAAAAAATTACTATAAAAGGCTATATAGGCGTGTCTGAGCACAAAACATTTTTTTTAGATTTTTCGTTTGTTTGTTTTTCTGTTTGTTTGTTCGCGCATCACGCAAAAACTACTGAACGGATTTTGATGCAACTTTTTGTATTTGATAGATCTCGATTAGACTTAAAAACCCAGACTTAAATATCCCGCTACTATATCGGGGACCTGAGCTAAAAACTAGCTTTTGGTTGTGGCGGAGCCGCAAGCAAAGGCTAGTAATATATAATTTAATTTCATATGTATTCAGTCAGTAAAAAGTTTTTATTTCTACATAACAAACAAAAACTTTAATTTAATTTATTTGTACCTAGATATATTCTATATTAAGGTTATTTGGTAAATATGTACTTACTAGAATTTGATTTATTTAGAGCGAAGTAATTATAATCTGCCTAATCGGTCTAGTGGCATGTGTATAGGTACTTATAAACTAGGTTTCGCGATCGAATCCTAGTATGTAAAAAAATGTAGGTACTAAGTTACGACTACATTATATACTTTATAATAAAAAAATGATATTTTAACCTATTTCAAACAGTAAAAATCATCAATTTTACAGTGATTTTAACCGGTTCTGACATGGTATAAACCATCGTTCCCAATACGAATAGAAAACCAGTTTCCAGCAAGTTTATTTACAATGGCATATAATGACCCTTTAGAACTAAAGACAATTACTACCTCAGGTTGTCAAAGAAAATTAAAAAAAACAGTGCATACGATCGCACTCTGGGCCTAGACCATTATTGTAAGCGTATGTTATACAAGCTGTGAGTTGTTACTGTTGGTCAACGCGTAGCGTTCATGTAAATTGGTTTAGCAACATAGATCCCACCTATTCGATAATGTTGAAGTAATCGCTTGCATCATAATACCGTACCCACTGTCATACGACAACTTAATTTAATACTAGATGCTACCGCGACTCCGTTCGCGGGGACTTTAGTATGTGAATACGTCACTCTCTCTATTATCTCCATGCAAAAATAGCTACACTACACGAACTATATTTATATCTGGGATAAAAAAGAACCTATGGCCTTTTCTGCACTCCAGAGTATGTGTGCAAAATTTCATAATGCTTGATTCACTAGTAACAGTGTAAAAAACAAACTCTTTTTCGCATTTATAATATTAGTAAGGAGTAAGGATTTTATGTTTTTAGTCCTTGAAATACAATTTCAGCCATGTTAAATAGCAGCTATAAAAACTCATACGAAAAAGCTTAACTCAAAATGAAAAATCGATAAAGGTTGCTCATTAAAACGCGAACACATGTAGGAAAAGTGCAGATTTTGACGTGATTGTGTGGTCACTCCATACGAGAACAGATTAATGTTAGTTAGAGACCCAAATATCCCTCCCATCCCGTTTTTATCACCCTTTTGATCTATCTCATCTCCTCTTTGCCATCCCATCTTCTCCTATTCCTTCGCGAGTAATGACTGCTGTTGCCAGTATATATAGGCTGCACACAACCTTAAGAAGATATGTAAATGTTGAGAGGTCAGAAAACGACCCATAAAGATACATACAGGTAGTGTGTGATGTAAAAAAATAATAGAAATATCCATCCATACACATCCATCAGCCTTTTAACGTCCACTGCTGGACATTGGCCTCCCCAAGAATGGGGGATAGTGCCGTAATCGCTACGAGTGGGTTGGCGATCGCAGTGGATATTGTTAATAATACTCGAAGGAGTGCTGCTGCCCACTCTCCCGGTATTTTCTCAGTCGGCTCTTACGACTCCCATGGGTGGAGAGGGGTGGGACAATTCTAAAGCCGGCCCCACACGGCATAATAGAAATATAAAATTTCAAAATAAATTTGACCCATCCATCAAACAGCCGGTGCAAAGATTTTATACTAAGACGCGGAGTTGAAGTGCGGTCTAACGCGGTGTTCTTATAGTAAAGAGCATATTTTATACTAACTTTTCTTGATTTCGCATGATGATATTACTAAATTATTTCGATTGGGTATATTAAAAGATATCGTCAGACAATGGATAATATATAAACATGAACGACCAGCTCCCTAATCAATCTGTGATCGCTCGTGACTGCCAACTTACTCTCTAACCGATCAGCTACAAATCCTGGTTTGAACAACAAATACAAGATAGGCAGATAGATAATCTTCGAATCTCTCACACGTAATATTTACTAGTAAGGTTTTGTATGGTTAACGTCTTTCGTCACCTTTTGTGGTTTGAAAAACAAGTCTCATCGGTATCACATTATTTCCCGCCGGTATAGTAGGAGAACCAGATATTGATAGGACAAGAAAAATAAACTGAAAACCTGATATTTATACAGTTTTATCCATTCTGAGCAATCAATATTTTTTTATAGAATTTTCTATAGGTTATCCGTTCAAAGGTTTATTATTAAACACTATTTACTCGAACATATTATCACAACGATAGTTTTAATAATTTCAATATAATTACAAATATGTGTCTGATGACAAAACCAGTTTGACAGTGAATTGGTGACACCTTGACTATTTACAAAATATTCTAAGCATACATAATATTTATTACCATAATAAATAAAACAGTCCTTGTCTTGCGAGTCTTTTGTTTTGTTATTTGCATAAATTAATAAATTTAAACATCCAAAGTTGACATAACTGTTGGAAAACTTGTCAGTGCAACGCCAGGCTTGCAAGTATCAATCGGTTCCACTAATTCGTATTATAATCACATTTAAAGTGTTCTTCGGCATTATATTTTGTTTCTTTTATGAAGACCCTGCCCTAGAAAATAATCCCAGTATTGCGGGGGATTTTACAAACATACAATAAACGGACAGAAAGTAGGTACATCCAAACTCAGAGCACCAATTTGTGGATCCCACAATATGATGGGAGGGGGATTCGAAGCATAACCTCAACACGGGAGGTCGGTATCTAAACTACTTTTACTTTAAATCATCCCCAATCCAGTTGAAAATTTGAAATGATTCGAATTTCAAAATATTATGTAAAAACAATAGCAATAGTGCTAAAAAAACAAATAGTGTGCTTAACACAACATAGATCAATTAATCAATGAAACTGGTATCCACTCGTAGCCTCCTCTAATTTACGTCGGAATGTCCGATTCTTCACGTGCCAAATCGAGTCTATTCCCTCAGCATTTTAAAGTCACCAAACTCTAGTGAGTGGATATTCTACTTGAAGTAGGTATCAGAAAAAATGAATTTATATCAAATTCAATCATACAAATACGATCCCGGAAAAAACAACCAAAAAATATAGATATCTACAAGTTAAAAAAGCATAAAAGCGGCACCGGAAATAATGCGTTTAACATGAATTCCATTCAACATATAAAAAGTCAAACTGCACAAGATCAAGGAGACCTATTATTGTCAGTGAATAATGACGTTGGAGATAAAACTAATTAGCACTATCATCTTTATCAGTGATGACGGCACACAGCAAATCTGTAAACTTGATACGGCATGACATTAAAAGAGTGACAGAGCAAGTTAGTATAAAGAGGCCGACATCCTAACAATCTTTAACATCATTAAATGAATTGCGACCAACATTTTCCTGTTCATTGAAAAATTCAGAGACTATGATTGATGTTTGATTTAATACGTTATCAACAGACAACCTGACAGCAGGTAGAAACGGGGACATATATGGACTTGGCAATACATGTGACAGTTCTTTGTGCTTCTGTTCTTATTTTAAATACTACTTGATTGGCATACGACCTGATTGTAAGTAAGGTATAGCATAAGAAGGTATAGCAGCATAAGAAACACAATGGTAAGAGTACCAACCGTTGTTTCACACTGATCTTATGTGAGACAATGGTACTTCCCCGATCGAGCCGGCTCATTCCTGATGAAAATATACCTTCACTCTCTGGAAACTAATGAGTAACCTCATTAGTTACCGACTACCTACTTTTAGAGAACAGATGAATTGCAAGAATTTACTGGGTACCAAGTGGGAGAGCTTACTTGTTATCGGGCTGGAGCGGGTTGGTACCACTGTTTCCCGTGTGCACCTCGTTATGTATTGGTTGTAATGAGAGTTTATTCTTTAGTGACATATCCGCCAAATGAAATGGCGTGCAGACGCTTGACAGTACTTCTAGTACAGTTGAGTCAGTGAGTGACGGTTACATATAACAATCAGGGGGCCACAGCTTATCTGTCGCCATAAATAACAAAAAAACTATATGATTAAAGTCGGTTTACGGACAATAATTTTACGTGATAACGTCATATATGTTCTCTGAGAGTTTCACAAACAATGCATCGGTCGCCATACATTTTTCGGTACGTGACACTATTTCATGCGTGCAGCCGGCGTTCATCGATTTATAAGACGTTATCACGTCAAAAAAATTGGTTAAGTATTATTAAGGCATTCAATTCTTTTTGGTAAAATGATTTTAAGGCACCAGGTGGGAAATGCCAGGTCACTGTGGAGTTATTATTCAGCTGTTACAACACCTAACATAGCCGATTATAGTATTCATTGCCACTATTTACACATTCTGCTATTATGTGCTAAATAAACCAACGTTACCAATCGCCCTAGGCCTATATCCACGCGTATAAAGACGTCTTATGGTTTCGCTAAGACAGACTGTCTTAGCGACCGTGTCTACCAACACAAATCTTCCTTATGATCATAATTCATGTAATTACACTATATTAAAATGGAGTTAATTGGTGGGGAATGGCGTCTCTATTCTGGATATTATTCAATAAGCAAGGAATCGAGGCTCTATTCTATTACAAATTGATAAGTACAAATTAATTGATAAAATTAGATATTTTATTGTCAAAGCTGACGTTGATTGGATATAAAAACCTAATAGATGAATTGATAAAAAATGCCGCTACGGACGTAACCAATGTCAGAGTTAGGTTGATCGACAAGAAACAGATTGTAAACACAATTATAATTAATATTACTTATTAATTATTCAAATCTTGTTTCGTAAAAATAACATATTTTAACTGAGTTATACCTAAATACTTAAGAAATAATAAAATACGTTTATATTTATTATTGCCTGAAGTATTTTCACCTCATTTTTTAAAGAAAAAGCTTCAAACTCGAATAATTAAACTGAGGATAAGAGGCTGCCGTAGCCTACAAACCCCACTCGCTTTCGTTGCATTTCCACCAAGCCTAGTGAAAGAGATAGGAGGTGAAAAGTGAGTAGAGATGGGGATGTGCATGCAAGGGTTTGTTTCACTGTAGAAAACGTAACATTAGAAATATTTACCAATAATTCACGTTTATACTGTGAGAGGATGGTCCTTTCTCGAGCAGTACACGGTGGTTCGCCGAGTACGGGCGGGTGAGGGCGCACGGTGGATTTTAGTGGATGAGAGCCCTACACTGCCCTGTTGTCTCCCGGGACAGCGGGGTGTGCGGTAGGAAATTTTTACGCACGCAATACCACGATTCTATAAACATTTCTTTAGCTACTCAGCATTGGTAGTTGACAACCCTACTAGCCATTAATAAAATCTATAAATTAACATTCTTATACACGATTTACATATAATAATTGACACAAAAGCGATAGCACGCACTTGACCGGTTTAACGATGCAAAATTACATAATTATTGAATACCAAAACATCCAGTTCTCAGTCGTGCCATCTTCGTAGAAATCGTTAAATTATTAAAATTATGTATTACTAGTTCAAAGCCTACTTCGCGTAGAAACATAAACTCAATACAAATCATAATAAAATGGGGAATAAAAGTCACTTTATTGTGTTATTTTATCGCTGATATTTACATTCACATTTGTTCAAATCAAAAAGTGTCATTTCTATATGTATATAGAAACTACACATGCGTTTAACCGTTTTAAGCCGAGAAAAAATGCACCTAACGGCACACCACGTCTTCCGGGGCAGCGAGCAGGGTAGTGTGAGGCCTTCACTCACTAAATATACCCGCCGTACTGGAAAGGACTGTGATATTAATTCAGTGGTCACATGAGTTCAACCTACATTTTGAAATAACCTAACGTAGCTGAATAACTAGTTTTGATCCGTTACATATCCTTTTTACAGTTCATTAATATTGTTATATATGTACAATATAAGTCACAATACACACAGTGGGATAGTGATCCCACTGTTGGGTATGTGACCTCGCTTATAATGGATTTTCTAAAATTAACACAAGTAAGTACTACAATAAATAGGGAAATTATTACTGTTTTGGTGAGGGACTAATAAGTGTTACTAGGTACTTCATCTAAACTCACGAGTGGCATATAGACCAAATAAGAATGTAAAATTAAGCACCACACACTACTAGACACCGCGAGAGCAGAAAACTCGAAACAATAGATCAATATATCTCTGTCCAGTGAACGTCATCAAAAACTATTATGAGCAATAAACGACTGCATACCTAGAATAAAATATAAACAAAACCTATTGAAATCCTAAACAGTGCCTAAAGTCATCTATCAAGAACATGTTGACGCAAAAATAACAAAAAATGACAATATATCTGCCACCCAAACGTTATAAATTTTGCAAAAAAAAAAGAATGATGAAATTCTTGGTATTCAAATCAAAAATAAACTAAACTTTATAGCATTTATTTGACATTTTTAATTCCACGAATTAATATTCGTGCCATTATCTCATATTATCGTACTATTTAATTTTATTTTATTAAAAGCTAATAATGGCAGACGAGCCACGGCCCGCTTGATGGCAAGTGGTAACCATCGCTCATAGACTCAACTATACTGAGAGTATTGTCAAGCCGCTGCGCACCATTTCATTTCTCAGATATGAAATGAAAGAATAAACGGCTATCTGCTGCTACGGTCAAAACACTCACTCCTGTTCGGGTCCGATAGCAAGTGAGTACTCTCACTTGGTACCCAGCCCTATCACCAGCAATGCAATGGGTGGTAATTGCTTACCTCCCGTAGTCACCTTGTACGACACCCGCGGGAATAGATGGAGTGGTGACACTTGTATTCTTAGTCCGTCACCAAACGGATTAAATGACGAATGATTTGTATTTTAGACCTGTAGGTCGTTGAAATATAAAAAGTACGTTGAGCCGAAATGTAGGCAAGGTCTTCTCTCAATAAGTTACATAATATTTAAAAATACTTGCATTGTCTGTTCCGTAGAATCAATATATCAATAGATTTGTAATTTATTTCGGATAATCAATTAATAAAAATACTAGGTATGCAAATGTAAGTGGTTCAAATTCTAAAAATGTCTACTAACACTTAGCAATTAAATAGCAGGTCCTATTTATACCAACAAATATTTAAGAGCACCGAATGCATTTTAGATAAAAAATTATCTAATGAAACATTAAGCATTAATGTACTTATATGTATATGAATTTTAAATACTCGTATATTTGTCCAAGAAGAAACGTAAGGCAATTGAAACAGCCATAGTCCATATTTAATCCCGTCTCGAATCCTGACTGATTTCTATAAATACATTAACATTCTACTTTAAGTAAAAATAAATGGCGTCTCGTCCATTCCTTCGCCCTGTAATAGCATAACTCAAATAAACCAAGTCGATTCTCTTTTTAGGTGGTATTTCTATAATTAGATTTTTAAATGTTATTCCAAAAATTCTTGTACGGTACTATAAAAAATTGGTACCAAAGTATTTAATAGAAACCTCGAAAATCAGCAATAACAATCTTTTAGATCATTGATTTTTTGGAAGAACTCATCATCCTATTGCTTTTGGGCTAAAAAGTACCACTTTTTAATGTTATTAAATATAAGAATTAGTATATAAACATTAGTGAGAGCTTAAATTGTTAAACTAACTCTGTTATCAAACTAAAAGCTAGACCATGAATGCAATAAAGTCAAAGTTCTTACTTACACACCTAATTCACAGACCCCTATATAGCCGCTTCTTCATGAATCCGCAGCAAAAGTCATTAAAAATTCCCATAAACCTTATTGTGAGCTCCGCAGATTCCAATGCAAATTTTAATTGGCAACACATTTCCGACCCAGACATCTTAAATTCTATCGAACAGTATCCGTTCGAATGTACGAATAATATGCAACATAAGAACCTCTTCAATTCGTCTTGCAGTGAATATGCAAATATGTATCAACACCTGTGTTGATATGCATATGTATTGCAGCACTCCTTAATCAGTCAATAAAGCATTATAACACAGTTAAGTTGCTCATAAAACTAAAGATGAAAAGGTTACGAATAACATGAATGAAAATAACTTGGCTAACTGTTATAAAATATTATTTCCTAATGCTAACATTATGCATGAGTCAGTGGTCTACTCTGTGATTATTTATCATTCGTCATCACACAGACTTGGATACTCTAAAGACGTAGCCAAATCAGCATCGTATATATACACATCAATACCATTTTTATCAATAGAATCCCGCTTGTTTACCAAAGGGATAGGCTGTCGTAAAATGGCCTTCCGCTGGGCACTTTTCAAGAAAGAAGTATTAAGTATTTATTATTACATACTTATTATTGAAAATATTAAATATTACTAAGTATAGCGTGTAAGGTGTATTATATATAGGAAATCCTAATGAAATAAATAAATCTACCACGTTTAGCAATAAAAAAATCATTGTATGATTCAACTTGTTTCTCGTACCACAGTCAAAGCTAACGTAGCCTAAATTCCTATTACCATAATAACATATTGAACAGCTGTTCGACCTCTCGCACAGCAAGCGCTATTTTAATTAAAGACTTTAAGTACTACAATATCTGTACTTCAAGCTAATCGAGCAGTACCTAATAATAGCATAATGGAGATATGAACTCTTGAAATTTGTATTGCGATTCAAAGTTTATGGTTTAATTGATTTGTGAACAAAGCTGTATTAACAAGACAACATTATGTAAATAATAAGGTCTTTTAACTTCCAAAAAATATATTGTAAACGCTTTTTTAACTTCTCGCTAAGAAAATTGAAAATTTTCTAAAGTTAGGAAGTTATTGGTTTTACCCCGTTTTTCGAAAATCGAGTTATCAACGGATGTTGACGGTTTGAGGTCCTAGGAAGCTTCCCCAAATGTTTCCGCGATGATGTCTGCATGTCTGTATGTTTGTGTGTGCGTGTGTGTGTATGTGTGTGTGTATGTGTGTGTGTGTGTGTGTGTGTTTATGTGTAATGTAAACCTCTCTAACTTTTGAACGGCTTGACCTATTTCATCGGGGTTGGCGTCATTCGAAAGGACTTGACCAAACTTAGATTTTAAATACAATTAGGACCGATTCAAACCGGTAGATCTTGAGAAATCTCGAAAAAATATAAAAAAAAAATCAAATGTGTTTTCTTTGGAATAACTTTTAAACGGTTTTACTGATCGATTCCAACTAATCAGCTCTTAACATCAAAAAACCACGTCGATCGCCGTCAATCCGGTCAAAATCAGTTGATTCGTTCGAGAGATATCGTTGTCGAAAAAAAAATATTTTTGAGAATTTCTATGAAATTTTCAGTCTGACCAGTTTGAGCTTTAAGATTCTTCAAAGAGCTCAAAAAGCTGCGTTGAATGCCGTAAACTACGAGAAAATGGGTTAATTTATTCAACAGTTATTGTGATTTGAAAATTCAACGAATAGTGTTTTATTAAATCTTTATCAGACTTTTGAGCTCGAACAGCTCTCGCTCGAAAAGCATAGAACAGTTATCTCTTTGAGCTCGGAGAGCTCAAAATGACACGAAAATTATACTTTTGCGCTCTTCGAGCTCAAAAGTGATATTTTGAGCGCTTAAGTATCAAATTAGCTGGAAGTTACAGGGATGGCCTTTAAGGTCAACCGTTTTCCAGATTTTTTTTATTTGAAGGCTATCAACTCTTTTCTATTGATAAATCTATGTGAACACGCTTCTACTAGTCTAAGTCAAAATTCGGTATTTTGATAATCCATTATTAAAAGAACATACTAAGCCTGTGAAGGATACCCAACTTGCATACCAACTTACACCAGAGTGAACTCATTACAAAGTTGCTATGAATATTTTATAAGTAGATAGTGATTAGGGTCTGATGACGGTGGTAAGTCGGAGGGTCGGTTTCATTTATAACTTTTATTAGTCCATAAAACCAAGTTACACATATAATCAAATTACTCAATTAAAATACGACAACTTCGTTAAGATGTTATTAGATGCAATCGCAAAGATTATGGAAGGTAGCCAGTAAAAGGCATTATTATAAAAGCTTACAGCTTATCAGCGCCAGATCAGCAACTAAACGCAGCATTCATACTCCGGAAATATAACAGTTAACTTTGTATTTTATTGATGTTTTTATAAATGAGGCTGTGGTGCTACTGACGGCGAGTGGCGACACCAATTTAAATGATACTTAGTCACATAAATATTATATTTAATATATATCTAGTAGAAAATGTTTATAAAACATCTATTTTATTCGTTATACATGACTTTCTAAGAAAGAAAAAATCTCTTTGGTAAAAATAACTTATTAATACTAACCAATTAAAAAAAGGAAGAACGTTTGTACAAACGGCTTAAAAACTATCTATCCCACAATGTAGATCTACCAGAATCTCATAACAAAAACGGAAATTTAAAATGTATATCTGGTACACACATGGGTAATTGGAATATTATAAAGAGTCTTGATACTCATTTTTCCCCTAACTTCATAAACTTCTGATATTAGCTATAATATTGTGCTAACAAATGTTGCTTTCTCTTAACCTTCTTCCCATCAACTCAAATAGACAAGATATTTATTTAATTTCAATATCAGCATTGCGGTATTTTTCACTCAAAGGGCAAGTCGTCTATCTTACGGAATACAACAGTCAATTTAATATTTTTTATTTATTTTGATTTGTCTATTGTTGAGATTTCCTTCCTTACTACAAATACTTATTAAATAATTATATAACAAATAATTATTTGCCGCATAAACTACGTCATCAATCCATTCATTTTCCATCTAAGAAATTATATGGTGATTGCTGAGTCCACGAGCAGCTTTTACTACTTAACATTAGATAAGCCGTGGCCAGTCTGCCACCACAAGCAATATAAAAAATCTAAAATATCCCAGTTCATTGTTTTTTTTTTTCACTTAACTATTTTTTTCATCAGATATCGAAACAGATTATTGTTTAAAAATGTCCTCTTTAATGATTAGCCGTAGCTCCTTTGACTTTTAAAATAATCTATCATTGGTATGTATTTCAAGCACTTATAACAAAGTCAGCCGTGTGGGGCCGGCTTTAGAATTGTCCCACCCCTCTCTACCCACGGGAGTCGTAAGAGCCGACTGAGGGAATACCGTGGGAGTGGGCAGCAGCACTCCCTCGAGTATTAACAACATCCACTGCGATCGCCAACCCGCCTGCCAAACGTGGCGATTACGGCATTATCCCCCATGACCGGGCCGCTCGTTGTGGCGTTCTCTTGGGGAGGCATTTGTCCAGCAGTGGAAGTTAAAAGGCTGATGGATGGATGGATGGATGGATAACAAAGTCAATTATAAATATAATCAAAACTTTTATGTCGAGCTATCTATTAATTTAGCGACGCGTTTTAAAATCGAAGCTTGCGTTGAACTTCTCCTTCTTAAAAAATCTTACAGAAAGCATGGTAAGCAATACTTCTTGCTTGTGACCTAAGACCTATTTATTCGAATTTACTTTTTTATAACCTATCAAAATATTATTTTTGATTAAATATTCGTAACACCAAAATATTAGAAAAAAGTTACTATCGCCATGTCGGAATTACTATCATAATGAGTGTTACATAATAATGATAGAAAATGACAAGCTGATGAGAAGATATCACGATAATACTAGTCACACGACACTAGCATCATAGACAAAATTAATGAAACTGTCTGTTTAGACGTAAAGTGTCTCGCAACATGCTCACAACTAGCTATCCGCTGTCGGTATAACCCTACCCTTACCAGTGAAAACTAAGCCGCCCATACACTGCCCACGCTTTCCTTAGTCCAACTCTCAATATAGATTAATTCACACCAAGACACTACGCAATTATATCTAAATGATACTAATTAATAAATATACGACTTAATTTCTATCAACATTTATTGTAAATTAAAAACTAATTAGCTGTATTTTGGCCATAACTCTCAATTTCGAATTGTTACGTCACAGAGAAAAATCATTAATCCAATGGGCACTTAAAATGTTTGATGAAGCATTCGCCTAGAGCAGGGGTCTCCAAACTACGGACCGCGGGCCAAATCCGGCCCACCAGTGCCATCAATCCGGCCCACGACAGCCAATGTCTTATTGTTGTTACTATTGCTGTGATAAGTTAAGAAGAAAACACAGAATGATAACAATTATTATAACTACTCAGCTTTATTTACTTGCAAGGTAAAACGTAATGACAGAAATGACTCAGAAAACTTAAGTATCTAAGTTTAAGAATATTAATTACTAACAAATAATTGAAATGAATCCCACTAATCACAGTAAAACAAAAGCACTAATGAGATTTATGTAAATGAAATGTGTTTTGGCCCTTGGAACATAGTGAAAAAATCATTATGGCCCTAGGGCTTCAAAGTTTGGAGACCCCTGGCCTAGAGGCCTAGAAAATACAAGAGCTTGAGTGGAATCAGGAATATAATAATAGTACCTAACTTTTATAGTTAAAAAAAAACTAGACGTCGCGGGACGTCTAGCAGATGTGAAAACATCGAAATTATTTTGTAGAAATAAAATGATCATAACTTGACAAAGTACTCCTCAAGACGAATCAAACGACTATACACTCGATAAGGTTGCGTCGTTTCATTACAGAGTTACTGTGGCTACCTTCCAGCTTCATCGTCAGACCCTGGATACCATCCAGAGACAAAGTACTCGTCAAGACAAATCATACGAGCCCAAACTCGATGGAGTTATGTCCTTTTATAACGGAGTACCTATGGCCACCTTCTTCTAGCTCTATCATCAGATCCTGGATACCATCTAAAGACAAAGTACTCATCAAGACGAATCATACGAGCCCAAACTCGATTGGGTTGCGCCATTTCATTATAGAGTTCCTATGTCCACCTTCCAGCTCCATCATCAGATCAGCTCAATTATCCCATCATAATACTGCATAGTCACGCGATATACACATGCGTATAAAATTTCAGTTTAATCGGAAACCGGGAAGTGTGACAAATTTAACTTGCAAGATTTGAACGGGACAAGTAAAATAAAAGCGTCGCCAGGCTAACAGCCGATTTTACCCTCCCTCCGCATTAGATGTTTCACATCAATAATACTTTGACTTTTTTAATAATACTTTTAATCATTATTATAGTTATCATTATACAAATATATATATTTTGATATTTATATATATTTTTCAGGTGCTTTAGCAATGCAGCCATTGTGTTGGAATACCGTCAATAAAAATATCAAAATATTTATAGGGGCTGCGTCATTATTTGGTAAAAATCTTAATTGTAAAATTAAGTTTACCTGAGCAGTGTAATGTATGCAAATACTTCCGACAGATAGCGCAGTCGTCACCCAAGACGTAAGAATGAATGTGTTATCGAAATTCGAAGTCCCGAACAATTGCCATGATGGCTGAATTAGCAAAGCATCTAGAACAGGAGATGCAGGCTCAATTCCTACTCGTGACTATTATTTTCGATTTCACAATTGGTTGGTTGGTTTTACCATTGGGCTATTGCTGCACTTCCTTTTACCTATCCATTTCAATATTGACATCCTGAATCAATTACTTTTTCATTGTAAGACATAATATTTTAAAGCGCATAAGCTATAAAATATTCTTGAAGGGTATGTCTATGTATTAACATACCCTTCAAGAATATTTTAAAACTCTGGAAACAATATACCTACTAACCTACGCAATTTCGAACTAGTCATAATCGTTTATGATTTTCTTATTTGAGAAAACAAAGTCCGCCTTCGCTCTTCTCATACTTTCGCCTGGCATAACAACAATTTATACCGTCAAGTCTTCAGACCACGGTTCGTTTAGTTGACATGTCTCAGTCGATTTCACTAAACATTTGTTAATAGCCGTGACCATTTAATTGTTATACGTTCCAATGCGTATTTAGATAAATTATGGAAACGTTTACAAAATATGTTTTTACGCTTGGTTCTAGAACTTGTTATAAGTTTTAAGTAAGAAAATCAACACGTGAAAGAATTCTTCACTGTTTGCCCAAAAGGAAGCAGAATATTCCGAGACGTTCCATTTTGTGAAGAGTTTTCATATGTTCGAAGGCCTTTTCACTTACGTACGCTAGCCGTGAAGAAATCGGGTATTGCCGTCTTTTTTCCAATATCATCGTGTTTTAACACGCTTTATATTAACTTCGCCTGTATGTATGTATGTGATGGATTCTTTGAACGTGATTTTAATCCACTTCGAAAAGTCGGATTAAATTTAAACTTATGAAGAACCAGTTATAAAAATAAATATTATCGGACATTTCACACAACGTCCCCTGGTCCCAAATTAAACTTAACGCTTGTGCTATGGGTACCAGATTACGGATATAATACATATATTACTTTTTTTTCTAAATACATACATATAATAGATAGAAAACACCTAGACGCAGTACAAATATCTATGTTTATCACACAAATAATTGTCCTGAGTGGGAATCGATCCCACGAACTCATGCACGGAAGTCGGTTACACTATACCGACTACGCCACGAGGCCCGTCATTATTAAAGAATATTGGCCATTTTGTACTTTTTTTTATTATTATAAAGGCCAGTCCAGTCCTATTGCTGTTTTGAGGCTAAAAAGGAAGAAAATAAATTATAGTTAAAAAAAACAACTAAAACCACAAAGCTATTATGAACTAAAAAGTAAAAAATAACATTATCTTTTTCTTCTTATATATAAAAATTAAGCCCTATTTCCCTTGGTCGCACTATAACTTGAGAACTTTATTTATCATTTATCTTTTTTTTAAGTGGTCTAATACTTTGTAGAAGGTTCTTACGGAAAGAAAAATTAAGAAAATTATATTAAATTCGCGCGTTTTTACAATTCGCATGTTATTGAATATTCATAGTTAACAGCGTTTGTCGGGTCAGCTAGAAGCGGATAAATGATAATTTAGTGTAAACAAAGTGTTGGTGCTTTCTACTATATCTTAATAATCAATTTGATATCAAGTTCCACCGTAGCTATTAACGCATATTGCACGCCTCATAAGCGAAGCGTTGAGGTGTGTATTACTCTCGTTTCACACAGAACAACTGAATTTTCAAGCTTAAAATGTCTCTATTTATCATATACCTACTGCACTTGTAAAATAATATAAACACACACATATCAAGAAAAAACACTATTATTAACACTCATGATATTTTTGATGCCATTTTTGTTATTTAAACTAGTTAAAAAACTGTTTAAAAAAGTTCTGTCTTGGGCGTCCGTTTGTTGTAGGTAATGTATGTTAACACGATAACGACCGAAATACTTTACTAATCGAGTATTTTTTTTTCTTTTATGATCCAGTATGACTACGAATATAGCCCTATCACTTTTCACGGTCTGATTCGATGTGGTTTAATTGTTATTAAATAAACAAAAAATTGTGAATATTTACGCTCGACGCGACACTACTAACCAGCGTTATCCTTATTTCGTGAGAACTATTTCTATAGACCAATATAGAAGTACTTCTTAAAATTAGCGCTATCTATGTGATTTATTGGAAACTACTTAGTAAGACCAATACATTATTAATTACTTATCAAATAATCAATTTTATTGTGAAAAATTAAGATTATGAGGCGTGCACTTGGATTTTCCAAAGTATTTTTTAATCTATAATTTATTATTGCCTATGGTGGCAGACGAGCCACGGTCCACTTGTCAACAAGTCACAAGCGGACGGTGGCAACTCTACCACCAGCTTCCACTCGAGTATTGTGCTGGATCTCGATAATAGGTAACTTAATTGCTGGTACTACTTAATCCGTAAATCTGATCTCTCATTACAATTAGATAGCTCAGTTCGTCAACTAATATTTTGCGCTAATATCATCAATCGTCAGCCTGATAATTTTCTGTCTTTGACCAGAGTTTTTAATTCAGCGGAACGGTCCCTTGTTATAAAACCCTCTGAACGAAGAGACGTTATGTATATTATTTAGTCAAAATTTACATAGGTACCTATCTTTATCAGATTGTTAATCGATTCATGTTATGATTTGGAAATGTTCGATATTTCACAAGCAACGAGTAGATCTTGTTTAAAGTTGTTATCGGATTCTTCTCCATTAGAGCTAAACGAAATGCCATTTAAATGCCTCCAAACAGAATAATTATTTAAAATTAATATAATTTGGCTTCATTACAATAAGTTTTTAATTTCATCACCGTATAGGATTAGGGTTGTCTACATCTAGTGTAGTGTAAGTATAAGGTTGTTGTTTTTGAAAGTTAATGTAAATCTTAGTAATATCGCGTAGAGATTACTTTATATTTAAATTATTCTATTTAGTTTCAGAATCGATAAAAAAATACCAAAACAGAATATATAACCAACGTAAGGTTACTAATTTCGTACTACGTTATATCAATTTCAGGTTCTGTCATTAAAATTATAACGTATTTTTATTCGCGATTTAGGACGACGAGCCTATGTTCTTTTCAGGATTCTGGACTATTTCGACAGTGACAGTGGCGCGTAACAAACAAATAAAGGATAACGCAGCTGTCAACTGTACGTCATTTTGTAACTATTGCGCATGCGTCAATACAAAGGGTAAGGTACTCGACTCAAGAGGGCAGCAGTAGGGTACACTTAAAAATAATTTAATAAATCATGTTTTAAAATAATTTAATAAATCCTCTTTTAGTTTTATTCGACATAATAAAGTTGTAATATAATCCAAATAATAATATCTAATAATATACAAATCTAATTATGAAAAAAAAAAACTTGAGAGGTGTCACGGGACACCCGGATGGAACGAAGTTCCTTTCGATTAATTA
The DNA here is from genome assembly GCA_948253155.1 of Leucoma salicis. Taxonomy (NCBI): domain Eukaryota; kingdom Metazoa; phylum Arthropoda; class Insecta; order Lepidoptera; family Erebidae; genus Leucoma; species Leucoma salicis. The sequence goes on along the minus strand of OX411822.1, from coordinate 6,787,059 downwards.
GTGAAGGAATTGTATTTTTTTTTTTTTTAAGTTGTAATAATATTTTTTTATTATTAACAAATATAATGTAATATAAACTTATATAAAAAAATATAACAAAAAACAAATAAAAAAATATAACAAAAAAACAAACAAAAAGCAAAAAGTGTCGTTACAACTTTTCGTGAGATTTTTTTCCGTCTAGCCCCCTTTTACAACGCGCGATAAGGAACTTCGTTCCAAAAATTGGTATAAGAAAATTACGCAGGATTTTTTTTTTCACATTTATAAATAAAAAATGGACGTATTTTAATGATTATTTTAAATCACATTTTAGACATTTTTAAATATATTATAAAAAAACAGAATCTCACAAACATACTAATAAAAATACAAACAAAAACACAAACAGCTAAATATAACATACTTAAAAATGTATAAAATAGTAGACCACCGACATCGGGTGCAGGGACCAAGCTGCCGGTGGTTAGGGCTCTAGAGTAAGGAACCTCCTCAATCAACTAAATCTAATATATAAAATTCTCGTGTCGCGGTGTTTGTGGTTAAACTCCTCCGAAACGGCTTAACCGATTCTCATGAAATTTTGTGTGCATATTGGGTAGGTCTGAGAATCGGACAACATCTATTTTTCATCCCTGTAAATGTTAAGAGTAGTGCACCACAATTTTTGTTTTTTTAAATTTTTAGTTATCTTTTTTTTTATGATACAGTATTAAATAATACATACAACCCTAAATTTTCAACGCTCTACGATCAATCCCTATTTTTTATTTGTTAATTATAAACTAAGTTTTTGGCAAGATTTTTATTTTGTCATGACTATAATAAAAAATATTATATTAAATTTTGTATTACTCTAAATTTTTCACCCCTCTACGATCAACCCCTATTTTTTATTTGTTAATTATAAACTAATTATTTTGGCAAGATTTTTATTTTTATTTTGTCAAGACAGAATAAAAAATATTATATTAAATTTTATATTACTCTAAATTTTTCACCCCTCTACGATCAACCCCTATTTTTTATTTGGTAATTATAAACTTTAATTATTTTGGCAAGATTTTTATTTTTATTTTGTCATGACAGAATAAAAAAAAATATATTACTCTCGATTTTCCACCCCTCTACGATCTACCCCTATTTTTCCATCGCGATTTTAATTTTTTTTTATTTTTAATACTTTCCTTTAATTATGATTTTTTTCTCAATTCAATTTGATCTTCCGCCTTCACCGGTCGATAACTGATCAGCTATCAATCGATCAGTTATCCCCACTAGATGTCTACCGTTGTCACCTCTCATTCAGCAAACATCGCGGAGTAAGGATCAGAACGAAGCCGATCTCCTGTCTTACTCACTATACAGTTTTCGACCATTATTTTTTGGTTTTATTTGTGTATCGATCGTAGCAGTGACTGTTATACGTATTATTTTAATATTTCTGTGCAACTCTCATGTAAATTTTACTCTCATCGTAAATTTATTATTAATTTTCAGTGCAATAATTATTTATTCGCAATTTATTAATAACTGATAAAGACAGTTTTAACTATTAGTTAATTAAGTGATCTCATGTAAATAAACACGTGGTGTGAGCTCCGCCAACAACGGCCATTACCTTTTGTATATATTGTACTTAACATTTTTTGGAAATAGTTATAAATCAAAACGAAAACGTGTACGTGTTTAATAAATATACCTGTTTTATTATTGTGGAAATTAAGTCAAATAATAAGCAAACGAATACAATATTAATTCACTGTTTTTCACCAATACACTGATAGAAGGATTTATTAATTAATTTATTTGAAGACAATTTTAATAAATATTTTTTTACATTCAATAAAACTTTGTTTGGGGATAAAGTACATCCTAAATAAACATACTTTCATTGTCTGCAACGCTTTCGATTATAAGTAAATCCCCGCACACTTATAGTACATAGTTATTTTTGTTGAACTAAAAAAATGTTTCCTAGAAATAATATACATGGCAAAACAACGATTGCCGGGTCAGCTAGCTATATAAATTTTTAATGAAACTTTTTTGTTTAATAGGTCTTGATTAGACTTAAAAACTGGTATTCGTTTTTTTTTATCCTGTTACTATATCAGGAACCTGAGATATACGAGTATAATCTAAAATGTAGCTTTTGCAGCAGCGCCATGGGCAAAGGCTTATTGTACATATAAAGCCATAAATTCCGATATTTACATAACCTTTTAGAAGTAATACAGCCTTAAGTGACTGAGTTCCCAGTTGCATACGCGTAGGCAGCGTTCGAGTGCAGTGAAATTTTTGTACCAACATTCGAGTGTTAAGTTTGCTAACTTTTACTGGTACACGAATCTCAGTGTAATTAGCGGTCATGTGTGATGTTTTTTATTGGGTTACAATAAAAAATAAATTGTTATTACTTTTGGTGGACGTCTTAACAATGGTTGCCAAGATAATAGTAGCAAGCTCAATCACAAGGCTTTTTAAACTCTTCAAAATAGTACCTACTTTCTGATGTCTAGGTAAATATTATGCTTTTTCGGTAAAAACCTATATCGCGTTAATGACATTCCGACGATTCGAATTCTTCACAACATTCTTATACAGGGACTTTGCAAAATAGCTTATTATAGTCATACATTGCACAGATTTTGGAAGATTTTTTAAAAAGCTTTGTTTAGAAGTTTAGATATCTATTGGTTCTAAATAAATTCATTCAACTCATTTCATTCATTCATTCATTCAATTCATTATTTAGCTTAGTTACTTAATATAACTAGTCTTTGCCCACGGCTCCGCTGTAGACAAAAGCTAGTTTTCAGGTTATATTTCAGGTTCTCTATATACCTAGTAGCTAGATAAAACATATAAGTTTAATCAAGATTAAGGCGAATCAAAGGCTATGAAACAAATGTACAGAGTTATAGACATAGCTCGGTAACAGCTTTATAATAATACAGATATGTATGTACGAAAACCAATCTAAGTCGAAAATACGTTTGATATAAAAATAAAGTAATCGACTGAAACATTTCCTTCGGTACGCTTCCTCAGAGCGTCTACAAACGTACTAAAATAATCTAAATGGCTACCGCTGTAACCCAAATTAGGGTTGTTACTTACGAATGATAGAAGTGTAAACAGATCAATTAAGAAAATACGTGTTTATTTTATTTCAGCCGGTGGTTTCTTTAAGTATGGAATTTGTAGTTAAGTACAATATCTTGTATGGTTTAATCAGATTTTCTTTTATTTTTGAAGTTATACTTCTTTTGGCGCGTTAGGGAAAAATTATGAGAGTAAATTTTTACGATGCGCGCGCACACCGTCAAAATACATATATAGTCGAAATTTTAGTTTTTTTGTGATATTTAAATAAAGAATAATAAGAAGAAGTATAACTTCTAACGCGTGTACATAAGTACACACAATTGGTTTTTTTATATAGTACGCAGGTGGCAAACAAGTATACCGCTCACATGATGGTAAACAGTTACCGTAGCCTATAGACGCTAGTAACACCAGAGACATAGTAAGTAGGCATTTTATTTATATTTTAGGGGAAGCAAAATGTATGGTCCGCTAATGGTAAGCAGTTATCGTAGCCTATAGAAGCTATCAACTGCATTGAGAAGATGGAGAGAAAGGTTGACAGAGAACGGATGAGGAGGTAGAAAAGAAATATTAGAAAACCTTTCCCCTGGTGCTTACTTCACATCAACATTCTATAAGAGGGTGATACACCTGCGGTCGATTGGTCCCACTGTAACAGGAGGTCTGACTCGTTTGCTACGAGTAATCGCCAAAATGTGCCTATGAAATAAAACCTTGTATTTTGATTAGGAAACTACAGTGACAAAGACGCTCAGATCTAAAGTCCACGGTAAAGGTCACTTAGTCTTGAGGACGCAGGTTAACGTTACAATCGTGGGCGAAATTCTTAATCAGTACACCACTTCGTATGCCCACTGCATACTTGTGATCTTCAAAAAGTCTACGCCTATATGCTTGTGTATATTTACATACTGAGAAAATAAACATTTACTCTTACATTCAGTTCCAAATTAAAGTCATCCGAACAACTTTTCATGCCAAAATATTATGCAGATTACGATACGCATCAAATTAAACTAATATTATAAAATATTACAATCGTACAATACGTTATGGGTTACTTGTCGAGTTTGATAAAATTTGAGGTGCTTTAAATTTCGAGGTACATAGGTTACTTTTACTTATATGATATAAAAAATATTTTAATTTCAACTAAGTAGTATAAAGGGACAACCCTAATTACTATTCCTTTTTATAGCGGACAGTTTACATACCGAGACACACGAACGTCCCGATGGCCTATCAATTGTCTTTTTGCGTCGCCCTCGCATAAATATGTGTCAAGTTAAGCACAGATTTAGAAAACAGAATTCTTCGCGAATAACAAACGACTTTTGAGATGTAATTATATTTTATATTTCTGTAACTTTAAAACTAGTTTGCATAAAATGTAAAAAACGCAGTTACAATAATTTGAAGATTCACGTGATAGAATAACGACTAATTATTTTTAGTTTTTTTTTCTTTATTGCATGTAGTGGCAGACGAGCCACGGCCCATCTGAAGGTAAATGGTAACCGCCGCCCATAGACTCAACTATACCGAGGGTATCAAGCCGCTGCTTACCATTTACTTTCACAGATACAAAATTAAAGAATAAACGGCTACCTCCTGCTACGGCCAAAACGCAACAATGTGCTTCATGGCCGGTCACACGGGAGATGGTAGTACCAACCCGCTCGGGCCCGATACCAAGTGAGTACTCCCACTTGGTACCCAGCCCTACCACCAGTAATGCAATGGGTGATAATTGCTTACTTCCCTTAGTCGCCTCATACGACACCCGTGGGAAAGAATGGCGTGGTGACACTTGTATTCTTAGTCCGTCACCACACGGACAGGTAGTATTTTGCCGCCTTAACAAAGAAAAGGTTATTTTTTATTGCATTTCCTCACAAATAATCCAAACTTAGGGTTGCCCAAAGATACCTTATTTTATTTTCTATCTGTGTGTAGAAACATATCCTTGTAACAAAGTCACAACATACTAATAACTTTTTGATCGGTTAACATGTTGACGCCATCTTTCCAATTAGGAATACTTTTAGGTGTTGTAAAATAAGCTATGAACGACCCTATTCTACAGACTATCCGGCGATACCTCTCGCCAACACAACTGTGCTAAGAAGCTGCCTCTTTATTTATAAGACTTTATTGTATTAGATTGTGTAAGAACTGATTTGCTCAAAAAAATCTTGTCGAAATTATAATTACAAGTGGCACGTCACTACGATCTATGAAAGAACATTCCAAATGTAAATAAATTCAACATTTGAATTTCGATCCATTCATTCCACATGACATTTTAATCGATAAATCACTTCCGTGTTTACAAGATTCTGCCGCCCAGTGTATGCGTTTAATCATATGTTAAAAAGCTATTTCCTATCGATTAAGTTAAACGGGAATTTAATTTTAGTTAAATTTTAATCTTGGTTATTATATTAATTAAATTTCATCGATTTAACGGTAAGTTTGTGTTTAAGAAACTTTTTAAGGAATTTACAATCTGCAATTAACAAGTGGCAGTAATTTTTACTTCTTTATACTATATTTTGTTATATATTTTTGTAATTGAGATATAAGATTGCCCATATTGTGGATTACAACGAACTAAACTTTTCATACGTAGATATATGAACGCTTTTCTGAATGGCAGAACAAATCTGTTGATGCTAATAACTGTTTCTCCGGCGTAATAACGAATAAAGTGTCTGGACCCTGATCGTTTCCAATTAACTTTGTAGTTTTTATAAAAGCTATTTATTTAAAATTCATATGATAATGTGGTAACCTTAACAACCAATTATCAATAAACTACTTATTACAAATTTAAACGTCTATATTAGCTGCTCATAAGTTATAAAAAAATATGCTTGTATTACCATAATTATTGTAATTACAAATAGGTACTCATAGTAATTTCTAGCATATTGACATTACGCAGCATCTAGTTCCGAACCTGTCTATTACCTAATCAATTAGCCAAGACTTGAATGCATTAAATTACAATGTCAAAACGCGTTTGTGTAATGTGAGCACGAAGTTTGTCAGCATGATGGATGTCACGCTGACAAAATCTGTCACGGCAAAGGTTCCGATACTTTATAACCACAATTTTTCACGCCGATTTGCACCGCTCCATAACACTTAATAACATAGCACATCATACACAATACCATTTTATCGATAGTGAATTAAGGACATCACTATACCGATTCAAAAATTTTAACTGAGAATTCCGTGTTCGATTTTCTTAACGGTCGTTGTCGCGACGGTCGGCGCGTGCGCAGCGGTCGCAGCGCAGATTTTAACTGTTTAGGGTACTTTAGACGCTTTGCGCTTAGGCTGGTCGTATCTGCGGTATCTAACGCAAATATCGTATATCTAGATAATAAGGCTTTATTAAATATGGCTGTTCTTACTGTGGAGTTAGTTCGTAAATTTTGTAATGCTGCGTAATTATGGTTCGTGATTTATTACAATAATAAATCCATACTAAAATTTAAGAAAAGATAGAGACATTGTATCTATCTAAATATATTAATGCATAGTATTGGATGCAAATATTTCACTACTTCAGTTACAATCGCTAACTCAAGAAAAATAGATTCATTGCAACACAAAATATTTATGTGAGCTTAGCAGTTCATCATGACTGAGAAAATGAGAATTTTATATGATGTAAGCACCTTCAAATCCTATTAGGAATTATATAAGTACCTACGTCCAGCTTAAACAATTTTTCGTAGCATATAATAAACATTTATTGGTTTGAAATCACGACAGTTTGCGTAATTAGGCTAGCCCCTAAGCCTCTAAAAATTCGTTGCGCTTTAATAGTTAAAATATAATTTCATTTAGTTTTAAATTACAAATATTCTAAGCAATGTCCTGTGATAAATTTTCTTCACGGCCTGACCCAATCGTTAGAGTAAGTTTACACTAGAGATGTGCTACGTTGCTACGAGCTTTCCTTGTCTAACTTGGAAAAAACTAAGATAAGCTAGGCATATAGATTAGGTAGCTATTAAAATTAGGCAATTTAATAAATTCACCTATTTGACACACATCATTAGCATTGCAACATAGAACATATGTGATAGTAACACGCCCTTCTTCAATTAGGCTATCATATTTGATCTGTATTTTAGCACTTGGCATGCTCAGCTACTTTAAAGCGACTGGAATAGTTTAGCGGTCTAGAACACTTCCCCAGATTTAATGGGACACAGGCTCGAATCCTACTTGCAGTAAAGTTCCCTTTTTCCACTTTCACAAATAATTTGTTCTTTAGGCTATCATATTTTTTAATAGTAACTGGTAGTGATTATTATGATATCTTCATTGAATACAGCAGTACAAAATTAATTCCTGCTGTCAAGTTCACTAACTAGGTTTTTAATGTTCACACGGTAATATTTTAATTTAAACTTTAATTTGCCACCACCCGCAACGCATGCTAAACCAATAGATTATTTAAATTTAAGTAACAAATCAAAGAGAAATACGACTTCCAGTACATAACGTCCGTGAAGTGTCGCACTTAGAATAAAAAACAACTGCAATAAAACTAATTTTATGGTTTTTATAGCGTTAAATGCGGTTTTACTTGCCCTAAACCTTAACAACGACTTTTAATTATAAATTGTCACTGGTCGGTGAAAGGAAACATCGGGAAACTACTTGCCCGAAATATTTTTCACCAGCACTGCGCCAGGGTGATGGAGGTTGCGGCCTGAATCGGTTTTACTGCTTTATACGGCCGTTTATAAAATTTTCAGCCATGAAAGCTTACTTTGTTCGCTTGTATCTATTTCTCCACATACTTCTTTTATTTTATGTTTATTGCATATGGTAGCAGATGAACCACGGCCTACGTGATAGTAAATGGTAACCGTCGCTCATGGACTCAACTATACCGAGAGTATTATTGTCAAGCCATTTAATTTCACAGATATGAAATGAAATAATAAAAGGCTATCTCCTGCAACAACTAAAACACACCGACGTGCTTCATGGCCGGTCACACGGGAGATGGTGGTACCAAGCCGCTCGGGCCCGATAGCAATTGAATACTAGCATTGGGTACCCAGCCTTTTTTTTTTTATTGCCTACGGTGGCAGACGAGCAGACAGCCCACCTGATGGTAAATAGTAACCGCCGCCCATGGACTATAGCAACACCAGGGGCACAGCCCAGTCACCGCCTACCGTGAGTAAAGTGCTCTTCTCAAAACTCGTTTAAAGAGGTACAAGTCGTAACGCTGGGGAAACACCGTAGCAGGAAGTTCATTCCAGGTCTTACACGTACGTAAGAACGCTGAAAACGAACCGTCTTGGACGAGATCGTTTCCAGGTGGTATGGATGAACGGTACGCCCTAGTACGGCGTCTCGTGGTTCGGTGGGAAAACGGCGATGTTGGTACCACCTCAAACAGTTCCTCAGAGCACTCCCCGTTGAAGAGTCGATAGAGCACACAGAGAGCCCCAAAGTCTCTCCGCCACCCCAACGACTCCAGCTCATCCGTGAGATTGGGACCATCGACGATCCGAACAGCTAGTCTTTGCAGGGAATCAAGTGGGTCGAGCTGGTATTTTGGTGCGCCTGCCCAGAGATGTGAGCAGCACTCCACGTGAGGGCGGACTTGTGCTTTATACAGCACAAGTCGCTGCCTCGGTGTGAAGTACCGCTTAGCTCTGTTCAGAACGCCCAGTTTCTTGCTCGCCAATTTGGTTTTGTCCTCCAAATGACTCCCGAACTGCACTTTACAAGATATGTCGATGCCGAGGATCCCAATACTCTCGGAGACCGGGAGAGTTACCCCTTGGAACTGGGGCGTCACGACAAATGCGTCCTTCTTTGCAGTGAACGCGCAAACCTGTGTCTTCGTAGGGTTGAATTGAACCAAGTTCTTTTCTCCCCATTCCGAGCCCCGCCCTAGAAAGCGCTTGACTTCACGCTTGACTCAAGTTGGGTCCGTCTCTCCTCCAGCATGTTCCGAGGGACTTTCTGATGGCCGGTATATCGCGCATCACCCATACTGTCATCCGCATAGCAATGTATACTCTCTGTTGAGAGCAAGTTATTGATATGCAAGATGAACAGCGTTGGGGAGAGCACCGAGCCTTGAGGAACGCCAGCATTAATCTCCAAGGTATCAGAGCAACATCCGTCTACAACGACTTTGATGTTGCGACCATGGAGGAAGCCGGCGATCCACTTGCAGAACCCCTCGGGGATTCCATACGACGCTTCGATAGAAGGCCCCTATGCCAGACCCTGTCAAACGCCTTCGCGATGTCTGAACTGAACGCCAAAGCTTCACCCCCACCCTCCCTCCTACCCAGCGATGAGTGAGGTACACGAGAAGATAACCAGCAGATCGACCTTGACGAAAGCCGTATTGGCGATCACTGATCAGCTGGTGATCCTCAAGGTACTGCAGAAGTCGGCGGTTAATAACCCTCTCTAGTACCCTGGAGAGCAGGGATGTTATCGCGATTGGCCTGTAATTCGACGGGTTCGACCGATCACCCCTTTTGGGAATCGGGTGAATATGGGCTACCTTTCACGAAGTAGGAATCCTGCCGGTACTGTATGAAAGGCGGAACAGGCGCGTAAGGACGGGGGTCAACTCAGGGACGCACGTTCGAAGAACCACCGCAGGGATGCCAACCAGGCCACTCGACTTATGGACGTCCAGCAGCAGCAGCTCCCGCCTGACCGCACGTTGTGTAATGCGTATTTCAGGCATGGAGCTTTCACACCGAGGGATGGTGGGTGGTGTGGCCGCTCCGGCGTCCAATGTCGAGTTTGAGGCAAAGAGTTGGCCCAAAAGATCGGCTTTCTCTTTTGCACTATGGGCCAAAATGCCGTCCAGTTTCCGCAGTGGTGGAAGACTAGACTAGCAGAAGTTGCCCTGCACTACCTTGGCGAGCGACCAGAAAGCTCGACTCCCAGTGGGATAGCTTGCAAGTCGCTCGCCAATTCTGTTAACGTGGTCTGCCTTGGCTTCGGCAATAGCCCTCTTGTTGGTCCTGGAAGCAGCATTAAATTTCCGCTTCTCTTCTTTGGCGCTCGGATCCTGACTTTTCCTGGCCCTATTCCAGGCCAAGTATGCGGACTGTTTCTGGCGTGCAGCCGTCCTACAGGCTTAAACCAATCATGCAATGGGTGATAATTGCTTACTTTCCTAGTCGCCTCGTACATCACCCGTGGGAAAGAATGGGATGGTGACACTTTTATTCTTAGTCCATCACCACAAGATTCTTGAATCCTTGTCTTTCTCATTGTTATCGGTTTCACTGCATTATACGGCGTTAGTAAAATTTTGAGGCATCTAAGTCTTACTGTGTACCTATTACTTCATCGTTTAAAGCGAACGTGAATATGATATCTATCTCGGGGCAACCTCTAGTTCACGGTATCTATGAACAGGTAGTAAAAAAATAAGTTTCTGTGCGCTTTTATCCGTTTAAAGCGAACGTGGATATGATATCTATCTCGGGGCAACCTCTAGTTCACGGTATCTATGAACAGGTAGTAAAAAAATAAGTTTCAGTCCGCTTTTATCCGTTTAAAGCGAACACTAACAACACCATACGAAACACAAGGCAGGAGTAGGTACCTCGAAACACTAAGGCAGGAGTAGTTACAGTCATTTAGAATAAAAGAAAATATTTATTTCTTGCCACACAACCAAGTATAAAAAAAATAAAACAAAATGAGAAACTAAATTATACCTACTTAACCAAAAAACAAATAATACTAAACATTTTACTATAACCAAAAAATAAAATAGACCTAGCAATACAATGGTAAGTGTGACAGAGAAAGGTCATAGCTCAGCTTGTTTTGTGATGGTTGCATCACAAAGCTGATTTTCAGCAATACCCCTCTTTCTTACGCTTGACATCAACCGACAGAGGCTTGCTCTCGTAAATAAAACAAAAATACTTTGTAAAATCCAAAACTGCACGCCTCATAATCTTCATTTTTCACAATAAAATAGATTATTTGATAAGTAACTAATAATGTATTTGTCTTACCTACTAAGTAGTTTTCAATAAATTACATAGATAGCGCTAATTTCAAAAAGTACTAATGAGGTTTTCATGTCTTGTACACCATCTAGCGCTAATTTTAAGAAGTACTTACTTATTGGTCTATACAAATAGTTCTCACGAAATAAGGATAGCACTGGTTCTACTGTCGCGTCGAGCGTATATATTCACTATTTTTTTGTTTATTTAATAACAATTAAACCACATCGAATCAGACCGTGAAAAGTGATAGGGCTCTATTCGTAGTTATACTGTATCATAAAAGAAAAAAATACTCGATTAGTAAAGTATTTCGGTCGTTATCATGTATGTTACATTACCTACAACACACGGACGTCCAAGACAGAACTTTTTTAAACAGTTTTTTAACTAGTTTAAATAACAAAAATGGCATCAAAAATATCATGAGTTTTAAAAATAGGATTTTTTCTTGATATGTGTGTGTATATTATTTTAAAAGTGCAATATATAATAAATAGAGACATTTTAAGTTTGAAACATCAGTTGTTCTGCGTGAAACGAGAGCAATACCCACCTCAACGCTGAGGCGTGCAAAATAAACAACGGAAGTACATGTCATAAATAGGTACATATCTCACTCAATGTACGATTGATTGTGTACAATTAATGGAATTATCACATAAATGGCTGAAATGATGTGACAAGAATAAATCATTTTGGAAAGAAATCATTTTGGAATCAAATCATATTGGAACTGTCGGGAATATCCCATTCCCTATCCACGCATGTGACAGAAAACCTAAAGGCAAGTATATGAAAAGGTTCATTAAAAATTACATACAATAGATATATACAATAAATTATTAAAGAATAATAATATAATATAAATAGGTAGGAAAGCTATAAGTAAAAAGAATGCGACGAAAAAAAATATCACGTTGATCTTCTATGAGAGCGGTACTTTCCCGATCAAGCCAGCCCATTCATGCTGGGATAAGCAAAGTTCTACCACTAGACTAGAGAAAAAAGTCTTCCTAAAGATAGGTATTATTCATTAATTAGCTGCACTCGTGAACCAATGACATATCGCTAGTTGTTTATGAGAAACTTTTACCAACAACTTCTTCCGCCGTCCGCAAAAAACCTAGCAACATGGTGTAAAATTAGATGAAAGTATCAAAAACTCCATTAAAATCGGTCTATTCATTCCAGAAATTGGTCGGAACAATTACCAGAAAGTATGTTTCTGTATAGCCACATTAAAAAGGCATTCAAAAGAGGAAATACACAAATTATCAAATCCCCTGCATCTATAACAGGATATACAGTCCATCGAGTATCCACCCCGTTGAACATCTATATACGTAGCGTGACACACATACATTTAGTTTTATACTTTTACCTTTTCAATACAGTAATAATACCGGCGCACGTGACCTGATCACTAAAACGGAGACTAAGTATTTGAGCAATACTAAGATCAAGAACAGGTAAGCTAAATTCTGTATTATATTAATTTAGCCTCGTGGTCTCCTTTTAGTAACACTAAACTACCAAAGAACAAATAATTTAAAAAAAGAAAAGTTTAGTGCGAGCGGGTTTCGAACCTGCGTCCCTTCCAATCCGGGAAGTGCTCTAGACCGCTAAGCCATCGCACTGGCCATTACCAATCCCCACATCACATTTCATCAAAAGAGAGACAAGAAGTTCGAAGGCAAGGTCGAGCCGTTTTGAGTTTAATCCTAAGATGCACATCCACACAGCGGGAAATTAATACATTGTAAAAATGTATGGGGCTACATTGAAACAGAATCTCAAGAAACACCGTATGGTAGGTATTCAGAATTTGACCACTGAAGTAATGTAACACAGTTCCAGTGGTCTGCCAATACAGGCGGATAGACGGCACGCGGCGGGTTTATTTAGTTGGTGATGTCCCTGCACTACCCTGTTAGTTGTCTCGCAGGGTTGTGCGGTTAGGTACATTTATTCCCGCCTTAACAAAAAAAAAGGTACATTACCTACCTGTAAAAAAATTTAAAGTTTTTGTCTGTCTATCTATTTGTTCGGGCTAATCGATGCGGCTAGACCGATGTGGACGGGACTTTCCCTGACAGATAGCTGATGTTAAGTCGGAGTAATTTAGGCTAATTTTAGTTTCAAAACATAATTAGAGAAAAAATAAATCCACACAATAAAGAAAATAACTAAATGAAATCCACGCGGACGAACAAGTAGATAGTAAGTAATAAAAATATAGTAGTTAAAAATAAAAATCTGTGAAATTATTACGAAAGTCCTATAAGTCGTTCGGCGATCATCTTTTCATTCCCTAAAATAAATTTTCTCATAAATATATTGTAATTAAACATCAAAAGCAATATCCGTAACGCGATCCTCGCGTTTCCTAATTAAGAAGAAACCATTATGGCTTCATTTATATATTTTGTCTCAATAACTTCGCAGGATGTCGGCTTATTTTTAGTACGTAACGCAAAGATACAATTTACAGTCTAAGGTAATGGCTAATGTATTATTATCTACGAGATATAATTAGGTCTTAAAATAAATCTAGTTTCTATTCTCCACCAGTGGCTTCACAGCAATAAATTAGGTAGTCTAAAGAGGATGTCGTAAACTAATTATGAATATAACGCTCGAACGATCGGTAACGCTAAACTTTAGATAAGTGACATCTATTTGTATACATACAAGTAGCTTCCTCCACGCTTCGGATGGCAAAGGATTCCGACTGTAAAATAACACCCTGGCAGTAGTTGCAGTTTGCCAGAATCTATATAATAATATGTACTTATATCAAAATCAATTGCTGTTCGTTAGTCTCGCTCTCTCGCTAAAACTTAAAACTGACTTGACCGATTTGAACAATTGTTTTTTTTTTTTTATTATTGTTTTGTTCGCTCTAATACAGGGGTGGTTAAAAAGTAAAGAAACAAAGGAGAACCCTATTAAATAGTTGAAAAAATTCAAAATTCAGTATTGGTAACTTTGTAGGGGTAGGTATTTCTATATCTACCAAACAACAAAATGACAGCTACTGTCAATCTAAATTCAAACCATATAGGATGCAGATTGATTAGGATCGATAATCGCTGATAAAATAAATTGTTGGTGATAAGAAGTTCACCTGGTAATTTAGTCCTGAATAAAAAACTACTCTGACCCAATGTGTCGCCTGTTACCCCACTGGTTAGGTAGCGGATAGGGATACCACTGAAGGAATGTAATATAGTTCCGGTGGCCGGCCAATAAATAATAAATAAATATTCACGTACATTTCACACAACGTCCTCTGGTCCCACGAGCTCATGCACAAAAGTCGGTACACTACCGACTACGCCACGAGGCCCGTCAATAAAGGCGGAGAGACGGCACACGGCGGGTTTCTTTAGTGGGTGAGGGCCCCACACTATCCTGTTCGTTGCCCCGAACGACGGGGTGTGTGGTTAGGAATACGTTTTCCCGCCTTAACAAAAAAAAAACAAAAAAAAAGGTAGGGCATAGTGATAGTCAGATTGATCGCTCCTTATCCTTATATTATGGTGAACAGTTAAGAACCGAACAAAATTTGTGATGGAAGGCTATACCGTAGAACATGGCAACTTTGCCATAAAAATTAAAATATTTTTGCATTAGTTGGAATTATATTGTAAAATCTTAACGTTTTTGTAATCCGTATAGACTATAAAATTCCTTTATGTCATTTCTTGATAATTATTGTGAAATATATCCAGATACTTAATAGTAGTGTTTAAAAAATAATGATTATTGAGGGTGGGCCAAATATCGTGGACATTTGGCAACTTTGCCAACTTGTAATATCTCCTTTATTGCAAGATATAAAAATATTTTAGAAACGTTTTAATAAAGAAATATGTATATGTAGTAAGGCATGAAATTATGAGAGGAGTAAACATATTCGATGTCCTTCAAAATTGACCGGGCAAAGTCATAAAGCCGCGTAGAACATTTTTTTCACCGCAATGATCAATGTCCAAGGGCTGCCACCAAAGAAGAAATGCTAAGTTTAAATCTTTACTAAATAAAAAAAACTTTTTATACTGAATATTTGAACACAATGTGTGGAATTTTCTTCTAGGCGGCTAATTACCTATCTAACAAAAACTGCAATGACAATATTTCTAAATTATACGCTAATCAATGATGTTTAGGGAGCAGGATGCCCAAGGACCACGTCTGCCACCATAACAGGCCTGCGTTATCAATTGACGGCATCTTAAAAATGAAAAAAAAACGGTATGCTAAATCATTTGTTCGTGTCTGCCTCTTGGACTGATGGTCAAAAACATCTTTAAAACGAGGAACATCGAAGTGGCTGACGTCCAGCCAAAAGTCAGAGCTTTTTAAGTAATTAAATATTTTTTAATCATTTAAAAATGTGTATATGAAAAGTTCACTTGGCAGACCCGATTTCACATTTTTCACTTTGTGTTTAATGTATAGTGCTAAGCATGTCAAATGCTAAAAATATATATAAAAATATCTAAATATTTAAAGGGTTTGCGTCATTATTAGGTAAAATCTTAATTGTAAAATTAAGTTTACCTGGTCGGTATAATGTATGAAAATACTTCTGACAGATGGCGCAGGCGTCACCCAAAGACGTTAAGTATGATGTGTTATCGAAATTAGCAGTCAGGAGCAATTGTCAGGATGACTGAATTGGTAAAGCATCTGGACGGTATCCAGAAGATGCAGGTTCAAATCCTGCTCCTGACTGTTATTTTCGATTTCACATTTTTCCCTTTGTGTTTAATATATAGTGCTAAGCATGTCAAATGCTAAAAATATATATAAAAATATCTAAATACAAACATTCTCTCCAAGAAATAAATACAAAATTTATAACTAAGAGAAATTACAAAATTTATTCTCAAACATATACATATAATATTTATCATTAGTGCCAACCCTACACAAAAAAAATAGGTTGGCAATGTCGTCAACAATAGCCCAAAAACATACATCATGTGACTTTGCCCACCCACATATTTTAAAATACACTCGGTTTTTGGCGGCAAATACAAATTCAATATTATTCATTTCGTATGTAATAACAACGACAAAAAAATCAATTACCTGGTGTAACTCCAACTATCACTTTTTGGTAAAGTTTTTGTACTGGTTTTTGCCCCCGAAAAAACACTACCTGTTTGCACAAGCTCTGACAGGCAATTAAAGTGACATTCGTGGCACAGAGCCCCGTAGTGTTGTCCAAAAAATAATGAATTATTCACCACAGATAAGACAATATTTCTTTATAAGGCCAAATTTGCTATGTATCCATTTAACCAAAAAGTACACGACTGGGCAAAGTCAAACCTCAAAGGCAAAGTTGCCATGTTCTACGGTACTATAATGGAGAACTTATGTGTATACAAATAACCTGAAAATAAAATAATTTTCAGCTATTGATGCTGGTTTTAAACATCATTGCCTCATGTCTTCAGGAATATAAGGTACCCTAAAATGCTACATATCTAATCTGTGGTGATAAAATTTAAACAAGCAAAAGATTACGTGCACTACCACTTTCGGAATGGCTACTGATAAACAAAAATAGTTGATGAGCTTTTATACTTTTGATGGTTGGCGAAAGCGCAGCAGTAGGTATTCTAAAGTCACGTCACCTACAGACGCTATAAGTAGATAGTAGATCTAGATGTAGTGTTTTTACATTTTCTAAGCGAGCGCTAACTATACCCCACCTATTTTTTTTTTTCACCTGATTGCAAGTGGAAATATAGTCTCTATGATGGTAAGACGCTAGCTTGGTAAAAACCTATTCACTCTATCCTTGAAGACACCCCCATCGTATTCGGCTGGTAAAACCGAAGCTGCCAACTTATTCCATTCCATTCATGTGTGTATTGTGAACGACCATGCGAATTGTTCAGTTCCAAAAGATTTTAGGGAAAGCGAAGGGTTTCTATAACATATCGATAGAAGTTCGCAATTAATCTGCGTCCAATGGTGGAAATGTGTTGGTGGTATTAAATCATAATATAATTCCTGCACACACTTCAAGGTGCGTCCTATGAACTCCTATGAATACTGTGAGGATGGCATACTTTACACCCGTTTATGTAAGCTATCAATATTTTTAACGACCCCCCTTTTCGGATCCAAAAGCGACCCCCCTTTTGGGGATTGTTACCCCAAAGCTGAATCTGATCACAGCTGCTGCAACGCAGTTGATTGAAACGTCGGGTAAAAGGTAGTTAATAATTTCACCTAATTTAAACGCGAAAAAAGACCCATTTATGTTACTTTAAATTTGTATACAGTTGTCAGTTTGATTACAAGCCCCCTGACTGGAAACTGGAAAGTAACGAGATTTAGGATTTAGGTAGGTACCTACAAAGAAGACGAATTA
Organism: Leucoma salicis; assembly: GCA_948253155.1. NCBI lineage: Eukaryota > Metazoa > Arthropoda > Insecta > Lepidoptera > Erebidae > Leucoma > Leucoma salicis. Next base: position 6,769,500 of record OX411822.1, on the reverse strand, counting down.
TATTTATTTGCGTGCTCCTTTAACTCCCGGTTTTTTATCATAAACTATTGCCATCTAGTACAATAAAACGGAACTACCTACAAATAAGCATGTAACTATCACGTAGACACAGTTGTGATCAAATGGAATAGAGGGCGTTGTTCTTTCTATTAGCTACCTGACACTAGATGGCACGTTGTCGTTTTAGAAAACAGCCTAAACGAACCAATGAGAACGACGCATGGCACAAACAAAAAACAAATGGAAAGAGAACGGACATTCGTGATTCGACTGTGTGTGATGTTCGGTTTTCTTGCGCAGTGCGCAGAGCTGTTTTTACGTTCCTGATAGGCCAGCTGCCATCACAGAGACATTTGTGGCCGCCATTTTAATTTATATTGTGACGCAGGCGTCGTAGGCGAAAACGTGAAGTTGGAAATGCTTTTGAATGCGATTGGCTGGTCTACTGAAGAGGACGAAAAGCTTGCAAAATTAGTGGAGCCTCATTTGTATTTGCATAATGTGTTGGAAACTTCAAGGAAGAATATAATAGCCAGAGAATTCACATGGCAAGAAATTGCTCAACAATTATCTAAACCAGGTAGGATACTAAACATTTTGCGTAGGTATTTTTATGCTACAATGTACAAGATGGTGTAAGCGGTGGACTTCCGTAAATAAGATTAGTCATTCATGATTTATTTTTACAATCCTACTTATAGGTAACTAGTTACTACAACTACAATAATTTATTCTTGGGCGTGCACACAGCCACATAGCACATATTCGTCATTCTATAGAATTGATTGCTCAATTAAATTATTTTTAACCCTCTCATACAGAATGGAAAAATCAGCTGTTTGTTGTTGTTGTAAATGATAACAAACGAATATGGTTATTATTGCCGAACAGATTTGAGTTAAATTAGGTTATTAGGTCATTTAGGACCTCATTTAAAAACCTTGTGATAAGTACCAATTATCAGTATGTAAATTATTAAGAAAAAAAAGTAAAGAGGTAAATATGCAAATAGTATTGATGTAAATTCAGGCCATGTTTTTGTTAATTATATGTATAACAAATTAAATTTATAAATAAACTGTTTTCAGTTGAGGAATGTAAAAAACGCTGGCGAGGTCTACGTGATGGCTACATGAGAAGCAAGAAACTAGGTACAATGCACAAAAATAAAGTAGGTATATTTGAAAAGCTACAGTTCCTGGATGGGACTGAGGAGAACCCCGCTGAAGAAACCAGCAAGGAAGATATACTGGACGATGCCAATAGTGGTACAGAGCAAGTCATCATAGACAATCAGGAGCACTATGAGGTTTGTTTCAATTAACAATGTTATTATCTATATAAATATAACATTAAATCCCCCTACATCCATCTATATTCTACAAAACAAAAACTACGAAACAGATGTTCATGCAGTTTTCATCATTAGATTGAATGATTTATAATGTGGGTTTAGATGTTAAATTAATATAACTTTTGTGTAAATTGACGGAAGCCTGATGGTGATGGTTGTGCCTAAGCTATACACAGCTATCTGTAAGCAGGTTTCATCAGGTGTTGATAACTTAGTGGACATGAAGACCAAGGACTACAAAGACGTAGTATTAAGTTTGATTAACAGTCCAATTTTTTTTTCAAAAAAATTACTGCTTTTTAGAATAATTATATTGCAGGGATTATTCAAACATAGAATTTCATGTACAACACAAAGTAGACCCAGACTCATAATAACCATTTGTGGATGACACAGTTGTCTTATGTGGAAATCAAACTCGCAAGACTCGGGTGAGAGATTAGTATCTAAACCACTGTGCCATCTGTCCAGTCAAGATCAATTCAAGAGATCACAAGTAATGCCACTCAGACTTTTCAAAATTGTGTGTATTTGTTGAGGAATTATAACTGCCAGGTAAACAGAAACATATAAGGAAAACTGCATTGTTGACAGATTCTATCGATACCTGTGAGGTTTGCCAACTTGCCTAAGGGTCTTTTTCAAAGAGTTCACAGATGGTGGAGTGGTTTAAATACCGGCCCGAGTGTTGTGGGTTTGATTCCCACACAGGATAACTCTTTGTGTGATCCACAAATGGTTGTCCTGAGTCTGGGTGTTCTTTGGGTCTGTGAATTTGTATATTTGTAAAGTCCCCCACGATACAAGGATTATTCTTTAGTACAGGCAGTTGTCTTTTAAAAAAAAATTGTCAGGCATTCAAAATGACGTTTTTTTTTTCTTTTTTTTTATTGCATGTAGTGGCAGACGAGCCACGGTCCATCTGATGGTAAATGGTAACGTCGCCCATGGACTCGACTATACCGAGAGTATTGTCAAGCCGCTGCTCACCAATTCATTTCACAGATATGAAATGAAATATAAACGGCTATCTCCTGCTACAGCCAAAACGCAACGATGTGCTTCATGGCCGGTCACACGGGAGATGGTGGTACCAACCCGCTCGGGCCCGATACCAAGTGAGTACTCCCACTTGGTACCCAGCCCTACCACCAGTCATGCAATGGATGATAATTGCTTACTTCCCTTAGTCGCCTCATACGACACCCTTGGGAAAGAATGGGGTGGTGACACTTGTACTCTTAGTCCGTCACCACACGGACAAAAGTTAATGGAATATTAATAATTTCAGATCACAATTCTGGATAGACCTCCAGATAATATGAAAATAGAAATGTTGCCAAAATTAGAATTAAGTTCAGAACCACCGAAAAAGATTAGCAGAAAGAACTCTGGTAGAAAGAAGACAATTCCAGCACCAAAAAATATACAACCAATCAAAATTTTACCCAAGCCTGTATTAGTCAATGGACCTCCAATAGTGCAATACATAGAAGATCCAAAGGTAGTACCCGAGCAGAGGTCACAAACCATAGACAAACTAATTGAGAAAATACTTAAAGAGAACACAAATGAAATTGATGTGTTCTTCAGAAGTATGGCAGCTAGTGTTAAGAAGCTACAACCTAATTTAATACCTAAAGTAAAAATGGAGGTGTGCAATGTTATTGCTAAATATGAAATGCAGAGTTTTGATAAGAAAGTGAATTTTTGAGACCAGAATCTTTTAAAACAAATTTTATGGATGTACAGTGAAACCTTTACTATTTGGAGCATAAGATTGTAAGATCTAATAAGGACACACACACACATAATATTTAGAATGAAGATAAAAGTCAGAGAATTTCTGCATTTTCTGTTATCCAAACTATCTCTATGGCAATAATTACTATTAGCCTGGTTAGATAGCTAATTGGGAAAAAATGTGTTAATGCAGTATAAGAATTGTTTGTGATGTACATAATTTGTTTTTAAAATAACAAAAGTTTTCATGTTTGAATTTGTATTTATAATTATGTTTACTGATGGCCATTTTCTTTTTATTTACAAATAAACTCGCAAATATTTATATTGTACGAAGTTTTGTGAGTAAACATACTGACAAATTTATTTTTCATTGAGAATTGTGATGATCATTACTACATACTGTTCATTTATTAGCTTTGAGATCCGTGTGACAAAGATAACTTTTGTTAGTACATATATTGATATTTTTCACTTTGTAAGACTTATAGTGACTAAGTGGTAGAATATTAATTTTTGACACAGAATTTGAATATATTGTTAATAAATTGTTTTATTGAATACCCTATCTGGGTATAATAAAAGCTATAAAATTATTTGTATAAATTTAAAGAGTTTTAATTATATAAAAATGGTAAAAGATGTTTTTTAAGAATAAATATTCTTGTGAAGTATGAAACGTTATCCACTAGCAGCCTAGTCTTCCCGCGACTTTGTCTGCCTTAGAAAGGGGCAATTTCTATAAATAAAAATACTCCTTTCTACGGCAAGTAATCCGGGATTAAAGTAGTCCATGGCCTTTCCTGTGCTCCAGACTATACCTAAATATAACTATAATAAAATGTATGCAAAAATTCGCGAATGCTGATGAAATAATAATATATGACATTTGGCAAAATCACAAAGTATGGGAGTAAATCATAGATATAATATCAGTATATACTATATCTATTACACGGTGTAAATGGTTTATGTCTGCCATCTACTGTCTGTGTTTCGCCTCCTTGATCCTTAAATTGACAAGCTTTGAACAGATATACTATTATGATGGCCTTAACTACTGAAAAACTGAATAAGTAAGCCTTGGGAAAGCATTTGTGAAATTCAAAATGGACACGCATCATTTTATAAAACTACCACGAGATGGCACCCGTAACACGGCGAATCTGAAATTATTACTTCGTTGGTTATTTAAATACATCTCTGAAAGTCTATGTTATGAGCAGTGATTACGTTTAATGAACATTAGAATAATTTAATTAGCATTAAGTACCTGCCACGATTTCGGTGGATAATTGGTGTTGACTTCGCCAATCGCTATAAATGAGCAGCGTCAACAAGAACCAGCGCTATCGCCTACAATCGCAGCTGTCAACCTTCCCTGGTTCATTAAATATTAAAAGCTTTTTTTTAAATTATTATCAAGTTTCTACACAAAGATATTCACGTAAATCGTAATTAATAGATACTTTTAAGGTATCCAGTATCCACTGCCGATCTTGAATCTCTTGCTGGGCGTTTACGCCAGTCTCTTAGTTTAAACAGTGTTTAATAGGCTTATACTTTACAGACCACGTGATAGTCTATGGACAGTTAACCTGCTAGGGGGCTTGGAGGACGATGAGTAGATAATCCCAATTAACAGATAAGTTTTTTTTGCTTACGTAAAATCTACATTTTTTTTTATTGCGTATGGTGGCAGTCGAGCCACGGCCCACCTGATGGTAAATGGTAACCGTCGGTCATGGACTCAACTATACTAGTATTGGCAAGCCGCTGCTCACCATTTCATTTCACATCTATGAAATAAAAGAATTAACGGCTGGCAAGTGAGTACTCCCACTTGGTACCCAGCCCTACCACCAGTAATGCAATGGGTGATAATTGCTTACTTCCGTTAATCACCACGTGCGACACCCGTGGGAAAGAATGAGGTGGTGACACTTGTATTCTTAGACCGTCACCACGCGAGCAAAAGCTACTTCCGTGCTAATTGAGATTATCTACTATCTTATCGTACTCGCGGCCTAAATTATCGGATACAGCAATCAAAGGATAAGTATTTTGTGCTTGCCTCAGCAGTCAACACAATAGGGATTATACCTGAACAAGAGCCATAATTACAACTTTAAATACCCTGTTTTCAGTGACGAAAAACCACCTTACTGTCGATTAATGAAAATTGTTTCATTTCATCATATTTTGATCTGTATTTTGCACTTGACATGCTCGGCTACTTTAAAGAACAAATTACTGTGAAAGTGCAAAAAAAGAGCGGCATCAGACATCTAACAAGCAATTATGAAGTGGAAATTGGGTGTCGCCGTCGGTGACTGCGATGGCTGAGCTATCTAGAACACTCGCAGTAAAGCTCCTTTTTACACCTTCACAATAATTTGTTAATTTCATAATCTCCCTAGCCTTATCCCAAATATTGTTGAGGTCTGCTTCTGGTCTATTTGGTTTTAGCTGATCAACCTTTATACACCTCCAAGACCCAACTAAGGGGACAACTGGGGACCTTAGAACGAGACCGAAGTCAAATTTTTTATCCAGGATTGATAACGTTGAACGACTACCAGGATGTTATTAAACAGCCGGGGTCCACTGCTTAACGTACCTTCCGAAGCATGGAGTCAGTGTCCACAAATAGGTATCCCTTTTGGTCACCCATCTGACGCCAGTAGAGCGAAAGTTGCTTAACCTTGTTCATAGTTCCGAGCTAGACTGCTGTTTCATTTGCTAATACTAAATTCTCCGAATTTCCCCATATCATTTACCGCAGAGAACTAATCAAATTGTTCCATTTGTTCCGTCATTCATTCCTATGAATGGTGAATGAAGCGACGGTCATAATTATTCTAACATAACGTCATAACTATTGTTCGCTGAAAACGAGGAAGTTCGTAGTTTTAATATTCTACCTCAAACATTCTGTTTTTATTGTCAGAACAGACCCAGTGTAAAAGTTTCCACAAACTAAAATATCGTCCGGTATATTGTTAGAAGTACTATTTATCTATGGGATTGGTAGCATTCTGCAAATGTGCATATTAGAACTGTTTGATATAAATCGATGAAATTTGGGCTAGATTGCCTTGAACTTTTTTAATCGGCTCGGACTGTTGTTCAGCATCATGCTCGTGCATGTGATACACACAGATACAGATGCCGAATGCTAAGTGGGTTAAGCCTTACTCCACTATTATCTAGCAAAATAAGTTCAATCGGCCAATAATTGCCCGGTCTACAGTCTGCACATACTAATATCACCAATCTCACTACTTAGTTGACCTAGTGTACATAACAGCAGCTCAATTCAATAAAAAAAAATGCAGTCTACGGGTGCTCTTTCTTTGAACACTACATTAATTATATTAGGTATAGTAGCTTAAGCACTCACTATCCAATTATTGATGAACATAATTATATTGAGTTCTAATAAATAAACAGAAAAAATATGTAACATATAATCATCTATTCCAGTAATACGTAAAATCCAATTAAAACTTGTTATATAAACATTCACAGTTTTGAAGTCCTACCCCTAAATCTAGTGCAGCAGGGTTTACTGCAATATCTATACTAGGTATGTATCTAGGATCGTCTAGACGGCATAGGTCGGCGCTCGCAGCAGGTTATAATGAATGAATTTAAAGAGGCAGTTGTGATTTTACCCTGTATATAAATTTGTAGCAGCATTGAACGAGTTCAAGTATTAAAATGGTATAAAAGAGACTGTAAATAAATTATACTAGTCGCTATTCAAAATCTAACATTAAGTTTGTGAGTTTTGTCAAGTCTGCAACTATTTGAGGTGGTACCAAACTCTCCACGGAGCCACGAGATATCGCATAAATTTTTCACCTGGAAGCGATCTCATCATATGCAGTTTCCAGCACTCTTTTCTACAATGTACTTGTAAGTCTGGAATAAAATTCCTGCTACGTTGTTTCTCAGCGACACGACATGTCCTTCTTTAAACTAGGTTTAAGAAGAGCATTTACCTCCCGGCAGGCGGAGGCTTGGATGTGCCCCGAATGTTGACAAAGTCCATGAGCGGCGGTTACCACTTACCATCAAGTGGGCCGCTTGCTCGTCAACTATCGATCCGTCAATATTCATGGTGAGCAATGAATGTAGCGACACAAGTTCTTTACATAAGATCTTTGCTCGTGTGCTTCTTTTCTGAAGCTTTTAAGCTATGCCTACATACTATAGACGAACCAGTATTTTTTTTTCGAATACCTAAGTCGGTGGGAGGCAAAGCTCATAATTTAAAATCGAATGCACCCCGAGCGTTTAAATACTCGGTGCACCCTGGGTGTGTCTGGGTTGATGCACGTTACTAAAGCTGATACAGGGCCAAGATGAGGGCTTTTAGCCTGGCTACCATCTGTGTTAGTCAATCATGCAAAAGTAGTTTGTTACCTGAATTAACGTATATGATAAAAATAATGTATTTTTTTATAAAAGTTGTAGGGGACTTGTTTCATTCAATGTAACCAACGAAACTATTCTCATCCGAACAAAATGCAAACATCTCTAAGGAAAAGTGAATAGGTTTTTAGTTAGACATTACACTCTTCCACGCTAGACCATATCGCTACTTGTCATCAAGTGAGATAAAGTCAAAACACTTGCATAAAAAAAAATTCATACATCCACAACGTAGAAAAAACATTTCATCTCATGTCAATAGTAAAACCACTACATTCCCCCCATCCGCTTGAGGCTTAGGTAGTGTGCTGGGACAAAATAGGCTCCCTCGGAACCATATCAAAGCAGTACAGCCGTACTTGAAAGTACTTGAAATACACACAATGAACTCAGACAGCCTCACCGAGTAGCTGTGTTGAATGCTTGATCAAGGGACTTAGACCGCTGTTTAGTTAGCGAATAGTACTTATACTTAAGCTATTCTGCTGAGCTTGATATCTGCAGCTGGATAATACTTTTGTATAGACATGCTAACTTGCTAAGTAGAAAATCATTCAAACATAAAATAACACAATTTAAGATGAGTGCTCACGCGTTAGACGAGAAACCTTTAAAAAGAAGAGACGTAGATATTATTGGAAACAGTGCATAGGTCATCTGTATTTTATCTCATTCCCTCGCAGGCTAAATACATACGATTGTCTCTTTTTAGTACCTACCACTTTTCTTTCATCAAGTTTTAAATCAAAACAGTGCTAAAGGAAGTTTCACCTTGATGATAAAAAATATAATCCATTGATATTGTTAACAATTACTGCTGAACGTACCGAATCCGACAATATTCCGCTTAACAATCGTTGATCTTTATACCGTATTTTCTCAGAAAACTATCTCAAAACACTGCAGTACGCGCACATAATGAAAAATCAATACGCCTGTGTCCGTAACTGACCTTCGGCAAGGGTCCAATATATCTAAATTACCACAAATAGGTCGCAATTACTCCCAAACTCATTTCAAATCTCCCCTTCAGATGACTCATTGTTTAACATGAAAGCACGTATTAGGGGTCGCGAGACTAACCAGAAGTTTGTAAAGGCAACAGCGTAAAATCGTGTGCAATCTCGTGGTTCTATCTCGCACATAGTGATATTGTTACACTTTTACTACGTTTACGGATTAGTAACTCATACTAATCCGTTACATAACTAATGGATAGCAGGCTCTTGGCACTCAAAATCTAGCAAGTATCCCAAAACCTTAAATAAGAATGCGATCCTATCCAAGACATTAAAAAAATGGTGGTGTAACTTCCTATTGAACTACATAACAACGACATATCGCAAGAGCTATTTCAAAATTATTCAAAATCTATTGTACGAATATTAACATGCAATAGGCAATCTGTATAGCAATCTATTAATAATTGGTTTTTAATTGAGGTATGAACTTAGTCTCTAACAGAATGGACCCTATAATTTGCCATATTTTTTTTACGACCGACTGTTGTGCACCAGTCTCCTTAGGCTTTTTTTTTTTGTTGTTAAGGTGGGAATAAAAATCTCTTAGGAATGCATTATCTCACCACCGAAGGAATGTAACATAGTTCCAGTGGCCCGCCAATAAAGGCGGAGAGACGGCACACGGCGGGTTTCTTTAGTGGGCGAGGGCCCCACACTACCCTGTTCGTTGGCCCGAACGACGGGGTGTGCGGTTGGGAACATTTTTTCTCGCCATAACAAAAAAAAGACCTGCATTTATCTCACGATATTTTCAGTCACCGCAGCAGCAATAATATGTTAACAAATACACATATAATTTCAAACATTAGAGATGTCTTGCGAGGTCTCATCCTTGACTAGGGATCGAACTAGATGTCACTGTGTTTGCAGTACTTGGTTTTATACACAGTTTGAATACTTATTAGGTTTATTGAATGTAGGTCACTACAAGAGTTTCGGAGCACGATTATCTCGTTAAAATAATTTGGTTAGCACGCAAATGATGTAACTTCATGACTTAGTGCTCCAGAATGGAACTCGTACACGCAAAATTGAGCACGTAACTATGTAGTTCCGTACTTAGTCGAATAGCGATTATAGTATCATATAAAGGAATAGTTACCTAACTTTATTTATTTTTTATTGCACATATAACAGAAGAATTGCTAAACAGCCCTACCGCGTAATAATCTTGATAAAATGTGCTGAAAGAATTAGGTATGTAGCCAGATTATACTCATAGATTTGATCACTCAATGACACATCATCACACCGACCCTTTCATAAACCTAATTTAACCTAACCATTTTATTAAATGGTCTACCACAACGTGAAGTGATCAATTCTAAGGTCTGGCCACGACATGTACACGTTTTAGCGACTGGTAGACTATTGATACTAATGCTGGGGCTACATTAGCGGGCTACGGCGAATATTCGTGTTATAGTGACGAGTGTGAGACGATGTACTATCGGAGCACTGTCGGTAAACTAGCGCGTATCAAAGGGATTTGTTGCGATAATATTCGCTTGGGTGGCTACCTTTTTTTTTACGTCACTTAAGTATCGTCCAGACTTCGATGCGGTACGAAAAAAATTACGTCTCTGCCGCACAGCACAGCACAACACAATCCGACACGATGTATCGCGTCAACGCAACACACAAATCTTATCCCGCCGTAATGTAGACAAGAACATTGCGTATTCCCAGTACCCGATGTTTTAGCGCGCCAACGCGGCCCGAATCTTCGCCCGCTAATGTAGACCCAGCATAAGAATACAAAATGTCACCATCACTACATAACAATATGTGGGTATGTGTACATGTAAATAGATATGTATGTGTACAACCGTATAACATAAATATCTTTTGTATTCCCCTTGTTTTAATTTACTATTCGCACTACAATGGTTCTGCCTGAAAACTAGCGCTGCGGCGTTTTCGCGCAGCAACATAAACTGAGGGAAGACCTTTATTGGCTTCTGCGTCATTACTTATTATTAAGAGCTTAGTTAGTTTCTTTTGTTTAACAATATTGTAGAAACAAAAATCAAAGGATTTCTTACTTTCTTTACATTATCAACTGTGAGAAAATGAAAATTCCAACACACTTACTCGCAAGACGCTCCGTTCCTAGCGGTCGTGGCGTGATGCTAGATAGATTAGCCTTCTTAATCATTTAATAAAAATCAGTTACTGTGCGTTAAATCTCATTTTTTGCCCGAATTTGTTTTTATTTTTCTATGGTTTTTTGAATAACAGAACATATAAGCACACAATTTCACACCACCTCCCGTATAGCAAATTCTAATATCGAAGGTAGCTCTGCGGCCGCTTATAGCGGACAAGCCAATAATCGGCTAGAAAGTGCCGAGTTCAGGTAGCACTATTAAGTAAAACATTTTTTTTTCAAAGATCCAGAGAACAATCTCCAGACATTAGGGACAAGTAGTTAAGCAAATAACAATCTATTTATCTAGTCATAATATAACTAGTGATTAGTAAGACGCAATAAGTTATAATTCTTATCACACGGTGTCACGACACGATTAATTAGTCATGCCTGTCATTATAATTACATTTGTGACAACAGTTATTTAGAAGCTGTTACATTATTTATCACGGATGTAAATAGAATTAGTTTAACGGAAGATTTCTTTTATACTACGTTGGTGACAAACAAGCATTCTGATGTAAGCGGTTACCGTAGACTATAGACGCTAGCAACAGGGCATCACTTGCATGTCGCCTTCTCCAAGGAAAGGAACAGGAGGTGGAGAGGAAGGATAGTAAGGAGAGGATAGATAGGATACTAAGGAGAAAATAGGAAGGATACTAAGGAGAAGATAGGAAGGAAACTAAGAAGAAGATAGGAAGGATACTAAGGAGAAGATATGAAGGACACTAAGGAGAAGATAGGAAGGATTCTAAGGAGAAGATAGGAAGGATACTAAGGAGAAAATAGGAAGGATACTAAGGAGAAGATAGGAAGGATACTAAGGAGAAGATAGAAAGGATACTAAGGAGAAGATAGGAAGGATACTATAGAGAAGATAGGAAGGATGCTAAGGAGAAGATAGGAAGGATACTAAGGAGAAAATAGGGAGGGGTTTTGGGCTTCCAGTTCACTACCATACAATACACAACGGTAGGAGTACCTATCGTTTTATCACGCTGATCTTTTGTGAGAGGGTGGTAGTAATGCCCCTATCGAGACGGCCATTTCATACTAGGATAAGCAAAGCTCTCCCATATATTTAAAAATAAGTTTCATTATAAAATTTTAAATTCGTAGGTTACCATTTATTTTGTTAAACAAAAGCAGTAATAAAGATTACCTTCCCACACCACTCCTACTTATCTTTTACAAATAACATTTGTAATATCTAATTCCTGTAAGTAATCATAATAGATCAAAAATTTTCCTAACACTGTACAGATTTTTGGAAACGTACAATTCAATCAAACCTTAAAGCTGACTAATGTATTCTGATATGTATGCGATTATACATTACATACACATTATTAAATAAATTATTAATTAAATAAAAATATGCAATAAATCGCGTTTACATGATTTTCTATTTATTATACATAATCAAGTAATCGCAATAGACTCCATTAAAGCATTTTTATTATAGAACGTATCTTTTTATTACACGCTTTTTTTAGCTTCACCTGTATGTTTGTTTGTATGTTTGAAACCGACTCCTTTGGGCGCAATTATGACCCACTTTAAACGATCAGATTTCGTTAAAACTTTGTAGACTTATCGAGGGCCGATGGCAAATTAACAATTCGATGAGATTATCTCATTATCCTAATTAGGATTATCCTCAGGATTAATTGTAACGAAATCTTCAAACGTGATTTTCAACCACTTCAAAACGTCGGATTAATTTGAAACTTTGCACACTTATCAAGGACCGATGACACACACATAGCATCACGCCTGTATTCCCCGAAGAGGTAGGCAGAGGTATATTATACACCCTCGACTCGCCAGCTATGTTTAAGTCCCACGTAATAGGGGGCGACCCTATTGACGTCTACCGGGCAAATTTCCAAACTCCGGGCTGCTACTGATAATTTTTCTTTTTAGGGAAAACTCAATAACATTGCCCGACCCGGGGATCGAACCCGAGACCTCATGATTAGCAGTCGCATATACCGCTACACCACCGAGGCAGTTATGACAATGCAATAATTTGAGTTATTGAGTTTATCGGTTTTTAGGGTTCTGTAGCCAATACAGAAAAAAAAAATTTCACTGACAACACAACACTAGAGAGAGAATATCCCCGTGTTGGTTACAATAACACACTGCACGGAAGATCGGTGTCTTTACCAAACCAGCGGTGCAGTCGATAATTTGTGATAAGACATAATGTATGCTATGTATAAATCGCACAAAACCAAAATTACATTTTCACTTACCTGTGAGTTAGTAAATCTCCTGCTGCCGGACCTGCTAAGGGTACCCCCTCGTACGTTGCTATCAGATAAGTCTACATCTCCTCCGCCATCTGCCGCTCGCCTCCTGGATAACTCGCACAGTTCCGCTATCGGTTGCACCTGCCACAAACGTGTATTTTAGAGTACTGTTTTGTGCCCGTAAGACAATATTGTATTGGGGAAAGGAAAATACAATATTGCTTTAATTAGTTACATACATAAAGTACAAATTTTATTTGTGAATGTGGAAAAAGAGAACTTTAGTGCGAGCGGGATTCCAACATGCGTCCCTTCCAATCCGGGGAAGTGATTTAAGCCGCTAAGCTATCGCACTGACCAACGGCCATACACAATCTCCACATCACATTTATTTTGTCTTTACGACCCACGCCGCCTATGCACACATTCATAAATAATTTGTAAAATACAGATCAAAATAGTTACAACGTCTTTTCCATTATCATTTTTGAAACGAGTATTAGATACTTATATCCAAAATATAGTTACTGCTTCCTATAGTTATTTTCTCTTTTGTTGTATTAGATTAGGTCTTTGCTATCGCGACCTTTCGCGAGTGTTCCGTACTTACATGAATTTTACGTAATTATCGCTAAAAACAATTTTATTTGGCATTTTAATGTTGTTACATTTGTATTGTTGACTTTGAAATTGCAATAACACTTTTTGAAAGTGCCGTTCACGAAATAATAAAGATATGTATGCAAAAAATTCTTATAATAAAAATAAATATATATTATACAATTAGTATTGTCAATCCATTAACATTTTTAGAATAAAATTCGTAATAGTTGGGGCAACTCTCCAAGTCACGATCTTTTTTATCAAATTAGTTTTCTGTTCATAATGATTGGAGAATTTTTGGAGTGCTTTAGTTCTTAGCATTGAATTTTTATATAAAACTAGCTGCACCCGGCAGGCGTTGTCTCGTGGACAAGCTGCTAATAGCGAGCTCCAGTTTTTTATATATCAATTTTTTAATATGGCTAGGTGGGGTTTGAGGTGAAATTTTGTTGTTATATGTTTTAATAGGCGACCAATCATAAAAGCAAATTTTCAGCAATAATTGATAAAAAAGTATCAGTAATAGCAATAATTGATAAATAAGTACACGATCGCAGCACCATCTCCCGAGTCCAATTGTGAATCCAAACCATCCTCACTCAAACATGCACGATTTTTTTTATGAAATTATACCTTTTTTTTTTGTTTAGGCGGGTAAAAATGTACCTAACCGCACACCCCGTCGTTCGGGGGCAACGAACAGGGTAGTGTGGGGCCCTCACCCACTAAAGAAACCCGCCGTGTGGCGTGTCTCCGCCTTTATTGGCAGGCCACTGGAAGTATGTTACATTCCTTCGGTGGTTTATGAAATTATACCTACACGATTTTTATAATCACATAATAAGCAACGCAAACGAAGTCGCGCGTATCTGCGAGCCATCGCTTGCCAACTTTATTATTGACACATAGTATCACGCCTGTATTCCCCTAAGGGGTAGGCAGAGGTGACACATCCACAATTCGCCAGCTATGTTTGAATCCCACGTAATAGGGAGCGAGCCTATTGCCGTCTACCGGGCATAATTCCAAACTCCGGGACTGTTACTGAGATTTTTTCTTTGACGAAAAAGCTCAATAGCAATGCCTGACCTGGGGATCGAACCCGAGACCTCATTATCAGCAGTCGTCCACACCACCACCGCTGCACCACAGAAGCAGTTACTGACAGTATATGATAAAGTACAACAGCTTCGTGCTTAATTAATAACTATTGAGTAAGCCTCACCTTTATAGTAACCGAGTCCTGGCTCCCTTTAATGAGGTCAATCACCTCTTCCCTACTCTTCTCTTCCACATTCACACCGTTCACTTCCAAAAGTCTATCCCCTGGTAATAATCCCGTTTCACTAGCTCCCGGATAAGAACCAGGTTCAGCGAGTATCACTGCTTTTAAGGTCAATTTTGTCACCATCCCTAGATTATTGCACTTATTATCACCATTCACTAATGCACCGTCGTGGCCATTCACGTCTCCAATGAATATTCTCTCTTGCACCATCGCTCTGCGAAGACTGAATCCAAAATCGTTTCTTGGCGCTTTCTGCCTTGGGATTGTTAGCACTCTTGGTTTGGGTAATTGCAATGGAGTCAACGCTGGCAGTGGTAAGTAAACATCATCAAAATTGCTAGTTCTAGACCATCTATGGAAGCCCTGAGACTCACCAACTGGAGATGTAGAAAATGGGGGAGTAGCAAAAGAAGAATTCGTAGTTGTATCCGTCAAGGAATCGGCACTTGGGGACGTGGAGGTCACGCCAAGGTAACTATTTCCATTTGTCTTTGGTGCTTCATCAACGTCTTGAGTAGTTATCGATGGGTTATTAGATCCATTTTTATAATTTTTAAACTGAGTGTCCACAGGGCTATGGATCACTTTTTTGGTAAAATTCTGCACGTGATGCATATCGTCACTGGATGAGGTGCTCTTAGAAGCAGGAATTCCATAAGAAATCATCTCGTTCTGTTGAGTATTCCTTGCCAGCAAATTAGGATCCTGACCATTTATGTTATCAACGGCATCAACACTTTGAACATTATTCTCTAAAGAATTAGAACTAGTATTGCTTAAACGTGGACCTTTAAGGATACCACGTTTTGGAGGACGAGGTGGTATAGGAGGTAGATTTGGCGGTTGTTTAGGACTGCTATTAGTATTGTTTGGATTGTTCAAAGAATTCAATGAGGTTTCCGAGCTATCGGATTGCAAAACTCCTTCTCTTTTGCCCCAAGTATGGGTAGCAGGGTATCCAGGAGAGAGGTGGTTGTTCTCGTCACTGAGATTTGAATTAGACCCTGAAGTTGTTATAAGCGGATAGTTGGAATAATTCGAATCGTGCTCGAGATGGGCGAACAATGATGCTGTGTAGTCTGCTGTAATGCCGGAGGGCAGTTTCTCCTTTTCTTTACGCCTGCCACGTAATTTCAGAGACCGTCGCACCTGTAAACAAAAAAAAAACAAATTTAGTAAATCGAGGTTGTGTTTAAAGTTACAATTGACTGAGCATGAAGGTCAATAACAGAACAGACTGTCGTAATCGAACTGACGTGAATTTTATTTGAATATAGTTAACACAATGCGATTGTTTATTTTCTAGATGATAATAATAATAATTTTATTTGAATATATTACGTATGTACATACAAACTACAAAGTCCAAGACTTGGTTACCCGCAATGACCTGTAGGATGCTATTAGAGCTGTAGCTTAATAATGAAAGAGGTACGCAAGCAAGATGGCGTGGAAGCCATCGACCCTCGCCTCAGTAAACATGCCTGAGGCACTACAAAAACAGGCAGACCTAACAACATCCTAAAACTATTATTACATTGGACGCGAAGGGTAGTGATCGATCTCTTCGTATATCTGAACCACAGGTTTAGAAACTGACGGTAAGATCTGAATAATGTGACTATAATTTGATCACTACAACGTGCAAACCTTTTTTTTTATGGCGGGAAAAAATGTTCCTAACCGCACACCCTATCGTTCGGGGCAACGACCAGGTTAGTGTGGGGCCTGCACCCACTAAAGAAACCCGCCGTGTGCCGTCTCTTCGCCTTTATTGGCGGGCCACTGGAACCATGTTACATTCCTTCGGTGGTACAACGTGCAAATCTGCGAGCAGCAAACTTGCGATTCGATTTGATTAAAAAAAGCAAATTATGTAGAATTTTGATGACCAAAACTCGATTTCACATTAAATAATACGAGGCTAATGAATTTCGTCTATCGGCAACACACATTAACGCGATATTTGACATCAAAAACTACAACAAAGCATTAAGTGCTCATCATGCTTGGCTATCTCTTAATTTTCACATTTTAATAAACGGTCGAAAGAACCGAAACTTTATAAGCATTAGCCATATGAACTTCAAAACCACCAAACAGATTTCATGCGATTTTCACCAACGGATGCGGTGATTCGTGAGAAAGGTAAATCCATTAAGCACAAAGTGAAAAATGTGAAACCGAAAATAACAGTCACGAGCAGGATTTAATGTATAGTGCAGCATGAAAAATATATATAAAAAAATATCTAAAGGTATATATATCATTCTATAATCACACTAGATGTCAGAAGCAACAAGAAGTGAGCCGATATCCGCAAATATTTATGTTTATAATAATAATATATACTTAAATAAAATCGATTATTTTTTAGAAAGGTACACAATATGGGTTATTGCAATTAACATAGCGATGTAAAGGGCCTACGTGTGAACGAGAGCAATACCAGTCTTTGAAAGAGGAGAAGCCTCTACCTCAGCCAGAAGGCACGTGCTTGTCCCAACCTTATTAAATGGAAGCAAGAGTTGGGTATGCAAAAGGAGCATGAGAGTAAAATCAATGCGGTCGAAATGCAATCTCCGCGGAAAATCAGTGGAGTTAGGCTGACTGACCGCATTCGTAACGTCGACGTAAGAGAGCGATTAGATATGAAAGAGAGTATTTGTGTAAAGATACGAAATGATGCTCCGATGGTTCGGACATGTGGAAAGAATGCCGGACGAGCGATTGGTTAAGAAAATATACAATTCGAAAGTGGAAGGATGTAGGTATAGGGGGAGACCGAGACTGACCTACCTAGACCAAATCGGTCATGTTTTGAAGGAAGCTCGAGTCAGGAGTCTCCGAAACCGGCGAGCCTGTATGAAGATACCTAATTATGAATGTTGAGAAAGAGAGAGATGTACCTACCCAAGAATATATCATTTTGGCCTGTTCTCTCTGCCTACCCCGCAAGGGAGATGGCGTATGATAAGTAAGTATGTAAACACAAAGAGAAATTATACTCTGGTATCCATGATAAGACTAAACTTGTGTTATGGGCACCAAGAAATTACTATTTAATATACTTTTCGGAGCTCAGCTTTCGCACATTGTAAATAACAAATATGGACATGATTTCTTTGATAAAAGATTTTATTCGCATTTAATTTTTTTTTTATTGCATGTATTGGCAGACGAGCCACGAAGCCACGGTCCATCTGATGGTAAATGGTAACCGTCGTCCATGGACTCGACTATACCAAGAGTATTGTCAAGCCGCTGCTCACCAATTCATTTCACAGATATGAAATGAAATATAAACGGCTATCTCCTGCTGCAACCAAAACGCAACGATGTGCTTCATGGCCGGTCACACGGGAAATGGTGGTACCAACCCGCTCGGGCCCGATACCAAGTGAGTACTCCCACTTGGTACCCAGCCCTACCACCAGTCATGCAATGGATGATAATTGCTTACTTCCCTTAGTCGCCTCATACGACACCCGTAGGAAAGAATGGGGTGGTGACACCTGTTTTCTTAGTCCGTCACCACACGGATAAAAATATTTGGCAATTAGCCACTATTTACTATTGGTATATACCTACCAACCAATACATTACTGTCGATCTCATGTACCGTAAGATGAGGCGGGTAATTAGAATCGATGAAAGTGTATTCACAGAACTGGTTTTAAAAATTGATTAATAACTTTTTAATAGTCAGTTTGAGAGTCCAATCTTGTTTAAAACCATGATTCAAGAGAAATTTTTGCTTACATTTTATGAAAGTACAATAACTTATTATCGTTAAATTTCCAATACGCGCAGATAATTTTAAGGACATGTGGACTAAGGGAGTAGGCCCTTGATCTCATACACAGCCATAATGTCTACGTATCATAACTTTATTCCGGCATAGTTCTAGAAGTTTTTTTTGGGCGGGAACTGTTTTGCGGTAAGCTCACCCACTAAATAACCCGCCGATATTCTCTAGGTGAGACCCTAACATACGGTACAGGGCGGGTTTAATTAGTGGGTGAGGGCCACACGCTACCTTTTTTTTTAATTTTTTTGAAGTTATACTTCTTTAGGCGCGTTATGAAAAAATGATGAAAGTGAAATTTTAAAATGCGCGCGCATCACTGTAACACAAAAGTAACAGGTAGATGCGCGCGCATCACTGTAACACAAAAGTAACAGGTAGATGCGCCCGCATCACTGTAACACAAAAGTAACAGGTAGATGCGCCCGCATCACTGTAACACAAAAGTAACAGGTAGATGCGCCCGCATCACTGTAACACAAAAGTAACAGGTAGATGCGCCCGCATCACTGTAACACAAAAGTAACAGGTAGATGCGCCCGCATCACTGTAACACAAAAGTAACAGGTAGATGCGCGCGCGTCACTGTAATTTTTTTTAGAAAAATGCAAAATGCCCGCCGCTTACCTTATGTTTTTTTTTAAAGACAAAATTCTCGAATTATGTTATTTAGGTCTTTAAGGATAATTTTCAAGCTTTTATTTAACTTATCCCAGTCAAATATTGCAAGTTAAATTTGACACACTTTCCAGTTTCTGATTGAGCTGAAATTTTACACGCATATGTATATTGCGTGACAATTTAATATTATGATGACATAGAGCTGATCTGATGATGGAGCTAGAAGGTGGCCATAGGAACTCTATAATGAAACGCCGCAACCTTATCAGGTTTGGACTCGTTTGATTCGTTTTGAGAAGTACCCCGGTCCTAGGTGATAACCAGGGCCTGATGATGATCAGTCCGCCACCCTAGCAGAAGCGGGCCCGAGATGGTGGCGATGGCGGTGTTCCGCGAGTGCTTCTCGAAGAGGGACCGCTAGGCCCTCCAAACCAGACGGGGCTACTAGCACTGAAGGCCCAGACCTGTCTGAGGTGGAGGAAGATGAAGAGGAGTTACGAATTTAATAATTACTTTATTTATTAATGATGCCAAAGAAGTATAACTTCTCACGCACGTACATAAGTACACGCATTTTTTTTTTATTAAGGCGGGAAAAAATGTGCCTAGCCGCACACCGCGTCGTTCGGGGCAACGAACAGGGTAGTGTGGGGCCCTCAGCCACTAAATAAACCCGCCGTGTGCCGTCTTTCCGCCTTTATTGGCAGGCCACCGGCACCACATTAGAGGGCCACAACCTACTCTGTTCGTTGCCCCGAACCGTCAGTCGGGTGAGCGGCTAGGCACATTTTTTCCCGCCTTAACAAAAAAGAAAAGAGGGCCCTAACATGGAGCAAACCTTTATCACCTAAGACCCTGTGGCCACGTCTAAACAGGTACAATATTGAAAAATATACTATTGCTAAAAATCTTTCAAAATAACTACCACCCGTGATTTATAACAGAAGACCTATCTAATATGACAATTAAAAAGCATAAGCCGCGTACATGTTCTATAATTGGATGAAAACCTACAAACTATCAACTAGACTAGTCTGCCATTGCTATAATTGTGCCATAAAAAGCAACCTCGCTCTGATAGACTCGGGCAAAACTTTAAACTGCTACAGTGAAAAGTACTGTTAGCTTTCAAATTAAAAAACAATTACTTCTTTAAATAACGTTATTTTCGTTTTTAGCCGCATACTTTTTGTAAAGATCGTCTGGAGACCGGTGTGTTGTCCAATGACTATCGCCCACAGAAATCTGAATAATAAAAGTTATTTTTCGTCTATTTAAGAGTTTATTCTTTAATGTCATAGCTGTGCAATGAAATGGTGAGCAGCGGCTTGACAAAACTCTCGATATAGTTGAGTCCATAAGGCGACGGTTACCATTTACCATAAAGTGGGCTCGTCACCAGACGCTATAAAAAAATCCATCTTGGATAGGATTTGCGTAAAATCCTTTAGTTCTCAACTCAAAGATGTAAATTGTCACGGCACACTTCAGTCGTGCGTTGATGTCAGTCAGTCAGTTAGTTATTCCTATATATATTTTTACATATTATATAGGGGAAATGGGGGTTAAATATTGTATGGGAGTATCAGTTCTATTATAGATAGGGACTTCAAATAGCAATTCTATTCAGGGTTTTTGGATTTTCCTATTTTAAGTGGGCAAAATGAATGTTGAACGCTTCGATCAATAATGCAATAGATATCGCGTCGGCCCACAAAATCCGTCTCGGCAAATAAGAGCTAACTTGAGAAATGAGCTCTTATTTTGTTTAGTTCAAAAAATACTTTATTTGTTGCTATTTAATGGCCTGCTACAAGGTTGTAAACTAACGCCCTAACAGAGATGACCTTGGTTAGCGGCCGATTCTCTGTTTTCAAATTTGGTTACAAACCGTTATCTACACGGACGTAATTACAACCGTGCGGCAGGCACTTTAAGCATGATTTCACAGTAAATGTTATTTGTCTTTTCACTTTTAAGTAGCAGTAGTAAATTATTGCTTTGCTCATTTTTTGTGACCAATGATCGTAAATGTAAGATAACATTTGAAAGATTTGTGACTTTATTACTAAGTGTCATGACATGATTATAATTAGGTTGAACTTAAAACTGTTTCAAAACCTTTGTCTCAATTCGTTAGTAAACAGATAGTAGCCGTATAAGTATATATTCACACGGACAATTTTTAGCTTGATTTTGTTCGTGACACTGTATCTTGTCAGTATTGATGATCGAAGCTATTTATTGTATAAATCTATGTTTGTCTAGTGCACGCGCTGCGAAGCTGCTTGTACCAGTTAGTATAACATATATTGCAAAAGCCATAAGTCTTACATACCCAAGCATTAAAAGTAAATCCAAATAATTTCCAAGCAGTCACGTCAATGTTGAAAGGGTTACTCATCTCACTCACTGCTCACTAGTCACTGACTTATCTACTAATATATGAAGGCGGTGAGATAGTGCAAACAATTATTTTTTTATTGACAATACAATTATAATATTGACAAACATAAACATATTGTTTGTTATTAAAGAGGTCAATATGTATCAGCATTGATTTGAACAGATAAATATTGACATACCTAAATATTGGAACAGGGTTGGCACACGGCACTCCATGATCTTGGAGCCGATAATCAACTACTACTACCAAATCTATCGTTATATTTAATTGATGTCTTGTTAGTTAGGTACTTATATGTTTTGAATACTTTACAGTATCAATGGTCACGGGATAACGCGAAGTTGTTTTAATTAAATATTAGTATCAATCTTTATAGTAAAACGCACTGAGTTGCGATATTGGGCTCAAAACTGAGAACGGAACTTTCAGAACTTTACACATGGGTATTGTATATGTTGAATAAGCCTTTTAGTTCTACCAAATTAGCTTAGATAATACGAGAAACGTATGGAACACTTGATTTTAAATGATAAGCCGGGGTTCAGCCTATGGCATGCCATGACACCCCACGACTATCGCTCGGACTCCGCACTTGTGTAATACTAGGATCTTACATGGTTTCCTCCAACTCCTAACGGAACAAACGAAGAAAATTACTCACACGATATGATTATCCACGATTGCAACACCACTATTACTTTAATTGAATGGTAAAATGCGCCGTAGAGGCCGTTCTGTACTCTTTCATGCCAAGGCTTTGATTAAATAAGATACGAGAGCCACACTGAACATTTGGCAGTTTAATAATTCTCGTCCCGTTCCGCAGGTGATCTCTCATCTACATCTGCGCGACAAGCGTAACGCGAGTACTGACCGATCCGTCTTTGTACCGTTATTGTTACATTAAGGCAGTTTTACTCACTAATTACTAGCTGACCTCTTACGTTCATAAACACTACTACTCATATTATTTACAATATAGTAATGGTGGTACAGCCTTGCCTATCGCAGCATGAATGGGATTGCTCGACCAGGGAAGTATTACCTTCCCATGGAATATGGTGTGGGGCCTTCACCCACTAAAGAAACCTGCCGTGTGCCGTCTCTCCGCCTTTATTGGCGGGCCACTGGAACTATGTTACATTCCTCCGGTGGTAGGCTATAACCCCCTGCTATTCTCCACCTCCTATCCCTGGGTTGGCCACGCTTTAGTAGTAGTTATTCTGTTGGTGTTGCAAACGTCAATAGGTTACAATAATTACAGGCCTAACTAATTAACGCTTACGAACAGCCCTTGCAGCATAAAATACCTAAAGAATGAAATGAAATACTCTCGAAAGCAAACAAAATAACCTTGGATTGAGTTTGGTACTGAATAAACGGTCTTTTTCTTGCCTTGTCCATTTCAAAGAGCCGAGAGAGATTTCTTTGTGTTTCGGTCTCGATGTTGACAGATTCTACTACTTGTCTGAGCGTGGTAGTCACAGATAGTGGTTTCATTCTACATGAACCCTAGCCTAAAATAAAAGTATGTAAATTAGAAAAGTAACCTATCCATCCATCCATCAGCCTTTTAAAGTCCACTGATGGACATAGGCCTCCCCAAGAATGGGGGATAGTGCCTTAATCGCCACGCTTGGCAGGCGGGTTGGCGATCGTAGTGGATGTTGTTAATACTCGAAGGAGTGCTGCTGCCCACTCCCCCGGTATTCCGTCAGTCAGCTGTTACGACTCCAATAGGTGGACGGGGGTGGGACAATTCTAAAGCCAGCCCCACACGGCTATACCCTCTACCCTAACCTATTATATAAGTATAAGTATATAAAATAGAAAAATATTTGAAAAATACTATTTTGACCTCTATTGGCTATAACGTATTCGTTTGAAATATTAACCCGCGGGTAGTCGCGCCTGGGTCGAAAAGACCCAGTACTCTAGTTTTCGCACCATAAGTGTTTTTGTATTAGTTAATTCGTGCCCTCGCGCTAAGTACCTTCAAGTTGCGTTATAGACTATCCACCAGTTTGCTGTAAAGAAGACCCGATTTGAATGATGTGCCTTTGAGTTACATCCGTCAAGGTTACTACGTGGATAGGAATGGTGCCCATTGGAGTATTGAAGAGCCTCCAAGAAATGTTCGCACCCGTAGTCACAATATCGTAAGCCAAGCACCAGGGCCAATCAATGAAGCAAAAGATGCAGTGACGCCTTTTGACTGTTGCTGTCTTATGTTTCCTGACAGTTTATTATGTTTCTAGATTATATAAAAAAGTTAAAGTGATTTTTTACTTCCTATAATTATGGTAAAAAGTAAGATTTAGCAGTGATCTCTTGAATTTTGTGATTTATGTTACTTTTTTTTCCTCGATATTATAAACATAGCATCACGCCTGTATTCCCCGTTATTTTAGGTGTATTACACACCCACGACTAATGTTGTAAACATTTGTTATTTTTAAGTTTATTTTACTATCATCTTTCTATTTAACTTACAAATACTCCCGAAATTTCATTAAATTATTCATAACAATACATTCAAAATTTGGGTCTTTTCGACCCGTACTCGACTGTTCATCACCTAAAAGGAGACGCGAGTACCGGCGCGGGTTAGTAATCATCCAAATGGCAGTGACGTGGTTACGCCACCTTTTTTGACAAAGAGCTGTTCGTTTACGTGATATGATAGATAGATAGATTTAAATCAAGTGTTTGGAATGTTCTTTTAATCATTGACTGGAACTTTCACAAAGAGACACGCTTTATTGTACTCTCTCCAATTTCCCCAACTTTCCTCTTTGTAACACATGCAGGAAGGCTACGACTAGCCCGAGACATGAAAACTTATCACATGCAAGTTGATTAAAAATCCGCTTGCCTTTTAGTAAGCCACGTACTCATTACTATGGGATGGGTGAAGCCTAACTTACGACTTTTAATGTCTTTAAAATTTAAACCAGTTCGCTGTAACTATTTTATATATTTTTTTATATGTTTTTTTTGTTTGTCGGACTAGGAATCCAATAATGTTACGAAGTCAACCAATTCTAGATATATCGAGAGTCAACTAAAGAAATAAATAAAGCAGACATTACACTGACTACAAGATTAAAGAAAAACTTGTAAAAACCAACTAACTTTGTGTTGTTAAGATGCCTTCTGACTGCTTTATTACAGTGGACGAAATATCCCTCTGATCCAAAACATTATATAGATTAGCGTCTGTTTTCCAGAAGGGCAAACAGAGACAACGGATTTTCACTTGCTACGATACTTGTTTACCTCTTTTGCCACATTTACTCTTCTTATATTCCTCATAGATCTCCCTACTCCAATTTAGGGAACTCCATCGAAAACCTCTCCGATTTTGTGAGTATGCGTTCGTCGAAGTTGTTCCCTTTCCAGCTGTAACATTCACACTCACCATATATATATTTTATCAGATTTGATGTCAAATAAAACCACCTATTATATTAACACAAAGTGTGAATTCGGAAATAACTATCACTAACAGGATTTGAACCTACATCTCCTGGAATACCATCCCAAGCATCTAGGACTGCAAAGTAAATACACAAAATCATAAGATTTTATTCTTCTAAAATTCGCCAAATGCTTGTTGAGGAGGGAATAAGTGTACCTAATCGCACACCCCGTCGTTCGGGGTAATGAACAGGGTAGTGTGGGGCCC
Source organism: Leucoma salicis (assembly GCA_948253155.1). Classification (NCBI taxonomy): domain Eukaryota; kingdom Metazoa; phylum Arthropoda; class Insecta; order Lepidoptera; family Erebidae; genus Leucoma; species Leucoma salicis. The sequence goes on along the minus strand of OX411822.1, from coordinate 6,744,113 downwards.
TCACCCACTAAAGAAACCCACCGTGTGCCGTCTCTCCGTCTTTCTTGGGGGGCCACTGGAACTACGTTACATTCCTTCGGTGGTAACATTCCCCAAATCCTAGCCTATAGAAGTTTTTACTTCAATAATAAATAGGAGCCATTCGTGTGCATATCCCTATTTCTGAATGCTCGTATCCGGTATGGAACGAAAGCACATGTTTGTTAACATAACGCTTTAAATGGTTCCAAAGACTTTGTATAAGTCGGAGCTCGAAGCTCGGAGAAAGTAATACGTAAAACGAGCAATGAAAGAAATTGGACAGAGTTGAAATAAAACTGTTTATATCTTTCAAGTTAACATCTATTTTTAAGCGCTTGACAGACTGGATAAGTGAAAAAGAACAGCACCGGTGAGATTCAAACACACGACCTTTTTGGAAAATCTTTTCTAACTCTTTCGTTTGTAACATTTATATAACAGAATTATTGGCCAGATGAAGACAAGAAAACAGGGAAGTAGAAATTGCAGAATCTCAAATGCAAGAGCAGTTTCAAGGGTTTTCCAAATATGTTTAGGGTATTGGGTACTTTGTGTATTTTCTAAATAGTATTTTAAAGCAACGAACAATTCACATGTGTTTTAGTGGTCTAAATATAAAAGCAAGTACTTTAAAAATACAACAACTTTAATCACAAAGTGAAAAATTATTGTTATTTAAAAAATTGTTGTTATTTTCGATTTCACATTTTTCACTTTGTGATTAATGTATAGTGCTAAGCATGGCAAATGCTAAAAATATATATAAATATAATACAACAACTATCAAATATCTTCCCATGGCTGCAGCCAAAATCACGCGGTTTTTGAAAATACCTCTAGAGCCAGCGTAAACCAATAAAAAGTACCGGCCAAGTGCAACTCCGACTATCGCACTGCGGCTTCCGTGGAAAACTTTAGGTATATAAAAGTTCATAAACATTATTGCTCTTTCTTAAAATGAACTGTATAAAAAGACCAACTTGACTTTGTCGTTCAAAACTGTGGTCCTTACACATCGACATACTTAGGTCGCGGTCATTTCAACAATTGCAAATAAGTTTATAACCTCGGAGCGGGCTATGCTTGGTATTTCCCTACGTGATCGAATCCGTAATACGGAGATCCGTAGGAGAACGGGAGTGATCGACATAGCCCGCTGATCGATCGATTGGCATGCTGAAGTGGCAATGGGCAGGCCACATCGCTCGACGAACCAAAAGCCGTTGGGGAAAAAAGGTTCTCGAGTGGCGACCACGTATCCGACGGCGCAGCGTAGGTAGGACGGCCCCCCACCAGATGGACCGATGATCTGGTCAAAGCCTGGCTTTTGGATGCGGTCGACTCAGTACCGCTCGTTGTGGCGTTCTCTTGGGGAGGCCTATGCCCAGCAGTGGACGTTGAAAGGCTGATGGATGGATTATAATCTCAGAGTATTTTTTTTATGTATGCGAAAACAGTATTGTGTAACTACAAAACTGTTTTCGCATTTTCCCCGTTACTTATGTTATGAAACATTGCTTCTGTCCAAATTTCATGATTCTAGATCAAAGGGAAGTAGCCTATGATATGTTTTGAATCTCTTGCGAGTGTCAAAGTATGTATATTGCATTTTATATTTTGATTGCGTTGATTTAATCATTTGATTTTCTTCCAAATCCAAGGGGATACAGGCCCATTTTCTGTTAAGGTGGAAAATAAATGTACCTAACCGCACACCAAGTCGTTCGGAACTATGAACAACAGTGTAAGATCCTCCCCCACTAAATAAATCCGCCGTGTACCGTCTCTCTCCATTAACTGTATTTAGGCACTTCAGTGGTGTGAGCCTTTTTTTGTTAAGGCGAAAAAAATGTACTTAACCGCACACCCCGTCATTCGGGGCAACGAACAGAGTAATGTGGGGCGGTCACCCAGGAAATAAACGCACCGTGTGCCGTCTCACTGCCTGTATTAGCAGATACCTGGAACTGTGTGACATTATTAAACACAAAGTGGAAGTGTTTAATGTATAGTTCTAAGCATGTCAAATGCTAAAAATATATATAAAAATACCTAAATATGTGTGACATTACTTAAGTGTTGGTATTGCGAGCCTGAGAATTTGAAAATTAATTTAAACTTGGTACTTAGCCGCGTTCCTGAGAAAAATGGTCTTGAGAGAGATAGACAGACGAACAACAAAGTGATCCTATAAGGGTTCCTTGGAGGTACGGAACACTACAAATATTTTGAAATTTTTACTAAATAAGGTAGATAGCGCTGGTTTTAGTGTATGATCGAATCGACCATACATATTCAAACTATTTTTGTATATTTAATAACAATTAAACCACATCGAATCAGACCGTGAAAAATGATAGGGCTCTATTCCTAATTATACTGAAGCGTAAGAGAAAAAAAAAAGAATCTATTAGTAAAGTATTTCGGTCGTTATCGTGTTAACAAACATACAGGAGCCGCACATACAGAGTTAGACACACGGACGTCCAAGACAGAACTTTTTTAAACAGTTTTTTAACTATTTTGAAATAAAACTACGTTTACGGAATCTATCGCGTTTACTTGATTTTACTACTATCCCGACGTTTCGAATACTTTACAGCATTCATGATCACGGGTGGACTTAGATGACAAACGTCCAAGGTTGATATGTTATTTCAACGGTTTCATCTAACCACAGTATATGATTTTACAAAATTTTTTTGGTTTATTTATTTTAACCCACCTAATATTCGTTTAGAAACACAGTGAAAATATCTACTTCAAATATTTATGCTTACAATGTATGAGACTTTAAATTAGTATATTAAAATGAGTATAATACTCCTCTTTAAATTGTAAAATTTTTGTTTTTATTTAGTGCTCAAAAATTCTACCATAAACTACCAATTACTACCAGTAAGAACACAATCTTGGTTATTAGTTTATATTATTAAATATATTGATTTTGCCAAAAGCTAAGACTAAGAAGCTACCACCGGATCGGAACGCGGCCTGACTGAGAAAGATCCGGCCAGAAAACTCAGTAGGCAACAACTGTTATGGATTATTAAATTTTGTACGGAATTACAGAGATCTAATAAGGTTTAAATTTTAATTTTTTTTACAAAAGGCAAAGACTAATCACTACTGTGGGTAGTTTATGGTAGAATTTTTGAGCACTAAATAAAAACAAAAATTTTACAATTTAAAGAGGAGTATTATACTCATTTTAATATACTAATTTAAAGTCTCATACATTGTAAGCATAAATATTTGAAGTAGATATTTTCACTGTGTTTCTAAACGACTATTAGGTGGGTTAAAATAAATAAACCAAAAAAATTTTGTAAAATCATATACTGTGGGTAGATGAAACCGTTGAAAGAACATATCAACCTTGGACGTTTATCATCCAAGTCCACCCGTGATCATGAATGCTGTAAAGTATCCGAAACGTCGGGATAGTAGTAAAATCAAGTAAACGCGATAGATTCCGTAAACGTAGTTTTATTTCAAAATGTGTAACATTCGCGTAAATATCAGAAAGTTTTTTAACTAGTTTAAATGGCATCAAAAATATCATGAGTGTCAAAAATAGTGTTTTTTCTTCATATGTGTGTGTATATATTACTTTACATATATGATAAATAGAGATATTTTAACTTAGAAAAATCAGTTTTTTGTGTGAAATGACAGTAGTACCCACCTCAACGCTTCGCTTATGAGGCGTGCAATATAAAGTCGATGGGAATAAAATCATTTGAAAATATCACCTACAACTAGGTACGATATAATATATTGTGAAAATGTAGACAGAAACTGAGTACCGTGTGTCCTCTAAGACAACAACTAACCACAAGACACCACGATACATTGGCTTCGACCCCATAATTTATCAAACTCAACTTGTTATTGTAGCAACCTCATTATTCTGACTTCTGTGGTAGCAACACTGTATTGCGTGATTATTTCTAAATAATTATTAAGACCAATAAATGCACAATGGACAAGTTTATTTAACAACTTGACATACGAGTATTTTCATCAATCCAATCGATGATTGAACGCACCAATTAATATGTTCACAATCTTTGTGGATCTATTTTGACATACGGGTTGAAAGTTTTATAGCCTACTAGTACATTCCCCGCGGCTTCGCTCGCGTCATAGTATTGTCGATGAAAAATCAATTTCGGATAGGATTCCTATTATTATTAGGAATAAGCGTCGCCACGCTAACAGCAGGTTTTCCTTCCCCCCGCATTAGAAGTTTCACATCAAAAATATAGGTTCCGGATAAGTAATCACCAACACATGATATACTAAAACCTTCTCCGAAACACGCTGCATCTTATAGTATTAGTATTAATCCGATCGGTTCAGTAGTTTTTGCAGTATAACCGAACAAAAAAACCGGCTCTCCGTTTATTAGTATAGATTATAGATGGCTATACTGATTTATTTATAATTTTAGCTAAACGGCGGAATTATCCTCTAAATACCTACTGACCTTATGCAAGACCCCACTGATTACGGGATAACTACGTATTCCCTTCATATTTGATGTTGCTACGCTGATAGGAAATGTTTTTTATTCACTTGAAGAAACCAGTGCTTGACAATTTGACCTTTTAAGAGAAGGTTTATGGTTAAAGATGGTAAAAAATACTTTATATATTTTTATATCTTAGTTATCCAGGAAGACTTATTTACGATATTATTTAACATCACGCTATGACCCTTCGGAGCAGAGCAATTAGCGATTAAGCTGGCGGGCAGATAAGGTCTGAATTATGAAAGTTAACTGTCGACGATTGAACACTTTAAAATTACATTTAGTAGAATCCGCATGATACAGATAGTATTAATATAAGACAATAAAAAGGTTTGTACATTAAACGAGTTTAATATCTTACTGTACTTGTTTACTTTCTCTTAAACTTGCATAATTCTTTACCCTTGAGAAAAGGCTTGTAATATTTTGGTGAGTTATTGAAAGAAATCAAAGAAATCTTGCATAATTAAATGTTCAATAATATAACACATTTATCATTCAATGAAATATATTATGGTTAATACTTTTAAGTATTGACATATATTATTCTTAATATTTCTTATTGTTAAAGAGATTTTAGATCTATTTCTTTTAGCAATTGACATGCTCCGCTACTTTTTAAAGTACAAATTATTTGTGAATAAAGAAAGAGATTTTTAGTAGGGGCGGGAATCGAACCACGCATCTTTTTCAATCCGGGGAAGTGCTCTAAGCCACTGAGCTACCCTACTGACCTTTCGATCATCCCAAATTCTTAATCACATTTGCCTTACGACTAACGCCATTTACCGGCAAGCATTACATACATCCAATATAGTAAGTTTAATTTTGCAATTAAATTCATACTATTTGATGACGCGATTTCTTTCAAACATTTTAGATCTATTTCTTTTAGCAATTGTCATGCTCCGCTACTTTTTAAAGTACAAATTATTTGTGAATAAAGAAAAAGAGATTGTTAGTAGGGGCGGGAATCGAACCACGCATCTTTTCCAATCCGGGGAAGTGCTCTTAGCCACTGAGCTACCCTACTGACCTTTCGATCATCCCAAATTCTTAATCACATTTGTCTTACGACTAACGCCATCTACCGGTAAGCATTACATGCATCCAATATAGTAAGTTTAATTTTGCAATTAAAATTAATACTATTTGATGGCGCGATTTTTTCAAACATTTTAGATTTATTTCTTGTCTGGCAGACAAGGCACGGCCCACCTGATGGTAAATGGTTACCATCGCTCATGGACTCATCTATACCGGGAGTATTTTCAAGCCGCTGCTCACCATTTTATTTCACAGATATGAAATAAACGACTATCTCCAGTTACAACCAAAACACACTAATGTGGTTCATGGACGGTCATTCGGGAGATTATGGTACCAACCCGTTCAGGCCCGATAGCAAGTGAGTGCTCGCACTTGATACCCAGCCCTACCACCAATAATGCAATGGATGGTAATTGTGGCGACTAAGGGAAGCTTAGTCGCCTCGTACGCCACCCGTGGCAAAGATTGGGGTGGAGACATTTGTATTCTTAGTCCGTCACCACACGGACGGGATGTACCGTATCCATTAAAAATTAAATCAATTTGTATCGTAAAGTTTCCTGCTACTCTCATGGGAGTTTACAAACATACAAATGTTCCACGCAATATCTATTGCGGTCAATAGATTTCACATGCGGTTGAGAAAATCTCTCAAGCGTGCAAGTTTCCTCGAGATATTTTAGTTTAGTGTTTTTAAGATGTGATAATTGCCAATAATAGATGTGTCGAAATCCATCTTGAAATAACAGTGTTGGACTCAATTTACAAAAGTATTTAGATCATATTGGTCGCCTCATAAGCGAAGCGTTGAGGTGTGTACTGCTCTCGCTTCACGTAGAACAACTATTTTTTCAAACTTAATATGTCTCTATTTATTATATATTGCACTTGTAAAATAATATATACACACACATGTCAAAAAAACACAATTTTTAACACTCCTGATATTTTAGATGCCATTTTTGTTATTTTAACTAGTAAAAAACTGTTTAAAAAAGTTCTGTCTTGGACATTCGTGTGTTGTAGGTAACGTATATTAACACGATAACGACCGAAATACTTTACTAATCGTCTTTTTTTTTCTTTTACGATTCAGAATAATTATGAATAGAGCCCTATCAATTTTCACGTTCTGATTCGATGTGGTTTAATTATTATAAACAAAAAAATAGTGAATATTTACGCTCCACTCGACACTAAAACCAGCGCTATACCTTATTTCGTGAGAACTATTTCTATAGACCAATATAGTAATACTTCTTAAAATTAGCGCTAGATGGCGTATAAGACATGAAAACCACATTAATAGGTACTTTTTGAAATCAGCTTTATCTGTTATTTATTGAAAAGTACTTAGTAAGACCAATACATTACTACTTACTTATCAAATAATCAATGTTATTGTGAAAAATGAAGATTATGAGGCGTGCACTTTTGGATTTATTATACATTTATTATACATTTTATGCCGCTACAATATCGGGAACCTGAGATATTACCTAAAAACTAGCTTTTGGCTGCGGCGGAACCGGGGGCAAAGGCTAGTTTACAAATAAAACCTTTTTAGCTATTATAGTATAGTCTGTACTGTATATCGACCTCTTACAAAGGATTGACGCTATAATGTACAAGATTTGAAGAAATTCCACATTCAATGCCCTTCTGTGCTCAGGGCTGACAGGTTTAAATAAAGATAAATGACAATTATAATAAGAGCCCAGTTTAATCAATCTTAATTAACTACCGTATTTCAATAATAGTAATATTACACGCCATTTAACGCGTATGTTTATTTATCATATTAGATATGGTACCAATTATAACAATTGATTGAGGGCAAACTTATGACCCGAAATATTATTAAGTAATATTTAGACGCTTGACCGCTTTACGTACTTCTTATACTTACTAAAATTTTATACTTAATTATACAAGTAAAGCACTTGGTAGGTATACCACTGGATCTGTAACGTTACTTCAGTGGTTTGCGACGGTTTATCCTTTTGGGTATATCTGAGAGTCTTCCGTAAACCGGAGCGTCTCACCTTCGCGGAAGGCCTTGTGGGTGGCGGATATACCTATGTACAACAGCCTGCGGCCTCAGGTGGGGCGGCATAAGGTCCAAGTCCTGCGCCGCTCAGTCGCTGGCGGCGCGGCGGTTAATTATGACAACACTGCACTAGGTAACAATCCCTGTATGGCGGAGGACTTTAGAAGCATACAATTCTACGGACACAAAGTACACCTAGTTTCAAAACAACCATTTGTGGGTTACGCAAAGAATTGTCCACAACCTATTTGTTGCCCCGAACAAAAGGGTGTGCAGTTAGGTAAAAAAGGTAGGTTTATAACTGAATGAGTTTAAATTTTGAGGCGAAAAATGTAACCTGCTCACCAGGGAAACAACAGGGCAGTCTGGGGCTTTCACCCATTAAATAACTCGCCGTGCCCCTTCTCTCTGCCTGAAGGTACTTACCATGTGGACCACTGGTACCACGTTAAATGGCAATGGACTGTGCCAACCCTAAAACGCACCATATTCAAACAAACTAACGCTGTACAAACGAAGCAACTAAATATCAGACATAACAAGTGTTTGTTTAAATGATAAAATGTGTGTCTCTAGTTAAATACGAGGTAAATTATATGAAAAGTAATTATAACATGTCTATTAATATTAATACCATATGGTATGCTTTCATGCCTATGCAGTTTATATACCACGTGGATGGAAAACTAGCATACGGCTCACCTGATGGTAAGCGGTAGCAATACCAGAGGCATCACTCGGGCTTCCTACAAGGTAAAGGATAGGAACTGGAGAGGAATGATAATAAGGAGAGGACAAGGAGGGAGTCAGTCTCACTCACCATACAAAACACAACTGTAATTGTACCTACAGTTGTTTCGCACTGATCTTTCGTGAGCCCGATCGAGTTAGCCAATTCATGTTGGGACAAGCAAGGCTATACCAACATCAGATCTTCGCCACAATTACTAGTAGGAATGGTGATCAGAGATCATTTAATCGAAAAAGAGTCTTTATTTTTTTCTAAGATGAGGAAAAGACGCAAGTTCGAATCCTACTCGTAGAAAAACATTATTTTTGCGCTTTCTCAAAAAATTCTTGAAGTAAAACAGTTGAGCATGTCAAATGCTAAAAATCACAAGAAAATTACTTCTGCACCATGAAATAATTTTGAATCGATTCTACACTTCGATTCAGAATTCTTTAAAACTCGATCGTAAAATCAACATCCCCAGTAACTGAGGCGATCATACTAACCATAGTGTAGACGACATTAAAAAGGCAGTGAGAGCTTTTAGAGGATATTTACGCCCTGGCTGAGGCTATAGTCACAGTAAATATATAATCCAGTACGGAAACTAGGAACAAATCGTTAGAAACGGCACACTCACACAGACGCGCGCATCTACGATAATCTAAGCGCCTAATATAGTCACATTTACTATCTTCGATGTACAAGACATAGCTCTGTTACAGATTTAGTTACTAGGATAATCGTAAACATTGTTTCACACGAACCACAACAACATGTGATCGGGTGCTAATTTGTATGAACTTACAGGAACAACCCTTTTTTTTTTTATTTTTTTTTATTTTAGGTGGGCAAAAATGTCCTACCGCACACCCCGCTGCCCGGGGAGACAACGGGGTAGTGTGGGGCTCTCACCCACTAAAAACCCACCGAGCGCCTCCACCCGCCCTTACTACGGCGGATCACGGGTACCGCGTCGTTTCGACCGCGATCCGCAGGCGGCAGCCCCTTCGGGCACCCTCTCTTGAGCGACGCCTCGCGCACTTGGGCGTCGCACCTTCGCGGTAGGCTTCCGCGGACGGCAGGGTACTCCCCGACCCCACCGTCCGCGGCCTCGGCTAGGGCGGCATCAGGCGCAGGTAAGCGCGCGCACGCCGCCCCGCGCGCCGGCGGCGAATCGGGTCCGCCAAGGAGGATTCCTCCCGGGCCCTCTCCGCCACCTCCTTCCGCGAGATGACAGCCTCGCAGAAGGCGGCGACCGCGGTCCAGGGCCTGTCACTTCCAACCATCGCTCGCGCAACGGCCGGCAGCGACAGGTCCACGCCTATGACTGCAACGAGTTACCGGCGCTGCACATCCCAGGCCGGGCACGACTCGAGCGTGTGCTGCGCCGAGTCCTCGTCGCAGCCGCAGTGGTGACAGCCTGGGGTCGTCTCCCTCCTAGCGATCATGTGCAGGTATTTGCCGAAGCAACCATGCCCCGACAAAACCTGCACCAACCGGAAGGTGAGGATCCCGTGCTGTCGCCCTGCCCATTCTTCCAAAATCGGCTGGAGCGCCCTCACGGTCCAGAGACCAGCCCGGGGCGTCTCCAGCCGAGACTTCCACTTTAGGACGGTGGCGCGGCGGGCATCTTCCCGCCACGATGACATTGCGCTCGGCGAGGGGTGGCTGCCCCCCGCCCGCGCCGTCGACGCCCGCCGATAGACGTCGGCGAGCACTTCTGCCTCCAGATCCCACGGGGGGGTTCCGGCCAACGCGCAGGCTGCATCGGTCGAGACCGTGCGGTACCCGCGTATTGCCCTGACCGCTACGACCCTTTGTGGACGCCACAGAAGGGCCCTATTGCGAGCGGCCAGGGACTCCGCCCACACGGGCGCGCCGTACAGTGCCATCGACCGTACTACCCCCGCGTAGAGTCGTCGACACGCGAGACTCGGTCCGCCCAATACAGGAACAACCCTAACGCTCCAACGAAGCTATAGGTAATTATTTCAACGAATAGGCCTAGTTTCACTACTGCTTTAGCTTATTTATTTACTGTGCTATAATTGACCGTGTCAATCCCACAGTAACCTTTGAGGACTGTATATTCATTAGACGATTTAAGTAAATTCGATCTAGCTTAAGTTTAACTTAAGTTTTTTGATTAAGTAAATTCGGTCTAATTTATATTCAGGCAAGAAGAATGCTCCAAGGCTGTGTCCGAATAATATGGGTCCCGGTTATAGGTGGTCAATTCTTCCTGTAGAAAATGCATAATATTTCTCCAATTTCTCTAAATTTTTTGTAGGTATTCTCCTCATCGGAAAGATAGAAAAAAAATTTCAGTAATCTATAGTCTGCATCTACCACCAGAGATTATATGTTGAAATCAAAGCTGCTAGATTGTTATGATAACGATCCAGCACAATCGCCTCTCATTAGTGATTGACGCGTATTGTTTATTCAACTTGTTGCCTACTTGACGTAGCGTACGTACCTAGCGGTGAATCTGTACCTACTATAATATTATAAAGCTCTAACAGAACTATATGTATAAATTTACTTAATATATAGGGGCTTCTAGACGGACCACGCTTTTATTGCAATTGTCTGTTCGCATATCAAGCAACAACTAGGCACTGAATGGATTTATCGAAACTTATTTCATCGATATCATGATTAAACTTAAAAGCTTGATATTTTATCCCGCTACCATGGACGTATAAGAAATTTTATATGTCCATGCCCGCTACTATATCGGGATCGGGAACCTGACATATAAACTAAAAACCAGCTTTTGTCAGCAACCAGCAGCAACTGAACCAGGCGTACATCACTCGCTCAAGGCCCCGAGTTATATGCCGACCACGGTACAACCGACACAAGACTGTCACACGCGCGCCTAAGCGCTCGCGCTTGTAGTAGGTTGATTAAAATAAAATTATTTATGCGATGTAGGGTATTTCGACCTTAAAATTTAATAACCGAAAATTCAGATCTAAAACTCTAAACGTATATGATCAACAAAAAAAAACAATTTATAAAAAAATAATCCGACTTGAAAATAACATTTAAAAAGTAATCAAATAGAATCTACTAGAAAAAATAATTTTTAAGTTTTATAAACGACAGCTTTGTTGCTGTCGGTGGAGTCAGTAGTCTCCGAAACTGGCGAGCAGAAACCGGAGAGTGTACGAAGAGAATTATGAATGTTGAGGAAGCGAGAGATGTATGCAAGAATAGAGCCTTTTATCACTCTGTTCTCTCTGCCTAACCACCCAAGGGAGATAGCTAGATAGATAGATAAGTAAGTAAGTAAAATCATCACAGGTGCAACCCTAGCGCATTCGTTGAATGATGCGGTTACCCGAGGATCATGCGGTGGGCAAAACAACCACAACTGTATTTCTGTGTGCATAAGGTACATTTCTCCTCACTACGAATAATTAGTATTATTATTAAGATTTTGTAGGCTATTATAGAGAGATTTTGGACAAGTTTTAATGGAAGTGATGTTTCTGTCCGTAGGATTAGTATTTATTCTGTGACTGAACCACGAGCAAAGGCTTACTTCTTTACTAATATTATAAATGTGAAAATGAGTTTATTTGTTTGTCTGATTGTTACGCTTTTACGCCGTAACTACTGAACCAATCATCATGAAACTTTGGATGGATACATATAGTCTGGAGCCAATAAAAAATCCATAGGCAACATTAATGCCGAGAAAATCGGTGGTTCTAATATGTCGTAGAGGCGTAGAGTGACCATAATATTTTTATTCTGACCAAAGGGAGGACGTCGCAACCACAATCCAGTTATATTATAATATAATTATAATATAACTGGAATTATATTATAAAATGTATTTTATAAGTAACTAATATTTAAGCATAATTATGTTACCTAGTAATAATATAAATACATGTATAATATAAGTATTTGTTTTTCTGGGGTTTATAAATCTATATGTATATACATAGAGTCTATACTCGTACTATTATAAAGCTGTAACAGAGCTGAAAGCAGTCTGTAAAAAAAAAAAAGAACAGCATCACGCCTGTATTCCCCGAAGGGTTAGGCAGAGGTGTATTACACACCCACGACTCGCCAGCTATGTTTGAGTCCCACGTACCACGCCCGGTAGACGTCAATAGGCTCGTCCCCTATGACGTCTACCGGGCACATATTTGAGAGTCTGAAGATTTAAGATATTTGAGAAAAATTACTTTATTGGGCTAGGCAATAGACATAAAACAATTTTTTTTTAATTTTTTGTTTGTTTGTCTAATTGTTCGTTCGCGCGTCATGCAAAAACTACTAAACGGATTTTGATACAACTTTTTTTATATGGAAGCTCTCGATTAGACTTCAAAACTGTTATACATTTTATCCCGCTACTATATCGGGAACCTGAGATATAACCTAAAAATTAGCCTTTAGCTGCGGCGGAGCCGCAAAGAAAACAGGCAAAGGCTAGTGTACAATAATCCTACTAATTGTGTTTGTGGAGAGGTTTGAATTTTGTCCAGTCAATCAAATCTAAAAAAAATTACTAAAGAATTCAAATTCAAATTCAAATTCAAAAATATCTTTATTTCATAGGCCTATTAATTAGCACTTAAAATCGTCAAGAATACACTAATAATCAACACGAGCGCCTGAGGCGAGTGCATCCGCAATAACAAAGTGGCGATTGCAATCGCCACAAGCGGCCGGATTCCGAAGTAAAGCCTTTCATGAGAAGAACCCGGCAAGAAACTCATGGGCCACTTTTTTAAATTGCCAATTTATTACAATTTAATATAATCTTTATAACTAAAATGACATTATATCATACAAAACAATTTTGAAAAATAATGAATGAGGAGCAGCTCAAGCCCATTTTGTTTTGTCCTCAAGATAATCCGAAACAGTGTAATAACCTTGATTACAAAGTCTAATTTTTATGGCTTTCTTAAACTTATTTAGTGGCATGTTTCGGACATTTTCAGGAATCTTATTGTAAAAGCATATACATTGCCCCATAAAAGATCTACTAATTCTGTGGAGACGAGTACTGTGTGCAATAAGATTGCCTTTGTTCCTAGTATTAATGTGATGAACATCGCTATACTTATCAAAACATCCGATGTTTTTCTTGACATACAACAGATTTTCGTATATAAATTGAGACACAACAGTTAGAATATTCATTTCTTTGAATTTCTGTCTAAGGGAAACTCTCGGGCCCAGATTATAGATTGCACGAACAGCCCTTTTCTGAAGTACAAATATGGAATTTAAATCGGCGGAACATCCCCATAGCAGTATGCCATAGGACATAATACTATGAAAATAACTGAAATAAACTATTCTAGCCGTTTCAACATCAGTCAATAATCTAATTTTTTTTACCGCATATGCCGCTGAGCTTAACCTACCTGACAATTTTTTAATATGGGGGCCCCATTGGAGTTTGTTATCTATAGTGATACCTAGGAAAACCGTGGACTCCACAAGGTCCAGTTTAACGCCATTCAATTGTACATTGGTTTCTACATGCCTTACATTGGGTGTAGTAAATTTTATACATTTAGTTTTATCTTCACTTAAAACTAGGTTATTAGTATTGAACCAATGAACAACTTTAGATAGTGCGTTGTTCACATCGTCATAATTAAGCAGTTGCCTTCTTAGTTTAAATAATAAAGATGTATCATCTGCGAACAACACAATACTTCGATTATCTCCTACGTAGTATGGTAGGTCATTAATATAGACTAGAAACAGAAATGGCCCTAAAATAGACCCCTGTGGCACACCCATTGTCATGACAGACCCAAGCGATAACGTACCATTAACATCGACCCTTTGAATTCTATTGCTCAAATAAGAAGTCAAAAGCTCGAGAGCCCTGTTCCTGATTCCGTAATGGTATAACTTTTTAATGAGGGTTTCATGATGTACACAGTCAAATGCCTTAGACAAATCGCAAAATACGCCTAACGCATCATGCGAATCTTCCCAGGCTCTAAATATGGTTTTTAACAATTCTATACCTGCATCAGTAGTAGAGCGATTCTTTGTGAAGCCGAACTGGTTTTTATGGAAAATTTTATGATTGTCAAAATGATTAATCATTTGTTTGAGAATAAGCTTCTCAAATACTTTACTTAGTGTCGGTAGTACAGAAATTGGACGAAAATTATTAAGTTCTGAGGTACTACCAGATTTAAACAAAGGAATTACTCTACTAAACTTCAGAAGGTCGGGGAATACACCATTAACAAAACAACCGTTAAATACAGATGTCAATTGGGGAGCAATAATATGAATGATTGAGTTAACTAACTTAACAGACATACCCCATAAATCCGCCGTTTTTTTAATATTGAGACTTTTAAAGTTATTTATAACACTGTTTACATTGACATCCGAAAATTTAAAGGAAGTATTACATATCGGAACACATTGCCTAAGGAGCGATTCGGCTGCAGTAGGAGACAACGTCAGATGTTTTGTTGTTAAAACAGGAATATTAGTAAAATAATTTTCAAATGCCGTTGCCACTTCTCGATTCACTCTTACATTTTTGTCATCTATTTTCAAGTTAAAGTCCCTCTTGCGCACTGTTTCTCGACCGGTTTCACTGTTTATCACCTTCCAAGTCATTTTAATAATATCGCCAGATTCTTTGATTTTATTTTTCAAATATAGTGATTTAGCACAGTAACAGGCTCGTTTGAACGTTTTGGAATATTTCTTTACATATTCTAAAAATATTGGGTTATGATTATATGATTTTTCGTTATAAAGTTCATACAACCTCAGTCTGCTTTTATAAATACCACAGGTTGCCCATTGACTAAAGCCCGCGCGAGCGCCAATAGTTACAGTTTTAGGTTTAAACTTCTTGTTGAATTCATTATTGATCAACTGAAATAAAGCAGTATACAAATCGTTAGGGTTGTCATGAAAAGGCAACCGCGGTACTTTCTCAGATAGATTACATTTAAAAAGCTCTAAGCGGCTAGAATTCATTGGAACAAAGGTAACCTTTTCTTTATGGACCCTACTAGTTCCAGGAAATACCACCAGTTGTCCACAATGATCAGATTCTAGTTTATTTATGATAGATTTATTGATTGGTTTTGCATTAGTAAATATATTATCTATACAAGTTGCGCTCAAAGAAGTAATCCTAGTAGGTTCCAAAAAAACATTGTACATGTTATAAGATTTCATAATAGTTATAAATTTTTGAGTGATAGTACTATTTTCAAGTAAATTTATATTAAAATCTCCACAGATCACAATTGTTTTATTTGAACTAGAGGTTTTAAATAAAATGTCCTCTAAGTGTCTTTCAAAATCATCATATGGTGAACATGGGGGTCTATAAACACATGCGACAATGAACTGCTCAGACTCAATACAAGCAATTTCAATAACCCGTTCAACAGAGAGGCTGACTATATCATTACGTACTTTATATTTCATTTTATTATCTATAATAATTAGGGCACCACCCCGTATACTAATGCCTCTGTTGAATGAGCAAGCAACCTGGTGATTGGGAAAATTGAACATGTATTGATTATTTTTCAGCCAATGTTCTGTAATACAAAGAATATCTACAACACAATCATTAATAAATAATTCTATTTCCAATTCTTTACCAAGGATACCTTGAATATTCTGATGTACCAGGTTGATTGGCTTTAATTTCTTATTATTACTAGAGCAAGAGGGTGTCTCTTTTGTCTTTATTAAATTATAATTACTTGATAAACTATTTTTTAAGCAAGAGGATATCTCTATTGTCTCGTATTGTAATTTAAATTAGTATATGAAATGTCATTATTTTTATTACTATAAATGTCATCATTTAAATTACAAATGTCAACATTAGATTGCTCAATAGAAGCAAAGTTGTTAGCCAAGTTCTTGGCTGATGTATAAAAAAAATATGATAGCGAAGCAGCTACCTGTTGTTTAAAATATTTACAAAGATAATATCTATCTTCTGTCAAATAATGATAACGCTTATTAACATAATTGTTAATGTCAATGACATGCATTTTGTCACTAATAACATAATTGCATTGAGTTTTTATATTATCTAATGTCATATTCAAAGTGTAAGTATATTCATTTTCCAACTTCGTCAATTTTCTTTTATAGGGAAATGTGAACATAACTATTTTCTTTACATTTAGATTAGAAAGTTTCTTACTATATTGCAATAACTGTCTCTTGCTCACATTCTCCCTATTTCCTATAAATATTAAAAGTATATTATCCGGGACAAAATTATAATCAAATATTTTTAACATAATATTGTGATATGATTGTCCTGGCATACAGTGATTGATAACTGAGTGTCCCTTATCTGATAGAAGAGCACCCAAATTTTTGCCACTGTCATCACTAAATATCACAATATTATTGTCTTGAGTTTTACATAGAGAGCTAGGGAAATCGACAGAAGGCACCAGGGAACTGTTAGTGGAACTAGTTGTGCTTACTATATTTAAATGTGGTTGCTGAGACTCCCTAGAAGTACCCCTGGAAGTAGTAGAATGTACCTACAAATTATAATTTGTGAATAAGGAAAAAGAGTATTTTAGTACAGGCGGGTATCGAACCTGCGTCCCTTCCTATCCGGGGAAGTGCTGTAATCCACTGAGCTACAGTACTATCTTTTAGACATACCCAATGTGATTAGGAGAATCACATTTGTCTTAACGACCAACGCCCTCTATCGGAACGCATTTACATGCATTAATCCCATATAGTGAGTTTAATTTTGCAATTAAAATTCATACTATTTGATGGCGTGATTTTTTTTTAAACATTTTGATATATATTTTAGCACTTGACATGCTCAGCTACTCTTAAAGTACAAATTATAATTTGTGAATATTGACGCAGGTTCGATTCCCGCCTGTACTAAAATACTCTTTTTCCTTATTCACAAATTATAATTTGTACTTTAAGATTAGCTGAGCATGTCAAGTGCTAAAATATATATCAAAATATGTACCTACATTTAGAATCTGATCCTGGATTCAGCTATTTTTTTTTGTCTAATCTTTAAGCCTAATAGCCTTATAAAGCAAATAATCCCCCGTTATATGAATTATTTACGGATTTGGTCGTACCTAAACATCAAGTGAACGCAGCCATAGCCTCGGACTTTTGACCTATTGCGACAAGCCACAATGGTACTCGCAAGACCCACAACAAACAACCATGAAGGGTTAGCTCATTTCTGCTTTAAACATAGCAGACAGTGTAAAGTGATACTTAAAAGGTCAATAATTGTTTAAGTTGTTACCTAATCGTAAAATCTTTACTAATACGAATATAATAAGTGCGAAAGTAAGTTAAAGTAAATAAGTTGAACCAATCATCTTGAAATGTTGCATACATACAGTCAGCCAGAGCCTAGTAAAGGACATAATGCTACATTTTATGAAATTAAATGAATGGTTCCTATTATACTCGTACATAGAGATAATTAATGTGCCATAGAGTGAAGTATGTATTTGTATACATATACACGCAGACTAATCACGTGCAGATTACTGACGTTAAGCAAGTTACTCCACCCATGGAAGTCGTAAGAGCCGACTTAGGGGACTCCTACTCTACTCGGGGAAGTGGGCAGCAGCACTCCCTCGAGTATTAACAACATCCACTGCGATCGCCAACCCGCCTGCCAAGCGTGGCGATTACGGCACTATACCCCCAAATATAAGCACACAGCAAGAAAGCCGCGGGGAGCCGTTGGATGCGGTCGGCACGGGGCCGCTCGTTATGGCGTTCTCTTGGGGAGGCCTATGTCCAGTAGTGGACGTCGAAAGGCTGATGGATGATGAAACAAAAGTTATATTCTTGAGGTTTGTGCTGATATAAGTTTTTTTTTTAAATATGCAGCTCTAAGAAAAAAGTGGTTTATATTTTTATCAACTTTTTATGAATGTGTTGTATTATTTTTGTCACGTGAGGCTCTGAATCGAGTGGAAGCTGGTATTATTTTTACAGCACGTTTAAGTGGTGATGACGATTTGCCAAAATTCTTACATCATACCTTAGTAACAGAATCCAGAGAGTTGATATCAATGGAAAGAGATCTCCGGGTTCCATTATCAAAATGGGTGTTCCACAGGGTTCGATTCTCGGACCGTTCTTGTTTTTGATTTATATTAATGATTTACCACATTTTGTGAGAGATCATCACGAGATAGTACTCTTTGCTGATGACACTTCACTTTTATTTAGATTAAGGCGACAACAAGCTGTAACTGACTATGTAAACGATGCTATCTCGAAAGTAGTTCATTTGTTTGAAGTTAACAATTTACTCCTTAATGGGGCGAAGACAAAATGTATTAGATTAATAACGCCTAACGTCAGACCTGTAAATTCTGTTGTAACAATTAAGGAAGATGAGTTGGACCTAGTGAACACAACAAAATTTCTAGGTATTACATTAGACGCAAAGCTCCAGTGGGGCCCACACATCGCCGGATTGGCGAATAGACTTAGTTCTGCAGCTTTTGCAGTCAGGAAAATTCGTGAACTGACTGATGTAGACACTGCAAGGTTAGTCTATTATAGTTACTTTCATAGCGTAATGTCGTACGGTATTTTGCTGTGGGGAAATGCCGCCGACATTCAAGCAATATTTGTGCTGCAGAAGAGGGCTATTCGAGCGATCTATAACTTAGGCTATAGACATTCATTAAGAAATCAATTTAAGGAGATAAACATAATGACAGTGGCATGCCAATACATATATGAAAATCTGATGTATGTACAGAAGAATATAAATGTTTTTTTAAAGAAGAGTGATATTCACAGTGTCAACACTCGAAATAAAGATAAACTTGTTGTTCCAACATCTAGGCTCACGAAAATAAACAAGTCCTTTAAAGGTCAATGTGTACTATTCTACAATAAGATCCCAAGTCAAACTAAAGATTTAAGTTTAAATAAATGTAAGGTAACAGTTAAACGCAATCTATGCCTCAAGGGCTATTACACAGTGGCGGATTATTTAAATGATAAAAACGCTTGGGATTGAGTTGATAGGCTATTTCAACTTTTATTATATAGGTAATCTATAGTGATAAGATCTATTATTAATATTTTGTATGCTTTTAATACCAATGAAAAAATGATAAACAAAAAAGAAAAGAAATATGGCATGTGAGTTTCTTTGCCCGTTTCTTCTCACATAGCTTAATATTTTGGAAACTGGCGATTATGGATCGACACAGATTTTATTATGTAATGTATTATAAATATAATTTAGTCATTTTGGTTAGAGCAAAATCTAACTGCACATTATGCGTGTGTGTTGATCTATAATATAAACTTGACGATTTCAAATATTTTGCAAAAAATTTACGAAATAAAGAATTTTGACTTTGACGAACCTTTTTTTGTTTGATAACTGCATATCAGTTTTAAAAATAGGTACCTACACTTATCTTGCTACGTTATTAAAAAACTGAGATATAACCAAAAATAAAAATAAAACTATGTACGCGAAATATTTCCGCAACACGGTTTTATGAATAACCGATACAAATAAGTATTAAATAGTTCCTTTTGGATTATATATTCTCAGTTAGATATATACAAAGTATGCATTTACATATTTGTAAAACGTTATGAGGAAATTTATGAGCGTGCCTATAAGATTGAACTTAGAATTTTATAGTGATCCGTAGCGTATTTTACCGTAAAAGCGCAAGTTTTGAGTGTTTGACCCGTGTTGGGTAAAGTACCTATTGCCGGTTTAAATCCCACATATGATTTCCATCGTATCTTGTGAAATTGTAAATGTTGAAAAACATCAACACATAAATAAGGCTTTACTGACAACAATGAAATTGATGATTTGAGGCCGTTATATTTTACTAAAATTTTTAATATATGCTCAACAAAATATGTTTCTTCACGTGGCCTATTGTATTACAAGGTTAGAAATAATTAAAATACCATCACGCATTAAGGCCATCACACACATATCTATAATATTATATACATTACTATATAAATCATAGGGAGACATATTACGATATATTTTCTATATAATTTTCGAGTGTCCGCATATGCAGCAATAATATATTTCCATAACGTCACTAAGTTATACCGTAATTTATATTAAAGTATGGTATATTAATTATATATTATAGCTACGTGTGTGAGGGACTTTACATTTTCTCGATTAAGACTAGCTCTCTTAACATTATTATTATGTATAAACACTAACCTCTTCAAGCCTCAGCGGTTCCTCGAGTCCAGCTGCATTCCTCTCCTTTTTCTCCCGTTCTTTCCTCTCTTTCTTTTCCCGTTTCCGTCTCTCTTTATCTCCATCTCGCTCTTCTCCTCCGCCTATGTCTCCACCAGTCAACACAGCGGTTTTCTTCATAAAGTTGAACATGGTGGCTTGGCTCTGTAAAGAAAGTTTTTTTTTAATAAAATAGCTATATTTCTGGTAATATATAATATACTTAATTGCTGAGATGATCCACACTAATCCATTCCTCCAAAATATACAAATAAAGTGAGTTAAAAAAACAATAGCGCTAGAGTACAGCTAAATGTCATTAATATAAAAAGGATAAATTATCTTATTTTACTAATTAAACACAAAGTGAAAATGTCACAAAGTGAGAATGTCAAATGCTAAAAATATATATATAAAAATATCTAAATATTATTTTACTAAGTTTTTATTAATTATGTCTGTCCGGGTGGAATTTTGTAATTGATTTTAAACTAACTTTCCGATAACCTAATACTTAGTGGATGACAATGCATGAAAATGTGACAAAAGAAAAACAACATAACCAAAAAGCAGAAAATAATAAAAAAATAATGTTATAACAGACTAAAAAGTATAAAATAATTAACGGGTGCGCTATTAATGCATCAATTATCTGCTGCATACGCCCCATGTTTTTCGTTTCCAATCTTATAAGTATTTTAATTATTTTATACTTTTTAGTCCGTTATAAAAACAGGAAACAATATATAATTTTTATTAAAAGGAACTGAACGATAATTGGCTCAATAATTATGAACAACGATAATCCCTGTTTTTAGATACAATACTATGGTGTCATTTTGTATTCGCGACTTGCCATTAGTAAAACGCATAAGCAAATAAGTGTTAAGCGGATTCGTCTGTAGAATAGCTCATAAAATTTACATTGATTAAACATTAAAAAGATAGCGAATTACAATAATTGCTAGAGGCACTAAGATGGTATCGATCTGAATGTAAGTTGTAAGCAAAAGCAAATAATCTAAAACGAATAATAGAATATTCTACTGTTGCCGTAGAAGTTAAATAACAAAGTTTCGAATTTATACTTGCTGCGAAAAAAATAGAAAATCCAGTAAAATCAACCAAGATAAGAGCATTTTGATAATTCGTGAGTTGTTTTAAAATGTTATGAAGACCAAAGCGAAGACAATGGATCGATTTACTTTAAGTAGCTATAACCATTTGCTTTGTAAGTTGGCAGCCGACACATAAAACTGATTGATGCGTCGATTCTGCACATACTCGTATGAAGAATATTTTTAACTACACGCAAGTAACTAATTCTTCATCTTTTGGTGAAGTGTGTCCGATTCCGGACAGACAGAGATTCTGATGAGGAATTTTTATTTAAACCTACTTAAAATGGGCACCTTCCAAAAACTGTTAACCTTACAAATATCAAATGCAGCGAAATACTTGTTACAGTACATTAGTCGCCGATAGTTAGACTCATGTGAAAGTTTATTTTTTCGCTAACGGGACTGACATGTACTTACAATATTTTATACTAGCCGTTGCCCGCCTCTCCGCCGCAGCCAAAAGCTAGTTTTTAGGTTATTTCTCAGGTTCCCTACCGGTCTAATTAAGAGCTATTCAATAAAAAAAGTTGCATCAAATTGCAGTGCAGTAGTTTTTGCCTGATGCGCGAATAAACAAACAGATAAAAAATAAATGTTTTGTGTACAGTCATGCCTATATAGCCTTTTTTTTCGCGAGGCAATGCTTTATGGATACCCTCTGCCGGGCGGACAGAGAGGTTATGCCGGAGTCCCAATTTTCACAATTGATATACCTGCTAAAACCCCGCGGTGTTCCTTCAGACTTCCTGTGGCCAGGGGCGAGGTTTACGCTCTACGCACGATTTCCTCCACCCCTGGCAGACGCCTATATAGCCTAATACAGTAATTTTTTCTCAAATATCTTAAATGTACAGACACAGCTCTGTTACAGCTTTATAATAGTTAGAAAAAATTACATAAACAAATAGGAAAAAGAAAGAATAATTCTTATTTAAAACTACATACTTAACTATGTGTTTTTAAAGTAAGAGCACTTTCGTACTTGTAGTACCTATCTTGTGCTAAGTTAAGGAAAACGTGTATAATGAAGATCTTTTTTTTTTGTTAAAACGGAAAAAAATGTTCCTAACCGCACACCCCGTCGTTCGGGGCAACGAACAAGAGGGTAGTGTGGGGCCATCACCCACTAAAGAAACCCGCCGTGTGCCGTCTCTCCACCATTATTGGCGGGCCACTGGAACTATGTTACATTCCTTCGGTGGTTGTATAATGAAGACCTTAGGAATATACAATTAACATTACCTACGATTAGTGTACGAGCAAAGACTAAACTCCTTTTAAACTTTTAACCGCAAAGTTATACGCACATGCTCGTAAGGATAACTTCATTTAAATGGGAAAGGAGAAAAAAGTATTTATAATTATATAGTTAAACGATGAGGAAGTAAACAGTTACTTAAGTTAACCTAGTACATGAGCTCGTCAGCTGCTAAAGACCGTATTGCGACGTCCAGCGATTAGATAACTCTGCTTTCTTCATTGTCTAATTATACTTAGCGGTCAACAGCCCCTAAGTAGCGTAATACATAAGTATGCATTGTAACAGACGATGACTATGATATATAAAATAAAATTTACTTTGATTTTAACAGATGACCCGAAATCATACTTCATACTATAATATTATAAATGTGAATGTAAGTTTGTTTGTTACGCTTTCACGTGAAAACTACTTAACCGATCATCATGAAACTTTGTACACATATTCTCGGAGGTATTAGAAGTAACATAGGATACTTTTTATTAAAAAAAATACGAAAAATAAAAAAAATTGTTTGTCACAAAATCTCAAACTCTAGCAACTTCAACGCCATCTAGCATTTCAGTAATGAAGTTCCAACCCCGAGTACTGTAATACCGTTGCACTGTATTACCGACAATTTCAAGGGTTGCTTTATTTATTTTTATGAAATTACTCACGGACGAAGTCGCGGGTAACAGCTATGTATCAAAGCAGTCTAAGGACTGTCCGACAGAAAATTATAAACAAACAGTTGTTATTTTTAGATATCCAAATTAATTGTTCGATCTTAAATTAAAACTTGTAAACCAAAATTATCTATTCAGGCATTTAAAAAAAATTATCATAACTTGACAAAGTACTCCTTAAGACGAATTAAACGAACATAAACTTGATGGGTTCGGGCCGTTTCATTACATAGTTACTGTGGCCTCCTTCCAGCTCCATATCAGACCCTGGATACCATCTAGAGACAAAGTACTCGTGAAGACGAATCATACGAGCCCAAACTCAATGGTGTTATGTTGTTTTATGACGGAGTTCCTATGGCCACCTTCTAGCTCCATCATCAGACCCTGGATACCATCTAAAGACAAAGTACTCGTCAAGACGAATGAAACGATTCCAAACTCAATGGGGTTGCGTCATTTCATTACAGAGTTACTGTTGCCACCTTTCTGCTCCATCATCAGACCCTGGATATCATCTAGGACTGGAGTACTAGTCAAGACATTTCAAACGAGCCCTAACTCGATGGAGTTGCGCCATTTAATTACAGTTTTGCAAGGCCACCTTCCAGCTCCATCATCAGACCCTGGATACCATCTAAAGACAAAGTACTCATCAAGACGAATCAAACGAGTCCAAGCTTGATGGGGTTGCGTCGTTTCATTATAAGAGTTACTGTGGCATCCTTCCAGCTTCATCCTCAGACCTTGGCTACCATCTAGAGACAAAGTACTCGTTAAGGCGAATCGCACAAGCCCAAACTCGATGGGGATGCGCCGTTTCATTATAGAGTTCCTAAGTCCACCTTCCAGCTCCATGATCAGATCAGCTCCATGTCATCATAATATTACATTGTCACGTATGTAATACATATGGGTATAAAATTTCAGCTCAATCGGAAACCGGGAAGTGTGTTAAATTTAATATCCAATGCACACACTATAGCTGCGTCTCGTAACGGTGTCGTGCGAGTCCAGAGATTTTATCTCATCTAAAAATATGCGTACCACGCTAAAAGTTTTCACTTCAAAAAACAGGGTAGTGTGGGGCCCTCACCCACGAAATAAACCCGCCGTGTGCCGTCTCTTCGCCTGTATTGGCATACTACTGGAATTATGTGACATAACTTCAGTGGCCTGTATCCTGCGGATTTATAGGCGTATATTTTTTTTATTTTTAGTACAATTCGGTCCAGATTTATGCACTAATATCGCCGTTCGTAAGTATCATAACATGATGATAGATGATTTTCGAATGATCCAGAGATTTGGGAGTTCTATCAAATAAAAACAAAGTCTTGTTATACTAATCTGTCAAGAAAGTACCGGGAAAAGATCAATAATACACAAAAATTTTGTTATTCATCCAAATTTATTTTATCACCTTCAAAGTATGCTCCTTCAGAAACGATAGACTTACGCCAACGAATAATCCAATCATCAAAACATTTTTTAAACGCTGTTTCCGGAATTGAGTTCAGTTCTCGCCGCGAATTCTCCTTTATGTCTTCTACCGATTGAAAACGGGTGCCACGAAGTGGTAATTTGAGTTTAGGAAAAAGAAAGAAGTCAGCTGGAGCCATATCTGGTGAATATGGTGGTTGCTCGATGGTATTTGTTGAGTGTTTGGACAAAAAATCATTCACAATGATGGCCTTGTGCGAAGGCGCATTATCGTGGTGCAAAATCCAAGAATTTTTTTTCCACAAATCTGGCCAAAAGAAAACAGTCAACATGACTTTGACTTTTGATCGACTTTGGCGTGGTTTTTTCGGTTTCGGTTCAGTTGGAAGTCACCACTCCGAAGCTTGTTGACTAGTTTACATGTCAAACTCGTAAACCCACGTCTCATCACCAATAACAATGCGTTTCATGAACGTTGGGTCGGAATTGACTCGTTCTAGCATGTCGTCGGCGACTCTCATGCGTTTAGAGTTTTTGGAGAAAATTCAGGTCTTTTGGGACTAGCCGAGCGGAAACATGTTTCATACCCAAGTGATTATTTAAAATGGTATGGATCGACTTGTGAGACACAGAAGGTTCGGCGGCTATCTCTTTCAAAGTTGAATGAGGATTTTCAGGCACTATTTCCTTCACTTTTACAACGTTAACTTCAGTTGCAGACGTTGATGGCCTAACGCATGTGAAGTTAGCCCCCCAATGAAAAAAAAATTAAAAGTATGGTGAGTTTTAGTTGCCCCCACATAGTTCTGTAGTTCTTTGTAGTTTTTGGAAATAGTTCTATTGTTTACATAGCTCAAAAATGGTTTTCAAAATAATGGGGAGCTAACTTCTCAATTGGTATTTTTTGCGGGCTTGCACCGAGAAAAGTATTGGTCGGGTCGAAAAATGTCGTTAGGATAATATGTAGAACTCTCTGGGGGGCAAACAGAAGTCAAGCCAAAAATCAAATTTTTCAAAAAAAAAAAAATTTTTTTTGTCTATGCATTGTACCTTAATTTTTCACCGTATCAAAATAAGTTGCAAGGAACATTTGTAGAACTCTTTGGAGGGGCAACTATAACTCTTTTTAGAAATTTCATTTTCCAAAAAAATAAATATTCTTAATTATTAATTTATTTTTGCCTGCGCCTAGTACATTCATTTTTCACCGTATCAAAATATGTTGTAGGGAAACATTTGTAGAACTCTTTAAGGGGCAACTGGAACTGTTTTTAGAAATCAGTTTCCAAAAAAATAAATTTTCTAAATTACGAATTTATTTTTGCCTACGCCTGGTAGATTGATTTTTTACCGTATCGAAATAAGTTGTAGGGATCATTTGGAGAACTCTTTGGGGGGCAACCAGAACTCTTTTTAAAAATCACATTCTCCAAAAAAATAAATATTTTTAATTAATAATTTATTTTGGCCACGGCTAGTACATTCATTTTTCACCGTATCAAAATAAGTGGTATGGAACATTTGTAGAACTCTTTAGAGGGCAACTAGAACTCCTTTTAGAAATCACCTTTTCCACAAAAATTTATATTTTTAATTATTAATTTATTTTTGCCTACGCCTAGTTAGTACATTCATTTTTCACCGTATCAAAATAAGTTATAGGGAACATTTGAAGAACTCTTTGAGGGGCAACAAGAACTCTTTTTAAAAACCACATTTTCCAAAAATAAAAATATTTTTAATTTATTACTTATTTTTGCCTACGCCTAGTACATTCATTTTTCACCGTATCAAAATAAGTTATGGGGAACATTTGTAGAACTCTTTGGGGGGCAACGAGAACTCTTTCTAAAAACCACATTTTCCAAAAAAAAAAAATTTAATTTATTACTTATTTTTGCCTACGCCTAGTACATTCATTTTTCACCGGATTAAAATAAGTTGTAGTGAACATTAGTAGAACTCTTTTGGGGGCAACGAGAACTCTTTTTGAAAATCACATATAGCAAAAAAAAAAAATTTTCTAAATTCCTAATTCATTTATGCCTACGCCTAGTACATTCATTTCTCACCGTATCAAAATAAGTTGTAGGGAACATTTGTAGAACTCTTTGGGGGGCAACTAGAACTCGTTTTAGAAATAAAATTTTCCAAAAAAAAATATTTTTAATGATTAATTTATTTTTGCTTATGTCTAGTAACGTCAATAGGCTCGCCCCCTATTACGTGGGACTTAAACATAGCTGGCGAATCGTGGGTGTGTAATACGCCTCTGCCTACCCCTTTTGGAGTACAGGCGTGATGCTAATTATTGTTCCCAAATTATCTTGATGAGTGCTATGAATGGCTTGTCTGCCAATAGTCAGTCATCATTACACTAAGCTATCATAAACATTAAAACACAAGTAGGCATGTACCTCTTACCGATATAGTGATGTTACCGTACTGAAATAACAATACACATGTGACATGCCATCACGTTACACGTGTTAAGATAACAATGGAAAATGATACACTGTTCCAATAGTAACTGCGCACCAGGAAAAATAAAACTCATCGTATTTCGATGTACTCTGCTTCCCCAGGAGAGATATGACATACATTTATTTATGCACTAGGTAAGTATTACCCGGGACTTGATCTGTTGAATTTAGTAATTTTATTTTTTTATGAGAAATCTAATCTTTTTTACAAAATAAAAGTAGTCTAAGTGCCCGTGAAAGTCCCGCCCAAAGCGGTTCAGCCGTTCCGAAGATTAGCCGGAACAAACAAACAGACAAGAGAGACAGACAGACAGATGAGACGGACCGAGAGACAGACAGAGAGACTAACATTACTACCATTTAGTAAAAAGTTTTATTTATTTGTAAAGAATAATTCTTGATCTTGATTGAAATGACTTCAATTTTATTTATTTGCAAGGATTAATTCTTTGCCTACTATAGGAATTTCCATGACATCGCATTATATAAAAATATTAGATATTGGAAGATAAAAATGGATATATTTTATAGTGAACTAGCGACATTAACAGAATTTACCAGCTCAAAATATAGGTAAGCATATATAAACTACACAATATACACATGGATGACGACTTCTCGTAAAATAATATACCTAAGTACTTTGAAATTCTATGTACCTACCTACTAGCGATGTAACGAATGTTAGTTTATAAGCATTCGCGAATGCGAATGCGGATGCGAATGTTTCCCTCCAACATCCGCGAATGCGAATGCGAATGTTGATTTTCAAATAAGCGCGCGCAATATTTCATACGGGTTTCACATTTAGTGTCACTGTCAGTCACCCATATTTAAATCGAATTTAGGCTGTGTTCCGAAATACACTGAAAGCACTGTCCAGTGTTCTTACTGGAGAAAAATCGTTTCGTTATAGACTGACAGTATACTGCCGCAGTATGCTAGGGAAACATATGACGTCATAAATCGTCGCCATTTTTGTACTGTGAGCACTGGCGTTTTCGAGGTATGGTGCTCTTAGTGGTTTGATCACGTGATCAAGAGCGTCCAGAAATATAAACAACTTGCACTTTTGAAAATTATTATTATTATTGAATATTGTTATTCAAAGATACCGAAACATGGAAAAATGTAAAGAAATTGTGTTTATTGCAGTGTGAAATCAATACTTTGTATGAAATAAAAGTAATGACAGATCAGTATACTGGACTGTGTTCCGTTCTAAACAGTAACCAGCATAGCTAACTATAAAGGAACGACTTGGCAGTATACTAAATTGACGTCACACATCACAGTACTCCAGTGTATATCGAAACACACCCTAGCCGAGGTTCATTTTGACAAGTAGATTGAATGAAGTTAGTCGGATGAGTTCATTCAAAAATATTATATAGGTGGCGGACGTCGGGGCCCATGGAAAAGTAGGGCCTCCGACTAATCCAGGGCCACCCTAAGCCCCAGCACCCCGATCCTCCTAACCACCTCCGATGTCCCTAAGGTGGCCAGGAACGCCGCTTTCTCGAAGTTTCCGCCCCGGGCCACGACCAGCGTGTCATCCGCATAGAAGATGACCGCCAGCCCGGGTGGGAGCCGACAGCGTAGCACCTAGTCGTAACCGATGTCCCACAGGAGTGGCCCTAGAACCGAACCCTGTCGGACGCCGCACGACATGGGTCTCCTCACAACGTCTCCTATGCGGCTCTCATAGAGAACGCTGCAGCCCTTAAGATAGTCTGCCACTAGCCGCCTCAGATATGCAGGCACCCCGTGATACTGGAGCACCTCCCTGATGCAGCTGAATGGCAGACTATTGAATGCGTTGGCGATGTCAAGCGACACCGCCAACAGCATTCCACCGCCAGCGACAACCGCCGCGGCCGCGGCCCTCAGGCGCATGATCGCGCCGACCGTCGAACAACCAGCTCGAAAACCGAACTGGGCGTCTGACAAGTCCGGTCCGACGTCGCGCAGGTGCTGGACGATGCGGGCAGCGAGGATCCTCTCCAGCAGCTTACCCGCCTCGTCCAGCAGCACGATAGGCCTGAAGGCCCCAACCAAATACGGCATTCGCCCCGGCTTCGGCAGGACTAACAGCCTCCCCTCCTTTCAGCAGTCAGGGAACCGTCCGGACGCTAGGCACGCGTCGAACAGTCCCCAAGGCGGGGCTCCAGGTGGTCCAGAGCCAGGGCCAGCACCCGGGCGGTTATCCTGTCTGAGCCGGGGTGGTGTTCTTGGAACGAAACCGCGAAACAGCCACCCCCATTGGCGACGCAGTGACGGGCGGTACACTAAGGTCGGCCTCCCGGTCGCTACCTGGTGGTACCATGACCGAATGCGTGTGCTCCACCTTCGTCGTGGAAATAGGCCCTCGACCACCTTGATGAGGAGGCTGGGCTAAAGGGTCTTTGTGTGACCTGAGTGCGGAGCTAATACAAAACTAAGCCTAATGGTTCGTTTTTAAAGTGAAACTTTTATTAGATCGTCTCAAACTTTTTGGTCTGTGTGTTGCATGTCGCGTGACGGTCGGCCGCGGAGTAGGGATAAAGTGAAAGGTGCTCGCCAGAGCAGCCAAGGCCAATATGGCGGCGCCTATAGTTCGGAGCAACTGACCGTGTAGTGTATAGACTATTACTTAATGGAATATTATTCCAAAAATTTTTAGTTAAATGTCTATTATGTGAAAAAAAGTTTCACTTTTACCGTGGTTTCATAAAACCACACAATTTGCTTTTTTATCGTATTTTTACGAGTATTCAAGAACTCCGTCAACTTCGGAGTGCTGTAAAACCCAGATAAATTAATGAAATTAAACAAATTTATAGTGGAAATTATTCGTCGAAAAACCCTCTATAAAATAGCTCTAATGTGATTTTATTGTAAAATGACCAGGAAAAAAGTTATAACAGCCAAAAGAAAAGTTGTTAAAAAATTCAATTATTTTTGTTTATAACTTTTTTGTTTTCGATTTTAGGATAAAAAGTAATAGAGTAAAGAAGTAGACAATTTAATTTGCTACAAATAATGTTTTATAGAGTTTTCTGTAGGTTTGCTAGTTTACGAGATACAGCGCGAAAACCCTTTAGACCCCTTTTTCCAAGATGGCAACCGGGGGACAAGGGTGGCGACCCCACAAACTTGAACTTATACTAACCAGGGGGGGTTAGTATAAGCGTAAGTTCAAGCCACACACACATCAAAAAAATAAAATTGCATACTCTAAAAAACGCAACCCTAAATGTAACTTTTCAATGGACAAAATATATTCGCAGAATGCGAATGCGAATTGTTGAAAACAGGCGAATATTCGCGAATGCGAATGCGAACATTCGTTACATCACTAGTACCTACCTACCAAAGTAAAATAATTTCATTTAATTTTCTACATTAGCTTGTTCCTAGATTTCAAGGTGATCTAGATTTATACAAGCAGGTTCAGTTATTTAGTGAACAAAGCCACATAAATAGACAGTCGCTGATAGTTTACTTTTACTTAAATATGTACATGTTAATTAATTAATTGATCTGTTGATTAAACACAAAGTGAAAAATGTGAAATCGAAAATAACAGTCACGAGCAGGATTTGAACCTGCATCTCCTGGATACCGTCCAGATGCTTTGCCAATTCAGCCATCGTGACAATTGCTCCTGACTGCTAATTTCGATAACACATTCATACTTAACGTCTTTGGGTGACGCCTGCCCCATCTGTCGGAAGTATTTTCACACATTATACCGACCAGGTAAACTTAATTTTACAATTAAGGTTTTACCTAATAATGACGCAAACCCTATAAATATTTAGATTTTTTTCACTTTGTGTTTAATGTATAGTGCTAAGCATGCCAAATCCTAAAAATATATATAAAAATGATCTGTTGATGGTATTTACGTAGAAAGATTCTGTTTTTTTTTTGCTTTTCTATACAAATCTAGTACCTATATACATAGATAATATACTAATGGTAAGGCTTCGCTTGCTCAAGCCTGAATGGGTCGGCTCAATCGGGAAAGTAACAACCGCACATAGATATCATGGTGAATTAACGAATGAGTGAGAGCGCCGGAGGACCAGACACTCTCCTTATCCTCTTCTTATTATCCTTCCCATCCATCTACTATTGCTTTCCTTGGGGTTAGCTATAAATATGGCCGTATGTCACCCCTGTTTGTCACCCGCGAAGTGTGACAAACAGGCCCCCAGACCCAGAATACCCCCAGAATTATTTTTGATCACGTACATTCGGAACGGAGTATTATAACTGTCAACGCATTATGTACGTTATGTGCGTACGTTGTGGATGTACGGACGACATACAAATTGCGTTGAAGCTTTCGAATTTTGATTTATGTCAGTCTGATTTATGGCGGTGCTTACTTTATGATTGCATATTAAATAATATTATTGACGTTTTGTCAACTTCTTAAAGCTGATCCCGATTGCGGAAAAAATAAACCGCACACCCCTGTCAGTACGCCTGGTATCCGCTGATTACAGAACAATTATTTGTCCTGTAATCTCAGATGAATCTCAGGCTATTTTTGCTTCCTGCGAAGGTACGACGCTCCGTGTACGGATGCGTCGCTCAGTAGAGGGTACCCGAAAGGGTAAGCCGCCGGTGGACCACTGAAGTAATGTAACACAGTTCCAGTGATCCGCCAACACAGGCGGAAAGAAGGCACACGGCGGGTTTATTTAGTGGGTGAGGGCCCCACACTACCCTGTTCGTTGCCCCGAACGACGGGGTATGCGGTTAGGTACATTTTTTCCGCCTTAACAAAAAAGGCTACATTTGCTTTCTTTTGCAGCACGGGTCTCATCTCAGAGTGAGAGGGATTTAGTCCACCACGCTGACCCAGTGCATCACAAGCAGTCGAGAAAATCTCTCAGGTTGCAGGTTTCCTTGCGAGATATAATTTTCCTGTTATCACTGTGATAATATTATGTTAACAAATGCATACGTAATTTTAAAAATTCTAGAATAGTCACAGGTGTGTGCTGTGCTACTGCGGATCAAACTCGATACCACTGCCTTTGCAGTTCTTAGTTTTAGCACTAAGCTACACTAGCCTGTAATACGACTAATCCGCTACTAGATACGAGTTATCACCTCCCTAGCTATATCCCAAATTTTATTGGGATCGGCTTCCGACTAGTTCAGTTTTACCTATCCACCGACCTCCACGACAAAATTAAGGGGACAACTGGCGTCCTTGGAGCAAGACCTAAATCAGATATTATATACAGGACTCTGACAACCTGTAACTACTTACTGCCAGGATGTTAATTAATAGCCGGGACCCCCTGCTTAGCGTGCCTTCCGATGCATGCAGGATGTCAGGTGTCACCAAATAGGTGTCACTTTTTGGTCACTTGGATTGTTAGTCAAGCGAAAGTTGCTTTACCTTGCCGATCATTCGAGCGACAAGTGCACAACTATGCTACGACCTCCTCGGTACTAGCTACGAGCATTTAGGCGAGGTTTTATCACTGTCAACTTAGCCGCTAGCCTATTTTCTGACACGTTGAGAGAATATTTTGACCTCTAAAAGCAATTGTGAAGTGGAGATTGGGAGTCACCATCGATGGCTGCGATAACTGAGCGGTCCAGAGCACGTCTCCGGATTGGAAGGGACGCAGGTTCGAATCCCACTCGCAGTAAAGCTCTCTTTTTCCACTTTCACAAATAATTTGTTCTTTAAAGTTGAGGGAAATGACATTAAAGCAAAAAAACATATTTTTTTTAATTTCACCATTTAACACGAGTTAATGGAGAGCTATGTAGTATGTAATTTCCCTTCATATCCACGTATACGGCTTCGTAGTCCTTTAAACGATTCATACAGGATATTAGCAATCATTCAACCTTCCATGCAGGGAACATTTGGCACTGAAGTGACGCATCGATAAATTTAGTCACAATATTATTCACAAGAAAGCATTGTTTATGGAAAGATCCTGAAGTCTCGGGCAAAATCTAATCTATCAATGATCTATAGAAAATAATAAAATTTTAATGTCTGTTTGTAATGTCTAAATAACAGCTTTTTAATTATGAATATGAAGGTATATGTTACCTACAACAATTTTTAAAGTGTTTTTATGTGTGTTTGTTCCGCTTATTTTCCAAAACGGCTGGGCCGATTGGGACGGGACTTTCACTGGTAGAAGCTGGTATTATAAGGAGTACCTAACTTAGGGAAAATATTTAGATTTTTTTATATAAAAGTATATTTTTAGCATTTGACATGCTTAGCCATATACTCGTACATTAAACACAAAGTGGAAAATGTGAAATCGAAAATAACAGTGACGAGCAGGATTTGAACCTGCATCTCCTGGATACCATCCAGATGCTTTGCCAACTCAGCAGTCAGGAACAATTTTCACGATGGCTTGTTATTTTCGATTTCACCTTTTCCACTTTGTGTTAGGGAAAATAAAGTTCCGCTCAAAAAGCTCAATAACACTGCCCGACCGATAATATCGCTGTCGCATGTTTTAAATGGAAATTTGACTCCGGTCTGGTACTAAAAAGGTCAATTGTCCCCTTATTTAGGTCGCGGAGGTGAGATAGGCAGTCGTGTCGTTCCATGTAAATACTGCTGAATCAGCTAAAACACAGTTCCCTTAGAATGAAAAACGAAACGTTAGACGAACTTTCTTTTCGCTTCATACCATGTACACACTCGCCCTCGGCCTGTCTCGTTGTGTCTCAACGAGTGTGTACAGTCGGCTTTATATGAATGCAGATAGAAAAATATAACAGCCCCCTTAGAATGAAAAACGAAACGTTAGACGAACTTTCGTTTCACTTCATTGTGATTGGTCACCTGAATCACTCGACTAATCAGGAATCACGCGTCGGACTGTTAATCAATCACAATGACTCGAAACGAAAGTTCGTCTAACGTTTCGTTTTTGATTCTAAGGGGGCAGATCGGAAGTCGACCCTCACATAGTTAGGGATAAGGCGAGGAAGATGATGACAGTAGCCACATAAAAATATACAACCATTCCGTGAAGATCATTACTCCCAAGTCGTTCAAATCAATCAACTGCTCATAAAAATATATGAAATTACTAAAACGTTGTACAAAAAATCTCATTATTATTTTATGACTGGTTTTACGGGTAAAACTGGTTACGTAAAAAACTTCATTAGCATCTGTTATTACAAGGATACCTGATTATAGCGGTTCATAATGATTAATGTCCTACAACAATGGCAAAAGGCATGTTCATGTTAGAGATTAGGTATTGCGGCAATCACCATAAGTAATACCTAAATTAATAGCTCCATACTCCATAATTATGCAGGGAAATCTATATAATTTTGTAATATACCCTAATTAAGTAAACCTGATAATCGCCTAAAATGCAATGGTGGCAAAAAAGCATACAGCCCACCAAGCGCAAGGTAAGCGGTTACTGTAGCCTATAGACGCTAGCAACACCAGAGGCATCACTCAAGTGTCGTCATTTTAGACGCTAGCAACACCAAACGCATCACCCGCGCGACGCCATCTTCAAGGAAAGGGATAAGTAGTGTATAGGAAGAATAATAAGGAGAGGATAGGAAGCATAATAAAGAGAAGATGGGGTGGGGGTTTTGGGCCTCCGGCGGTCTCACTCACCATACGAAACACAACGGTTAGAGTAACTATAACTACCGTTGTTACACGCTGATCTTATGTGAGGGGGTGGTACTTCCCCGATCGAGCCGGCCCTTTCGTGCTGGGATAAGCAAGGCTCTACCATCTAAGAATCCAATCATCTCCAAGCAAAGGGACAGGAGGTAGAAAGGAAGGATAATAAGAACAGTATAGGAAGAATACTAAAAAGAGTATAAAAGGATATTAAGGAAAGTAGAGGATAGCGAGGATAATAAAGAAAATATAATAGGGATCATAAGGAGAGGTTTGGGAAGGGGTTTGGGCCTCGGGCGCTCACTGAATGGACATGGACGATACATATAAAACATATATTCACAACGGATGTTTATGTCTCTGAAGTTGGGTGCAAGACGCTGCGCAGTAGTTATTTTTGTGTCGCAAGAGATGTGCAGTTTATATTAATCGAAAAATAATCGATATAATTAAACAATTGTAATCGATAATCATATTTTTTATCGATCGTATTAAATTTGTGGACGCTCTTCTATATCTAGATTAAATCTTATTCACTCAACTCGCTTTTATATTTTTTATTGAGTCTAAAAATAATAAAGATAACCTAAACATTTAGATATGAAAACATAATGATCCCACTCGATTGTTTCAATAATCGAGTACTTAATAACATTTGAATTGGTCAGCACTAACCGTATGACTCCGGCACAATCCCAACTTCTTGTTTTCTACCTAACTTCAGAGACACAAAGATCCGTTGACTACTATACCTACATAAGACGACAAGAAACATTTAAGGGCACATTAGTTATCTAACAAACATCACTGTAGACAGGACATGTCCACGTTATCCTTTCGCATCAAACGTTCACATTACGGTAATGGGCAATGACCCGGTTAGATCCAGACGCGATGACGCCACGTGCGCGTATGATCGGACGCGAGTCCATTATTATATTATATTGCGTCCATACCTACGCTTAAGTACTTTCTTCCTGTGATACCATATTTGGTTTGATCAGTGGATATGTCCTTCTTTAGTCCACTAAATAGCTTCGTAGTGTATTTACACATACGTATGTAACCTGCTCATGATGCTCAGATGTTAGTTCTATGCTGACACACAAAAGAGGACTTTAATGGCGTTAGGCGGCAACTTGGCTGTGCCTTTAGTGTTGCCAAAGTCCATGAGCCGCCGTTACCACTTGAGCCGTTTGCTCGTCTGCCACCGTTGGCAATAAAAAATCATGGTATATATTTAAAGCGTAGGTATTTGTTTATTTATTTACACTTTATTGGTACATCATATGTTGTATGTATATGTTATAATATTTAGGTACAGAGCAAAGAAAGAAAAAAAAAGAAATGTTAAATCCCATAAGTGGTACAATGGGCCGGCCTTATTACTAAAAGTAATTTCTTCCAGGCAGCCTTTGGATGGATACAACTTTTAATTGGACAATGGTAGTTGTAGGTGTTGGTATCTATATAGACAAGAAAAAATATATCAATAAAATATAATACACAATACACTTACATGCAAATAGATAAACCTCTGTATTTTAATTATTAAGATATATTAAGAGCTAATTTTTATTATTTTATCGCCTATACTGCCTGTAATTTAGATACGAATATCAAATATTCATTTATATATTACGGTTTGCAACCAGAACGATATAAAAATAACACGTGTAAATGAACGTTGTAAAGAATAATATAACCACAGCCACACGCAAGTATTTTACTATGTAAACCATGACACGTAACAAGACAGTTATTCCAGAGGCGATGCGTTGAGAATCCACTAAAAAGCGTGAAGGCATTAAACGCTTTATAACAAACACAAGAATCCTTTGTAAGGCGAATCCCGTTACATGGATGGATTGGATCCACATACCAAATGGAGTCCTAGTTTCTAATGAATGCGAAGATAATTCTTTTGTTTGTGCATTAATAACTCCTGACCGATTTTGCTCGGAGACTAGGCCAATACCTAGGATATGTTACAGCGCGCGAATGTGTAACCTTTTTTGGTGATATGAAAAAAATATTATTTACTATGAAAAAGTTTGAGTTAAGCTTTCGTAGGCGGCTGAAGCATGAAATTAGTTTTGAATACACATAAAAAATAACCATAGCGGCACGAGTCTAACAAAAAGCTTTCAATAGACACATGATAGCTTTTACGATGTCCCAACTATAAATAGTCTTGTTGAGTCATCATCGTATTGCTCCATTCAATTAAATTGATTCTTTTGTTACTCAAGCCGTAA
Source organism: Leucoma salicis (assembly GCA_948253155.1). Lineage (NCBI taxonomy): Eukaryota > Metazoa > Arthropoda > Insecta > Lepidoptera > Erebidae > Leucoma > Leucoma salicis. The sequence goes on along the minus strand of OX411822.1, from coordinate 6,706,569 downwards.
TGAGCTCGCATTGTGCGAAAAAATACGATGAAAACAAGTGTGTCTATAGACATTTTGCTCTATAGAGTAAAATGTTGTCTGTTTTGAACGTACAACTTAACGTTATTGAGTCGTAAAAAGGTGCGGTTCTGTTTTCTTTTTCAACAGTTATGTTACCCTAGAAATAAGTACCACTACATTCCAAATTGTCAAATAGGTAAGTACATTAATTTTTTTTTTTAATTTTCTAATTATGAATTTATAGATATGTTTGTTTTATCTTTATTTTTACCATATTATGTAAGTAATTGAATCGCAACGTAATATAGAATGAGTAGGAATAGGCCCGTCTTTTCCCGCCTAAACAAAAAAAAAGGTGTAAGTATATATTCCCGCCTGCAACTCAAATATTACTAAAACTTAATAGGTAAGTACTCCTTAAATGGCAAGTAAACACGCATAAAAACAGTTATCTGGACGTCTTCTATTGAGATTCCACGTTAAAAATAAACTAAAGGTGCGATGTCAAAATTTACTTTTTTTAGCCATAAAACCAAAAACTGAGGTGCAACATGCATTATGGCGCCGCCAATACTGATGACAGGCTCGAAAGACGACGCGTGCGCAACTCACAACAATACCTCGGAATGCGGCGTGACCTGTATTAATCACTGCCTCGTCGGTTCGGTTACACTCACAAGACACCTACAGATTGTTTTTATAACTAAAAGCTACAATTGCATGACTTGCATGAAGGAAAAAAATATAGAACTTTTTTTTGTTCATTCTTTGTAAGTAATGCGTTTTATGTTAGCTTGATTTTATTTAAACCTATGGATAAATGAGTACACGGTGACAAACTTCAAATAACTCCCCTTACAGCCTTAGTAAATGTTTAAGTGATAAATGTTGATTTTAGCCAAATCGCTCGCCAATACTTTAGTTAAAATGGCATATCATTTGATGAGGTTTATTTGTTCAAGTGTGCACGTACGCGGCAAAATGCATGGTTCACGATAGTAAAAGGTTGTCAATGTAGTACCCAATGGAATAAGATTACAAAGTCATCGCCATATCCCAATCTATAGACGTATCGTTAAAATAAGTAGAATTAAGCAATATTTAGACTTAGAATAATTACACCTATTCTAAGTATTTAGATATTTTTATATATATTTTTAGCATTTGACATGCTTAGCACTATACATTAAACACAAAGTGAAAAATGTGAAATCGAAAATGACAGTGTGTGTTATTTTGTTCAGTGACTGTTATATTTTTCACTTTGTGTTTAATGTATAGTGCTAAGCATGTCAAATGCTAAAAATATATATAAAAATATCTAAATATTTAAAGGGTTTGCGTCATTATTAGGTAAAATCTTAATTGTAAAATTAAGTTTACCTGGTCGGTATAATGTATGAAAATACTTCCGACAGATGGCGCAGGCGTCACCCTAAGACGTTAAGTATGATGTGTTATCGAAATTAGCAGTCAGGAGCAATTGTCAGGATGGCTGAATTGGTAAAGCATCTGGACGGTATCCAGAAGATGCAGGTTCAAATCCTGCTCCTGACTGTTATTTTCGATTTCACTTTTTTCACTTTGTGTTTAATGTAAGAATGAAGCAAAAAAAAAAACACCACAGCGAGAAAAATACTCAATAAGACATTTCTATAATAACGTTGCTAAACTATCTGCTACAGTAGTTATTTCTAGTCCAAATGTGGATGAGACTGGGGCTCAAAAGTGAGACAGACGTACGTGGACTGAAACTCTCTTTCATCGATCTTCACTTTTAATCAAGACTAGCCTTTTTAAATATCTATGCCATCATAAAAAAAGAATAATCTACTGACTGACTGATAATACGTAATATATAAACGCACAGCCCAAACTGCCTGACTGGGACTGCGAAAATTTACGTAGACGCGATAAAACGCGTGCTAAGCCGCGGGTAATGCGCTAGTACTATTATAAAACTGTAACAGAGCTGTGTCTATCTAAAGGCCTCGTCACACAGAGGCGGGAGCCGCGGGAAAGCGACCGCGATCCGGGACGGGATTTTTTTGTAATATTCGAATTTGTATGACGAGGGCTTTAATGTCATTGAATATTTTTTTTTTTACGTTTTTTTTTTCGCACACCACGCATGAACCACAGACCCGAATTTAATGACACTTTTTTGTTTGATAACTACATTAGACTTGAAAACTGGTATAGACCTTTTATTTCGCTACTACGTCGGAAACTTAAGCATAAGCTAGCGTTTTTGTTTATATTGTAAGCCGTGAGCTATGCGTGAGCTTTTAAATAATAAAATAAAAACGTATTTTAATTTTTACGTATGCAGCATGTTATGTCTGCAATGAAAACAGTCGGTGTAATTAAACGCCTTAACAATTTCTTATTCTGAATGTTGACACGCTCGCTAACAACTCACAATAATTATATCATTGTAGCACGAATGTGCTGTTTACTGACCTAGTTATTACCAAGTTTATTACTCACTAGCCTTTGTCCGCGGCTCCGCCGCAGCTAGTTTCTTGTTTGAGTATCTCAGGTGCTCAATATAATAGCGGGATAAAACATATACCTAATACCTACCATTAAGTCTATCGAGAGTTATCAAACAAAAAAATATATGTATATCCATTCAGTAGTTTTTATGTGTTGTGCGAATAAAACAGAAATAAAAAAATATTTTTTGATGCGAAACCATCTAAAGCGGAGGGAGGTTAAAAACAGCTGTCAGCGACGACGCCACGCCAGTTTATTTAATTGCTTTTAACGCCATTTGTTGACAAAAGCATTTATATTGTAGTTTTAATTCGTCTATGGAAAACGAGAGGGCGCTTACCAAGCATTACAATATTTGAAGAAAGAAAGAAAATCTATCTCCGAGACGTCCCAGACGCCTCATTTTTCTTTTTTTTTTGTCTTCAGAGACGCCTTAATGGTCTGGTAACTGGTTGAAACTCGGTGTTTCAACATTATATAAAAAAATATGTAGCATATTTTAAGAACTTAAATGTTTATTATGCGTAACCATGTTGGTCGTCTTATTGAGATAAATTGTGTGATAAAAAAAAATAGTCACTGCGATGACTGCGAGCGATGCTCAGTAACTCAAATGGGAAAACAATTGTATCGGATTTCCAAAAAAATGAACAAGTATCTTTAATTAGTTTTTTCAAGTTTGCCCTATTGCACCTTACACATAGTATACATATGTAAGTATTAAGCGTGACTAAGATAGCTTTATCCAAACATAACGACTTAAGGAATGATTACTTGATCAACATTGAATCACCTGGCCACCACCTGACAACACAATATCACCATGGCATATCGCTACAAAACAATTTGATTCGCACGCACTAAAAAAGGTCAACCAACTCTACGTTACGCAATCTCAGCGCAGTAATGCTTTTTTCAGCTGTTTATCTATTCCTTTGTACATAGGGCTGGTAGTAATCACTTAAAAGAAATTAAAACAGCATCACGCCTGTGTCCCCGAAGGGGTGGGCAGAGGTGTATTCGCCAGCTATGTCTAAGTCTCACATATTTAGGGGGCGAGCCTAGTGCCGTCTACCGGGCACATTTCCTAACTCCGAGCTGCTACTGAGAATTTTTCTTTTTACGAAAATGCTCAATAACATTGCCCGACCCGGGGATCGAAGCCAAGTTCTCATGATCAGCAGTGGCACATACTACCGCTGCACCACCGAGGCAACAACACAAATACCACGTCGCCAAATTTTTTTTTCTGGAATACGTGTGTAATGATATAATTAATGTAATAAAAGTTTGCCAACCCTAATTAGGCTACTCTACTTCATGACACCACAGAGTATTGACGCAAACGGATGTAACGCAGAAACACTCGTAATAATAACATGTACAATTCGTTTCCTATTTAGATTTCCATTTGGAGTTTTGTATACGGCAAAGATTGACGATTTACAAATAAAGTAGTGTAGTATTATTGTTAGTAGTATTTTTTAGGAAAGCATAGCAAGCTGTTTCATTCATTACTTTTTCAATGGCAGCCCGCATGTGTTAATTCTGTTTTGTGTGTATGCATGATGTATTCGAACTCTCGGTTTTCCAGTTAGTATTTAGATATTATTGTATAATGTATTTCAGAAAGGTTAAAAAGACATTGAGTCTGCCAACCCGCACTGGCCTAATGAGGAGGACAACGGCATAAATCCTTCTCACTCTCAAAGAGACCCAGTCAGGCAGTAATAGGTTGGAAAAAAACGGTCATGGAGGAAACTTTAGGTATAATTATAAGCCTTTAGAATATTATAAGCTATGTCAGAGCGTTCCTTTTGTTGTTAAAAGTACGAGTAAAAATGTTTAACCTCGAATGAAAGTGGAACCCATAATCCCAGTCATGAAGATTATCGCGTAAACCTCTGCGAGAATTATGTATTACAACAAAATGTTTGTAAATAAGTTTTTTTTTTGTTTCTTTATTCTTTATTTAGTTTCGGGACTTTTGTCGAACATGAATATGCCAGTCCCATTGTACTCTTATCTAATAACAATCTTCACCTAATCTAATGTAAGCAGCAGGGAGGAGCCGCTGAGAAGCAACCACCATCTCGTATATACCCTTCTTGCAGCAACTGAAGCGGGTTCTGCCAGAATGGATTGCAAAATACCCACATTGCTTCTAATCGGCCCAAACTCTCTCAGCAACGTGTAAATAAGTTGAAAGATATTTTTTTTTTACTTTTGTAACAACGGATCCACAATTAGACGACCAACATCTTAGTCCTCCCAGAATTTTACGTAAATATCAGAAAGTATTATGCCTTGTGTATTGACGCGCAGGCACAGAGTTCTGTGCACGCATGAAGGATATTACAAAGGTTTGATTCTGGGCATCAGAAGTGTCCCTAACAGAGGTACATTCATATCTATATAAGAAAGGAGTTAAGAATTACTTCTTCGAAAGGGTCACCAAGTAATTGAGACGGTGTTGACAGAAACGCGTTTAACCACACAAGACAAGGAAGTATCCGATACAAACTTGTGAAGCACTGCCGCATGCCACAACACCATTCAACGAAAACGTTCAGATCTATTACAAAACATAATATGTAATAAGGTATTGGTGGTCTCAAACAAGATTCTGCCCTTTTAGCGACTTACAAATTTAAGAGAATATTTTTTAAAAAACTTTGGAAAATCCGAAAGTGCACGCCTCATAATATTCATTTTTCACAATAAAATTTATTATTTGATAAGTAACTAATAATGTATTGGTCTTCCTAAGTAGTTTTCAATAAATCACATAGATAGCGCTAATTTCAAAAAGTACTGTGGTTTTCATGTCTTTCTTATACGTCATCTAGCGCTAATTTTAAGAAGTACTTCTATATTGGTCTATAGAAATAGTTATCACAAAATAAGGATAGCACTGATAGTGTCGCGTCGAGCGTAAATATTCACTATTTTTTTGTTTATTTAATAACAATTAAACCACATCGAATCAGACCGTGAAAAGTGATAGGGCTCTATTCGTAGTTATACTGTATAATAAAAGAAAAAAAAATACTCGATTAGTAAAGTCTTTCGGTCGTTATGGTGTTAACATACATTACCTACAACATTATGCCGTGTGGGGCTTTAGAATTGTCACACCCCTCTCTACCCACGGGAGTCGTAAGAGCCGACTGAGGGAATAGCGGGGGAGTGGGCAGCAGCACTCCCTCGTGTATTAACAATATCCACTGCGATCGCCACCAACCCGCCTGCCAAGCGTGGCGATTACGGCACTATCCCCCATTTCTTGGGGAGGCCTATGTCCAGCAGTGGATGTTGAAAGGCTGATGGATGGATGGATGGACCTACAACACACGGACGTCCAAGACAGAACTTTTTCAAACAATTTTTTAACTAGTTTAAGGGTAAAAATAGTGTTTTCTTGATAAGTGTGTATTACACACACATATCAAGAAAACACTATTGTGTATTACACACATATCAAGAAAAAACACTATTTTTAACACTCATGATATTTTTGATGCCATTTTTGTTATTTGCCATTTTAGATTTAGCGGGGAAGCTTGTAGAAACAAGCTGCCCCGCTAATCTTTATGAATTTCGAAAGCACCATTTCCCCAGGGGCTCATGGTCTCTACTCCAAACGGCACAAATAAGTAACCTCTGTCAAGGTTAGAATATTTGCGTCGTTTGTGTGATTCAGCCGTTATAGCACCGCCACTAGCACTCCGAGAAGACTCTGGAAGATGAGACGACGCCAAAGTATCCACACAGGTGGCATTCCATATAAATGGTCGTCCCATCTTCCAGGGAATAAGTTTCATACCATCAGGCCTTTTACCATCGTCCCGTAAAAGGCCGGATGGCTCTAAGGTTGCCGGAATATTTACGCTTCCAAAAGCCCGACGGATGACATCGTTCAAAGTGCCTTAACGAGCTAGCCCGTGGTGACCCAAGCTATCTACACTATCGCTGCATGCGCATCGGTGTGGAACGACGCACGGAGCACCGATACGTAGTGAAATGGCTATACGGAAAGTGTTGTTGTCTAACAGCGTGCCTAATGCATTTGATGGTAGAGCTTTTAACTAAAGACCAGACTCCCAACGAGAAACAGCTAGGAGACGAGCACGCTCTGTGAGGCCACTGCACGTTTGCAAAAGATTATTCCGTACCAGCTCACAAAGTGGCTCGTCCCACTGCCTCTGCGAGGACGGGTCCTTGGATATGCAACCATCTGGGCAGGCTATTCTCCAGGCATCCATAGCTTCAGTTAGATAAGAAATTTCAGTACTGCCTGAGCTAGGTGTTAATATTTGATTTACCAAAGTTTGAATACTATTAACTGAAGATAAGAATGCCGGCAAGGATATACTAGAAATTTTGCGTATCCTGAGACCACCTAACCTAATTGGTAATGAGGCCTGGGACCAAGATCGATTGTCTAAAGAAACGATAATAATGGAAGTGAACGTATCCTTAACGATGCTATCTAACTGCTGTAAAATATTAGGGTAATTCCAGAGTTGACAACAGCGTAAAGCATACGTAAATTTTGGAAAAAATAAACAATGTCTGATTATTATAAAAGCCATGTGTGAGTTAATTTTAAATAATCTTTCCGAAACTTCATGAAAATGTTGTATGTTCTCTTCAACAAAATCCATTATAGATTCGTCGAATATAGGAGAACCTAGGAGGCGAAGTGATCTTTTTTCTATTATATTGATATTTGGAGCTATGCTGTTAAATAATTTTTAATAGTCTTTTGAGGAGCATGTATCTGAAATAAAAAGTTCATACGTAGAAAAATTTAGTTCTAATCCAATAGATTTAAATTCATAAATTAAAAAATCCAAATCTTTAAAGACTGTTTTTATATCGCCACCTAGAGTTCCATCGTCTAAATACCAGACATTAAATTTATATTCGAGACGTTTAATGATAGGATGAATAGCAACACTGAAAATAGCCGGCCCAAGTCGATCATCCTGTTGACAGCCTGTTTCCGAAAATATAAGTTCATTTTGCAAAGCTAATTTTGTATTTTTTGCGTAGCATTGCCAAAGAAAAGGATAAAGATCGGGAATTTTGTTTTTGATTTCAGTCAACAGGGTGCCTCTATTTATAGGGTACCTGGCCTATATTATTTTATAATTTATAGAATAATATTATTATGTTGAAATAAAACTACGTTTACGGAAGATGTCCAAAGCTGATCTACCATCTAAGTCCACCCGTGATCATGAATGCTGTAAAGTATTCGAAACGTCGGGATAGCATAAAAATCAAGTAAACGCGATAGATTCCGTAAACGTAGTTTTATTTCAAAATGTGTGAAATTCGCGTAAATGTTAGAAAGTATAATATTATTATTGTTTATTTTACAAGTGCAATATATGATAAATAGAGACATTTATAGCCTACGAGATATTAAAAATAATGAGAGAAATCTGTTCGACTAATAGGACTTTGAGATTGCAGTGGGTTCCGTCGCATGTGGGTATACGCGGTAATGAGGAGGCTGATAGACTTGCAAAATTGGCTATAGAACAGGGTATATATACATATATAAAACCTCACTTTTCGGAAATAATTAATAAATTAAAGAAGATTTGTCATCAAAAATGGAAAGATCAATTTGAAGAAATAGCTAAATCAAAAGGAATTTGGTATAAAACATTGCAGTATCAGCCTCCTCATACACCTTGGTTTATCAATTGTAATTTTAATAGATTACACATGGTTATTGCTTATAGGTTGCGCTCTGGACATTTTCCATCAAAAAAAATTTGCTTACCTTATGGGTAAATCGAACTCACCAAATTGTGATACATGCGGTGTTATTGACGATGTTCAGCATTTATTGATGGAATGTGCCCAGAACCAGCGTGAACGTGAGTTAGTCATGGATGGTCTGAACATTAATCGTTTAGATGTTGGCATTGTTCAAACTATCTTGACCAACCCAACATCGGACGCTGCGAAGCGATTATGTGCGTTGGCTATTCTTCGTATTTCTTAGTCGTAAGTAGTTTTTAAGTTAAAATAAATTTTAAGTCTGTATGTTTAGGTTACGATGGGACTAACATATTCCAATGAATAAAAGTCCCAAAAAAAAAAGAGAAAAAAAAAATATTATTATTGTTTATTTTACAAGTGCAATATATGATAAATAGAGACATTTTAAATTTGAAAAATCAGTTGTTCTGTGTGAAACGAGAGCAATACCCACCTCAACGCTTCGCTTATGAGGCGTGCAATAATACGATTCATTTGTATTGTTTTTCGGAGTATGCTCGTACCCGTAAGGTTCGTACCTGTTCATATATTAAAAACATATATATTATCATTTTAACCAATTCTGACACCAGGATCCGCAAGAAAATCTTGGTCAAACCCTTAAATCACAAAGAAATCTATTTGTAAATTATTGTTTTTTCAGAATCTATTAGTCTGTGGTTATAGTCTGGGTAAAAGAGCAACTGATCCATTGGTTAAATGGAAGGAAACTGTTTATCATGGACTTACTATTCTACTAAAGGCTACAGTGAAGGCACTACTTATCAAGGAAATTCCCCATTTAAGAGATACAATTACCTATTTGCTGCATAAAAATTGAAGATACCGAGATTCTTTACAATTACCTATTCAGATGCGATAGCAAGTGATAGCCCTCACTGCTTCCTTCCACAAGTAAAAAGTTTGTGATTACATTCACTATGTGGTCCTAACTTCCGTCCGTCGAGCAATGTAAGTCAACGATAATGAAAACGTATAATGACAATATACTGTTAAGTGTATGATTCAACAGCCTGAGAGTACTGTCGCTTATTCTATTGTACCACTACAAAGACTAATTACCTACTTGATAAACAACGAAATGAAATGAATAGCTTTCATAGGGCTACAGACTAGAAAACCTGTTAGTTATTTAGATATTTTTATACATATTTTTAGCATTTGACATGCTTAGCACTATACATTAAACACAAAGTGAAAAATGTGAAATCGAAAATAACAGTCAGGAGCAGGATTTGAACCTGCATCTTCTGGATACCGTCCAGATGCTTTACCAATTCAGCCATCCTGACAATTGCTCCTGACTGCTAATTTCGATAACACATCATACTTAACGTCTTTGGGTGACGCCTGCGCCATCTGTCGGGAGTATTTTCATACATTATACCGACCAGGTAAACTTAATTTTACAATTAAGATTTTACCTAATAATGACGCAAACCCTTCAAATATTTAGATATTTTTATACATATTTTTAGCATTTGACATGCTTAGCACTATACATTAAACACAAAGTGAAAAATGTGAAATCGAAAATAACAGTCAGGAGCAGGATTTGAACCTGCATCTTCTGGATACCGTCCAGATGCTTTACCAATTCAGCCATCCTGACAATTGCTCCTGACTGCTAATTTCGATAACACATCATACTTAACGTCTTTGGGTGACGCCTGCGCCATCTGTCGGGAGTATTTTCATACATTATACCGACCAGGTAAACTTAATTTTACAATTAAGATTTTACCTAATAATGACGCAAACCCTTCAAATATTTAGATATTTTTATACATATTTTTAGCATTTGACATGCTTAGCACTATACATTAAACACAAAGTGAAAAATGTGAAATCGAAAATAACAGTCAGGGGCAGGATTTGAACCTGCATCTTCTGGATACCGTCCAGATGCTTTACCAATTCAGCCATCCTGACAATTGCTCCTGACTGCTAATTTCGATAACACATCATACTTAACGTCTTTGGGTGACGCCTGCGCCATCTGTCGGGAGTATTTTCATACATTATACCGACCAGGTAAACTTAATTTTACAATTAAGATTTTACCTAATAATGACGCAAACCCTTCAAATATTTAGATATTTTTATACATATTTTTAGCATTTGACATGCTTAGCACTATACATTAAACACAAAGTGAAAAATGTGAAATCGAAAATAACAGTCAGGAGCAGGATTTGAACCTGCATCTTCTGGATACCGTCCAGATGCTTTACCAATTCAGCCATCCTGACAATTGCTCCTGACTGCTAATTTCGATAACACATCATACTTAACGTCTTTGGGTGACGCCTGCGCCATCTGTCGGGAGTATTTTCATACATTATACCGACCAGGTAAACTTAATTTTACAATTAAGATTTTACCTAATAATGACGCAAACCCTTCAAATATTTAGATATTTTTATACATATTTTTAGCATTTGACATGCTTAGCACTATACATTAAACACAAAGTGAAAAATGTGAAATCGAAAATAACAGTCAGGAGCAGGATTTGAACCTGCATCTTCTGGATACCGTCCAGATGCTTTACCAGGTTCAAATCCTGCTCCTGACTGTTATTTTCGATTTCACATTTTTCACTTTGTGTTTAATGTATAGTGCTAAGCATGTCAAATGCTAAAAATATGTATAAAAATATCTAAATATTTGAAGGGTTTGCGTCATTATTAGGTAAAATCTTAATTGTAAAATTAAGTTTACCTGGTCGGTATAATGTATGAAAATACTCCCGACAGATGGCGCAGGCGTCACCCAAAGACGTTAAGTATGATGTGTTATCGAAATTAGCAGTCAGGAGCAATTGTCAGGATGGCTGAATTGGTAAAGCATCTGGACGGTATCCAGAAGATGCAGGTTCAAATCCTGCTCCTGACTGTTATTTTCGATTTCACATTTTTCACTTTGTGTTTAATGTATAGTGCTAAGCATGTCAAATGCTAAAAATATGTCTAAAAATATCTAAATATTTGAAGGGTTTGCGTCATTATTAGGTAAAATCTTAATTGTAAAATTAAGTTTACCTGGTCGGTATAATGTATGAAAATACTTCCGACAGATGGCGCAGGCGTCACCCAAAGACGTTAAGTATGATGTGTTATCGAAATTAGCAGTCAGGAGCAATTGTCAGGATGGCTGAATTGGTAAAGCATCTGGACGGTATCCAGAAGATGCAGGTTCAAATCCTGCTCCTGACTGTTATTTTCGATTTCACATTTTTCACTTTGTGTTTAACCTGTTAGTTGTTATACCCTATGTATAATATGGTACGCTGATTAATAATACTATTTGTACAAAACATGAAGTTTTACGTATATATCTGTATATTATATTCGGAATATTAAGACATACTGGGCCCTGATTTGCTATGATCAAAGAAGCACGTTACGTGGCGAGTTGACGATGTCTGCGTGGAAGTCGTCTAAAATTGTATTCACTATGCAAAGTATCAAGTTTCATAACGCGGCTAGGTCAGTTTTGAAGCTGTTCTAAACTGTCAATCTAACGTGTTTCATGCTAGCGCGTTTGTGGTTACGTTTACCATTTTTATTATACTTTCGTGGGTGAAATGACTACAAGTTTCTGTAACTGGCAAAATAAGCTAAAGTTCAGAAACCCAGTAATTTTAATGTTTTATAATACCATTAAAGTCGCTACCCGCTAATACTTTACTTATTATTTACTTTTTAGGCATACATTTTCAGAATCACTAAGATAATAATTAGGTATTAAAATAACATTTGTTATTTATTACGAAAACGCGAGTAAATTCTGTCTTCTTAGTATTACAACTTACAATTTTATTATTGGTACTATGCATTGTAAATATGATATCAATAACTTTACAATGCACATACTTATTGATAAAATAGTGCTCGTAATGTTATTTGGGAGAAACAATAACTACGACTCATGTCTTAGATATAAACCGAACATTGTTACAAACTCTTACAAAATGTCCAAGTAACATAATATTTAATAAACTATTCCATGTACCTATGACATTATAAAATCTGTATTTAGATCAAGTATTAGACGTGTGTATAATAGTAGGCAAACTCTTCTTGTGTTCTTATAAATAACATTTATGAAACAAAGTATGCAGAAAAGTAATAATCGTTTATTTATTTGTATAAATAAGTATAACTTAATTAGTACCTATGAAATCTCAAAAACAAAAGTTAAGCATGTCACTGAAGAAGATACACACACATATCGATGAAGTATCGTATAATATGTGAATTTTGCTTTTGGATTTATTATTATATATAATGTGATAATTCAGTTCTTGATTAATAGTTACGATAGCCCACTAACAACAACGTTGCCAATGCCCCGTACTTAATTCAAATAGATTATCAAAAGAAGGAGCAATGTGTATTATTGTTATAACAATAAATTCTTCTGTGGCGATCTTATAGATTCCGACAATGAACAGTTTTCTGAATTTTTCTTCTGTTGATAAGTTTGTAGTGTTGAGCTTATTATTTTACATATTACTTTCTTTTTTCTTGTTAGTTTGTGATAGTAACTTACCTATATTCAATTTAATAAACAATTTTATTGATGGGTTATTATAAAGTAAAATTCACAACAATGTGCACAGACTATTAAGAGATACTACTTCTACACTGTGACATATGACGTGACATTAAAACAATGACAGATAGATTTAAGTTTTAAAACTATCTCCTAGTACGTAGAGATAGTACATAATTATCGAATAAATATTCGATCATATATTTATATCAAAACAAAAACAAATTGATATTAATTGTCTATAATAGTAATTTCGATGCATAAATATCAATTAATAATGAAGTTTGGAAACAAATAAATCTAATTTAAAAAACCGATTATTTTCCGATTGAAACTATTGTATGGTTTCTAGACGTACTGTGTGAATTCAAAATTTGGCATAGACAACGTATCGTGCGGTATACAGAATATTTTTTTTGTAAAATATGTCGTGGTACGTTGCGTCCTCACGTTTGAGGTACGCGCTTGGTATGACGTCACTGGTTTTCGGCAAGTAATTTTACGTCTCATAGAGAATCAAGGCCCTGAACGGATTCGGATCAGGGGGGTTAAGCAGAATGTCATATTTCACGTGTCGATCGTATCGTCTCGCTTGTACGATCACCGTGATTGGCCAACGGATTATTGTGACATCACGCGTCGGTTTCTCAACCAATCACAGTGTTCTCGATACGGTCGACACGTGAAATATGACATTCTGCCTCAGGGGGCTGATTTTGGTTTATTATCTACATTTATCCATGCGAACTTTAGGACTACTTTTTTAATAGCACTTATAGGAACTGAGTAGCGAGATAGTAAATAACGTCGAGAGAAAAAATGGCCGAAAGCGGGCTTTCGTTGAATACAGTGCCGGACACCTCAATATTACAGAAGATAGCCGATCCTATTCCTATTGCTCGTAAGCGACGTGTTTGATCGCAGCGGCTTAGTTGCCCATAGTATAAATGAGTCCATGAGCAAAGGTTGCTATTTACCATCAGGCGACCCGAAGCTCGTCTGCCTCCATCTATCTATACATTCTATATTATTACAAAGCTGTAACAGAGCTATGTCTGTACAATTAAGATATTTGAACAAACAAATGAGGTATTAGACTATTTAGGCACAAAACAGTTTTTTTTAGAATTTTTGGTCTGTTTGTATGTGTGTTTGGACACCACGCATAAACTACTGAAGGGATTTTGATGAACTTTTTTGTTTGATAGCTCTTGATTAAACCTAAAAACTGGTACTATTCACTTATATATATATATCTCGTTTACCGGTATTATTATTATTATTATTCCTTTATTTCAGGCAACTACAGCCCATAAAAAAAATATACATAAATATTAACCTATTTATAAACTAATAAATATACTATATAAAATAAAACTTAAAACTACTGCACACTAAGTGTCGGCGTCATGTTGCGCTGCATGGTGTCGCGTAACCTTCCACGAAATCTTCGATACACGACACCCTTCTGCCAAAACTCTTCCTTGAGGAAGGTCGCAATGTGCTGAGTTGGAACTCGCACCACGAACGGCTTGAAGTTTGTGTTGTGGCGCGATTCGAGCTTCTCAGCTCTCAAAGTCCAGCTGGTCTTCACCAGCATATACTCAACAATCTCCTCAACCTTTGTGGAGTGATGCAGCCGGGACACGTACAACTGCGTCGTAGGTATAGCTGGACGCAGAAGCATATTGGGTCCTGCCAGCGCGGTACCGCACTGGTTCCGACAAGAAGGTGTTCTCTTCTTCTTCTTCTCCACCTTTACGAAGCCATCCTTATCAATCTTGTGCGTTTTCAAAACTTTGATGACTTTGGATTCACAACAGCCCTTGGTCCCTTTTCTATTTCCTGCTTGCCGTTTAGATACAGCAGGTTTATGTGCGGCGACGATAGTAGCGTAGGCACGTTTCGGGGTCAATGTACCTGCATGTGTCACTCCTTCAACCTGTGTTGACGCAGCGACGGCGGCGGGGCACGATGCAGCGCAAGCAATATCAGCGGCGGGTGACGTAGTGGAGCTCGCCGATTCAAAACTGCCGATGGAAACGTTTTGCGCCCCGCGTCGTGTGACTAGAGACTAGACTAGAGGCGTCAGGCGCCCTACTTACCGAAACAGCGTTACGCAATAACTCTACTTCGGTACGTAGTTCCCCTATGATGTTATTTGACACCTCCAGCTTGGACTTTACCTCCGCCAGGTTCACTTTTAAAGATGTAATATCCTTCAGCAACCTGGTGACATCGACGTGGTCGAACGTGACGGGAGGTAGCTTATGTAGCTCCTTTGCCACGAAAGCAGGCACGTCATCCATATCGGTGGTTTTGAGCATCGCGATGATGTCTTGCACACTCTTCTCGCCTCCATCCCTCCGGCGGGACGGTATCTGGTCGACTTTTCCGAGCGATTGGAACAGCAACAGCTTGGCACTGCTATCTCCTCCTGCTTGAAGGTAGATCCACAGATCTGCAAAATGCTGACCTCGTCCATAAAATCGATGGTATGGTTGATAAATGCCAAAAGCTCATTTACTACGAGTGTTTGCGAACTCATAGCGACGAAAACGGGCAATGGCTATAGCCACGCCGAACGCGAAATAATATATTCGTACCGGGCAGCGTAAACACGTCCGTACACGGCCGTGCCGCCTTCTCGCCTCCATCCCTCCGGCGGGACGGTATCTGGTCGACTTTTCCGAGCGATTGGAACAGCAACAGCTTGGCACTGCTATCTCCTCCTGCTACGCATGTGAAGTTAGCCCCCCAATGTAAAAAAAATAAAAAAAATGGTGAGTTCTAGTTGCCCCCCACATAGTTCTGAAGTTCTTTGTACTTTTTGGAAATAGTTCTGTTGTTTACATAGCCCAAAAATGGTTTTGAAAATAATGGGGGGCTAACTTCTCAAATGGTATTTTTTGCGGGCTTGCACCGAGAAAAGTATTGGTCGGATCGAAAAATGCCCTTAGGATAATATGTAGAACTCTTTGAGGGGCAAACAGAACTCAAGCCAAAAATCCGATTTCTCAAAAAAAAAAAATTTTATTTTTTTTTGTCTAGGCATAAGTACATTAAATTTTCACACTATCAAAATCAGTTGTAGGGAACATTTGTAGAACTCTTTGGGAGGCAACTGGAACTCTTTTTAAAAATCATATTTTCCAAAAAGATTAATATTTTTAATTATTAATTTATTTTTGCCTACGTCTAGTACATTAATTTCTCGCCGTTTCAAAATAAGTTGTAGGGAACATTTGTAGAACTCTTTGGGGGGCAACTAGAACTCTTTTTAGTAATCACATTTTCCAAAAAAATCAATATTTTTAATGATTAATTTAATTTTGCCTACGTCTAGTACATTCATTTTTCACCGTATCGAAATAAGTTGTTGGGAACATTAGTAGAACTCTGTGGGTGCAACGAGAACTCGATTTAAAAATCACATTTTCCAAAAAAAAGTGTTTCATTGTTTATTTATTTTTGTCTACGCCTTGTACATTCATTTTTTACTGTATCGGAATAAGTTGTAGGGAACATTTGGAGAACTCTTTGGGGGGCAACGAGAACGCTTTTTAGAAATCACAATTTCCAAAAAAATAAATATTTTTAATGATTAATTTATTTTTGCCTACGTCTAGTACATTCATTTTTCACCGTATCGAAATAAGTTGCATTAGTTACATTAGTAGAACTCTGTGGGGGCAACGAGAACTCTTTTTAAAAATCACAATATTTTTTTTTAAATGTTGCATTTCTTCAGTGGTAGCCAATAAGCCAACGCCTACCGTAAGTGCTCTTCTCAAACCTCGTTTAAAGAGGGACACGTCGTAACGCTTGGGGAATACTGCAGCAAGTTAAGAGTCGATAGAGCATACAGAGAGCCCCAAAGTCTTTCCGCCGCCCCAATATCTCCAGTCCATCCGTGAGATTGGGATCTTCGAAAAGAGTTCTAGTCGCCCCCATAAGAGTTCTACAAATGTTCCCTACAACTTATTTTGATACGGTGAGAAATGAACGTACTAGACGTAGGCAAAAATAAATTAATCATTAAAAATATAATTTTTTTTGGAAAATGTGATTTCTAAAAAGAGTTCTAGTTGCCCCTCCAAAGAGTTCTACAAATGTTCCCTACAACTTATTTTGATACGGTGAAAAATGAATGTACTAGACGTAGGTAAAAATAAGTTGATAATTAAAAATATTTATTTTTTTGGAAAATGTGATTTCTAAAAAGAGTTCTAGTTGCCCCCCAAAGAGTTCTCCAAATGTTCCCTACAAATTATTCCGATACAGTAAAAAATCAATGTACAAGGCGTAGACAAAAATAAATTAACAATGAAACACTTTTTTTTTTGGAAAATGTGATTTTTAAATCGAGTTCTCGTTGCCCCCACAGAGTTCTACTAATGTTCCCAACAACTTATTTCGATACGGTGAAAAATTAATGTACTAGACGTAGGCAAAATTAAATTAATCATTAAAAATATTTATTTTATTGGAAAATGTGATTTCTAAAAAGAGTTCTAGTTGCCCCCCAAAGAGTTCTACAGATGTTCCCTACAACTTATTTTGAAACGGTGAGAAATGAATGTACTAGACGTAGGCAAAAATAAATTATTAATTAAAAATATTAATCTTTTTGGAAAATGTGATTTCTAAAAAGAGTTCCAGTTGCCTCCCAAAGAGTTCTACAAATGTTCCCTACAACTGATTTTGATACTGTGAAAATTTAATGTACTTATGCCTAGACAAAAAAAAAATTTTTTTTTTGAGAAATCCGATTTTTGGCTTGAGTTCTGTTTGCCCCCCAAAGAGTTCTACATATTATCCTAATGACATTTTTCGATCCGACCAATACTTTTCTCGGTGCAAGCCCGCAAAAAATACCATTTGAGAAGTTAGCCCCCCATTATTTTGAAAACCATTTTTGGGCTATGTAAACAACAGAACTATTTCCAAAAAGTACAAAGAACTTCAGAACTATGTGGGGGGCAACTAGAACTCACCATATTTTTTTTATTTTTTTACATTGGGGGGCTAACTCCACATGCGTCCTCCTGCTTGAAGGTAGATCCACAGATCTGCAAAATGCTGACCTCGTCCATAAAATCGATGGTATGGTTGATAAATGCCAAAAGCTCATTTACTACGAGTGTTTGCGAACTCATAGCGACGAAAACGGGCAATGGTTATAGCCACGCCGAACGCGAAATAATATATTCGTACCGGGCAGCGTAAACACGTCCGTACACGGCCGTGCCGCGCCGCAGTAAATGTACTACTGATTTATATCGAGAAACCGGGATACAACCAAAATTACACGATGGTTGTCTGTAAAGGCGGTTTACGGAAGATAATTTTACGCGATAACGTCATAATATACGTTTTCTGAGAGTTTCACAAACAATGCATCGGTCGCCATACATTTTTCGGAACGTGACACTTTTTCGTGCAAGCAGCCGGCGTTCATCAATTTATAAGACGTTATCACGTCAAAAAATGAAATTACCAGCGGCGGAGCCGCTGGCAAAGGCTAGCAAGCAATAAATAAAGAACCTGCCGCGCATAACATACCATGACAAGGAGTTACGTATTTATTAAGTTAGATTTTTAACAAAACTGCAGTGATAATAAGATTTTCAAACCAGGAGCAAAATTCAAGGCTTTTGTAAAAATTTATTAATGAACACTTAATCTATTTGCGGGTTTTTGCAAGTCCATACTTCGTTCATATAGGGAACATGAGGTATTTTTTTATACTACATAGCCATAGGTGGCGAACAAGCATACGGCCCACCTGATAGTAAGCGGTTACCGTAGCCTATAGACGCTAGCAACACCAGAGGCATCACTCGCGCGTCGGCATCTCCAGGGATAGTTATAGGAGGTGGATAGGAAGAATAATGAGAAGAGGATAGGTAGGATAATAAGGAGAAGATAGGGAGGTGGGTTTGGGCCTCCGGCGCTCTCACTCACCATACGAAACACAACGGCGAGTATTGTTGTTACACGCTGATCTTATGTGAGAGGGTGGCACTTTCTTTTTTTTTTTTGATCGAGCCGGCCAATTCGTGTTGGGATAAGCAAGGCTCTATCATTAGAAGGCTATTAGAATTAGGTGTTATTTTTTATAACTGTGATAGCTGTCAAACAGGGCACGCGTCTTCCCTAAGCGCGATAGGAACAGTCATCAGAGGCTGGGGATTTTACACTAAGTAAGAGCTGACCAAGTGATTTCTAAAGATTTTTTTATATTCTTATACAGTATATTGAAAGCATTTCACATGGTCGGCCATGTTACCAGCCCGCTTAGAATGAAAAACGAAACAATAGACGAACTTTCGTTTCGAGTCATTGTGATTGATCAACAGTCCGATGCGTGATTCAGGCGACCAATCACAATCAACCGAAACGAAAGTTCGTCTAAGGTTTCGTTTTTCATTCTAAGGGAACACAACAGGCAAAAACGTGAAATCGAAAATATTAGTCACAAGCGAGATTTGGATCTATATCTCTTGGAACGCCATTCCACATACAACAGAACAACTCAGCAATCGTGACATCAGCCCGGAACCATGATCCATGACTATTATTTTCGTTTTCACATTTTAGCATATTTCGTTTATTTTGTTCTTATTTCCATTTCCAAGCTATTGAGATCATTATATATTAAAAGCCCAATAGAACTTCCTGACTTGTCTCCGTAATCGAATAAATGACCTTGCTTTCCAAAATATTCCATTTAACTAACAAAACCAACGAGGCAAACAAAATAAAACAGCGAATAATAATAAATACATTGTAAGAATGCGTCACCACAGGGGGCCCGTGATCTATCAGTTGCATTTTACATCCGTCCGTCAGTATGTCGCGGGTCAACGCACCCAATTGTTAGTACAGCGGAATTGTGGAAGTATTTAGGGAGCTTCCTCCAGTAAAGGAAGTTATTCCCCTATATGTATAATTGTATACATTAACATCTAAGGACTAACTCTATTGGGAAGGCATCTTTGCAGTATTTACATAAAACTGCCTCGATTATGAAGCGGTAGTGTGAGCGACTGCTGATCATGAGGTCTCGGGTTCGATCTCCGGGTCGGGCAGTGTTATTGAGCTTTTTCGTCAAAAGGAAAAATTCTCAGTAGCAGCTCGGAGTTTGGAAATGTGCCCGGTAGACGGCAATAGGCCCCTATTACGTGGGACTTAAACAGCTGGAGAACCGTGGGTGTGTAATACATCTGCCTACCCCTTACAACAAATTCAGTACTGGACACAATCTTATAGAATATAGATGATCAGTTGTGAAGCGTGTTTCATCTAACGGGTAAGCTAATCGGGTAGCTACGAGGCAGGCCCCCCTTTTCCAACGGGCACGCTTAGCCAGGGCTTAGCGGTTAATAGAGCTCCCTATTTCCTGCAGGATCAGCATCCAATAATTGATATTGCTGACAAATATATCCTACTGAATGTAAATTAATATATAGGTAATTACCGACTATACTATAATTACCGACTACTATAATTATCCTTATACTATACCTACGAGTACTTATATCCTTTTAGCATTTTGTGTGTGTGTGTCAATAAAACAACAAACAGCAATTTAATTTATATAGCATTTTGGCTATTTTAATAAATATATAGTTGCTTAAGGCCTCTAATCATAGATTAAGGCGAGGTGTTTCAACGCAAGCTAAGATTTCAGGAGGTGAGGTGTGGGGGGCCGCTCGCGCGTCCTGAAATCTGCGGACCATAAACGTAGTGAATACATAATAGAATGCGATCATTCTGAAATAGTTAGGTAGCAGAACATTATTTTGTGTATTATGTGAAGTGCTTGGAAATTTGGGTGCAATTATAATTCCTAAAGTTGAAAAAAATGGAGGTCCGACACTCGTGACTGTTTTTTTGCCTTAAAATATAATAGTAAATTAAATAAAGTAAAATTAAAGTAAAATAGTACATTGTTACCCTAGGGATGAAAGCAAGCCCTCGAACTATTGAAGCCCTCGCTACGCTCGGGCGCCAAACCCCGTCTCGGGACTAAATAAGTCTTTATCCCGAGGTAAACACTGTGCTTTTCATTACGAATACGAGGAAACTAAAAATAAAAATCATGAATTAGCTAAAGAAAAAATGGGAGACTAAAAAATTGAATTTGTCATCGCCGTTTTCCCGCCGATTTTGTTTTTTTTCTGTGGCCTGTCAGCTATTTAGCCATTATTTTTCATTTTAATCATTGAAAAACGTATAAAACTTCGTTATTTTAAAGATATAGTTGCAACTATATTAAAATAGTCATTTAAAAAACAAATTCTTTAATAAATAGGTACTTAACTTTATGTTATTTCAATTTTACATCGCGCTGTAATTGACGGGCTGTACAGGAAATAGAACAGTTTTTTTGATGTGAAACATCTAATGCGGAGGGAGGGTAAAAGCGGCTGTTAGCGTGGCGACGCTTTTATTGTACTTGTCCCGTTCAAATCTTGTAAGTTAAATTTACACACTTCCCGGTTTCCGATTGAGCTGAAATTTTACACGCATGTGTATATCACGTGACAATGCAATATTATGATGACATGGAGCTGATCTGATGATGGAGCTGGAAGGTGGACATAGGAACTCTATAATGAAACAGCGCAACCCCATCGAGTTTGGGCTCGTATGATTCGTCTTGTCGAGTACTTTGTGTCTAGATGGTATCCAGGGGCTGATGATGAAGCCGGAAGGTGGCCACAGTAACTCTATAATGAAATGACGCAACCCCGTCGAGTTTGGACACGTTTGATTCGACTTGATGAGTACTTTGTCTTTAGATGGTATCCAGGCTCTGATGATGGAGCTAGAAGGTGGCCACAGGAACTCCGTTATAAAACGACATAACTCCATCGAGTTTGGGCTCGTATGATTTGTCTTGACGAGTACTTTGTCTCTAGATGATATCCAGGGTCTGACGATGGAGCTGGAAGGTGGCCACAGTAACTCTGTAATGAAACTACGCAACCCTATCGTGTTTATACTCGTTTGATTCGTCTTGAGAAGTACTTTGTCAAGTTATGATCATATAATACTTTCTGATATTTACGTGAATGTTACACATTTTGAAATAAAACTACGTTTACGGAATCTATCGCGTTTACTTGATTTTTCTACAATCCTGACGTTTCGAATACTTTACAGCATTCATGATCACGGGTTGACTTAGATGATAGACGTCCAAGGCTGATATATGTTCCCCGTGATCATGAATGCTGTATAGTATTCGAAACGTCGGGATAGTAGAAAAATCAAGTAAACGCGATAGTTTCCGTAAACGTAGTTTTATTTCAAAAAAGTTATGATAATTTTATTTCTACAAAATAATTTCGATGTTTTCACATCTACGAGACGTCCCGCGACGTCTAGTTTTTTTTTATAATTACTCAGGTGTCAGTTGAAAGAAATTCTCCCTAGGGCTGAAAAGTATTACTTTCAACCCGCTCCTCAGGCAACTTCAGGCCTACTTTCAGAGTATGAGTAATGAAAAGTATATACATATCGTGTAACAAATTAGCACATTCCTTAGACAATATACTTAGGTATCTCGCATATTTTTTATTACAACGTTAATGAATAGTAAATACCTAAACTATTTGATCTATATTCGGAATTATAATTCGATTCCACATTTGACATTAGCTACTGTCATTTTGTAAAATAATGATACCACATATTAATAGTGTAGTGATGAACACAAAAATCGATAAACAATCGCGATTTATGTTTATGTAATCATAATATTGGTGTGCCAATTAAAGACTAAATTATTGATTTTTATTTAAATAAATACATAATTATTCATAATAATTATTTATTAATTAGTAACCGCTGCTTAATTTTATAAAAAGTTAATATTTTTGTTTTTTATATTAAAAACAAAACTTATAATAAAAGAGCCTAGATAGTTTTCTGTATTGGCAACCCGTGCGCGCTCGTGCAGCTATCGCCATTTTGTTTATCTTGTCATTCGGCTTCATTCTCCCAGTCTAACTGCACGAATATCTTGTTTCATTGCAAATCGATATTTTGTTATTTTGTTGGGTTTTTGTTAAAGTTTTGTTACGTTGTGTTTGTTGTTACGTTTATAGTTTTTTGTGAACTTTGAGTGAATCTATTTGTTTTGGTTTTCCATCAAAATGTATCCTCAGCCAAGTACACCACAAAAAGACGTGGATGTTTTCTTGTCCCCAAGAAAAAAACGTCCACGAAAAGCTTTCACTGTTACTGAAAAAGTAATGATCCGCAACGCCTACAAGTACGTGAAAAATGAAACTTCTGCGCAATTGGAGGCCTTTGAAGTTGTGGAAGAAAATGAACGTATGAGCAAAGTTGCTGACATATTGGGAATAACCTCACGCTCTGTTTGTAACGTTTTGAAGGAAGTAAATAAAGGTGCGCCGTCAACTCCTCCTAAAAAAACTGGACCAAAGCGAAGTTTCAAAGATAAAATTGATGAATTTACATTCTCCGCAATACGAAGAATTGTTCATCAGTTCTTTTACCGAATGAACCTCCAACCATTGCAAAGGTTAGTCAATCAGTCCTGTGTTGGGTTACAAATGTACGCTTACCCGGGTAATGGGAGCTCTGCCCGGGTGGACCTCATTTCTCCCACACTCGTGGGAATCAAATGGATTTGCAAAATTTAAAAACCAATTCGACTGAGTCGGGTAATGCACCTGACGCCTCAGCCGTAAGGGGTCCGGCTGTAAATGCGGCCCCTACTAGTGCAGCTGCGCGTAAAACGCGCGGCGGCAAGAAGTCCCGCAAGGGCAAGAAGACGACCAAGGGAGCGTCCCAGTCGTCAAGGGACGGCTCGATAACGAGCAGCACGGCCGGCACTTCAGCCGCCGAGATGTCCTCTGCTGAAGAGGGTGGCCTGACTGAGGCTGCCGAGAGTCAGCCATCGCGGTCGGCAGAGGTGGTCTCGGAGTCGCGGTTCTGGCGCAAGCGCACCCTATCTCAGGGGGGCGCTGCCTCGGACTCCGACCTGAGCTCGGCTGAGATGCCTCCCCCAAAAATACCCGCAGCGGTTAGGGGTCGAGGCATCGGCCGACCCGGGACACCGATCCCGCGTGCCGCCTCAGCGGCTGAGACGCGATGCTTGAAGAGGGTTGAGACGGTGCAACACTCAGAGGAGCGCTTGGCGCTCCTGTCTGAGAAGCTCCGTCTCCCTATCGACAGCGGCGGGCCGCCCACTGCGGCAAAATTTGCAGAAAGAGCCGCGGACAGCGTGGCCATAATCACGACGGTGGCCATGGGCTCGAAGAACCTAAAAGGTAGCTTCGTCCGGGGCCTCAAAATCGCCGCCACGGAACTGTCCGACGTGGTGGAGCGGCTTGTATCGGAGGTGGCCGACCTCGGAGCAAGAAACCAGCGCCTGGAGGCAACGGTCGAGGAGCTGCACCGGGGCATGGCCAATATGAGGGTCGAGCTTGGGCTCCCTGAGGCCACCCCAAGTGCATCGGCTTCCGTGGTGCCGGTCGAGCCTGCTCTCCCCGCGACCGCCTCGCCGCAGCAGCCGCGCCTCCGCCCCACCTCGGCGACCGCCTCGGCTCCGTCTGCCGCTCAGTCGAGCCCTGTCACTGGGCTCGACGACGGAATGCTGCGCGCGGTTATCGACCGCATGGATGCGGTCTTTGGCTCGCGGTTTGAGGCCCTAGCCGCAAGATTGCCGCCGGAGCCCCGACTTCGGCCGCCGCTTGCGGCTGATAAAAGAAGTGCCGCATCGTCCTCGGCACCGACACCTCTGCCGTGCCAGGGAGGGCATGTTTCTTTTGCCGCGACGGCGGCCAAACCACCGGCGGCAAAACCTTCGCCGGCTCCTTTAGACCAAGGAAAGGGCCAAAAAACAAAGTCGAGGAAAAAGGACAAGGCGGGACAAGCCCCGAGGGGTCAGCCCCGAGAGGAGTTCCCGCCTCTGCCAAGCGCCGCTGCGCCTCCGCGTCCTGCTGCGCCGAGACAAACGGTCGCACCCTCACGGGCTGCGGCGGCCGCACCCCGAGCTCCTGCCCCCGCCCCTGCCACTGCTACGTCCTCAGACGGGGACTGGCAGGTGGTTGGGCCCCGGCGATCCCGGGCCAAGGGTCGCGGCGCTGCCTTGGAGCGTGAGGCGGCGCCTGTATCTCAAAGGGGAGAGGCCCCGAAGGCGCCGCAAAACAAGCGGAAGAAATCGCGCAAGCTAAAAGTGCCGAAGGCAGCAGCGGTGGTCATCACCCTGCTGCCCGAGGCCAAGGAAAAGGGCCTGACTTATGAGGCCGTCTTAAAACGTGCCCGGCGGGAAATAAACGTCTCCGACCTCGGGGACGTTTCCGCTCGCTCCCGCCAAGCCCGGACAGGTGCTCGAATTTTCGAGTACCTGGGGCCAGAGGGCACCAAGACGGCCGACGCAATGGCCGCGAGGCTGCTGGGCCTGTTCCCAGAGGAGAGTGGTGTCCGGGTCGCCAGACCCGTGAAGTGCGCCGAACTGCGCATTTCCGGGCTGGACGATTCCGTGACGGCGGAAGAGATCCGGGAGGCGATCGTCTCGAAAACCGGGTCTCCCAGCAGCGCCGTCCGGGTGGGCACCATTCGCCCAGGTCCAGGTGGTGTGGGTGCCGTCTGGGTCTCGTGCCCTGTCGCGGCGGCCAAGGATTTGGTCGCCGCTGGTAGACTTCTGGTGGGCTGGAGCGCCGCGCGGGTAATCGCGCTGGAGCCCCGGCCTGCCAGGTGCTATAAGTGCATGGCGGTCGGTCACACCCGACCGCTGTGCACTAACTGCTTCGACTGCAGCGGGCTCTGTTTCCGCTGCGGTCAGGCAGGGCACCAGGCGGCTGCCTGTTCTGCCACCCCACACTGCCCCGCGTGCGCGGCGGGCAATCGCCCCGCCAACCACTGTATGGAGCGGGTGGGGTGCAGGCCTCCGGCCAAGTCAGGCCCTAAGAGGGGGGTGGGCAGCCAATCGGCCCCGGCTGCCCAACCCGGCGCGGCTGGACCGCCGCAGCGCATGGAGGAGGATATCGTGGTCCAATAACGGATCACGACGCTATCCTCCTCCAGGGAAATCTCGGCCGTTCCGCCAGGGCGCAGGACCTCTTCCTGCAATCCATGGCGGAGCGGTCGATCGGTGTTGCCGTAGCCGCGGAGCCCTACATAGTCCCGGATCGCCCCAATTGGGCGGGTAGCGGGGATGGCTCCGTGGCGGTCGTCGGTTCGGCGGCGCCGCATTCCCCGCCCTTGTCACTCAAAGACCAGGGCACGGGATATGTGGCGGCTGAATGGGGAGGGGTCACGCTGTATGGCGTGTACTTCTCCCCTAGTCGTAGTCTGGCGGCTTTCGAGGTCCTCCTGCACAATCTGGAGACCTCGATACGGCGTATAGCACCGAGCCCTGTGCTCGTGCTGGGGGACTTCAACGCCAAATCAACGGCGTGGGGGTCCCCCGGGACGGACGCCCGAGGTGCGGCGGTCGAAGAGTGGGCGGCAGCGGCGGACCTCGTGTTGCTAAACCGAGGGTCCGCCCTAACGTGCGTGCGGCGCGGGGGCGGGTCGATAGTGGACCTTTCGTTCGCTAGCCCCGGTGTCGCCGCACGCGTAAGGAGCTGGCGAGTCCTGGAGGAGGTCGAGACCCTATCTGACCACAGATATATTCAGATAGAGGTCTCCCGGACCCTTCAGAGCGCCAGCAGGGGTCACGCGGCGGACAGAACTCCCGCTTTTCCGCGATGGGCTGTGGGTAGGCTCGACCGGGACCTGCTAGTGGAGGCGGCCATTTTTCAATCTTGGCTGCCTCCCCCCCTGACGGAAGACGTGGGCGCCGAGGCTGGCCGCATTCGCGGCATGCTTACGCAGATCTGCGATGCGGCCATGCCCCGCGTGCGGCGCCCGCCTGCACGGAAGGGGGTCTACTGGTGGTCCCCGGAGCTGGCGGACCTCCGTGCGGCCTGCATTCGTGCCCGGAGGTCCTACACCCGCAGCCGACGTCGCCGAATCCGCGACGAAGAGCGGGAGGGCCGGCTGTATGCGGCGTACAGCAGTGCGCGCGCCGCGTTAAAGCTGGCCATCTGTCGCGCCAAAGACGCGAAAAGGCAGGAGATGCTGGAGGGTCTCGAGCGTGACCCCTGGGGACGCCCGTACCGCGCGGCGCTTAACAAGCTCCGCGCCCAGGGCCCCCCCCTTACGGAGACCCTTCAGCCGGGCTTCCTCTCTGAGGTGGTCGAGGGACTTTTCCCCTCACGGGCGGTGCACACGCCCCCGGTCATGGCTCCGCCAGATGGTGACCGGGAGGCCGACGACGGGGAGGTACCGCCCGTGACGACGACGGAAATGAGGGCGGCGGCTGCGCGTATGTGGAGAGGCGCCGCCCCCGGGCCGGACGGGGTTCCCGCCCGAGTGCTGGCCCTGGTCCTCGACCACCTTGAGCCCCGCCTCGGGGAGCTGTTCGGCGCTTGCCTGGTGTCCGGACGCTTCCCTGATTGCTGGAAGGAGGGGAAGCTCGTACTCCTGCCGAAGCCGGGACGGCCTCCGAATACGGTCTCGGCCTTTAGGCCCATCGTGTTGCTGGACGAGGCGGGCAAACTCCTCGAGCGGGTAGTCGCTGCCCGCATCGTCCGGCACCTAGGAGCGGTTGGCCCCGACCTGTCCGACGCCCAGTTTGGATATCGGGCGGGTCGGTCTACGGTCGACGCCATTCTGCGCCTGAAGGCCGCGGCTGCGGAGGCCGTCACCTCGAGGGAAGTGCTGTTGGCGGTGTCGCTCGACGTCGCCAACGCCTTCAATAGTCTGCCATTCGGCTGCATCAAGGAGGCACTCCGGTACCATGGAGTGCCCCTCTACCTAAGGCGGCTGGTGGCAGACTACCTGGACGGCCGCAGCGTCCTCTTCGTGGACCGGGAAGGGGACGTTGTAAGGAGGGCTATGTCGTGCGGCGTCCCGCAGGGTTCGGTTCTTGGGCCGCTCCTGTGGGACATCGGCTACGACTGGGTCCTCCGTGGCCGGCTCCCCCCCGGGCTGGGCGTAATTTGCTACGCAGACGATACGCTCGTCGCAGCCCGGGGCAGGACCCTCGAGGAGGCGGCAACGCTGGCCACCTCAGGTACCGCGGAGGTGGTCAGGCGGATCGAGGCGCTGGGGCTTAGGGTGGCCCTTGAAAAGTCGGAGGCCCTACTCTTCCATGGGCGCCGACGGGGCCCGCCCGCCAGCGCCTCGATAACGGTCAACGGTGTGGGCTTCCCAATCCAGGCCCACATCAAATATCTGGGCCTGGTATTGGATGGACGGTGGCACTTTGACGAGCACTTCCGCCGTCTTGCGCCAAGGCTCGTCAACACGGCGTCCGCCCTCGGGCGACTTATGCCGAATTTGGGCGGACCGAGTCTTGCGTGTCGACGACTCTACGCGGGGGTAGTACGGTCGATGGCGCTGTACGGCGCGCCCGTGTGGGCGGAGTCCCTAGCCGCTCGCAATAGGGCCCTTCTGTGGCGTCCACAGAGGGTCGTAGCGGTCAGGGCAATACGCGGGTACCACACGGTCTCGACCGATGCAGCCTGCGCGTTGGCCGGAACCCCCCCGTGGGATCTGGAGGCGGAGGTGCTCGCCGACGTCTATCGGCGGGCGTCGACGGCGCGGGCGGGGGGCAGCCGCCCCTCGCCGAGCGCAATGTCATCGTGGCGGGAAGATGCCCGCCGCGCCACCGTCCTAAAGTGGAAGTCTCGGCTGGAGACGCCCCGGGCCGGTCTCTGGACCGTGGGGGCGCTCCGGCCGATCTTGGAAGAATGGGCAGGGCGGCAGCACGGGGTCCTCACCTTCCGGTTGGTGCAGGTTTTGTCGGGGCATGGTTGCTTCGGCAAATACCTGCACACGATCGCAAGGAGGGAGACGACCCCAGGCTGTCACCACTGCGACTGCGACGAGGACTCGGCGCAGCACACGCTCGAGTCGTGCCCGGCCTGGGATGTGCAGCGCCGGGAACTCGTTGCAGTCATAGGCGTGGACCTGTCGCTGCCGGCCGTTTCGCGAGCGATGGTTGGCAGTGACAGGGCCTGGACCGCGGTCGCCACCTTCTGCGAGGCTGTCATCTCGCGGAAGGAGGTGGCGGAGAGGGCCCGTGAGGAATCCTCCTTCGCGGACCCGATTCGCCGCCGGCGCGAGGGGCGGCGTGCGCGCGCTTATCTGCGCCTGATGCCGCCCTAGCCGAGGCTGCGGACGGTGGGGTCGGGGAGTACCCTGCCGTCCGCGGAAGCCTACCGCGAAGGTGCGACGCCCAAGTGCGCGAGGCGTCGCTCAAGAGAGGGTGCCCGTAGGGGCTGCCGCCAGCGGGGTGTGCGGTAGGACATTTTTGCCCACCTAAAATAAAAAAAAAAAAAAAAAATGGTAAGTCTAACATTTTTAATTTATATACATTTTACATTAAATTTAATAGTAATATTGAATGTTCATGTACTCTATTTTTTTTTAGGTCATACTGTAAGAAAAAACTTGGGTGGACAAGAAAGTCACATCATCTCGGCAAGCGTTTTTGGAGGGACTGACCACTGGATTAAAAAAACCATCTGGAAAAGGCAAACGTCTCATAATTAGCCATATAGGTAGTGAAGAAGGCTTCCTGGAAGAGGGGCTCATGATTTTTGAAGCAGAGAAAAATTGTGAAGATTACCATGATGAGATGAATGCAGTTTGTTTTGAGGAGTGGTTCGCTGGAGTCTTACCAAAATTAAGACCAAACTCATTGTGGTGATGGATAATGCACCTTACCACTCCCGAAAATTGGAAACGGCACTAAAAATGAGCTGGAAAAAAGCTGCAATTCAAGACTGGCTTTTAAATAAAAATATTCATTACGAACCAGATATGGTTAAAGCTATGCTTTTAGAACTGATGTCTGAGTATTTTTATAAGTACGCTGTAGACGAAATGGCAGCACAACATGGGATCACGGTTTTAAGACTGCCCCCTTACCATTGCGAGCTGAACCCTATCGAATTGATAAGGGCGCAGGTAAAGGGGCATGTAGCTCAAAATAATAAAACCTTCAAATTGACAGACGTCAGAAATTTATTTGAGGAAGGCATTCAAAAAATTACGGCTACCGAATGGTCTAAATGCGTATCCCATGTTGTCAAAGAAGAGGAAAAAATGAGTAGGCTAGATATGTTAATTGACAATATCACAGACACATTTATAATAAATGTTACAGAAAGTGACAGCGATAGCGATAGCGATGACGGCGACGATTTATAAAATAAAATATTACCATAATACATCTATTTGTTTTATTTCTCATGTTCCTTCATGATCACATTTTTTTATTTATTTCACACACAATTATTAAAGAAAACTCTCAGATCCTTAATAAAATTAATCGTCATAACTAAATTATCCGTTCAGAAATATTTAATTTCCTGATATACTTAGTTTCTATTAAGGTAGTAGTTGTTTAGATATACTACTATAAACGAGAGGAATCGATCCAGAAATATTCCATTTCCGAATCAAATAATTTCGCAACGTCACTATTTAGTACTTGTCATAACGTTGCAACATTGAAATTGTCAAATCTGGAATCGAATTAAAATTCTAAAACTATAGTAAAACAGTATTTCGCGCTTTCCTGCGGTGAATCGCCTTAAAGACGACCTTGCTACTAGGTGGATTATAAAAAAATATCTATACAGATAGCCATGCACGTAGTCATTAAGACATTTAGAAAAAATAGGCATTGCGTATTCTTAGCCCCAGCACATGGAAAGAATAGCTAAGGCAAACCAACCGTTTTTTTGTTAGGGCGGGAAATAATTTTCCTAACCGCACAACCCGTCGCTCGGGGCAACGAACAGGGTAGTGTGGGGCCCTGACCCACTAAAGAAAAAAGAAACCCGCCATGTGCCGTCTCTCCGCCTTTATTGGCGGGCCACCGGAACTATATTACATTCCTTCAATGGTCCGCCGGCGGCTTACCCTTTCGGGTACCCTCAACAAGGCAAACCAACCTGGGAGATGCGAAAAATAAATTGGTGTATATTTATTTTTTAATAATGAAAAATGGTCATATCAATTGAAAGCTACTAGAAACTATAATTATAAAAGGTAATCCATTTCGAAGTTCCCTACTTTTTTAAAGAAAAAAACAGAAAATTCAAATTTAATGGAGAATGTTTATTATCATTTGAAAGAACATTCTTTGGCATTAATTTTTTGAAGATTATGTCTATCAAATGTTGGCCGTTGCTACGTCGCAGATGGTCCATCCGTTGAGTCCAATTTTCGATGACTCGTTCGAGCATTTCGACTGGTAACGCGAATGACACGAGTGATGTTTTCCTCCAAGGCCTGAATCGAAGCGAGTTTGTCCGCATAAACTTTAGACTTTACATATCCCCACAGGAAAAAGTCTAACGGTGTGATATTACACGATCTTGGTGGCCAATCGACCGGCCCAAAACGTGAAATTATGTGCTCACCGAAATGTTCTCTCAATAAATCCATTGATTCCGTCTTGCTGAAACCAAATGTCGCCGAGATCACGAGCTTCAATTTCAGTCATCAAATAGTCGGTTATCATGGCACGATAACGGTCGCCATTGACGGTTACGTTCGCACCGGCATCATTTTTAAAGAAATATGGACCGATGATTCCACCGGCCTACAAACCACACCAAACCGTTGTTTTTTCTGGATGAAGTGGCAGTTCTTGAATCTCTTCAGGTTGCTCTTCGTCCCAAATGCGGCAATTTTTTTGTTTAGATACCCATTGAGCCAGAAATGGGCCTCATTACTTTGTTGTTACCAGTCGAAATGCTCGAACGAGTCATCGAAAATTGGACTCAACGGATGGACCATCTGCGACGTAGCAACGGCCAACATTTGATTGACATAATCTTCAAAAAATAAATGCCAAAGAATGTTCTTTCAAATGATAATAAACATTCTCCATTAAATTTAAATTTTCTGCTTTTTCTTTAAAAAAGTAGGTAACCTCGAAATGGATCACCTCTTACTTTGGAAAATCCAAAAGTGCACGCCTCATAATATTCATTTTTCACAATAAAATTGATTATTTGATAAGTAACTAATAATCTATTGTTCTTACTAAGTAGTTTTCAATAAATCACATAGATAGCGCTAATTTCAAAATGTACTATCGTTCTCATGTCTTATACACCATCTAGCGATAATTTTAAGAAGTACTACTATATTAATCTATAGAAGTAGTTCTCACGAAATAAGGTATAGGCTATAGCGCTGGTTTTAGTGTATCACTATGCCATCGAGTCGAGCGTAAAATATATTCACTATTTTTTTGTTTATTTAATAACAATTAAACCACATCGAATCAGACCGTGAAAAGTGATAGGGCTCTATTCGTAATCATACTGAACCGTAAGAGAAAAAAAAAAGACTCGATTAGTAAAGTATTGCGGTCGTTATCGTGTTAACATACATTATCCGAACATACCTACAACACACGGACGTCCAAGACAGAACTTTTTTAAACAGTTTTTTAACTACTTTAAATAAAAATGAATAAAACCAATGCGATTAACCTAGTCTATTTAACCTAGTCTATTTAATTGTTAGGCGCGACCTTCGTAAGAAATCGTTTCAAAACAACAAAAAAACATAGCATCACGCCTGTATTCCCCGAAGGGGTAGGCAGAGGTATATTTACACACCCACGACTCGCCAGCTATGTTTAAGTCCCACGTCATAGGGGGCGAGCCTATTGACGTCTACCGGGCACATTTCCAAACTCCGGGCTGCTACTGAGAATTTTTCTTTTTAGGAAAAAGCTTAACAACATTGCCCGACCCGGGGATCGAACCCGAGACCTCATGATTAGCAGTCGCATACACTACCGCTACACCACCGAGGCAGTTAAGCCAGATCACTACTTAACTCAAATATGATTTAAAAAAACAGTCTGTTAGTAACAAAAAGCCTAGGCCATTTACCTATGGCTGGTTGTATTAGCAGTCATAAAAAAGCTGCATTAAATACGTCTTACTCTAATTAGTAGCATTTACAAGAAATAGTTTACAACTTTATCTCTGTTACGACAAATTAGACCAACATAGTCCAGGAATGTTGTTTGCTATCTAAATAATATCAGAAAATTGTTGAATAATTATAAAATATCTTATCTCACAGAGAAAAGACTTTCTTATATTTCCACGTATACTAGAATCGAATGTTAATAAAAGGTGGAGGGAATAGAGATTAAGAAGAGTTCGGGCCTCCGCCTCCGGCGCTCTTACTCACCATACGAAACACAAGAGTAGGAGTAACTACCGTTGTTTCACGCCGATATTGTGAGAGGGTGGTACTTCTCCAACCGAGCCGGCGCGGGCCCACTCATGCTACTACTGACACATCCATCATCCATCATCCATCAGCCTTTTAACGTCCACTGCTGGACATAGGCCTCCCCAAGAATGAGGGATAGTGCCGTAATCGCCACGCTTGGCAGGCGGGTTGGCGATCGCAGTGAATGTTGTTAATACTCGAAGGAGTGCTGCTGCCCACTCCCCCGGCATTCCCTCAGTCGGCTCTTACGACTCCCATGGGTGGAGAGGGGAGGGACTACTGACACAATCATCATGAAATTTTGTACGACTTGTAGTCCAGAAAAAGACAGGGAAGGTGCTTTATATTTTTAGGAAAAAAATATGGTTTTTGTGGGATAGTTATTTTTGCGTAGAGATAATAAATGTGCCGTAGAGTGACGTATCTATTTATATTCTGAAGCCCACACAGACGAAGTCGCGGGCAGTACATAATCCTTACTCCCTAGCTATTATAAAGCTGTAACAGAGCTATGTCCGCACATTTAGGATATTATTGGTTTAATGCATGTAAATGCTTCCGATAGATGGCGTTGGTCGTAAAGACAAATATGATAAGGAGATTGGGATGATCGAAAGATCTGTAGCTCAGTGGCTTAGAGCACTTCCTCAGATTGGAAAAGACGCGGGTTTGACTCCCGCTAGTACAAAAAATCTCATTTTCCTTATTCACAAATAATTTGTAATTTAAAAAGTGGCGGAGTATGTTGCCAGTGCCCAGTGCTTGTCCCAACGTTATTGTATGGAAAGAAAATTAGCGTAATAAACAAAAAAATAAATTGCTTAATTACAAATACAGTGCAACTAACTGCCTCGGTGGTGTAGCGGTAGTGTATGCGACTGCTAATCATGAGGTCTCGGGTTCGATCCCCGGGTCGGGCAATGTTATTGAACTTTTTACTAAAAAGAATTCTCAGTAGCAGCCCGGAGTTTTGAAATGTGCCCGGTAGACGTCAATAGGCTCGCCCCCTATTACGTGAGACTCAAACATATCTGGCGAGTCGTGGGTGTGTGATACACCTCTGTCTACCCCTTCGGGGAATACAGGCGTAATGCTATGTATGTGCTATGTCTTTGTTACTAATATGACAGTTTGACGTTGAAAGAACGGAACAAAACACTGAATAGTTATTCGGAACTTATACAATGTTTATCTCGACAGTAATCTTCACTCCTCCCCAGCTTGGGGAGGGTAGTGCCCGGTCATTGGGTGTGCTTCAGCGATCTCCCCTCCGGGTCTTCAGACCACTGCGGCGGTCAGCCCGAGCCAGATGAGACCCCGGTTAGCCCGTGGGAGGTCCAGCACGGCGGTGACACGGCGGAGCGAGCCGTTTTCATCCATCCATCCATCAGCTTTTTTTGCGGGCCGTTTTAAGTGGTGGTAATCAGTTACAATGTTTGTTAGTAAGGGGGTTAGTATTTACTGAGATTAGCAGCATAGTTGTGAATTTCTCAATGATTAAATATCAGTATGTCTCCCTCATTCTCTCCATAAATCAGCCAATTGCTGAAGACTCTCTTTTTACGGCTTTTTAACCCACATGGCAGGGGGGAGGGTCGACTTTCTGCGTTTGTTTGACGACTGCTGAATATAAAGAAGCCTGTCCCAATTTATGCCACAAGCTTCGTATCCTTGCCTATGACCCCTTCTTAAACTTAGAAATGACGATTCCCAAGAAATAGCAAGTGTCCTCCCCTTTGACTTGATGAAGTACCATTAACGGCAGTTACAGTAACTTGAGCCATCTATATTTAGTACGTAATCACATCACAACCATTTTTGTAGTCACCCGATAACCAAGATTTGGTGATTTCAACTCCATTTCACAACGTAACGCACTGGTTGTCTATTATCGGGATTGCCTCGTGGCGTAGTCGGTAGTGTAACAGACTTCCGTTCGATTCCCACTCAGGATAAATATTTGTGTTATGAACACAGATATTTGTACTGCGTCTGGGTGTTTTCTATCTATTATATTATATATATATATATTTACAAAAAAAAAAGTAATACGAGCCCCGATGCAAAATAGTTCTTCTAGTATGGAAAGTAGTGCAAAGCGTAAAATATAGAAAGTAAATATTGGTAAAATAATTAAGAACTTTTAATAAAAAGTAAACCACAATTTGAGGAACATTTTAAAGTTTATTTTAACATAACTGTAATTCTTTCATGACTACATAACAACAAAAATTTAAAAAAATATTCTAAAAAACATTACGCAAAAGTATTCGTCTACCCTTGTCACTCACGCAAAATAGTTCGTCTACCACTTAGTTGTGTCGCCTTTGCTCTCAATGACAGCTTTAATGCGAAGAAGCATGATTGCAACCAACGTTGCACACTCCTCAGGCGTAATAGACTCCCAGACAGCCAAGAGTTTAGCCTTTAAGTCGCTCTTCGATCTTGATGGATTTTTACGGAGAACTTTTTTCATTTTCCACCATAGGGTTTCGATCGGCAAAAAGTCCGGGCTGTTAGATGGCCATTCGATTGTAGGGATGCTTTTCGCCAGTAGTACTTTTCGTCTTTGTTGTCCTTGCAGTATGGCAGGAACACCATCCTGTTGAAAAATGAAGGAATCTTGATGCTTAAGTGACAGAATAGAGGGCAGTAAATTCTCTTCCAAAAGGTTTTGATACCTTGCAGCATTGATAGAACCATCCACAAACTGCATACCACCAACACCTTGTGCAGACGCAGACATGCAGCCCCATATCATAAGAGACGCCGGAAACTTCACTTTGCGTTTGAGACAATCGGTATGAAATGCCTCATTTTTGTTCCGAATCACTTTTTTCCTTTCATCGCCGACTGTCACTTCAAATTTGGACTCGTCACTCCAAATGATACTACGCCACTGATCGGAAGTCC
The DNA here is from genome assembly GCA_948253155.1 of Leucoma salicis. Classification (NCBI taxonomy): domain Eukaryota; kingdom Metazoa; phylum Arthropoda; class Insecta; order Lepidoptera; family Erebidae; genus Leucoma; species Leucoma salicis. The sequence goes on along the minus strand of OX411822.1, from coordinate 6,670,482 downwards.
AATTTAAATGATCACGAGCAAACTTCAACCTCTTTTTCTTTTGTACAGCAGTCAACAGTAGTTTCTCCTTAGCGGTGTAAAATCCGTAACCCATTCTTTTAGGACTCTTTTGCAAGTATCAACTAAGACGTCTTTGTGAATCATGTCCTTCCATTGCACCGTGAGTTCTCCAGCTCCAGCACGACGATTATTTTTGATAATTTTTTTCAGGATTCTGTTTTCTACTTACTGCACTTGTGATGCGTGGTCGACCAGTTTTCTTCAAACAAGAAGTCGTTCTATTCTTTTTATAGTGCTGAATGATAGATTGGACTGTAGACCTGGGAAGTATCAAGTCTTTAAATATTTGGTAACTTGATTTGCCAGCATCGACCCCATAAACTATTCGCTTTCGAAGCTCTTCACACACGGGTTTGCCACGACCCATTGTTATTTGAAAACTAATGAAAAAAACTGAAATTTTCAGAAGTTATACTGTCTCACTTGACAAATGACACAGAATTACTTTTACAAATTTAAATTGTGCAACATAATTGTACAAAGAAGGAATAATCTTATTTAACTCACCGATAGACGAACTCTTTTGCATCGATTAACAATTAGACGAACTATTTTGCTTATAACATCTTCGAATTTAAAACAGGATATGTATAAATTTAAAAAGCTAAAATAGTTTATTGGTTCATAATTAAAAAATGGCATAAGTAACGCGACATGTGATAGTAGAACAGCTTAATATTTTATATAGATATACAAAAATAATGAAGTTAGAAAAAATCTCACAGAGAAAATTTCGCACTAGACGAACTATTTTACATCGGGGCTCGTATAATTATGTATTATATCCGTAATCTGGTACCCATAGCACAAGCATTAAGCTTAGTTTGGGACCAGGGGACGTTGTGTGAAATGTCTGTGAATATTTATTTATATTTATCTAATATATAAAATTCTCATGTCGCGGTGTTTGTTACCAAACTCCTCCAAAACGGCTGGACCGATTTGTATGAAATTTTGTATGCATATCGGGTAGGTCTGAGAATAGGATGCAAACTATTTTTCATACCCCTAAGTGAATAGGGTGCTCCACCACAAAAAAAAATTTTTGGACAATATATATAATTTATTTTAATTTTTTTATGATTCCGCATTAAAAAATACATATAACCCTAGATTTTCACCTTTCTACTGCCAACCTCTATTTTTTTATAGCGATATTAATATTGTTATTTTTATAATCCGTCATCGTTCACAGCGCTCCATGCCTCTTTCACTCATATTAACCACATGCTCACACACTTACAATAAGTTAGTTATTTTTTTCTAAGCTAGAAATTCCCAAAAATTCTCTAGAAATAATTTATAAGGCAAAACAACGATTGCCGGGTCAGGTCAGTTACTTAGTACATAATGATATTATGCTATTTCAAGAGAAGAAGGTCAATGTTTGCGGTTTATGACCACACGATGTGTACAATAATTAACCGGTGGGGGCTTACAACCAGCGGTAGATGAACCGTAATTTTAAAACTAGATTTTATTATGAAATAAAACTACGTTTACGGAATACGAATACTTTGCAGCATTCTTGATCACGTCTGAGATGTTCCAATGACTGATATATTGTTACAACAATTTCATCTACTTACCCACAATCATATGATTTTACAACATGAGTTTACGTCGCACTGTTTTCGAGGCCTCACTTTAAAACGTCCGTTGTTTAAAACCAATGATTCTTTGATTATCATGAAACTTTGTACACCTATTCTTGGAGGTATTAAAACATAGGATACCGTTTATTAAAAAAAAATACGAAAGATAAAAAATATGTTTGACATTTCAAGGGTTGCTTTATTTATTTTTATGAAATTCCTCGCGGACGAAGTCGCAGTTAACAGCTAGTACTTAATAAAGTTAACTATTCACTTTTTTAATGGTGTAGGAATTACAGATTAAGCAGTCGTGGATTCGATTCCCACACAAACCAAATTTTACTTGATCAAACAAGTCTTAGTTGTTAAGACACACTATTCTTTGTAAATATAAAAGGAGATACCTTTTTGTTGATTTTTTTTTAGTGTACATGTCAGTCCCGTTAGGGAAAAAATAACTTTTACATGATGCTAACTAGCGTCGACTTATTACTGTAAAACAAGTATACCGCTGCATCTGATATTGGTAGGTTTAACAGTACCTGGAAGGTGCCCATGTTAAGTAGATTTAAGTGAAAAGTCCTCGTAAGAATCTCTCTGTCTATCGGATATCGGACACATTCCACCAAAACATGTTGCACATCTTCAACGGTGCCAAATAAATCACAACTTGGAGAACTTTTTACCTTCATCATGTGCGCAAACTTGTTTAGTGGCATAATATGTCCGGATCTTAGCCTGAAATGTGTTATTGTTAAAGTTCTACTTATCTGTGTAACAAACCAGGCTATGCGTGGAGGCTCACATTGATGTCGATATTCAATAATATTGAAATTATTGCAATTGTAAGTAAATAACAGTCGTACTGCAAGCCTAAAAGATAAAGAACGCTACATCAGGTTATGCTACAATGGACCTCTGTAGAAATTTTATATTTAACGATCTCAATTCTATCACTCCCCATAGCCACGGAGGCCCAAACATCCCTCTTTATTCTCTGTCTATTTTCTTTACTGCCCACATTCTCTTTCTCCTCTATATCATTCTTCTTCCCCACTTCTTATCTCTTTTCCTACGGTTGGCCACGCACTAGTAATGCCTGTGGTGTCGCTACCATCAGGTGGGCGAATCTTTGTTTGCCATCCTCGTATTATAAAAAAAACGTAATTGGCCAGTATTATTAAAAATAAAATATTTTAGTTACAGCCTTCAAACGCTTATAGTTAAAAATCTAAAATAAAAAATGTCACAAATTATGGCATAGGTATTCCTGTATATGGAAGATTTTATAACCATTGATTTATAGTTTACACAGTAGAAGCGGATGCATAAACTACCGTTTTACGACATCGTTGCAAAATAATCGGAAGTTCAGGAATACTTCTAAAACAGCGCCTTATAAACGTCTTCTCTTTCTTATTAAGCAAATCTATCCAACAATTAGAAAAAGCAATATTAGAATTGTGGTTTATTGGATTTTGGATTTGGTTGTCAGACGTCTGAATAAAAAATTCAGTTTTTTCAAGAAAATTACACCTGATCATATTAAATTGTTGTTCGGATTTCGATTTCGACTGGTTGCGACTAAAATACAATAAACTAACTAACTTATCATAACGCCATTTACCTTGCAGGGTAGGCAGAGAGAATAGTGCCAAGAGGCTCTATTCTTGCATACATTTCTCGCTTCCTCAACATTCATAATTCTCTTCATACAAGCTCGCCGGTTTCGGAGACTCCTGACTCCACCTTCCTTCAATACATGACCGCATTGGGTCTAGGTAGGTGAGTCTCGGTCTCCCCTGTACCTACATCCTTTTCTATTTAAAAAAAAAAAACATGACAAACCGCTGAAGACGCTTTCTATAAGTGCGTCAAAAATCTAATCAGTGGGCCTAGCCAAGTTGCATTCTATGATCGCTAACGCTATAGAAAAGGGAATTTGACATCTTTAACGAAATCTAGAACGCTAAGTCACGTGACTTAACGTTAGATATATTATATGTCAAATTTCCATACATTTTAATAGTTTTCTATAGCGTTAGTGATCATAGAATGTAACTTGGTTAGGACCACTATTAATTATATAAGTACTTAAAAAAATATTTGGACATTTAAGTATCTTTTAAAGATTGTTAATTCATTATTCTAAGATTATTTTTTAAATTCCAATGAAATGTATTAGGTAATAATCGCAGAATTGCGGCTAACTAAAGTATGTTGGTACCTACAAGGCATTCTGTCACTCAGATATGCAAGGACGATGTTAATGACAGACGTCTAGATAGACATGAACTAGGTCATCTGTGTGAGCAGTACAGAGACATAAACTAGCATAAGATTAAATAGTAATTTTATGAATCATTACAGAAGTATGTCTAGTACAAGTATTAGATGTTATTAGGTATTTTTTCGTAGTCTATAACTAATATAGTATCTATAAGTAGTCTTTATTGGGCATAGGCCTACACTCGAGTTAGTAATCTACAAAAGCCCTCTAGGAAATCTCTGAATCATCCAAATTTTCTCACGTGGAATTCGTTCATTGTGATAATAAAAAAGTGTGTTTTCAAAAAGGCTTCTTTTTTTCTGTCTTTTGTTTAGTGCAATTCGGTCCAACGCCACATTCTCAATGATTTTTATAGATAGGTATTATGTTAGGTATTATGTTGGTTTATGACAGCTTATTTCCACTAAATTATCGACATTCAGCATTCTGTTTCTCTTTCTACAAAATTATCGAAATTCAGCATTCTGTTTCTCGTCAATAGGATTTGCTTATTATTGAATTTATGTGATCAATCAACTTAACTTAACGGGGACCGTCAATTCATGCCCGCCTTGAGATACGAAAACCTATAAGTAAACTACATACTAATACAACCGTAACGAAAAAAACTATCACGTTTGTCTTGTCTTCAATGTAAACATTTTGTTTAAGTAGGTACTTAATATGTACCACCGAAGGAATGTAACATAGTTTCAGTGGCCCGCCAATAAAGGCGAAGAGACGGTACACGGCGGGTTTCTTTAGTGGGTGAGGGCCCCACACTACCCTGTTCGTTGCCCCAAACGACGGGGTGTGCGGTTAGGTACATGTTTTCCCACCTAAAAAAAAATCTAGACGTCGCAGGACGTCTAGCAGATGTGAAAGATGAAAATTATTTTGTAGAAATAAAACGATAATTAGTTGACAAAGTACTCCTCAAGACGAATCAAACAAGTATAAACTCGATAGGGTTGCGTCGTTTCATTACAGAGTTACTTTGGCTACCTTCCAGCTCCATCGTCAGACCCTAGATACCATCTAGAGACAAAGTACTCGTCAAGATAAATCATACGAGCCCAAACTCGATGGAGTTATATCGTTTTATAACGGAGCTATGGCCACCTTCTAGCTCCATCACCAGACCCTGGATACCATCTAAAGTCAAAGTACTCGTCAGACGAATCAAATGATTCCAAACCCGATGGTGTTGCGTCGTTTCATTACAGTTACTGTGGTCACCTTCCAGCTCCATCATCAGACCCTGGATATCATCTATGACTGAAGTTCCAGTCAGGACATTTTAAACGAGCCCGAGTTTCGCATGGCCACCTTCCAGCTCCATCATCAGACCCTGGATACCATCTAAAGACAAAGTACTCATCAAGACGAATCAAACGAACACAAACTCGACGGGGTTGCGTCATTTCATTGTATAGTTACTATGGCCACCTTCCAGCTTCATCATCAGTTCCTGGATACCATCTAGACACAAAGAACTCGGCAAGACGAATCATACGAGCCCAAACTCGATGGGGTTGCGCCGTTTTATTAAATATTCAAAATTCTAAACGTTTTGCAGCAACTGATCATGGCGCTCCGTGATCATGGCGCTTGCAACAGTGCCGAAATATCGGAAACTCGTAAGTACAAATTTACATGGTATAAATCCCGTAAAAACGTTTAGAATTATAAGTGACCATGAAAGTTTAAAATTCTATAATATTCAAAATAAATAAATATTCACGGACATTTTCACACAACGTCCTCTGGTCCCAAGCTAAGCTTAACGCTTGTGCTATGGGTATCAGGTTACGGATATAATACATATACTACTTTTTTTTTTGTAAATACATACATATCATAGATAGAAAGCACCCAGACGCAGTACAATTATCTGTGTTCATCACACAAATAATTGTCCTGACTGGGAATCGAACCCACGACCTCGTGCACGGAAGTCGGTTACACTACCGACCACCCCACTAGGCCCGTCAGAGTTCCTATAGAGAGTATTATAGAGTTCCTATGTCCACCTTCCAGCTCCGTCATCAGATCAGCTCCATGTCATCATAATATTGTATTATCACGTGATATACACATGCGTGTAAAATTTCAGCTCAATCGGAAACCGGGAAGTGTGTCAAATTGAACTTGCAAGATTTGAACGGAACAAGTAGGTACAATAAAAGCCTCGCCACGCTAACAACCGATTTTACCCTCCCTCCGCAATAGATGTTTCACATCAAAAAAGTACTTAACATGTACCTTTATATTTGACGATAAATAATCCAAGTTATCGTAATCATGACTGATGCGGTGTAGGAGTAACTAATCATCAATATCACTTACCATCAGGTAGGCCGCTAGCTCGTCTGCTACTTTAGTAAATAAAAAAAACAGAAATACCAAAAATAAATACGCGTTAAAATCCAACTCAAGAAAGGCGGGCCTAGAAAAGGATATCGTATCGTCAGAAAAGAAATTATGACTGGTCTGAGATCATCCAAATATCACTTTGCTATTAGAGAATAACATTTCATCACCCAACACAATACATCTTATGTCATTCCATTGTTTCTTTCATGAAGACGCTGCAATTTGTTCAAATGTTATAACTTACTATATAGATTGCGTAATCAAATTACTAAGAAAACAGCTGTGTATGATGACGGGCTATGCGCGAAATCAATCACCCCATTTTAATACATGGGAAATCCTATTATTTTCCATATAGAGTAACGTTAGGCTAAAAACTTTGGTGGTTTCTTTTCCTCAAAAGCATGGGGCGGCAACCTTTTGGCCGCCAGTGGCCACAGGGGAGCTCTATAAAGTAAAGCGGGTCGCATTTGTCATATTATTTAAAATGGAAAGACATTTGATTTTTATTTTATTGAGAAATGACCAAAAAATAGGTCGCGGGCCGTGTTGTCGACCGCTGCTCTAAAGTACTCACATAGTTCCAGTGGTCGGCCAATACATGCGGAGAGATGACACACCGCCGGTTAATTTAGTAAGTGAGGGCCCTACACTACCCTGTTCGTTGCTTTGAACAGGGTGTGGCGTTAGGTACATTTTTTACCGCCTAAAAAAAGGCTAATATGGTCACATGCTAAAATTACAATTAAAAAAAAATACAATTTCAGAAATAAATATTCTCGAAATAAATATGTTTGTACTTATTTAGATATTTTTATATATATTTTTAGCATTTGACATGCTTAGCACTATACATTAAACACAAAGTGAAAAATGTTAAATCGAAAATAACAGTCAGGAGCAGGATTTGAACCTGCATCTTTTGGATACCGTCCAGATGCTTTACCAATTCAGCCAACCTGACAATTGCTCCTGACTGCTAATTTCGAAACACATCATACTTAACGTCTTTGGGTGACGCCTGCGCCATCTGTCGGAAGTATTTTTATACATTATACCGACCAGGTAAACTTAATTTTACAATTAAGATTTTTAGCTAATAATGACGCAAACCCTATAAACATAAATATAAATACATCTGGACGGTATCCAAAAGATGCAGGTTCAAATCCTGCTCCTGACTGTTATTTTCGATTTCACATTTTTCACTTTGTGTTTAATGTATAGTGCTAAGCATGTCAAATGCTAAAAATATATATAAAAATATCTAAATATTTATAGGGTTTGCGTCATTATTAGGTAAAAATCTTAATTGTAAAATTAAGTTTACCTGGTCGGTATAATGTATAAAAATACTTCCGACAGATGGCGCAGGCGTCACCCAAAGACGTTAAGTATGATGTGTTATCGAAATTAGCAGTCAGGAGCAATTGTCAGGTTGGCTGAATTGGTAAAGCATCTGGACGATATCCAAAAGATGCAGGTTCAAATCCTGCTCCTGACTGTTATTTCCGATTTCACATTTTTCACTTTGTGTTTAATGTTTGTACTTAAATATTCAATTCTGCTCGACTAAAATAATGAACCGTAATTTATCCGAATAGCTCAAACAATACAAAAAATTGTAAGCGAAACAACATCAGGTCAGTAGAACAATGAGCGTGATGTAGTAGATACAAATGAAACAGTTAATTAGAACGTCCTGTGCACAAAAATACTGGAATTTCAACCGTTATGAACATAGAAATCTTAAACTGGAAACTAGAAGTGATAGAACCTCATTTATAAGCCAAGTACCTTGACAATTTGAAAATTCGAACAAACTTTCATAATGAAATAAAGCTGTGCTAGTTTGTAACTGGAAGACGTGCCTTTGAACCTACTAATGATAATAAAAATATTATATCAAATATTAGTCCTACTAGGTAGGACACCATAGACGTTTATGACAGTCGAGTCGAGACAGGTTTATTAGATACTTTTCGGGACACGGGTTTCCTCGCGTTGTTTTCGGTCCCATGCAATACAATTGTTAATTAACGATTTAAGAGAAACCTTACGGAGGCCTTTAATTCTAACTAGATACCTACCTACCTACTGTCCGCTATTTCGTCCGCATGAATTTCACATTTATATTCATGTCACTATGGCACATGGAGGATGCTTCATATTATTTAGGTATCTCTATGCAAAAACAGCAAACCACAGGAACTGCGCGTTGTTTCGGGATAAAAAGTATTTATCCCAGCACGAATGGGCTGGCTCGATCGGGGAAGTACCAACCTCTCACATAAGATCAACGTGTAACAACGGTGGTTTTTCTGACCGTTGTGTTTAGTATGGTGAGTGAAAGCGCCGGATGCCAAAACCCCCTCCCTATCCTCTCTTTATTATCCTTCCCATCGTCTCCTTATTATTCAAACTATCTTCACCTTATTTATCTTCCTATCCACCTCTTTCCCTTTCCTTGGAGATGGCGACGCGCGAGTGATGCCTCTAGTGTACTATGCAAAATTTGAATAGTTATGGCGTGAAATCGTAACAAACAAATAAACGATCTTCCTTTCGCATTTAGTAAGGATGCTTTATATTTTTACTCAAATAAAAATACTATGTAAGCAACCTAGGATCCATGGCATGGCGCCAGATGATGTAAGTCGTGTTTTAGCATTTTTTATTGCATATACTCGTAGTGGCAGATGAGCCACGGCCCATCTGATGGTAAATGGTAACCGTCGCTCATGGACTCAAGTATACCGAGAGTATTGTCAAGCCGCTGCTCACCATTTCATTTCACCGATATGAAATGAAAGAATAAACGGCTATCTTCTGCTACAGCAAAAACGCAATGATGTGCTTCATGGCCGGTCACACGGGAGATGGTGGTACCAACCCGCTCGGGCTCGCCTATCAAGGGAGTACTCCCACTTGGTACCCAGCCCTACCACCAGTCATGCAATGGATGATAATTGCTTACTTCCCTTAGTCGCCTCATACGACACCCGTGGGAAAGAATGGGGTGGTGACACTTGTATTCTTAGTCCGTCACCACACGGAAAATGTTAATAATCTACCATAAACATGAAGCCTAGTATTATTTAGCACCTAGGACTACATTTCCAGTTAGCATCAGATCAAATGTTGTTCAACACTTCACAGCTTTCACGGAAAAAATACGGTAGACAATGTAGACATAAAGTATGTAGGTAAGTAATTAACTAAAATATAAATGTTCACAAAATATAACTGCCCAAAAAATTAAAAAGTAGTGAGGAAACCTGCAAATCTATAAAATTTTCAACGGCTTCTGAAGTCTGCCAACCTCGTGGTTGATTACAAGTACTGAGTACAACATTGAATTAAAAAAAATAATAGTAATAATATCGCTATGCGTGAGCTTATAATATACGCCTAACTTTCCTCCAGAACTTACCTAATGTCTAGACGACAAAATTGTAATATTTGCATAAAATTTAATCTTTATGCGAGCTGTACACGAAGAGGCTTTGCACGCAAACACTAATGCCCTAATGCCCGGTTCCTGTATTCAACGAATCGTCATTGTTAACAGCTACCCATCCGTTAGTTGCAAAATGTCAGTCAATTCACGTACGACTCGTATTTTATAGGAACAGATTATACTTACGCCTGGTAGAATATTCTAACAATCGTAAGTAAAACGATCCGTTTTATTATTATAGGTACCGGGCATAAATGAAGTAAATCACATAGACAATGGAATAATTTTGTGACGTCAACATCTTACTCTATTCGAAGCCGTGACACGACATGAAAATTAACCACAAAAAGGCTATTTTTAATGTCACTTTTATATTTAAAAGTATTAAATGATAATAAGCGTTCAAGTAATGCACTGATGACACTGTAAATGGTATTTTAATGGCATGCAACACTACATACTATTGCAAAATTAATTTGCAATTGAATGTCACAATGTCTTGACATGCAAATAAACTTGCAATCTTTCCTGCACTCTTCCCACGTCATGTGGGGTCGGCGCAACATATTTTTCTCTTCCACTGCCCTCTGTCATTCATCGTCTCAGCATTCACTCCTTTCTTTCTCATGTCCTCGTGTGAACACAATCCATCCATCTATTCTTAGGCCTAACAACCGCTCTCCATCCATCCACCTTCATGCCTAACATTTTTTTATTTAAGTATATGACATTCATCCCTCCTCATCACATGCCCATACCACGTTAACCTATTTCTTTAGATCCTATCCTATCTCGTCACTCCACACATCACACAAGTAAAACTAAATTTAAATGCATTCTGATGTTACAACATTTTACATTGAAAAGTGATGTTTAAGTGATATAAGGTGAGATGAAAAAAAAAAAACATGCGAGGCAGTCTTTGGGGACTGCCGATAGAAATGAAAACTAAGTAACTTGTGAATTGTATCGTCGAGCTACAGATTCATCATTGGTCATTGATGACCTATTAATTGGTCATTAACACTTCTTTATAAAGCAAAAATAATTCAAAAATAATAATTTAATACTTAGCTCGACGATACAATTCACAAGTTACTTAGTTTTCACTACTATCGGAGCGTTCGGTGACGATGACGGGAGTTCTATGATTTTTGTTCACACAAAAAGTGCTCAACGCGCCTAAAGAAGTTTTCACTTCAATAATAAAGCTGCTATCGAATGAAATTGTTAAATCATGTCATCCCTATAATAAACACTACACAAACCTGTGACAAAACCTCTTGTCTCCCTTCCAGATATACAAACACTCGCAGCTTAGAATTACACACTTACTCACACACACACACACACACACCACGAGAATCTACAATGAAACATACATTTACCAAACATGTAGGTGATGTAGGTACATTCATTTAAAAATAATTATACGTTGTACCTATCCTTTCAATGTCAACCGGTGCATGTGGCTAGCACATTGCAGACCGCCCTGCTTACGTCATTCGTGCATATTGCACTAACCTACTATACATTGTATATGTTGATGTTTTTATATATATTTTTTAGCATTTAAAATGGCTAACAAATAAAAGTCACACGAGGTTTGTTATTTGATACTATCTACTCAGAAAAACTGGATTGCCACAATCCATTTACCTGTGTGCGTTAATGTCTGTGCGCATAATTATTACCATTAAATTCACCTATTTATTAGCGTATTTTTTTAGACAACACCCTTCTTTTATGTTAAAGCTGAAAAATCCGGTCGTTCGGGGCAACAAACAGGGTAGTGTGGGGCCCTCACCCACTAAATAAACCCACCGTATGCCGTCTCGGCCTGTTGGCGAGCCACTGGAACTATGTTTATTCACACAGTACTTACTTACATTCCTTCAGTGGTTTAGACAACACCCTGCACTAAGGAATAATCCCTGTATCGCAGGGGACTTTACAAATATACAATTTCACGGACACAAAGTTCACCCAGCCAGTCTCGGAAAAACCATTTGTGGATCACAAGAGTTGTCCTGTGTGGGAATCGAACCCACAATACTTGCGCGGGAGGCCGGTATCTAAACCACTTCGCCATCCGTGCAGTCAGTTTTGAAAAAAGAAAATTTTATAATATTTACAGTTGGACTATTACGAGCCCCAGACACAATCTCTGAGAATTTGACCAGTACAGAATTTGGTTTCCAAGAAAATTTCAACGCCCATTTCCCTAATATAGTCCATCCATCCATCCATCAGCCTTTTAAAGTCCACTGCCTGACATAGGCCTCCCCAGGAATGGGGGATAGGGTCGTAATCGCCACGCTTGGCAGGCGGGTTGGCGATCGCAGTGGATGTTGTTAATACTCGAGGGAGTGCTGCTGCCCACTCCCCCGATATCCCTCAGTCGGCTCTTACGACTCCCATGGGTGGAGAGGGGTGGGACAATTCTAAAGCCCACACGGCATACCTAATATAGTAATAGTAGGTAAATGGGTCGTGACAAGTTTTTAACGTCAATTTAAACACTCTCTAACATGGTGTAATTAATTAAAACTAAACTCTTGAAAACTCTCTTGAAACAAGTTCAGAGGAACCTCAATATTTGTTGTATATCGCTCTAAAAGCAAATTTGGCAATATCAATAAATCTTTATGTTGTTTCTGCTTGGTGAGGGTGAGATGGAATAGAGGACTGATACAATATTTACAATATTACCAGTTATTTTGTGAACACATGCCCAACTTTGTATGGCATGCAATCAACAGATATGTTGCTGGGCGCCTTTCTTATATCCACTTCATAATATTCAGCAATATACTAATGATAACTTCAGATTATACATAGAGCTCTTGTAATGTGGCTGAGTAAATCCGCCAAAAACTAACCCAATATTATCTAGAGCTATATTATTATGGAAGTAGTAATTAAGCATCACGGGTTGGCTACCATAACAGGAGAAAAGAAAGTTTATATTGAATATTATACATTAAACACAAAGTGAAAAATGTGAAATCGAAAATAACAGTCAGGAGCAGGATTTGAACCTGCATCTTCTGGATACCGTCCTCTAAAAGGGGTGGAGGAACTCGTGCGTAGAGCGTATACCTCCCCCCTGGCTAAAGGAAATCTGGAGAACACCACGTGGTTTTTGCAGGTAGACCAGTTACAATGAGAATCCGACAAAGAAATGTCAATAATTAACCCACGGTTGAAAGAATCAGATTCTGTAGATGATGACAATGGCCAATTTGTCATCCCTCATGATATCTGTGGCAAAGAAAGAAATGTATGATCTAGTGCGAAAATTTAGTTTTTATGGTGTTTCAAAAAGTGATGTCAGACAAAATACGCCAATACTTATATATTTCAATATAACATAGGTAAGACGGCCATAATAAATTATAATGAAGCTTTCTATTTTGACAGGCGGATATAAATATTATAGCTTTTTCTTCAATATTGTTAGAAAACTAATGGGTTAAAGTAGTTTGGGTGAGGGCCCCACACTATCCTGTTCGTTGCCCCGAACGACGGGGTGTGCGGTTAGGAATTTTTTTTCTCGCCTTGACAATAAAAATGGTACCTTTGTTACTCGTACATCTATACTATTATAAAGCTCTAACAGAGCACTTTTGTCTGTATTTAAATATGTAATAGGCTACATGGATGTCGAAACATAAAACATTTTTTTTTAGACTTTTTGTCTGTTTGTCTGTTTATCTGTTTGTTCGTTCACGCATCACGCAAAAACTACTGAACGGATTTTGATGCAACTTGTTTTTATTTGAGAGCTCTTGATTAGACTTAAAACTGGTATACATTTTATCCCGCTACTATATCGGGAACCTGAGATATAACCTAAAAACTAGCTTTTGACTGCGGCGGAGCCGCGGGCAAAGGCTAGTTCTAAATAGAAAGAAAATGTAGCATTTATTATTTTCTCACGAATAAGTTACGTAGTAGTTATGTAAACAATGATAAGGTTATAAAATAAAATTATACTACGCAACATTGTTTTAGTTCTTTTAATATTCTTTTTATTACTAAGTAGGTAATGACGTACCTACTTAGTGGTTTAGATAACAACCGACCTCCGTTTGGCCAGTTTTTGGGGAACACGTGCCATACAAAGAAGTAAAATCGATGTGTCCGTTTGGAATGTCCAAGTAACAGCTTTTAACTAAATGCATACATGTACCTAATATAAAGTAAGTTACCTATAACAAAATAAGTACCATTTTATAAAGTGTTCGTTTGTCTATCTATTTCTTAATAATCTCCGAAACGGCTGGTCTGATTTGGACGATGATGTACTTAATAAGGAGTAACGTAGTACCTACTTATATTTAGAAAAAAAAAATAGGGCTTCCCATAAAAAAAAAATCAATGTGCTGATAGAATATATAATGACATCACCCCACTGTAACACATATACATGTACACTGTATTGGATATACATAGGTATAGGTACATACATACCAGGCGACCAAAGAAGGGCGCAAAATAATAAATTAGCATTGCAGAGGACACTTCAAAACAAAATTTCGAGCCATGCGGCCATTTTTTTTTCTTTTATTTCATATAGTGGCAGACGAGCTACCGCCAATCTGATGGTAAATGGTAACCGTCGCTCATGAACTCAACTATACCCAGAGTATTGTCAAGCCGCTACTCACCATTTCATTTCACCGATATGAAATGAAAGAATAAACGGCTATCTCCTGCTACAGCCAAAACGCAACGATGTGCTTCATGGCCGGTCACACGGGAGATGGTGGTACCAACCCGCTCGGGCCCGCTACCAAGTGAGTACTCCCACTTGGTACCCAGCTCTACCACCAGTCATGCAATAGATGATAATTGCTTACTTCCCTTAGTCGCCTCATACGACAGCCGTGGGAAATATCCTTTTCAGGGTTCTAGACTATATGGATGCTAAATTTCATGATGACCGGTGGAGTAGTTTAAGCGATTTATCCTACGGGAACCATTACCTTAATTTTCCGGGATAAATGCCTAAATATAAATATACTATTCCAGGCTATAGTCAAAGAGCAAGATTCGTTTAGCCTTTCTGACGTTATTGAGTAACAAACATCCACCCAAATTTTCGGATTTAATGTTAGTAAGAGTAAGATTTTTAAGAATACAAATTGATCTACGTGTAAGTACCTGCTCATTCAATACCTGAAAGAGAATGAGAAAAGAAAACATAAACGAGACTACGTCAACAGCCGATATTTGGGGTCACCCCGCTCAACTGTGCCGCGTGAACTATCGATTTGTACCCACGCCCTTGCATGCCTCGTGTGCTGAAATTTCGTTAGCCGAAACATTATTTACTTACATAAGGAATAATTGAAAATTTTTTAGATATTTTTATATATATGTTTAGCATTTGACATGCTTAGCACCATACATTAAACACAAAGTGAAAAATGTGAAATCGAAAATAACAGTCAGGAGCAGGATTTGAACCTGCATCTTCTGGATACCGTCCAGATGCTTTACCAATTCAGCCATCCTGACAATTGCTCCTGACTGCTAATTTCGATAACACATCATACTTAACGTCTTTGGGTGACGCCTGCGCCATTTGTCGGAAGTATTTTCATACATTATACCGACCAGGTAAACTTAATTTTACAATTAAGATTTTACCTAATAATGACGCAAACCCTTTAAATATTTTAGATATTTTTATATATATGTTTAGCATTTGACATGCTTAGCACTATACATTAAACACAAAGTGAAAAATGTGAAATCGAAAATAACAGTCAGGAGCAGGATTTGAACCTGCATCTTCTGGATACCGTCCAGATGCTTTACCAATTCAGCCATCCTGACAATTGCTCCTGACTGCTAATTTCGATAACACATCATACTTAACGTCTTTGGGTGACGCCTGCGCCATTAGTCGGAAGTATTTTCATACATTATACCGACCAGGTAAACTTAATTTTACAATTAAGATTTTACCTAATAATGACGCAAACCCTTTAAATATTTTAGATATTTTTATATATATGTTTAGCATTTGACATGCTTAGCACTATACATTAAACACAAAGTGAAAAATGTGAAATCGAAAATAACAGTCAGGAGCAGGATTTGAACCTGCATCTTCTGGATACCGTCCAGATGCCACACTTCCGACAAATGGCGCAGGCGTCACCCAAAGACGTTAAGTATGATGTGTTATCGAAATTAGCAGTCAGGAGCAATTGTCAGGATGGCTGAATTGGTAAAGCATCTGGACGGTATCCAGAAGATGCAGGTTCAAATCCTGCTCCTGACTGTTGTTTTCGATTTCACATTTTTCACTTTGTGTTTAATGTATAGTGCTAAGCATGTCAAATGCTAAACATATATATAAAAATATCTAAAATATTTAAAGGGTTTGCGTCATTATTAGGTAAAATCTTAATTGTAAAATTAAGTTTACCTGGTCGGTATAATGTATGAAAATACTTCCGACAAATGGCGCAGGCGTCACCCAAAGACGTTAAGTATGATGTGTTATCGAAATTAGCAGTCAGGAGCAATTGTCAGGATGGCTGAATTGGTAAAGCATCTGGACGGTATCCAGAAGATGCAGGTTCAAATCCTGCTCCTGACTGTTATTTTCGATTTCACATTTTTCACTTTGTGTTTAATGTATAGTGCTAAGCATGTCAAATGCTAAACATATATATAAAAATATCTAAAATATTTAAAGGGTTTGCGTCATTATTAGGTAAAATCTTAATTGTAAAATTAAGTTTACCTGGTCGGTATAATGTATGAAAATACTTCCGACAAATGGCGCAGGCGTCACCCAAAGACGTTAAGTATGATGTGTTATCGAAATTAGCAGTCAGGAGCAATTGTCAGGATGGCTGAATTGGTAAAGCATCTGGACGGTATCCAGAAGATGCAGGTTCAAATCCTGCTCCTGACTGTTATTTTCGATTTCACATTTTTCACTTTGTGTTTAATGTATAGTGCTAAGCATGTCAAATGCTAAACATATATATAAAAATATCTAAAATATTTAAAGGGTTTGCGTCATTATTAGGTAAAATCTTAATTGTAAAATTAAGTTTACCTGGTCGGTATAATGTATGAAAATACTTCCGACAAATGGCGCAGGCGTCACCCAAAGACGTTAAGTATGATGTGTTATCGAAATTAGCAGTCAGGAGCAATTGTCAGGATGGCTGAATTGGTAAAGCATCTGGACGGTATCCAGAAGATGCAGGTTCAAATCCTGCTCCTGACTGTTATTTTCGATTTCACATTTTTCACTTTGTGTTTAATGTATAGTGCTAAGCATGTCAAATGCTAAACATATATATAAAAATATCTAAAATATTTAAAGGGTTTGCGTCATTATTAGGTAAAATCTTAATTGTAAAATTAAGTTTACCTGGTCGGTATAATGTATGAAAATACTTCCGACAAATGGCGCAGGCGTCACCCAAAGACGTTAAGTATGATGTGTTATCGAAATTAGCAGTCAGGAGCAATTGTCAGGATGGCTGAATTGGTAAAGCATCTGGACGGTATCCAGAAGATGCAGGTTCAAATCCTGCTCCTGACTGTTATTTTCGATTTCACATTTTTCACTTTGTGTTTAATTGAAAATTGTAAAATTTTTATAATTATTATCAAAGTGAGTTTGTTAGAGATTTTCACGGCCTAGTTTTTGTTTATTTACGAACAAAAACCCTGCGCTAGTTCACCCAGAATCAGAAGAATCATTTGTGGGTCACAGAAAGTGTTTTCTTGCGTGGGAATCGAAATCACAACATTCGGCATGAAAGAGCTGTATCTAATCTACTCAACCGATTATCAAAGAATTTTGCAATAAAGGTATACAGTTTGATGGACAGATGGACTGACGATCTGGTCAAAGCCGCAGGAAGGCGTTGGATGCAGTCAGCGTAGGACCACACGTAGTGACGGCTTCTTGGGGAGGCCTATGTCCAGAAGTAGAGATCGAAAAGCTGATGGATAGAAATGATGTAGTTCGAAACCTCGAAAAGGATATATTAAGCTACAATTTCTATTTTTTGTCCCAGAAAACGAACGACACGTTCAATTCAATTCTCCATTCCATTCCATCAGCCTTTTTAAAGTCCACTCACTGGACATAGGCCTCCCAAAGAATGGGGGATATTGCCGTAATCGCCACGTTTGGCAGGCGGGTTGGCGATCGCAGTGGATGTTGTTAATACTCGAAGGAGTGCTGCTGCCCACTCCCTCGGTATTCCCTCAGTCGGCTTTTACGACTCCCATGGGTGGAGAGGGGTGGGACAATTCTAAAGCTGGCCCCACGGCAAATTCAATTCTATCCGTGAGTAATAGCGACGTTAGACGTATAAAAACAACTGTGCCAACGTTCAAAGTATACAAACAAAATGACTAGGTATACTACCTACTTTCGAACAAATGATATTCAACGGCAGTTAACAGACTAAGAATGCGTTCCAATTGACAGTATCAACCTTCGACCTAATTAAAGGGCCCAGAGTGAGAGCATTTTTGAAGTCTGTATCTGAGCGCCGGCTCACAATTGGCTTTAGTCGTTTCAACAAACCTTTCCATAGGGGGTCGTAAAAAGAAATTTAAATAAAGAGGAGAGAAGAGACGGAATTCTCAGCTCCAATTTCCAAATCAAGACGGAATTCTCAGCTCCAATTTCCAAATCAACTAGAAGGCTAGAGTGGCATAATAGGTTCATTTTTTTCTTTCAGTTTCTGCCACACATTGAGACTAATAGGTATTATTACAAAGGCAAAAATTTGTGAACATGTTTAGAATAGGTAGGTACTTATTTAAATGTTTCGATGTGTGTTCGTTAATCACGCTTAAACGACTGCATTGGATTTGGATGAAATTTGATGTTTAGTAAATAGATAAAATGCTAGATTAACATACACCCAAAAGCCTTTTGCCGTTCATTGCTGGACATGGCATCACCACGCCACGGGCGGTCTGCCACCTTAGAGTGTAAAACGTTCCAACCGCGTCCAACTACTTTCCGGCTGACCCGACAAATGACATGAGGTTCAGATTCAAGTTGACCAAAAATAAGATATTCTCGATATAAATGGACAAAAGTAGGAATATATTTGTGTATTTTGTCCGTCTCGTGACGGACTAAGAATATACGTGTCACCACCCCATCCCTTCCCACGGGAGTCGTACAAGGCGACTAAGGAAGTAAGTAATTATCACCAATTGCATTACTGGTGGTAGGGCTTGCTACCAAGTGAGAATACTCACTTGTTATCGGGCCCGAACGGGTCGGTACCACCGTCTTCTGTGTGATCGGTCATGAAGCACGTCAGTTCATAGTTTCATATCTGAGAAATGAAATGGTGAGCAGCGGCTTGACAATAGTCTCGGCATAGTTGAGTCCATGAGCGACGGTTACCACTTACCATCGGGTGGGCCACGGCTCGTCTGCATCATAAGAATTAAAAAAAAAAAAACTGTATTAAGGTGAACCTTACTGCAGATGCTTAGTTGATGTAAATGTTATATTATCTGTACTTAAAATACTAAAAGGCATTATAATATATAACCTAAACAAAGATGATTTTTGATATTTTAATGTATATTTTAACCACATGATAATATGCGCTGCCATTTACTAGAATACAAAGTGCAACTTCACCCAAGACATTAAGAAGGAATGTGTATATCGAGTTTAGTAGTCCCGAGCAGATGTCACGATGACTGAATTGGCAAAGGGTCTGTCTCCTGGAAGACATAGGTACAAATCATGTTCGGGACCACTATCGATTTTACATATTTGCACTTGTGTTCTAAAAATTGTTGTTGATATTATGATCATACCATATATTATGATGCTTTTTACCTCATTCAAAACCCTTGTAGAAGTTTTCCTTCTTAGGCAATATTAACAATGTACCTATCTACTTCCAGTAAAACCTCATGTATATGTGACAATAAGCCACCTCATGTATTGAGTGTAGTGATGAATTTTTAGTGGGCAGCTGCTTGTCTACTCCAGTAATGCTAAGTCTACGAGTGACCAGCCTGACCAATAATTAATTGTTAAGATATTATCTAATTAAGTAGCAACATACCTATTAATTAATTGGCAGTGACCTCATTAATTTATCTTTCCTGACCTATTGACAATTAAAATTAACTACCAAGTAGGTTTCCATAATAAACATTTGTTGTTGTAATATAGGTAATAAAACAACAACAAATTATATTTAATAACAACATTATTTACTAGCTTTTGTATGTGACTTCCTCCCTGTTAAATTCGATTGTGGTTATCCCAGAGCAATTAATAGGATTTGCAAGATATCCATCGTCTAGATTCAGAAAAAAAAAATTAAATCAATTGGGTGAATAGTTTTAGAGATATTGTGACGAGTGTGTAAGTGGTATTTTGGTTTTAAATATTATATTACTTACATATAAATTTCTTCTGCAAGAAGGACATTGACAAACAAATATAAGTATATATATATATTTTTTGGTAGTCGCCAGCCCGCACCCGGCCAGAGTGGTGGACTATGTCACCATGGGAGGAGACCCATGCCCAAACAAAACCTATTATATTGCTCTACACATATTCTTCTAGAGACTGATGAATATTTAATATATCCTATTGTTTCAGAAACACTTTCTTTGATTTACTGCCAATGGCAGCAGTAAGGAGAAACTCATAAGAACTTTTATAATTATTTTATTGTAATCCATAATTGTGCATCCTTAATACCATCAACAACAGAAGAGGCCAAATGCTGGGGCACTTGATATGACACAATGAGCTAGTCAAAACCATCCTAGAGGGAAAGATTGAGGGAAAGAGGAAGCGAGGAAGACCAAGAAGGACATTTATACAACAAGTGAAGGAAAGTCTGTTTGGGGGATAAGAGGAACAGGGTGTAAAGTTCCTCATCCCCCCATTGAAAAGGGAGGATCCTCCGACCAGACGGGTGTTATGTCTGGTGGGCCAACTGCCCAACGGTTGTTTGTCGGGTTCTTGTATTTATGTACATCGCTCGGAAAACTTTTAATATCGCAATGTAGAATACGTCAGTTTTCATGTCTGTGTCAGTTCGTATGTGGCGAGATAGATGTCGCTACATCACTCCCCTCCGAGACCGGAGCTCGATATCAGGTTGAGTCGTCCATACATCTTGTGATCCTTGCCGGGCCAGTGGAATGTTCCAGTGAGTCGGAACTAGATGCCGCATAGTTCACGGTGAGTCGGAACTGTCTGCGGTGATGATGCCCCCAGTGAGTCGGGGTGATGCTGCGAACGCTCCAGTGAGTCGGAGTGGTGCAGTGCTGCGTAGTGGCTGGCTGCTGCGTCGACGAGGAGAGAAGTGCGTCTCTGCTTGCTGACCGGCCGAAGTGCAGGGTGCTGTGCCAAGGTCGCTGAGAAGGCTGTGTGGGTGATGACCAGGAATGCGCGTCCACTGCATGCTGGTGGTCAGGATACCCGTAGTAGCCGTGGATGCTGGCTGGCTGTGTGACTCGCTGCTCGAAAGCTTGAAGAAGTGATGGTGACGTCACGATGACATAGCTTTGCGAAGGCTGCGCTGATGTTCATGCTTGGGGTCACCAGTTTGGGGAGGAGAGGAACAAGGTGTAAAGTTCCTCATCCCCCATTGCAAAGAGAGGATCCTCCAACCAGACGGGTGTTATGTCTGGTGGGCTAACTGCCCAACGGTTGTTTGTCGGGTTCTTGTATTTATGTACATCGCTCGGATAACTTTTAATATCACAATGTAGAATACGTCAGTTTTCATGTCTTTGTCAGTTCATATGTGGCGAGATAGATGTCGCTATATCTGGATGTTGTGTATGTATCATGAGATTAAGGAAAAGGCGCTATGCAGAGAGAGCTGGAGGCTGCTCCACCAGCAAGAACTAAGCTCTTAAATGAGATGATGATGATGAACCTGCAAGTTATATCACTGACTACATTTGTCTATACATAGTAAGGCATTAAAGTCACTGTCCGCAATTGTGTCCGATTCTTTCTTCTCTATACCATGCAACAGATTTTGAAATGGTTTTCACTGTTGTTTATGCTAATTATCTTATATATTATCATCTCTAGCCTGTTTTCCTGTTGGTCTGCAAGTTATTCCTTTATCAAATTCCATCATTTTAAAGCTTATTGTGTCAGCTGATGACGAAAAATAGGCCTTTTAAATTTGAGATTAATAAGAAGCTTATAAATAGAGAAAATAGTGTTTTCTAATTAAGTTAATTTACTTTATGATATTATACTTTAAAGTTCTTCAAAATCCTACAGATATTTTAATTAGTCAATAGAATCCGTGCAAGGTCAGGCCACTAGTTTATTATATAATTAAAACAAAATTAAAATTTACTTACTTTAATATTCAGAATCAATTTCTGAATATTAAAGTAAGTAAAGTTTGGTTTTGTTTGCAATTCAGTAGGATTGTCTTGTAGGTGTTGTTTTTTTATTTCAAACCTTTGATTTTAGATCAAATACATAATTTGAAGTTGTAAACAAATATTTAGGACTATAAGGAACAATATAGAAGATAATAATATATTGAATCACTGAGGAATTTTATTTATAAACAATTAGTATACTACTGAAGAAGCAATAATAGATATGTTTATAAATAATTGGTCAACTACAATATTTATTATATTTTCCTTTTGGATATGTTTATTAAACATACAGATAAATGAGCTTAATTTGTAGCAGCATATTGCAATAATATTTACGTTTGAAGATAATTTGATTATGTCATAAAAATACCACCATCCAAGTTCTTCCCAACATTTAGCTTTCTAATAAAAAATGTAACAATTAAATGATAGGGCCTCATGACACATTTACAATGCACTCAGTTATAATCCACAAATTGATCAAATTTGAGACTGTGAAACCAAATTGATCAAGATGTGGTTACATTACAATTCAGAAAAATCATTCCAAGATCTATTCACATTTCATTAGACATAAAAAAGATAGTAACCAACCCACATGTATCTACACTACTTACTTATATATATAGAAAAATCAATCTATAACAATCATTTTCTCAAAATCAACTGTGGCATAACTATGCTCAATTATTATTATACACTTAGGTACGCATAGATAATTCCATAAAAATATATTTCTTTAGATGTAAGTACCTAAGTATATTTTTTTATTTTATGGTACTAAAAGTTGAAGGGTAAACATGAGTTAGCCTTATCAGTGGAAATCTAATTATCTATCCTGTTTAAAATAAGCTATTATAATATATAGCTAGTTACACTTGCATAATGTGTGTTCCCAGACTAGAAATATTAAGAATTATAGTCGCCCAAAATTAATGAACTAGGTATTTAAAATTGTATGCACTAAAATAATGTTATGTACTAGAAGATGATATTATGGAATTTTAGCTGAATTAAATTGGCATTTAGAACAATTTAATTTTTATAAAATTAATAAGAAATGCCCTCTCTTTTTTTAGCACAATTGTTACTTTTGTTTACCTGTACAAGTTATTATCTACCTTCATAAAAGTAACAGCCAAGAATCTAAAAATGTAATATTAAAAAGATCTTGTTTTTCGATGTCTATCGTAAGATATTTAGTGTAAATATTTACTCACTTGTGCGTATTTTTAATCCAAATAGGCAACTGTGTAATCCTCACTTAAACTTTAGTTAAACACATTTACACATCACTAATTATTTTCACATAGTTTTAACGACACAAGAAAAAGGGCACTTTATCTCATCGACATCATAACTTCTTAGGAATTGGTTGAAATATTACACGAAATTCATCAATAAACACAGAATTCCGGAATAGTTACTTGTTTGACAGATGTCGAATAATTTGTTGTAATCACGTTCCGTGTACACTGTAAGTGAAACGTATCGACTTTTATCACGGCGCGACTAAACTAAACAAAACCGCGATCGGCGCTTTCATCAACTCTTGACAAGATAGGACTCGAGCGAACGAACAACGCCTGCGAAACGTTTCTAACCCGAATAAATTTAAAAGTTACTTTAACGATTCGCTGTTTTAAGAATCCACAGATATTTAAATCGGGCGCATAAAAACATTTCAATTTCAAAATTGCATTTCAAAAGTTATATGGTAATATGGTGGTAGCATAAAACAATCGATAATTTCTAATAACATAATCCATAAAACAAATAATATTTTTGGAAAATATTTTTTTACGACAAAATTGTAAAAAACAACAAAATAATATAATACTAACGAGTCTGACTCCGACCAACAGATATTTGCATCGGGAATTGGGATTTGGGTTGGGAGTTTTAGTTTAGGAGCAAAATTACGCATAGGTGCATGCATGCTATTTTGACTTCTGGTGTTTTAGCTATTCTGTGCATACAACAATCTTGTTCTGTTAGTTACTGAGTAATATTGTTCTGTATATATAATATTAAATTTATACCATAAAAAAATTGGTTACTAAATTTGGGCAAAATTATATTGTAGTGTCATCTATTAAAAAAGAGTTACAACTATCATAAATTATTTTCGTCAATTTATTTGTCCATGTCACACTAGGTGTCGCTTCTCGAACTGATTACTTGAGAGACTGATATAATAATTTTATTTGTTTTGGAACTGCATCAATTAGCGTCATTATGAGAAAATGTTTTAAAATACCTATATAGCCATAAGTTCACTTCCGGAGAACTTAGGCAGCCATCTCTAGTGTTGCATTTTTAGAAATTGAATAATAAAATAAAGCTTTGACCACTCGACGATAGATCGCGGTAGCTTCTCTATGTAAAGTATTATAAATAAAAAATTCAAAGCTTCAAAAAGCTTATCTCTAATAATATGAATGTGATAGTTCGTATTTTACATGCACGAAAGGCTAAGCTGATTTGGATGAATTAAAATTTGCCAGACAGATAGTAATGAAATATAATACTAGTTTATTAGCTAAATGGGGATGTGGACTGCCATGCATGGCAGATGGCGTATTATCGACATGGCCATTTAAAACTGTAATTTCAAGTAAGTAAGTGGTATACTTACTTACTTATCATCACGCCATTTCCCTTGCGGGGTAGGCAGAGAGAACAGAGTGCCAAGAGGCTCTATTCTTGCATACATCACTCGCTTCCTCAACATTCATAACTCTCTTCATACACGCTCGCCGGTTTCGGAGATTCCTGACTCCACCTTCCTTCATTACATGACCGATTTGGTCTAGGTAGGTGAGTCTAGGTCTCCCCCTGTACCTAAATCCTTCCACTTTCGCATTGTATATCTTCTTAACCAGTCGCTCGTCCGACATTCTTTCCACATGTCCGAATCATCGGAGCATACCCTTTCGCATCTTTACACCAATTTCTTTCATACCTACTCGCGCTCTTACGTCGTCGTTACGAATGCGGTCAGTCAGCCTCACTCCACAGATACTCCGCAGAGATCACATTTCGACCGCATTGATTTTACTCTCATGCTCCTTTTTGCATACCCAACTCTCGCTTTCATATAATAACGTTGGGACAAGCACTGGGTTGTGTATTGCGACACGTGCCCTCTGGCTGAGGTGATGACTGCCGAGAAGTTGTCCCAATGCGCCGTTCACTCTATTTCCCGCATTCACTCTTCTCTCTACATCAGTGGTGTACCTTCCATCGCAACTGAATCCACATCCAAGATATACAAATTCATCTACTTGTGCTAGCACACCATTTCCTATTGCTACTCTGACATCTGTTCTGGCCTCTCTCTTTCAAAAACCATTAATTTGGTTTTGCTCACATTCACACGTAGGCCTCTTTTCTTACAATCTTCTGCCATTACGTCGACTAGGGTTTGCAGGTCAGCCGCGGACTGCGCTAATAAAAACGCATCGTCTGCATATAGCAGACACTTAACCACTGAGACGCCCATCTAAACTCCCACATTCATTTCATTCAACCTTTTTAGACATTTATCCAGATATATGATAAACAGTGTGGCTGATAGAACGCAGCCCTGTTTAACACCGATGTCGACATCAAACCAGGGTGACATTCCATCATCCAGCCGCACACAAGCTCTGCAGTCCATGTAGTTGGACTACACCTCTTGTAGCAGTCTACCGTTAATACCATACTCCTGCAAAATGTCCCAAAGTTCCTTTCGTACAACCGTGTCAAATGCTTTCTCCAAATCCGCAAAACTGCAGAAAACCCTCTGGCCTACCTCTCCTTTCAATAATCTTACCATACACTTTGGCTGCCAAACTGGTCAAGCTTATGGCTCTGTAGTTCGCACAGTCATAACGTGAACCCTTGTTTTTAAACAAGGGTACGATGACTGCGTTTCTCCAGTCCTTGGGAACCATTCCTGAGCTCCAACATAAATTGAGAAGCATCAGGAAGAATTCCCAGACACATGAGCCTCCAAGCTTGATCATCTCAGCAGACACCATATCAATACCCGCTGCCTTACCATTTTTCAAACTTCTAATCGTCCATTCAACTTCATCCATACTAATGTCATCAGAGGATGCCGGTACCGAATGCTGATCTGTTAGACCACATGTGGCACGGGCATCACCCTGAACATCCGCATACATATCTCCAAAATATTCACTCCATCGGCTTAACACATCTTGTGTTTGCGTTAGAATGTCTTCACCTGTAGACCTTATTTTTTTCACTCTGAAAGCTGACCAACCACTCCGAGATTTCTTCATCTCCCTCCAGAAAAGTTTGGTGTTGCTCTCGAAGTTTTTGGTCAGCCTTTCTTCTGCAATCATATTTGTCTGTGGTGGGTTATAATGACCCAAACCCTTTTTTACGGGAAAAAATGTACCTAACCGTAACCCCGTCATTCGGGGCAACGAACTGGGTAGTGTGGGGCCTTCACCAAACGAAACTCTAAGGTCCACATCTATGTCATTGGGAGCAGCTATATAGTAGTTTTATAAAAATAAAACAATAGAAACTTCACAATATTTTACCAACTTCTCCCTCCTTCCTTCCAAAAACTTAACCATTACCTATCAAGTCAATTTATCGTCAATACCCATCAAAAGTGTTGCTAAATTGAATCATTGGTATAAAGCTTCGATCAATTTTCATCGAAGGTATAAAGATTAATAATTGAGTTGGGATATTGACCCAGTTCATTAGGCTTGCGTTTGCGTGTACCTATACGGTTACTTAGCGAAATTGTTGCTGGCGGTAAGAATTGGTCGGTTTGGCAACTTGGGGCGCTTGTTTTTCATAAATACTAATACGAAGATCTGTTCATCAGACCTGCCTTATGAAAACCGGGAGGGGGGACGAGGCGACTATACAGTGCCGGCCTTAGCCTAGGGCGGCGCGATCGGTGCGAATGCACCGGACGCCATCATGTGGGGGCGCCGAAATCAACACACACATTGTCTATAATTTTTATTGACCGATGCGGACGATCGTTTGAGCGCACAAATGATAAAAGCGACTGCATAGAATTTGTATTCAGAGGAGCACTTTGAGATCTTAAAATTTTGCAAGGGCTGCCCCTAGTGACCACTGAAGTAGTTCGTTAAGTTCATTATTTTGTTTCTCAGATAGGTCACGTGTTGTCTATAAAGAGAAAAAATATATCATTGGTAGAGTCGAAGTTGCTTTTAACCCTTTTATTTTTGTTAAGGCGCGAATACATGTACCTAACAGCACACTCCGACGTTCGGGCAACAAACATGACAGTGTGGGGCCCTCACCCACTAAATAAACTCACTCAGTGGTGGTTGCTTTCATCCCTAAAAGTAGGTACTTTTAGGGATGAAAGCAACCACCACTGAGTTATAGGTATAAGAAGCATTTCATATCTAGGTAACTCGATACCAAGTAAAAGTGGCCCAAACAGAATACACTTATTGAATCCATCCATCCATCAGCCTTTCAACGTCCACTGCTGGACATAGGCCTCCCCAAGAGAACGCCACAACGAGCGGTCCTGTGCTGACCGCATCCAACGGCTCCCCGCGGCTTTGATCAGATCGTCGGTCCACCTGGTGGGGGGCCGTCCTACGCTGCGCCGTCCGATACTTGGTCGCCACTCGAGAACCTTTCTTCCCCAACGGTTGTCGGTTCGTCGAGCGATGTGGCCTGCCCATTGCCACTTCAGCATGGCAACCCGGCGGGCTATGTCGGTCTCTCTCGTTCTCGTACGGATCTCCGTATTACGGATTCGATCACGTAGAGAAATACCAATCATAGCCCGCTGAGTGACTTTGAGCCTTGAAACGAGGCCAACATTCAGAGACCACGTTTCTGTTCCGTATGTCATCACTGGTAACACACACTGGTCGTAGACCTTCATTTTCAGACACTGCGGAATATTGGACGAGAAGATCTTCCTTAGCTTCCCGAACGCTGCCCAGCCGAGTTGGATTCGTCGATTGACCTCTTCCTCGAAGTTGTGCCTACCTAACTGGGCTGTTTGTCCCAGGTAGACATAGAATTGACAACTTCGAGAAGCGCACTCCCGACTAGGACCGATGCTGAAATGAAATGGACATTAGACATGACTTCTTGTCCATGTTCATTTTGAGAC
The DNA here is from genome assembly GCA_948253155.1 of Leucoma salicis. Classification (NCBI taxonomy): domain Eukaryota; kingdom Metazoa; phylum Arthropoda; class Insecta; order Lepidoptera; family Erebidae; genus Leucoma; species Leucoma salicis. The sequence continues at coordinate 6,642,163 of OX411822.1, read as the reverse complement.
CCACTAGTTGGGAAACCCTGCTGAGATCATTGAGCATGGTGCCAAGGTCCTCCAGCAATTCTGCCATGACTACGATGTCGTCGGCATATCGAAGGTGAGTGATGTATTCGCCATTGATGTTGATGCCGAATCCGGTCCAGTTCAAGAGCTTGAAGACATCTTCCAATGCAAAGAGTTTCGAGGACATAACATCTCCCTGTCTAACACCTCTCTGCAGTTGGATCGGTTTCGTACTCCTGTCCTGAACACGGACTGACATGGTGGCGTTTCTATACAAACACTTCAGCACTTCGATGTACCGATAGTCAATTTGGCACCGCTGAAGGGACTGCAGCACCGCCCAAGTTTCGATCGAATCGAAGGCTTTCTCATAGTCCACAAACGCCAGACACAGAGGCCGATTATATTCCTCGGTTTTCTGTATAATCTGGCGTAGCGTATGGATGTGGTCTATGGTACTATAGCCTTTTCGGAAACCGGCTTGTTCGGGAGGATGCAAGTCGCCAAGATTGCGCGTGAGTCGATTTGTAATGACCCTCGAAAACAACTTATAGACGTGGCTCAAGAGCGAGATGGGTCTATAGTTCTTCAAGGTACCCTCCTTTCTTGAAGAACAACACCACCACGCTTCTGGTCCACGACTCTGGAACGTCACCCCCGAGAACGACATATTGAATGTGTTAGCAATATTTTCTACTTCCATATATCTGTGTTACCGTCATGGGAGAGATTATCCATTCACCTTATGAGCAGCAGCTCGTTCGGCTCAGAATTTTGATCATATATTATGTATTTTTAAACATTAGTTAGAGTACCTAGGTAGAACGTTATAACTTTTTCTGAGACGAGACTTGAGAAAGATCATATATATTATATTGTACATAATATAATTTGGTAAATATAGCGCCAACAAACAAACAATTAGACAATCACAAAAAAATCTAAAAGTAATCGTTTTTTTAGACACGCCTATATAGCCAAATTCAGTATTTTTTTCCCAAATATCTTAAATGCTACAGACATAGCTCTGATACAGCTTTATAATAATATGTTTCCTAAAATATACATTTAATAACAAAATACAGTCTATCAGGGTACGTGTAAGAGATTCTGACTCTTCACCACATTTACACCATCAGCTTGGTTTATACTCCTATTGCTACATCATACTGTATATTATGAGATAGGTAATGTGATTTCCTTTTTTATTGTAACAGCCGTAGGTACAGCTTACTACTAATATTTTAAATAGGAAAATTATGAACAATATTGGATGTTTGTCCGTTAGTATTAACTAAATGAATTTGAACGAAGGTTGTATGCGTATAAATTATGGCTTTAATAAAATTAATACAAAATATTTTTTATCCTGATAATGGTTCCCCAAGGGATTTGTACCTACGCGCAAACGACGCGGAGGTCAACACAGACAAGTCTGCAGAGAGTAAGACCCAAACCCCCTCCCTATCTAATCCTTATTTTCCTTCCTGACATCTCATTATCCCACCTACTCTCTCCTTAGTATCCTACCTATCCTTTCCATTTTATACTTCCTCTCCACTCCTTAATATCCTATTCTTTCCTAATTATCCTTCCTATCCACTCATACCTTTAGTTGGAGATGGCGACGTGTGAGTAATGGCTGAGATGGCTCTGGTGTTGCTAGTCTCTATAGGCTACGGTAACCACATACCATCAGGTTGGCCGTATGCTTGTTAGCCACCCAGATAGTATAAAAAAAAAAGTTATACTTACATAAATAAAAAGCCAAAACATACAAAAATCAGTTTATTAAATATGCACAGAAAAACTTATACAACATTTGAAACGACTCAGATACGCTTGCGTATAGCTTTGGCAATACTGGAAGTAGAAAAATAACGTTACGTTTTACGAACCGAATTCGAGTACTAGACTAAATAAACATAATTTAGACATAGGTTATATATAATTGTGCTGAATAGAATAGCAGTTTCGTAGCTTATTGGACCTTGTAGACTCTGGTGCATGTCACGTCTTTCGCAGTCATTACCTGGAACATGAGCATAACTCTTTATTGTGTATTATCGTTGAGGCATATCTCACTTAACACTTATAGTCGAACATAAATATTAAAAAACTAATAGAATGCGTTGGAAAATAATACCCTTGCTTTTTTTAATACAAAGGAGAAGTTTTATAATTGATTAATAATCTGAACCTAGCCTAATTCTATTAAATTGGAGTGTGACATCCAAAGTACACAACGCTAAACTAAACTAGGCGCTAAAAACGCATTCTGTTTGACAGAGGCTAAGTGTGTGACGATTTCAGTTTTAATATTAATCATTAGTTTTTTGGGATATTTTTCAAAGTAACATAATATGACATTATAGGTAAAGTTATTAATTATGTCTTGGTGTTTGCAGTATATTCGTCGATACTCACAGCCTTCATCTCTTCAGGTCCGAACTCTCTGATGTAGCTGACTTCGAGACCGTCGGGAGCCTTCTGCACCTGCTTCAGAGTATTACCTTCGAAGGTGCATACAGATTTCACCTGGAAAACATATTACAGAACTTGTTAATGTTTAGTCCATTCATATCCTACTCGGTCTGTATCCTACAAGGTGACTTCTTACTATCTATAGTAGACTAATAACAAGCTACTCGCCACTACACCACGCGGATATAAACTTTATATACATTCAGTCAAGAAAGTATTGGGAATGGATGATTTGTTTATGGTTCCAAATTCAAATTTTTGTTTTTGTTGTTGTGAGCACAGCTGTTATCCATTTTGACGCGGAGTTGTTTTTAGTTATATCATATCTAGTGTATATTGCGAATTTCATAATGGACAATAACATCGAACAAAGAGTTTGTCTTAAATTTTGCAGCGCCAATGGAATTTCGTGTTCGGAGTCACTGAAAATGTTACAGAAGGCTTTATCAAAAACACGTGCTTATGAGTGGTACAAAGCGTTTCAAAGCGGTCGAGATGTGATGGAAGATTTGCCTCGCTCTGATAGGCCATCAACGTCTGCAACAGAAGTTAACATTGCAGAAGTGAAGGAAATAGTGACTGAAAATCCTCATTCAATTTTGAGAGAGATAGCCACCGAACTTTCTGTGCCTCACGAGTCGATCCGTATTATTTTAAATAATCACTTGGGTATGAAACATGTTTCCGCTCGGCTAGTCCCAAAAGACTAGAATTTTCTCCAAAAACTCAACGCATGAGAGTCGCTGAGGACATGCTAGAAAGAGTCAATTCCGACCCGACATTCATGACACGCGTTGTTACTGGTGACGACACGTGGATTTACGAGTTTGACATGCAAACTAGTCAACAAGCTTCGGAGTGGCGACTTCCAACTTAACTGAAACTGGAAAAACCACGTCAAAGTCGATCAAAAGTCAAAGTCATGTTGGCTGTTTTCTTTGACTATCACGGTGTTGTGCACTCGGAATTCTTGCCAGAAGGTCAAACGGTAAATAAATAATATTATTTGAGCGTTATGCGGCGTTTAAGAGAGCAAATTCGACGAAAAAGGCCAGATTTGTGGAAAATTCTTGGATTTTGCACCACGATAATGCGCCTTCGCACAAGGCCATCATTGTGAATTAATTTTTGTCCAAACACTCAACAAATACCATCGAGCAACCACCATATTCACCAGATATAGCTCTAGCCAACTTCTTTCTTTTTCCTAAACTCAAATTACTACTTCGTGGCACCCGTTTTCAATCGGTAGAAGACAAAGGAGAATTCGCGGCGAGAACTGAACTAAATTCCGGAAACAGCGTTTAAAAAATGTTTTGATGATTGGATTATTCGTTGGCGTAAGTCTATCCTTTCTGAAGGAGCATACTTTGAAGGTGATAAAATTAATTTGGATGAATTTTGTGTATTATTGATCTTTTCCCGGTACTTTCTTGACAGGATAGTACGTCCCAATATTTTTGATCTGTATTTTAGCACTTGCCATGCTCAGCTAGTTCAAAGAACAAATTATTTGTGAAAGTGGAAACAGAGCTTTACTGCGAGCGGGACGCGAACCCACGTTCCTTCCATTCTGGGGAAGTGCTCTAGACCGCTAAGCCTTCGCAGTTATCAACGGCGACCCAAAATTTCCACTTCACAATTGCTTTTAGAAGTCTTTACGACTCACGCTATTTATCGAATGCATCTACTATACGTTAATCCAATATAGTAAATATAATTTTGAAATTAAATACATATGTATGTAATTTGTTTTAAAATATAATTTACTGAAGGTAGAACTCCAGATCAACAGTATCCATCCGCTCGGGTTCGATAGTGAGTAATTCCACTTGGTGTACGCAACTCTAGCACCAGGTCTAACCAAAGAAGTTGTTCGTGGACATCTGTCGTTAATCATTTGGTCCAATATAGGTCCTATAGTAAAATAACTATCGTAAGGGTAACAAAAAGCAGGTTACCTTGGCGCCGTCAGCTCTGTCCTCATCAAACTCTTCACCAGGCTTGAACTTCATCTCCGTAGTCTTGAAGGTGGATGACGTCACCAGATTATAGGTGTCTCCATCTTTGCGGAGCTCTACTGTAGGGGTGACAGCGTTGGCGGCTTTACGTGTGATCAGGCCAACACCTGTAATACAAAAAATAGCAGATTTGTGGATTACTCAAATAGAATTTGTCCCGCGTGGGAATCAAACTTACCTTCATAAGAGGTATCTAATCTAAATCTCTACGGTATATGCGCATTCAAAAATTGGTTTATTAACATGATTAAAAATATTACTAAACATAGGTGCTCTAAGCCGCTGAGACCTTCGACTATACCCAATCTCCTCATCACATTTGTCTTTACTGAGCTACAGCGCTGACCTTCGGCCATACCCAATCTCCTCATCACATCACACATCAAAAAAAAAGAAAGGACGCAGGTACGATTCCCGCTCGCACTAAAGTTCACTTTTTCCTCATTCACAAATAATTTATACTTTAAAGTAGCTGAGCATGTCAAGTGCTAAAATACAGATAAAAAAATAGGTACTTATAAAAATATTCTGACAAAACGTAAACCTCTCAAATATATTGGAACGGAAACAACATCACACATTACCTACACATTTCTTTCTAGTGAAATTTAGCCGCAGTTAAGTACCTATTACTTGGAAAATTGTTGTAAAATGTTAGTCAGATAAGGAAAAACATATCAACAATGACACAATCGGTCGTTGTGTTCAGCAGATTCTTAGTAAAACCACAGTATAGAGATAGAGTAGGGAATGTAGGTATAATGACTTAATGACTGGAGTAGTGTAGATGGGGTTACGACCTACGGACGCAGCACCGGCATGCAGCAGTCGTCACGCAGATTGGGAAAGGCAAACGAATATTATATTTAGCAGCGATTTGCAACGGGCTAGTGAAGTTGTTAATATTTTTTTTACGATTGTTAAAAATATTAATGAACAATTCAAAGTAGTATAATTTAAAGTAGTCACTGTCCGCGTCTGTTCCTTTCTACAAGTCTACTAAACCACGCAACGAATTGAGAAACAGTTTTTTAAATTTTAAAGTGTGAAAATGTGAAATCGAAAATAACAGTCGCGAGCAGGATTTGAACCTGTATCCTATCCTGTCCAGGAATACCGTCCCCCAGATGCCTTGCCAATTCTGCAACCGTGAAAATTGCTCGGAACTACGAATCTCGTTAACACAAACATCTTAGGTGACCTGTCGGAAGTATTTACATACATTATACCGACCAGGTACTATGGCTGCTGAATTGGCAAAGCATCTGGGACGGTATTCCAGGAGATGCAGGTTCAAAACCTGCTCGTTCGATTCCACATTTTCACACTTTGTGTTAATTTAATATGGCTGAGCATGTCAAATGCTAAAATAACTTTTTTTCAGATGATAACATTACAAATATATGCAAATTACAACGTCTACAAATCTCGATCAAGAAATGGATATTATATTCATCGTGCACACATACCCAGTGCCTTCATGAATTCATCGAAGTACTCCGAAGAGATTAACTTACATTTCTTACCTAAAAACTGGAATATTTTTCTGGATTATTATCAACACTGATGAACTCATATTTTTTATTCGTAACGAAAATGAATTACCTGATCAATCTCTAAATACACCATGATATGATCGGCACTTTAAATAATAATTCAATGTCAATTATTTTTTTTATTAATAGCGAGACTTTTAGACAACTTTGCCAAATATGTCCCGTGGTTTATTCAAATAGACCATGGGAGAGATATATGAGATGAAGGACCTATTTTCGTCTAAATATTAAAGAATATTAATGATGCCGTTTTATAACAACATAACAACCTCAGACTATCTAGACAGAGCGAAGAAAATCCTTTGACATGTATGAGCGAGAACACAAGATACAATTTACTGGTGCAAAAAACAAGATTTTTGTCTTTGTCGCCGTGGCCAGTTTTCGGTATTGTCACGATGTCAAAATGCTTTGTCTGTCACGATCCAACTGACATAATCGAATATTTTGTATAAAAATTCGGGTTTTAATTAAAATTTAATGTTAATTTGTGTTAATGAGTGTTTTGAGAAAAAAATTACGTGATGATAGTGCTTGTAAAATAGTGTACTATGCTACAAAAGCTACAGCGAGCGAAAAAATACAGGTATAACATTTCATTCATATGTAGTCGAAAATGAAATAATTTAATGATTGAATGCTATACAGTGATATAAAATGGGCTTTTTTTACTCGAAAGATACACTCGCAAAACACGTTTTCTAGCTAAATTTCTATTACTTTGAATTGTTTTGGTGTTGCCTTCTTGCGAATTTAATTTGCCCAGTTTTCACTTTACTAATAAATTTATATGTCATTTATGAGATGATAACAAATTACCATTTTAGTTTTTCCTCTAATGCGAGATCGAAATGGGTGGATGCTACGGGAAAACGAGGCAACCCACAAAATACCCAAAATATGCTTCACGATATTTTGTTGATGTTTCATTATACATAATAAGAAAATAGTAACGTTGGGAGCAAAATCATTGCCAGTGAATATGTTCATGTAAGTATAGCTTTTAAAGTCTTTGTACTTCAACTTTGTAAGTAAATCTCAATTCTAGATTATGACTACTGCTGTAGTCATAATCTAGAATTCAGAGAAACTAATTTGCTCTCTCTTGTGACACCTGTCTGGGATTTAAGGGTTTCAAAATAAAACCCAGGAGTAAAACAAAATTAAATAAGATATATTCACACCCCAAATGGTAGGTGGCAACACAAATTTATAAGGTCGTGGTATTCGTCCTATAGCTAACTTCCCCACTTATAGTACTCTCTCTCCCGTGGGACCGGCCATAAAGCACATCGTTGCGTTTTGGTCGTAGCAGGAGATAGCCGTTTATTCTTTCATTATTTATCGGTGAAATGAAATGGTGAGCAGCGGCTTGACAATACTCTCAGTATAGTTGAGTCCATGAGCGACGGTTGACATTTATCATCAGATGGGCCGTGGCTCCTCTGCCACTAAATGCAATAAAAAAAGTTCTTATTCAATTAATTAAATCAGCGCTGGAAGGATGATAATTCTTTAATTATTTGACCCAGAAAAGAAAGAAAAGTTAATTTAATAGTATTTTTGTGTACTACTATTTTATTAAATATAACTTATAATTATTTACCAGATGAGATATCGAACAGAACGGCAATATATGGAGAAGCAATACTTATCTTGCAACAAAGCTCAAAGTCTTGGTGTTTCTCTACGTGATCGAATTCTTATTACGGATACGGAGGTAGAACGTGAATACCCGACATAGCCCGCCGAGTTTGCATGCTGAAGTGGCAATGGGCAGGCCATATCGCTCGACGAACTGACAACTGTTGGGAATAAAGGTTCTCGAGTGGCGACCACGTATCGGACAGCGCAGCGTAACATGCCCTCCCACCAGATGGACCAAATATATGGTCAAAGCGGCAGGGAGCCGTTGGATGCAGCCCGCTAGTTCTGGTATTCTCTTTGGGGAGGCCAATGTCCAACAGTGGACGTTTAAAGACTGATGGTTGGAAGAATAGAAGGGGTGGCAGATTTACTTTTAAATAATCATTTTGATAAACGTTGCGATTTTCAATAAAATATTTGTTACGAAGAGTTTATTATTTACGACCTAGTTACAGACCTCATTCTAACTATCGTTTAATTTGGCCAAATATGGTTAAATATTTGTCAACCTGGCAACATTTAAAAAAAAATATTGCTGTTTCAAGTGCGGCCACGCCGTGGCTCCGTCTAGTTGTTCTTAGTCTGAGATAACAACATCAGTCATTGCCTGTATAGTTATTTATCTATGATCATTGCCATTATATTTGTTATTATCTATGCCATATACATGGAACTAAATGAACTAATATAGTATATACATACAACAACGTCCATGGCTATATATGACCAAAGAGTAGTATAGTAGTGCCTGCTTGGCATGTGACATAAATTGATGTATTCGCGAGGAGTATATGCAATCATTTTAACTAAGGCTTAGATAAAGGATAGTAAATCCTTTATCTAAGAAGAGATTTTGTCTGCGATTTCATTCCTTATGTCAGAGGAAAAAAATATAATATACGATTTACTCCAAATGAGCCCTTACCGAGCACCAGAGACACCCCGTCTAGGTTCAAAAATGATAACCACGACATCAATCCAATCGGGCGTATAGTTTTGGAGATCGCGTAACGAATGCTTTTGGCTATATATTTATAGATTAAAGCCATGCATGCAAGTTTCCTCAGGATGTTTTCCTTCACAGTTATGCTACGAGAAATTTGCATTGATATAAGGAAAGAAATATAAAAGTATACAACTTTTAGATGCATTCTTTTCACGTATCTACAAAAGTAATCAAGGGATAAGCTATATTATGAAATCAGCGTCGTTTTTGCACACAATGGAGTCTATCGTATAAGGCACGTGATGCAATCCATCGGATGTGTACATGTAAGTCATCTGGTCCATGTATATTATGACCCTTAATTACTGCTTAATAAGAAGTTTTAGACTGCTTTGAAGAGAAAGAAAACAGCAATCATTTGAAAAAAGGTTACAGGTTATGCTTTATGGTATTTTTTATCCGTGAACATGTATTAGACATAATCTATACTATTATTATAAAGAGGTAACGTTTGTGAGTTTGTAACGTTGTAAGGGGTAATCTCTGGATCTACTGAACCGATTTTTAAAATTATTTCACCAATAGAAAGCTACGTTATTGTGGAGTGTCATAGGCTATAATAATTTCCAAAATTAATTCCGCATCTTTACTTAAGCTTGAATAATGTAATCCAAGTTGTAAAAAAAATTCAAAACAATGTACTACAATATTAAATAACGTATTAAAATCTAAAAAAGTCCGCGATAGCATATGCCTATCTCTTACGGATAACTCACAATAACTGCTTTTACTGTTAAAATTGTGGATTAAAAATAATTTTTGTGAAGCTTATTTAGCCCATATGGTATTAATTTATATCTTTATAAAATATATGTTTTTTAAGAACGCAAATTCAATGTAGAATATTTGTGCCCTTTACTCTATACAGTTTAAACAAATAACTTCAAAGATATTAGTAGAATAAAAACGTGCGGTGCGCGCCGCCCCGGCCGTTGTGTGGCGATATAGGCAGTATCATACATCAGTCATCAGTATACATCTACTACTTTTGTTTTTGCGGGTGATTTTCGGCAAGCGCTGCCAGTAATAATAAAAGGAACACGCGCCGTTGTCATCAGGGCTTGCTTAAAATCATCATGCTTATGGAGTTCCGTTGAAACTCTACATTTACGAACAAACATGAGAGCCCACTTGAGCGACAACTACGATAACGACTTTCCGCATCAATTACTGAATCTTGGAGAAGGAAAAATTTTCTGTCCTAACACCAATAGTAGGGATGACATTAAACTTGACAATCGCATATTACACAGGTTAGAAGATCTGATAGACGCAATATATCCCGGTCTTGAAAGTTTAATGGAAAGAGATTATCATTGGCTTTGTTCTAGGGCAATAGTCTCACCCAGAAACGATTCAGTGAATGAGATAAATAAAATAATTTTAGGAAAAATCCCCGGTCAAGTCAAACGCTATAAGTCCATTGACACGGTGTGTAATATTGAGGACTTACAGTGCACTATCCTCAAGAATTTTTAAATTCTTTGATTCTTCTGGCTTACCTCCCCACGACCTTATGCTAAAAGTTGGCATTCCTACTATGCTTTTAAAGATCTTGAGACTCCCCAACATGTATAATGGCACAAGGCTGCTCATAAAAGAGTTGCGGGAGAATATAATAGTGGCGACCATTCTCACAGGGCCAGCAGTGGGACAATTTGCTTATATTCCGCGGATACCCATGATTCAGACTGATTTACCTATACCGTTTAAAAGGTTACAGTATCCCGTCCCGTCTCTTTTGCCCTCACTATTAATAAGTCCCAGGGTCAAACATTTTCTCTGGTGGGCATTGACCTGAGAAAGCACTGTTTTTCCCATGGGCAGTTATATGTTGGCTTATCTCGGGTTGGAACCCCTGAGAGACAATATATTTTAGTACCAAATGGTAACATTACTACTAATATAGTATATCGAGAAGTTTTGAACAAGTAAAATTAAGTAAACATGATGTAAATAGTGCATACAAAAACCAATAAGAAAAAAAAAACAAAGAACAATAAAAAAAACAAAAAACCAAAATAATAAAAAAAAAACTTCATGATAATTTTTATTTATCCCGAACTTTTAACCTGAAGTATTACGCGGGACAAACGGGCCGGGGCAAAAATATTTCTAACGCGGAACGGAGTCCGCGGGCACTGCTAGTACTTAATAATAGAGTCAATGGCCGTGTGTGGTATGAATCATGATTCCATTCGCATACAGTATATATTTTTTAGCATCCTAATAATTACAATAATTGTTAAGAGACTATTTTTTGTCCATTAAATTGTACCTACTACCACGATATTGCATCAGAATTAGTGTGTTCGCATATTGGGTACATTTTTCTAGGTAGTTTTCTATATCTATGCTTCACCAAATATCTACTTTACGCTCACTACACACGATGAATCACCTGTGCATCATACAAGGTCACTTAGGTAATACGAGTATATTTATACCTGCTATCTATATATTCAAGTACCTATAAACTTTTATCGAGACTTGAGGATTAGTTAATCCATTTTGCAGCAATTTTAATTATGGTAGTTGGAAATTTCCAGCCGCTGTGGCTAGTTGCATTATTATCTATTAATTGTCCCAAGTAATAAAATTGTCCAAAGATAAATTATCTAGCTTCGTTTTATTTTTTACTCTCAATTAAACCGAGGGCTGAAGGGTAGAGATATCAGAATAACTTAAAACAGTGTCTGCCCTTAATTCTAACTACATGAAGATGTAAAGTAATATATAATCTTATTTAATATAATAGCGCATTACCCGCGGCTTCACTCGCGTCATAGTGATGTCTTATTATGTGTTATAAGTTCCATTTTTCTTTGTAAGCCCATTTTGGATAAGATTTGAATAAGAAACCCATATGTAAATTACGATCCTAGCCCCTGGAGTTTGGACTGTCAGGCCCAGATTAAGTATCGGGGCCTGGTGCTGGACGGGCGGTGCCGCTTTCGCGAGCACTTCGCCAACTGTCGCCGAAGCTCGTCGGCGCGGCATCCGCCCTTGCACGGCTCATGCCGAATATGGCCGGACCCAACAATGCGTGCCAACGGCTTTACGCGGGGGTGGCCCAATCGATGGCGCTGTACGGCGCACCCGTGTGGTCGCGGCGCACCCGTGTGGTCGGGATCCCTGGATGCTCTGAATAGGGCTCTCCTGTGGAGACCATAAAGAGTCGTCGCATCCAGGGTCATACGTGGATACCGTACGGTGTCGACCGACGCGGACTGCGCGTTGGCCGGAACCTCCCCCTGGGACTTGGAAGCGGAGGTGCTCGCCGAGATATTACGAGGGAGTCGCAAGAGCGGGGGGTGGTCATCTCTCACAGAACGTGGTGGCCAGTTCACCCGCCGAACTGTTATGGCCAGCTGAAGGGCGCGGCTGAAGGCGCCCCGGGCCGGTCTTTGGACCGTAGGGGCGCTCCAGCCAGTGTTAGAGGAGTGGGCGGGGCGACGGCACGGAGTCCTTACCTTCCGACTGGTGCAAGTGCTGGCAGGGCATCATTGCTTCGGCACATCACTTCGGACAATGTCGCGAGGAGTCGCAATTTCGGCTGCGACGAGGACACGGCGCGGCACAGGCTCGAGTGTGTCCGGTTTGTGCCGGGTAGCGCCGTGAACTCGTCGCGGCAATAGGGAGGGACCTCTCGCTGCCGAGCGTCGTTAGAGCGATGCTTCACAGCAACAGGAATTGGGATCTCGCAGAAGAAAGCGGCGGAGAGGGCCAGGGAGGCCGATTGTGGTGGTTCAGGCACAGTTCAGGTTTTATTTTGTAGCGGGAAAATGTAAACCGCACACCTGATATCCGCTTAGATTACAGAACAAATTATTGGTTCTGTAATTTGAGGAGTTTTGCTTCCCGCGAAGGTGCGACGTACCGTGTAGGGTTGCGGCGCTCAGTAGAGGGTACCCTAAAGGGTAAACCACCGGCGGATCACTGAAGCAATGTAACAGTTTCAGGTTCCAGTGGCCCGCCAATAAAGGCAGAGAGACGGCACACGGCGGGTTTATTTAGTGGGCGAGGGCCCCACACCACACACACCCTGTTCGTTGCCCCGAACGACGGGGTGTGCGGTTAGGTACATTTTTTCCCGCCAAAACAAAAAAAAAGGAGTGGACTGTGCGTTGATATATCAGTCAATCAAGTTATTCTTTTATTAGACAAGCGCATGACCCGCGGCTTCGCCCGCGTCATAGCGATAAATCCATTTTGGATAGAATTTGCCTAAAATCCTTTCTTAGTGCTTATATAAAGTATCACAGAAACCCATGTCAATTTTCACGGTTGTAAGTTCCTGGAGCTTGGCTCTGCGTTGATATGTCAGTCAGTCATATAATTATATAAAATACTAGTGGACCCAAAAGACGTTGTCCTGTCCGAACATTGACGTTTCGTTAGGATGGAGCATTTATTTTAGCTACTAAGGATTATTTTCTGGTGTGGGAAATTTTGTTGTTAGGTAGGTCTTAAAAACCTATCGAAAAAATCCTGAAATCCTATCGTGGCGCGACCTACCGGGTCCAATTTTGAATCTAAACCATCCTGGTACTTACTCAAACATACAAAAAAAATTTCGTCAAGATCGGTTCGACGGTTTAGGAGAAGTTCAGTGACATACGTACAGTAGAATAAGATATAAATATAGATAGATATAGGTTCCTACTAGCTTACCGGCGAACTTCGTACCGCCATATTTTTTCTTCGTGAATATTTTGCAATGAAAATTATTAAAGTACTAATATCGTTAAACACAAAGTGAAATATCAAAACAATTACAATATCGTTATTTAAAAATAGGGGTTGGCAGTAGAAGGGTGAAATTTTTTTCGTTCAAGCAGTTTCGGAGGAGAATGGCGACAAACGCTGTGACACGAGAATTGTATATATTAGATTTAAATGTACTTTCCTGTACTTAAATAGAATTTATTTTTAGTAGTCATTTAAAAAATAGTAGTAATTTGAATTTGATAACTTAAGCTTAGCTAATTTCAATTTCGCTCGTCGCTAAACATCTCACATATCTAAGGAAAAAGATAACTCGAATATCGCTTCCTTAGCGCGATACTACGTGAAAAATTACTTACTATGCAAGAAGTCCTTAGATATCCGTGACCATAATATTATGGTGTGTCCCAAAGGAGCCCGCATAATCCGGAATGTGCACGCGCAGGAACGTGCGCTGCGCAATTCGAGCAAACCATAGACGATAACCACCCACGTAGATTTTTGCCAACGCGATCGCGTTTCGAATTCCGAACGTTGCAATCTAGTGTTGTCAACATTAATTTAATATTTGACTTACATCTCTCTGCGTTAAGTTTCTGTGTGGCTCGTTGTACCTCAAGTGAGAGGAATACCGATTGCCTATCAGATATTGGAGTCAATGCTGAAACTAAAAACCCATGATAAGAAGGTCTGTCTACAGTGGATTCCTTCTCACATTCAGTTGAAAGAAAATGAAGTCGTGGATTCATTCGCAAAACAAGCGATCGGAGATGGAATTCCAATGGATCAGTTACCTCTTTTCTCCGATTTCGTTAAATACGTTAAAAGGCAATGTTTAGTTGATTGGCAAGAGTATTTTAACGAACGTTCTCGTGAGAAGGGCATCTGGTACAGAACCATCCAACCCCTAATATCCCATCACCCATGGATTGATAACACATGTTTGAAAAGACATAAATTAACATCTTTACTTAGATTGCGCTCCGGACATATCCCATCAAACAAATTTGCCTATCTGATGAAAAAGGTCATATCACCAAACTGCAACGAGTGTGGAATCGTCGAAGATATTCTACATGTTTTATTGGAATGTGTCCGAAACGCAACTTATAGATTAACTTGCTTTGAAAATGCGAATTTTATGGAAGTAGGAATTGTAAATAGCATTCTATCCAACCCTTTGTGCGAAGATATCGAATCTTGCGTTAAATTACTAGAGTTAAGTTTAGACAAAAATTAAGTTTGTGTTGTTCTCTTATGTTTTCTTTCTCTTTGTTGTGATTTGTTGTAATTTGTTTTATATGGGTGGTGTGGTCGCTAAGCGACAAAACCCTTAAATAAAATAAAAAAAAAAAAAAAAAAGTTACTGTGCCGAAATGCACTTTAATCAGTAAAAAATAACGCGAACAGAATGGCTAACAGTATTATTATTGAAGATGTGTCCCAAAAGTTATCTCAAAAGGTTTAAAGTCACACTAATTATGTCTCAATTGACGCATTAAATTATTGGCGTAATGTAATTATCTTGTTAACCCGTAATGACGCAGATTGCAGTAGTTTAAAAGAATTGTAACTAGACCAAGGATTAAAAAAACACCTGATAACTGATTATTTACCTCGTAAATACGAACACATGCACAGGGTGGGTTAGATACAGACTTATCATATCGAGTGTTATGGGTTCGATTCCTACAAAGAATGACCGCCAAGGAAGAGTTATTTAAATTTTGTTTACAATTCTCAATTTTTTTTAGATTTTTCAGTGCATTACTTTTTTTGCTCTCGGGCATGGACGTATTTATTAAGTTCATGCTCTCGGGTTTATGATTTTTGCAACTAACTATTTTATTTTAGAATTTTTAGTGGCATAAATTATAGATTTACTGTAATCTCCTTTTAATTTCCTTTATTTTGATATCCTACTCGATGTTTGCGCCAAAAATCTGCCATTTTTTTGAAAGACCTATCTAAGGACCTATAGGTACCTATGTATAACGATACCATAACTGTCGAAATCCATCTAGCCGTTTAGAAGATACGAGGCTATAAAAAATTGCATACATAGCAAGATACACGAAAAACAACCTTTCCTTGCAGTCGGGTGGCTGATGTTATAAAACACCATAACATTGAATTGAATGTGTAGCTCGGACCGAATCATACCTACTATAGCAAAAACTTTTCCCATAATGAGAAATAACTAATAAGCCCTTTGGAATCCTCAATTGAAGGTATCGAGTTGCACGTATATAAATAGGATAGGTTAATATTCAAATATACATTTTTTGTTTATTTGAAAAAATAGTCCCACGCCTGTATCCCCGAAAGGGTAGGCAGAGGTATATTAAACACCCACGGTTCGCCAACTATGTTTAAGTCCCACGTAATAGGGGACCAGCCTATTGCCATCTACCGGGCACATTTTAAAACTTCAGACTGCTGCCCGACCTGGGGATCGAACCTGAGACCTCATGATCAGCTCACACTACCTCTGCACCACTGAGGCAGTTAAATCATAAAAAATAGGTAAGTACATACCTATATATGTACGGTCTTATATTACAAATCTCCTGCCAAACTACCTACAGTTCAATTTGCCGGCAGAATAAAATAAATCAAACGTTAGGTGATTTAAGGAATTACGTTAATTCAAAATCCCATACACTTTCAACTTCCTGCCCACAAACCTAATTACTGAGACAGATTCGTTCATTGTAAAACGCATCGCTAACGCCATCTCATGCTATCAATTATTATCAACAACACGCGCAGATGAATCGATAAACAATCTCGTCCCCTCATTGGTTGGATTATGGGCGCGGCGCATTTCTATTGGTCGGTACGAAGTGGTGTGACGGCAAGGCCGACGACCTTTAAATTGGCGCAATTTTTCAATTGAAAACACATTCGACGGAAAAGTTTTTGTCAACCAAATAAAGACTTGGTTGAATACATAACAATGCCGATGTTTGTATGATGGGATGAACATATTTCTTTCATTTGGAGTTTATGTGTATGTAAGAGTATATAAAAAACTCCAAATGATACAAATAGGTACCTATTTTCATATTTTGACTATTCTGAACACGGTACGGGAATAAACTTAACTGCCTCGGTGGTGTAGCGGTAGTGTATGCGACTGCTAATCATGAGGTCTCGGGTTCGATCCCCGGGTCGGGCAATGTTACCGAGCTTTTTCCTAAAAAGAAAATTTCTCAGTAGCAGCCTGGAGTTTGGAAATGTGCCCGGTAGACGTCAATAGGCTCGCCCCCTATTACGTGGGACTTAAACACAGCTGGCGAGTCGTGGGTGTGTAATACACCTCTGCCTACCCCTTCGGGGAATACAGGCGTGATGCTATATGTACGGCAATAAATGCAACTGAGGGACCATAAAAAATTTTTAACCGTTTATGAATGTTTTCTCCACGAAATAAAACAATGGAACTCATTTAAAATTGCCAACTTAATCCCTTTCACGTACGACTTGTAGAGGTATGTACCTCTTCCAGGCCTGCTTATAATCAATAGAATATGTTCCGTTAATTTGCACCGTGAATATACTAAGTAGTAGGTAGTAGGTAGGTATAGGTATATTAGCAACTAAAAATCCTTCCAAACATTAGCATTTTTTATAGCTACTGCGCGGGGGCGAACTAGCATACGGCCTAACTGACGATAATATACAAGTACCATAGTCTATGGACGCTAGCAATAATACCAGCGGCTATCAGTCTCGCATCGCCAACTCCAAGGGAAAGGGGTCATATCATAATAAGGTAATGATAAGGGTTTGAACTTCCGGCGCTCTCACTCACCATAAAACGACAGTAGGCGTACATACTATTATTATACGATAATCTTCTGTGAGAGGTTTAGTAGTCCCCTTTCGAGCCTGCCTATTTATGCTGAGACTGAGACAAGCAAGGCTCTCTCCCACTAGCACTACATTTGCAGGATACCTTATTGCTAAATATATATTATCGTGGTTCTTTATCATCATACACAGGTAATGTATCTTGTACGACAAGATAAATATTTAAACTAACAAAGTTAAACATCGGGTTATTTTTCCCCAATAAGCTTATCGTTAGTAGATAACACATTGGAAATGATTAATGTTATTGTGTATATATATATACACTTGAAAATTAAGTTAAGGTGTAAGGTTGGTCACACGAGTCATACGTAGATAAGTTCACTATGTATTTTGTACAAATTACTACATGCAAGACAAAAGAGGCCTTACTACATTTAACAACTGGACGCGTCAACAATTTAACTTCTTTTTGACTTTCAGTCACTATCAGACATTGATTTTAAACTTACATAGGCGTGAGCCTGTATTCCCCGAAGGGGTATGCAGAGATGTATTACACACCCACGATTCGCCAGCTATGTTTAAGTCCCACGTAACAGCAGGCGAGCTTATTGCCGTCTACCGGGCACATTTCCAAACACCGGGCTGCTACTGAGAATTTTTCTTTTTACGAAAAAGCTTAATAACACTGCCCGATTCGGGAATCGAGCCCAAGACCTCACGATCAGCAGTCGCTCACACAACCGCTGCACCACAGAGGTAGTTAAACTCACAAGTAAACTCCGATGTGAGTGTCTACTGAGCAACTACAATAACTAAGTTACGGCATTTTAATATTTTTTTATGGAACTCAAAAAAGGTAGATACGGAATAGAAAAAGGGTAACTATGACGCAAGAAAAACGAATACAAGTCTTGACATACTAAACATTTCTTCACAGAATTAATAAATATTTCAGTTTGGTGAAAGACTAATAATTAATAATACAAGTATCACCCACGATTTTTTTCGGAGATAAATTGGGGTAGGGTAGAGTACCTTTTTTTTTGTTTAGGCGGGAAAAAATGTACCTAACCGCACACCCCGTCGTTCGGGGCAACGAACAGGGTAGTGTGGGGCCCGCACCCACTAAAGAAACCTGCCGTGTGCCATCTCTCCGCCTGTGTTGACGGACCACTGGAACTGTATTGGATTACTTCAGTGGCGGGTAGGTACCTACGGATCTGGATGGTATGGTATAATATAAGGTATAATAACTAAATAGGAATGTTTTCTTTTTAACGAGGTGTTATATTAGACAACTAAGTATGTACCTACTATGTTTTGCTAACTGAACAATTTCGCGTTTTTACTAGGAAACTAACTTGACAATGTCTACAACCATAAGTCATTGTAGTGAGTGACAGACTTGCTTGTCCCAGCATCAATGAGCCCGTTCGATCGGGGAATAAATACAATATTTCTTTTCACAGAAGATCACAAGTTTTCCTAATGTTTCCTATAATGAATTAGATTGCCGAAGGCCCAAACTACAAAAAAGAAAAAGGCTAATAAGGAGAGGCTTCATTAGCCTTTCACTTCACTTCATATACCTTTCCTTTCAAGTTGCGTGCCAGTGTCCTGTGGTGTCGCTAGCTTCTGACTCTAACAAGTGAACCGCTCGGTTGCCACCGCGTAGTAAAAAAAAAAAAGAGGAAACAGCTAAATGCGAGACGTGGCGGCTGGCGAATCACGACATATTCGTGTGCTGGTATTTACAAAATTTATGGAATTTGTATCCTAATAAATTTTTCATAATTATGTTTATACTCCGAAATTATTCGGTATCCTGAGTATTTCTAAAATTTTTATTTATTTTCCGTCGACAATAATAGAGATACCTATGTTTTATTTAACTTATTCAACTATACGTACCAATAAATATTTCTGATTTATATGCATGTATTTTTTTATGCAAGCTGCCAGCAAGCACATATTGTATCCAGTGGACCTAATAATATCACACACTGTAGCGCCGATATTATTTTTAGATTGAACGAACAACCTATTTGTGTGGCCGAGGTTCACTGATATGAGTGCGACATGTGGGCGTGCAACTTTCTAATACACTGCATTTCATTTTAGTGACAATTATTATTTAAATATCAGCTGAGCGCTCCGTTAATTGAAAAAATAATTAATGTAATCATAATGAACGTGACCTTTTATAATATGAATATTACAAAAGCGAAAATAAAGATAAAAAAACTTTTTCAAACGAGATTCGATGATAAATGGTGTAGGCATAATTATGTGTGCTGTTTTAATCCAATTAAACTTTTTTTAAGTATTCTTTGTGTTGCAGTTAGTAACCGACTTGCTTGAAAGTGGGAATCGCCTTTTTTATACATACTACACTAAATGGACCGCAGAAGTTGCCCTGTCCAAACATTGGCGTTTCGTTTGGATTCGTTAGATAGGTGTACCTATATCTTTTTACATTACAAACAATTTAAGAAAAAGAAATCCTATCGTGGCGCCATCTACCGGGTCCAGGTGTGAATTTAAACCATCCCGGTACTTCCTCAAACATTCACAAACAAATAGAAGAAAAAGTCCTGAAATCCTATTGTGGCGCCACCTACCGGGTCCAAATGTGAATCTAAACAAGACAGGGCGCCACCCAAACGCATACAAAAAATTCATTCAAATCGGTCCAGCCGTTTAGGAGGAGTTCAGTGACATACACACGTACAGTAGAATTATATATATAAAGATGGGTGCCAACAACAAGCATTCGGCGCACCTGATGGGAAGCGTTTACCGTACCCTATAGACGCTAGCAATACCAGAGGCATCACTCACGCGTCGCCATCTCCAAGGAAAGCGATAGGAGGTGGATAGGACGTATATTAAGGAGAAGATAGGTAGGACACTAAGGAGAGGATAGGAAGGATAACAAGGAGAGGATAGGAAGGGGGTTCGGGCCTCCGGCACTCTCACTCCCACTGCTAAACAACGGTAGATACCACTACTAATGGTTCACGCTGATCTTTTGTGAGAGGGTAGTACCTACTTCTCCAATCAAGACGGCCCATTCGTGCTGGGTGGTTAACAATTTCATACCTAAAGATTCCCGTTAGTCTACGAATAGGGGTAAGAAAAGTAAAAGTTACCTACTTATATTTCTTTGTCACTGACAACATGCAGAAATGCACACACCGGTTTTTTTTTTGTTAAGGCAGGAAAAAAATTTCCTAACCGCACACCCCGTCGTTTGGGGCAACGAACAGGGTAGTGTGGCTTCAACCACTAAAGAAACCCGCCGTGTGCCGTC
This sequence comes from Leucoma salicis, assembly GCA_948253155.1. NCBI lineage: Eukaryota > Metazoa > Arthropoda > Insecta > Lepidoptera > Erebidae > Leucoma > Leucoma salicis. The sequence continues at coordinate 6,621,586 of OX411822.1, read as the reverse complement.
TCTCCGCCTTTATTGGCGGGCCACTGGAACTATGTTACATTCCTTCGGTGGTCGTAAGACACCTACCTATCTGCTTAAAAAGACGTTTGCCACGTAGGCTTTGCCTTGCAGCCGTGTCTTTCATATCAAAAATCATACTAAAAAATACATGAGATCATTTCAAACTAAATAAAAACAACTACATATTATCATGTATTATTTTATTACCAAACGATCACTTCATTACGGAGTTGATAAATTATATTGCTTCTATATTCGAATTCATAATCCTATAAATAACCTGATAAAACTTATCTACTTACATAAAAAAAACTATATAGTATTACAATATACCTAAACTGACATCAACGACAACGTCCTGCCAGTCTACTCTCAGAACGGAAAGTTTTAGGCTTTACTAACCAACATTTTTTCCCACCTTAACAAAAAAAGTAGCTTTAATTTACCAAATTCAAGTTGAAATATTTCACGACGTGTCGTCGAGAACATATTTCATCCTACACCGTCCACTGCTTGGCATAAGCTTCGCCAATAGAACACAACAAACGCTCCTAACCTAAGCCATCCAACAGTTTCACACGGCATTGACCAAATCTTCGGTGCACCTGCTGGGATGCCTCCCAGTACACTGCGCTGACCGATACGAAGATTCGCCAGGAAGCCTGCCCATGCCCATAGCCACTTAAAATTCACTTCATTTTAACTTTCTTACGAATTGATAATTATGATCAATTAAATTCCATTTAATTTCAAAAAGAACTACGTTTATGAGTCGCCAAAAATAAAGCAGTCTGTTGTTTTGTTAGGTAAGCATTTAGTATCGTTAGACGGACGGGAACTTTGTCACTGTCACGGAAACTTTATATCTGAATTATATATTTAATTTGGCTGCTAAAATAAAAGTAATTTAAGTATTCCGTATAATAGCAGTTATCTACCACTGAAATCTGAGATTAACCGGAAGTAACAGACTAGTGAATGCCTCTGTGGTGCAGCGCTAGTGTGAGCAACTGCTGATTATGCGGTCTCGGGTTCGATCCCCGGGTCGGGCAGTGTTATTGAGCTTTTTCCTAAAAAGAAAAAATCTCAGTAGCAGCCTAGAGTTCAGAAATGTGCCCGGTAGACGGCAATAGGCTCGCCCCCTATTACGTGGGACTGAACCAAAGCTGGCGAACTGTGGGTGTGTAATAGACCCCTGCCTACCCCTCGGGGAATACAGGCATAATGCTATGTTATACGATAATACCTATACGTCTTACAAAAACTGAAAAAAATAGTTTAACAAAAAACTGGACTTGAAATTATTTCCAGAACCCATCACCATCATATTCCTACGGGACCACATTTGTAGTATCTCTTAAGACAAAAAAAAATGCGCCAATGGCCCATAAATCAAGGAGCAATATAGTGAGGGGTAATCTGTGTGTCTAAGAGATGAGAGTATTTAATACTACGCAAATAAGTCCAATATATTTATCTATAACAGAATGTCAAGTTCAAATGACAATGACAGATAGTATTGTACCACGCGTAGGCATCATTGCGCTCCTGTTTATGCTGTTTAGAGCTCAATGGTAGGCATACGCCTACTATATCCGTTGTTATCACCAAGGCAAAGGAAACAACTGTCCAGCCTATTGCCATCAATTGATCTCGGAATACGATATATGTCCTGAGTCATATCGCATTCAGGACGATATTCTAAAGATCAATTTATGGATTGTTATCCCCGATGCATATTATATTTGTCTGTGGGAATTCGCTTAATATGATAATTATGTGATCTTTATTGTATCTCCAAACTTAAAGAGACCTGTTGCCTGAATTATTTTGGTTGATTGTGATGATAGGTTACAAAATAATCTGGCACTAACAACTAACAGGTAGATATAAATAACAGTTTATGAATTATAGGAGTTTCAATTAGGTCATCCAGTGCCAAAACAGCATATCTAGTTATTTTCAGATGCGACTGTATACCGAGTAGCAACACGTGACGCAACATTAGAAAACAGAACCATTGAAACAATTGATAGTTCTGGACGAAAATGAGTTTATATTACAATAATTTATGCTTCCATTCAAGTGTCTTAACTTTGTGACAATTTCGCACGCTAAAATAATCATAAATTAAGGTAATAATAATTGCCAGCGCAAGCGAAAATATGCCAATAAAATAATCAGTATTTTCAAGCTCAAAGCAAGTCTGTTCATCTCCCAGTATTTCAAGTAGAGTAAGACCCCGTGACTGAACCTAGACTATACTCTATACTATTATAAAGCTGTAACAGAGCTATGTCTGTGCCATTTAAGATATTTGGGAAAAAATGACAATTAGGCTATACAGTCGCGTCTAAACAATTTTTTGTCTGTTTATCTGTTTGTCTGTAGGTTCGTTCGCGCATCACGCAAAAACTACTGAACGGATTTTGATGCAACTTTTTATTTGATAGCCTATATCAGAAACCTGAGATATAGCTAACTTTAAAACTAGCTTTGGTTGCGGCGGAGCCGCGGTCAGGCTAGTTATTTTATAAAATCTGAAAGTTTCTTAGCACAAACCAACACAAAATTAATCACATTTATCTAGATATTTTAATATATATTTTTAGCATTTGACATGCTTAGCACTATACATTAAACACATTCGTTAATTTTAATATAAAATACTTTGGAAAATCCAAAAGTGCACGCCTCATCATCTGAATTTTTCACAATAAAATTGATTATTTGATAAGTAACTAATAATGTATTGGTCTTACTAAGTAGTTTTCAATAAATCACATAGATAGCGCTATCTTCAAAAAATACTAATGTGGCTCTCATGTCTTATACGCCATCTAGCGCTAATTTTAAGAAGTATTTATATATTGGTCTATAGAAGTAGTTCAAATAGTTCTCACGAAATAAGGTTTACCGCTGGTCTTAGTGTACCATTGTGCCATCGAGTCGAGCGTAAATATTCACTATTTTTTTGTTTATTTAATAACAATTAAACCACATCGAATCAGACCATGAAAAGTACTAGGGCTCTATTCGTAATAATACTGTAGTTAAAAAGAAAAAAAAGATAGTAAAGTATTTCGGTCGTTATCGTGTTAACATACATTACTTACAACACACGGACGTCCAAGACATAACTTTTTTAAACAGTTTTTTAACTAATTTAAATAACAAAAATGGCACAAAAAATATGAGTGTTAAAAATAGTGTTTTTTCTTGATATGTGTGTGTATATATTATTTTACAAGTGCAATATATGACAAATACGAGACTTTTTAAGTTTGAAAAATCAGTTATTCTGCGTGAAGCGACAGTAGTGCTCACCACGCATCGCTTATGAGGCGTGCAAAAAATCAAATGTTAAATACTTGGGTATAAATATATTGTTTCTTTAATCAGAGCAACGGCGGTCGAAGTGCTCGACAAACTCGTGCGTCACAATGAATTGAAAAATAAAACAATAGGTACTATGTCTGGCAAGGGATGACGTGATTTATCATATTATTCCAAAGAAAAAAATAGAAAATTGAATTGTGTATCTATTTTATACACCTTCGCTACCTGATTAATGTCTGCCAAAGACACGATGATCCAAACTTCACGGTAACCCATATTTCCGACTTGTGTTGAGGACATGCCCTAAAAAACTTTCATCTTTTATAAAATAATTAAACTCTGGCAGTTACAGGCTCTTAGGCTAAAAGTAAGTCCCTTCATCTTGGCTTTTCATTAGTTGTCCTTATACCACCCAAGGAGATTCATCACAATTTCAGTTAGAACCGATCTTATCAAATTCCCCATATAAGTACTAGTTTTATCTAACCTCGACATACACCACATATCGGTTTCAATATTCATATCACATTTTCATACAATATTTTTACCTTTTATCTTCTCTTTATTCAACCATGTATGAAAAGATCGCTCACTTTTCAGAAATCGACGAAAATTTTAGTCTCCCAGGATCAACAACTACAACAATAATAAAGAGTGCACTAAAATATCGTTTAATTATGACATAGTGCCTAGAGCAGAGATTCCTATCAATAAGACGCAAGCATTTTAACATCCATGACGCATGACCCGTTACCAATCATGCAACAAAATCAATAGCCTAATAGAAAACGGAACTCTAGCGTCGTCGTGGAATAATATGAACAGGGTCGCAACGAACGTCTGGTATCATATTGACGACAATTGATGCTGATTGTTGACCATTTTATGACAATTGCTTCAACAGTCGGCCTCTCCATTAGATGTTTAATCGGTAAACTATGTCGGGATACTCTCATGCGATCTTAACAAGGATATAATGGATAGTCAAACCGGCGCATACCCGCATGTGAATTGTGAATTACTTGTAATTGACAAGACCACCCGCATAGATAAAGAATAACCAACTTTGATTTCTGAATTTGATATTTCATTCGATTTATATTCACACAAAGGTACTATTGGACGTAATTTTTCTGAGACAGATTCACAATTCTGTTAATAGCATGGTGTGGTAAGTGGAGAGCTAATTTTAATTAGTATAATGAGCTTCGATCAACAATATTATTGTTGATCGAAGATAATGAAGTTTTCCTTCACCACTAAAATTAAGTGATTGTAGCTACGATACTTCTTAGGGGGGGCCCAAATTTGGCCAAGGGGCTAATACTGTTCTGTCATTCTATTCAGCTGCTAATTTAAGTAGAAAAGTTATTTTTTTAAATTGCCCAGTAACAGTAATTTCTTACATAGTGAGTCTTATAATTCACGCCAATTACCATATTCATGAATAAAATGCATGATTTTTAAAATAAAATCATGATTCATGACATAGGTACCTACATGAAAAGAGTATTAAAGGAAGCAAATACAAAACAAAATATTTCTTATTCTTGTTCTTGTTTTGTTCATCACTAGTCGGAATAATATAATAATATGCATAGAAATAAAAACATTCGTGTGCTTTTATATTTGTCTGTATTCTGTAGAATGTATATCAAAAGTATAATTATATATTATAAAGTTGTAACAGAGCTATGTCTGTATTAAAAAAATACTATTAGGCTATTTAGGCATCTCTGAATGAGACAAAAACTGGTATAGGTAAGTTTGATCTTTCTACTATAACAGGAACCTAGGAGATACAACCTAAAACTAGCTTTTGTCTGCGGCAGAGCCGCGGGGAAATTGTAGTGTAGTATAATCCCGTAAAACAATGTTTGAATTGACAATCTTGTCCTCAGTAAAATTAAAAAGATACAAGATTTTCTAAATTCATGAAAGAGTGTGACAAATACCTGAAAAAGAAAAGTAAACCAAGCGTTTTTATCTACGGATTATAAATCTTTAGTATTCGTCAAAACATGTCAAAATTCACAAATGAATTTCAACTCCATGTATAGTTTTAGATCTAATACCGTAGTGCACTTAATCCGCTATGTAACGTAATATTGACCACAGCGTTTTAAATGTCGGCTGCAATATTATTTTGCGTTTCGTATCAATTGTCACGAGCAACATACTTCTCAAAATTGGTCACATAAAAAAGCATCTTAAAAATAGCTAGCTTCTATATGATTAAGGTTAATAACGATCTCCAGATCGTAATTTCTGGTCATGGTGTCCAGTGTCTACAGACACTAGCCTTGTATGCAGGAGAAAATATTATGCACGAATGCCTTTACTCTGCGTTCCCTCACTGTCATAGTCGAATGGGACGACATTCCGAGATCGGAGAGAAATCAGGCGCAAGACAACTTCCCAACTCCGAGCTGCTATCGAAATTTTTACGGAATAACCACCGAAATGGCCTGACCCGGGATTTATGCTAAGCTCATATAACTACTAAGCAATTTGTTATACCTTTATAGAGGTTATACTCATAAGAAAATCCACGTTCGAGTCTTTTCGTTAGTTATCAATATTACCCGGAACTTACGTGTATTCTACTTGAACACAGTTTTCTTTTTGCAATATTTATGGTTTCTTAAAAATAGCGTGCACGCCGTTTTAAAATATATGTGGAACAATAGTTAACCAAAAAAAAAATCTAGACGTCGCGGGACGTCTACCAGATGTGAAAACATCGAAATTATTTTGTAGAAATAAAATGATCATAAATTGACAAAGTACTCCTCAAGACGAATCAAACGAGTATAAAGTCGATAGGGTTGCGTCGTTTCATTACAGAGTTACTGTGACCACCTTCCAGCTCCATCGTTTGACCCTGGATACCATCTAGAGACAAAGTACTCGTCAAGACAAATCATACGAGCCCAAACTCAAGAGTTCCTATGGCCACCTAGATCCATCATCAGACCCTCGATACCGTCTAAAGACAAGGTACTCGTCAAGCAGAATCATACGAGCCCAAATTCGATGGGGTTGCGCAGTTTCATTATAGAGTTCCTAGGTCCACCTTCCAGCTCCATCATCAGATCAGCTCCATGTCATCATAATATTACATTGTCACGCGATATACAGATGTGTGTAAAATTTCAGCTCAATCGGAAACCGGGAAGTGTGTCAAATGTAACTTGTAATATTTGAACGGGACAAGTAAAATAAAAGCGTCGCCACGCTAACAGCCGATTTTACTCTCCTTCCGCATTAGATGTTTCACATCAAAAAGTTAAAGAAAAAAATAGCAAGTTTTATTAACAGGCTTCAAAAAGAGGAGGTTGACTATTTGGCCCGTATGTCACTATTTGGTGTGTACTTTTAAGTCTACAATATGTCCGCTAGTTCCTACTACTGACCTGATTTGGATGGGGGTTTTCGTTATTAAATTGCATTTTTTTCGTGAAAGGTTTTTGTGTAACGTTTTATTGTCCAAGTTCCAATCTTGACACTTCATTTCGTAGTGAATTATGGAAGTACCTAGTTATTAAGCGTCTGTCTACCTCTTACTCATATGCAAATATGATGCCGATGCCGGCTGCAAACTCAATTAGCAAGTACTAATTATTGGAATGGAAAATATCTATATTTTTCGCGTTCTAAATATTTCAGTAAATGTACAGACAGCTTTGTTACAGCTTTATTATATAGTAAAGATAGAATATGATATGAGTAAATCTGCATAGGCCAGGCGCGATGGATTGTACTCTGAATAGCGTGAAGAGACACGAGCCCAAGAGTGGGACGATAATCTCTGATTTTAGGAATATTATTCTTAAATGCAGTCAGTTTCGTTATTGACGCAGCAATAATATTCTGTATGCAACGTTTGTACAGCAGACAGTTCTAGACAGTTCAAACACTATGATAATTTAGTTATGATATAACGCCTGCATGAGAGTATTTGTGACAAAATTGATGTTGGTATAGTGTAAATAGGTATTGGCACGTTTCCGAGTGAACCGAAGTCAAAGTCCGGCGTGAGAGTCCAAGGTCTAAGGCGCGTAGCTTGTCTGTTGTCAGTTTTTGCATACTTTTTTCATTATCATTTAGAGTTAGTTTTAAAACGCATGATAGGTAGCATATTATTATAAGCATAATACTTATATTCCAATGAAGACTTTTACACGAGAACATAGTTAATTGATGAAGAGAAAATAACGTCAGGCATGCCTAGCGGTGTTTCGTAAGACTACTTTCAGCCTAGGGCAAGGTTTACGTTCTGCCCAAGTCACAGTGGTACGCTTGAATATAGGTAGTGAGCTCAAATGCCACAACCTTAATGATACTAATCTTGTGACTCCTAAACAAATGTACATCGCATGCGCAACTAACTGAAAACAACTTTCGACTTACGCATTCACATTAATATGAATCATAAGTACAAACAAGGGACGACTGTGTTTTTATTAATTTATTGCTAAATAAGGCACATTCACAGCAGGTGATAAATATTTTTTTATTCTGAATGTGGCTATTCATTCTTTTATCAAAACCATAAAATTTTATGATGTTGCTTTATCTGTTATTGCATTAAATGACTCTTTATCTATGGGTGCTGTTATTTGTGTGTATATGGGAGTCTTTGAAGTAGATAGGCATGCCAAATTATCACTATTAAAGCGGTTAGTAATTAAATAAACGAAATTTATACACAATACCTATATCTGTTTTATGATTTAAGTACCTATCTAAAAAGTTAAGTAAGTTTAATATGTAATCAGAACTTTTTGGCGAACATATTCACTTCTCTAATCGATGCCATATATCGAAACAGCTAGATATTGGAAAATCATAAATATTAATGTGTTTAGATAAATATTGAAATTTGTTTTATTTCTAAGCTATTTTTTCTACCAACCCGATCAGTACCTACTTGAGACCAGGAGTCATACACCTTATGCTGGCTGGTCTTCAGCTATAGCTTTATTTACGCAACGTGCGAGTAGGTATCTACTGACTGAGCATTTATCAGAACATCTAATTGGCGTCACAAACCGAGAACCGGATAAAGCGCTTCTTATACCTACATCGGCATACATTTTGCAGTATGCACCATTAGTAACTTTGGTAACTTAGTGAATTTTGGTCCTTTCATTAGGTACCAGTTACGTTGGGCAGGCAGGTACTACTTTCAGTTTGAATGTAATAAATTGTATGTTTGGTAGCTGTAGAAATTTATTATTTTCAATGCAGCCGGAAATTTTGTGAAAGCGTATTCCTTAAAAACTATTGAAATGCAATCATGATAACTTTTATAATTTATCATAACTGCCTCGGTGGTGCAGCGGTAGTGTAAGCGACTGCTGATCATGAGGTCTCGGGTTCGATCCGCGAGTCGGGCAGTGTTATAGAGCTTTTTCGTAAAAAGAAAAATTCTCAGTAGCAGCCCGGAGTTTCGAAATGTGCCCGGTAGACGTCAATAAGCTCGTCCCCTATTACGTGGGACTTAAACATAGCTGGCGAATCGTGGGTGTGTAATACACCTCTGCCTACCCCCTCGGGGAATACAGGCGTGATGCTATGTATGTATCTATGTATAGCTTTTATTAGCCAAGCGTTTGGAACGGTTATTCAGGAGACTCGGGTTCAAATCCTGCTAGTGGTTTTATTTACGATTTTACATATTTGCTCTTTGTTTAAGAGCCTGGGGGGCAGTGGCCTTTTTTATACCTATAGGTATTACGCGGCTACCACCGAAGGAATGTAATATAGTTCCAGTGGCCCGCCAATAAAGGCGGAGAGATGGCACACAGCGGGTTTCTTTAGTGGGTGAAGGCTCCACACTACCTTGTTCGTTTCCCCGAACGACGGGGTGTGCGGTAAGGAACATTTCTTCCCGCCTTACCAAAAAAAAAGAAAAGGTTTTACGCGGCTGGCAAACAAGCAAACAAGGAAAGGAAAAAGTGGAGAGGAAGAAACAAGATAAGGAGAGGATTTGAGGAGTTGTTTGGGCCTTCTATTCTTAAGCATTTTTAGGGCTTCATATTAACAATCTTAATTTAATTTTGCTTTTAGCGATTTAACTAACAATCGTGACAAACTGCTAAAATAAGGGATTGAATTTAGGAAGTAAAAACTCTTAACGCTGACGAAGTCGTGAGCATCAGCTATTATGTGTTTAGATATAAATTTAAATGGCAATATTACTACGACGAACAAGAACTCAAAGTGCTTCATTATTACAAGATATGAATCTTCTCCGAATTAGCCTTTATATGCCCGAGTTCCTTACTCGTAGGTTGACAGACTAATATTTTGCAGATATGTTTTCGTACCACATGGGTGGCAAAAAAAACTAACGAGGACATTGCATTGCCGACCCCAGTGAAAGGGGTAGAATGTTGAAAGGGAGGATAACAAATAGGGATAACTTGGTTTACGCCTTCGACGCCATTTTGCTTTACTCACCGAACGAAACGCAATAACAAGATAACAATGTTTTTACGCAGATATTCTGTGAAAGGATCAATATTGCCTGCTGCTTATTTTTATATTGAAATGAGCGATTCATTTCCACAAGCATAAAGTAACTATTACATATATTTCTTTCTTTCCAATATGCCACAAGTAAAGTCCTTATAGATTCAATACGATACCAATAATTACGGGACTAAAACTTGTAAGCCACTGGTCGTAATATCGGTAGATCTCCTTACAATATTTGAGCATTAAATAGAATTTAATGCTCTTTGATAAAGTGATACAAAAAGGATGTGATACCCGCTTATTTGTGAACATCGAAAAAGAACAAGTGTTCTAGACCGCTAAGCCATCGCAGTGACCGACGGCCATTTCGAATCTCCACATCACATTTGTCTGCTTGCACGGCCATTCCCTATCTTCACATCACATTTGGATGCATTTACATGCAATATTCCAATATGCCATCGAATAATATGAATTTTAATTGCAAAAATAAACTTACCATATTGGAATAATCCCGGTGTGCATGCGTCGTAAAAACAAATGTGATATGGAGTTTGGGAATGGCCGTCGGTCACTGCGATGGCTTAGCGGTCTAGAACACTTCCTAGCATAGGTTGAAATCCCGCTTGCAGTAAGTTCTCTTTTTCCACATTCACAAATAATTTGTTCTGTAGCTGAGCATGTCAACTGCTAAAATACAGATCAAAATATGTATATTTAAGTACCTACCTACCTAGCAGAAACTGTTACCTAACAGAAGCCTACACCCTATTCTCGTGCTCAAACAATGGTGTGTTTATTACATCTTCAAGGTTTCAATATGAACGCAAATCATTTAAATTCAATCATTCTAGTTTATACGTGCGTCATGATTTCGTGAAACAAAAATTTGAACTGAAAAGAAAACTTACTGTACAATTTATAAGTATACTAGGTATATTCTGCCAGTGATTTCGTCTGCGCGTTCCTTCAATATATGACCGATTTGGTCTAGGTAAGAGAGTAGCGGTCTCCCTGTACCTACATCCTTCCACTTTCGCATTGTATATCTTCTTAACCAGTCGCTCGTCCGGCTTTCTTTCCACATGTCCGAACCATCAGAGCATTCCCTTTCGCATCTTTACACCAATACTCTTTCATACCTACTCGCTCTCATAAGTCGTTGTTACGAAAGCGGTCAGTCATATACCTATGTACTCATCTAATATATAAAATTCTCGTGTCAGTGTTTGTCGCCATTTTCCTCCGAAACGACTTGACCGATTCTTATGAAATTTTGTGTGTATATTCAGTAGGTCTAAGAATGGGATGTAAACTATTTTTCATACCATGTGATAAAGGTGCTCCATCCCAAAAATTATATTTTTATTTTTTGGACAATTTTTATTTATTTTAAGTAATTTTTTTATGATTAGACATTAAAAAATCCATACAATCCTAAATTTTCACCCTTCTACTGCCAACTCCTTTTCGATATTAGTACTTATAATTGTCATTGCAAAATATTCACGGGAAAAAACAGGCGGTAGGTACGAAGTTCGCCGGGTGAGCTAGTATACGTATAAAAACAGCTTTCCCACGAAAACCATCCATTTTCTTGGATATGAAGTAGCCAATGTCCTTTTCTGGGCTTAGAACTATGGGTATGCAAAATTTTAAAAAAGACGATTTTACAAACATACAATTTCACGGGCACAATGTACATCCAGACTCAGAAACCATTTGTGGATCATACAAAGAGTTGCTCTGTGTGGGAATCGAAGCCACAACACTTGAGCGGATGGCCGGTATCTAAACCATTCCGCCATCTGTGCAACAAAGTTACGGCGTGAAAGAGACACTCATTTTCGCATTAATATGTAAATTTTGTAAAAAGAACGTGATAATTACCCATGCACACCTACCTGTTAAACGTTTATTAAGATTATTATCCCTAAAAGTTAGGTAAGTAATCATTATGTACGTAGGTAAAATAACGTAACACAAATTAAGTACTACCTATATAGGTACCTAAAGCAAGCTAAAAGAACACTGAAATTATTAGTAAGAGTGGGTACAAATAATTAAATTCAAACTGAGCACTCAGGACTTTTTTTAGTTAGAACTAAAATTTTCAACAGATGAGACGATAATTAATTATTAATATAACCGAAGACAGGCGATTGGTAACTTCTAAGAAAATGTTAAACCATTTCGCTAAATTTAGTTATCTAACAGGTAGTTACATAATTAATCAATACGTGACAAAAACCTTTTATCGAAGTAGGGTAGTGTAGTGAATAATTTAACATCGTCACCTACAATGGCATTATGTTATAAAATCAAACTATCAAAAGGCGTCCTGGAATATAAAACAGTTCGTAATGAAATGGTAGAATATATAAATATTCAAAAATAAAAGTACAAACAAAAAGAATATCTTCGTTGCATCGTGGTTAACTAACACAAGCCGCCATAGATAATATACTATTAAGAGACAAGCCGGTGCCGGCCGGCATCTGACATCGATTTCTTCTTATAATTTTACAAAATGATAATACTGTTTGTATAGACTTACCGATAATCTTCATGAATTCGTCGAAGTTCTCCGAAGAGATCATCTTGTATTTTTTGCCTACAAACTCCATTATTTTAATATAAAAAATACTTTTAGGAAAGTACAGAAATAAGTCAACCCGTTCTACCGGTCGGTCGCTACTCGAATGAATTAACGCGGCAAACGAAACAACTCGTCGTCTCTGCGTGCGCACGGGTAAACGAACGAGCGATGAATGAATGAGTAGAACGAATGGAGTTACTAAATTGTGCTGGCTTCAATACCGGTTTTATGCTCTGTGGGGTAAGGCGAAGTATAATAATAAAATTATTCTAAGATAAAGGATAGAGGATAGTAATTATTATATTTATTATTACTTACTAGCTGAGGATTTGTGCATTGAAGAAATTTATGGTGGATATGGATATAGATTCTATGGTATGGAATGCTGAGGCGTTTCTAGTATCTCTATACTATTATTCTGTGATTTCTATGGGCGTATTTATTATATATTGGTGTATATTTACTGATGATATAAGTAATATTATATCGTCAAGCATCAAACATCCTAATATGTTTGTTTGGTAAATTGGATGTCCTCTATTATACCTGTATACGTAGATATTGCGCTGTTCTGTTATCCGATAGGAAAATTGGTGATTTTTATTATCAGTTGACATGCACAATTATTTTACTAGAACATTTTTTTTTTTTGTGAAACTGGAACAAACAAGAGGTTTACTGCGAGCAATATTCGAAGCTGGGCCGCTAAGCTCTATTTTTTTCCACTTTCATAAATAATTCGTTCTAAGTACCTATAGAAAAGTAGCGAGAATGTCATGTTTTATTTTTTACGCGGAACCCTAAATATTTTTACAAAATAGAAGTAGCTGTTACTCCTTGTAATAACAGTTATCTGCTAGTGAAAGTCCCTTGCAAATCGGTGCAACCATTCCGGAGCAGCATTCATAATTTTATGGGTTTTTTTTAAGCGGAACCCTAATTATTTTTCCAAAATAAAAGTAGCCTAAGTTACGTCCTGTAACAACAGCTATCTGCTAGAGAAAGTCCAGTCCAAATCGGTCCAGCCGTTCCTGAGATTCCATCCATCCATCCATCAGCCTGTTAACGTCCACTGCTGGACATAGGCCTCCCCAAGAATGGGGGACAGTGCCGTAATCGCCACGCTTGGCAGGCGGGTTGGTGATTGCAGTGGATGTTGTTAATACTCGAAGGAATGCTGCTGCCCAATCCCCCGGTATAGCCGACTGAGGGAGTCGGCTCTTACGACTCCCATGGGTGCAGAGGGGTGGGACAATTCTAAAGCCGGCCCCACACGGCGGAGATTACTCGGAACAAACAGGCAGACAAACAGACAACTTTAAAAATTGATAATTTGTTATAGGTAGCGTATATACTCTCGCATACATTTAGTAAAAAGTGGTTATTTAGACATTATAAATAGACGCTTAATAAGCTTACTATATCGCAATAATATGTATGAAAATACATCCGGTATGTGGCGTGGGTCTTAAAAGACATCCAACAACAAATGTGGAGTGGAAATTGGGTGTCACTATCAGGTATAATATAGGTATTATAGGTGATAGCTTTGCAGTCCAGAGCACTTCCTCGGATTGGAATGGACGCAGGTTCGAATCCTGCTCGCAGTAAAACTCTTTTTCCACTTTCACAAATAATTTGTTTTCGGATGCAAGAGCACATAAATATTGGAACAGTCCCTGATAGACGGCAACAGACTTGCTGATTAGCCGGGATAAACAGAGAGATAAACAGACAGACAAAAAATTGTTATTATGTTATATTTATAATGTAATGTATATATGTACTTTCATATGCTCAGTAAAAAGGAGTTATATATACATTACAAATTTGTAGATGAAATAACTTATGTAGCAATTTTGAACTCAAGGGGCTCAGAATCTTTACTGATTATTGTAAAACGCTAACAGAGCTCTATGTCTGTATATTTAAAATACTCGAGAATTAAAAAAATGTAAATGAATGTAATTACTTATTAGGTTAATTAGGCGTCTCTAAACAACACAATATTTTTTAGAATTTCGTTCTGTTTGTCTATTTCGGTTTCATGCAAAAACTATTGAACGGATTTTGATGATTTTTTGTTTGATAGCTCTTGATTAGACTGATAAACTAGTAAGTATATATTTTATCCCACTACTATATCGGAAACATGCTGGCAACTTAGGCAGTTTAATAATAAATACCTATTGTAATCTACATTTAATAGAAGTAAATATAAGAATATAAAAGGTTATGCTGCCATTATTTTGGACACTTTGCCGATAGTAGAATGTCACTTGAATGAGCTTTAGCCCTCTTGGTCTAAGGTTTATTCAAGTGATCATATTAGTTTTTATTTATATTTATTTTTATTAAAATTGGACTAGTTTGGTGTATATCACCTAATTACCTAATATATAAGAAATATACAGTTAGTTGACTGTTCACGCCATCTATCGATGTTATTGCGCAACCAACCGTTATAAATGATTCATTCTAACGACATCTATTATAGCACGCAGAACCAACGCGAATGACGTCATTCGTTCGTCTGATTCGTTTGAAAAATATACTTACCGCACATACGTTATACCGGCAACATAAAAATTGTAATTGTACCTAATTTATTTCATGTAAAATCGAGTATTAAACGTCTATTAATCGTGAAAACTGTCTAACGTTTTATTCAACGACGGGAACAAACCTGATCCTGCACATTGACCAAGTGACCGATATTGGAGACTAATACTTTGATTTTAGACGTATTCATCCATCCATCCATCAAGCCTTTCATCGTCCACAGCTGGACATAGGCCTCCCCAAAATGGGGGTTTTACCATAATCGCCACGCTTGGCAGGCGGGTTGGCGATCGCAGTGGATGTTTTTAGTACACAGGGGAACGCTGGTGCCCGGTCCCCCGGTAATCCCTTAGTCGGCTTTTACGACTCCCATAGGAAGAGACGGGGTGGAGCTATTCTTGGTGCCGGCCCCACACGGCAACGTCTACCAAAAAAAGACGTATTACCAAAGTTTAAATCATTCGGTGGAATTAATATCTTATGTGTTTTTCAAAAAGCGCCTGCTGTTTTCTTAAAGGTAAACTTTTGCACCATTGGACGTACATACTCGTAGTTAAATTGCTTCAGAAAATTCTATTGAAGAAGATATTATAAACAGACTGTGTTCGTTGACCTTTAAATGGTTTTGAAGATACGCCAGATTCAATCTAAGATGGGCAACCATTAAGAAATATTCTATTGAGCGTCTCTGATGCTGCGCTGATACCCGCGGCTTTGTGTGTGCATATTATAACATCATGAGGCAGAATTAAAGGAGACTTCCTATCTCCCCACCTCTCTGCTTCAAGAAAACACACATCACTGAACATTTAATGCTTATAAAATCGTTGTTTCTTTAAAACGGTAATAACTTTGTATTAAATAAGGTAGGTACCTATCGCAATATATATTTTTGAGAATGTCCAGGTGTCTTAAGAAATAGAGGTGCTGTTCTGAGACTAAAAAGAAAAAATTAAGTATATTAAAAAAAAAACAAAAAAAAACGCTTAGTTAGCTAGTAGTTAGTTTTGTAGTAAGTGTAGATATAACCAGTGGGCCTAGTCAAGTTACATTCTATGATCGCTAACGCTATAGAAAACTATTAGAATATGTATATGGAAATTTGACATCTCTAACGTGATGTCACGTGACTAGGTCACGTTAGATATCGTTAAAGATATCAAATTCTCACATATTTTAATAGTTTTCCATAACGTTAGAGATCATAGAATGCAACTTGGCTAGACCCACAGGTTCGACCAGGAAAGGAGTTACATCAGGTAGTATCTTAGATAAAGTTAGTGCTTTAGCCGTCTGACACCATGAAAATATATATTCGACTTTGCATTTGCTTCTGACCACATCTTATAACCAGAAGAGCCATGCCCATAATTCAAACTCAGAATGATGTTAAACTGAACTGCGTAGTTGAAAGAGTTGCTTGCATGCTAAATAGAATAAATAATGAATGTACAAACATTTCCAAACCAACATATTTACAATTTTCGACGAACAAACTATAAATACTATTGAACGCGAAGTATTCCGTTGACTAAATAACCTTCTAGCACAGCACATTAATTTGTAATTTTGTATACACTCTGTATATTATGCCTGTATGTTAGCTTTAATCTTATTTAACGTGTGGTTCGATTAGTGCGATCAGACGTAACGATAAAATGTTTTATTATTTGTGAACACGCGTTATTCGCGAATTTTGGAGTTTTAATAGACTTAAAAGCATAAATTTAAGTATGTAGAATAAAATGGAAATCAGATCTAGGATAAACATTTTAAGCTCTTTAATATACACATCAAATTGTTTATTTAAGGAAGAATTTCAATTAACTTCTTTTTACATATAACGCGGGTGCCAAACAAGCATACTATTTACCGTAGCCTAGCTAGCAACACCAGAGAATCACTCACGCATCACCAAAGACCCTTTCTTTGATGAAGCGTGATAAGTTTTTTTTATTGCTAATGATGACAGACGAGCCACGGCCCACCTGATAGTAAGTGGTAAGCGTCGCTCATGGACTAACTATACACAGAGTATTGTCAAGTCGCACCATTTCATTTCTAAGAATAAACGGCTATCTTCTGCTACAGCCAAAACACACTGACTGCTTCATGACCGGTCGCACAGGAGATGGTGGTACCGACCCATTCAGGCTCTATAGCAAGAGTAATAACAAAGCTCTACCACTACTTAAATACGAGTACTCTACTAACAGTATAAAACTTACAGCAAAAAAGTCGTATTATTGGAACAAACCCTTAAATCCGTTTCGTTTAGCGCTTGCGCGAATATTCTGACACGAACCAGTTTCCCAGCATCTTTCAGTTATGCCGTGGGGCTTCAGAAGGCTGGTGTGTCTGAAATTGATACATTAAGTGCATTGTTGTAGACTAACCAGTCTCTCGACGATTTTTTTCAAAGGTACGTACTATTTTTTTCTATGATAGGTTTTATTGAGAAATAAAATAATTTATTGTGGTATTTTATCGCCACTTTTTTTTTATTTTAGATAAGTATGTATGCAAATTTTTGATTGCTTTCTAAAAAAGGATCAAGAATTTCTTTAATAACCGACTGCAAAGATGGCAAAGAATAGGTTTAGATCTTATACTTATTTTTTTTATTTTAAACTGGGTAATGGTCTTTTTTATGTTGAATATAGAACTTATAGCTCGAGGGTACACACAATAGGGTTGTACGCCTACGTATTACGTACGTGTGTTTAGATTAATTTTTTAAACCTTAAATAATTCTCCTTAGTAAGAAAAATTATAATCTTTTTTTTACTCCGCGGGTGGCAAACAAGGATACGGCTCACGTAATGTTAAGCTGTGGCCATAGCCTATAGACACAAAACCAGAGGTATCGCTCACGCATCGCCATCTACAAGGAAAGGGATAGCAGGTGGATAGGAAGGATAATAAGGAGAGGATAAATTACATGCAGCTGAAATATGGAAATCGGGGGGGTCTGAGTGTACTTTGTATCCGTGAAATTGTACCTATGTTTGTAAAGTCCCCCGCGATACAAGGATTATTCCTTAGGGCAGGGTGTTCTCATAATGGGTGAGGGCCCCAACGACGGGGTGTGCGGTTAGGAACATTTTATTCCCGCCTTAACAAAAAAAAGGGGGTATTGCCTTCAAAAACCACCGGCGGACTACTGAAATAATCCAACACAGTACCAGTGGTCCGTCGACACAGGCGGAGAGACGGTACACGGTGGGTTTATTTAGTGGGCGAGGGCCCCACACTACCTTGTGCGTTACTCCGAACGACGGGGTGTGCGGTTAGGTACATATTTTCCCATCTTAAAAAAAAAAAAGTGTTGTGTGTGTTGCAAAATTATAAAAATAATTTATTTTTTTCAATGATATTAACTTATTATAATTATGTGATAGTAAAAAGGCTTTCACAAGATAGTTTTTCGCGTTCATGTAATAAAAAATAACTATATGGTTGTCTGTAAAGGCGGTTTATGGGCGATAACTTTACGCGATAACGTCATATATGTTTTCTGAGAGTTTCACAAACAATGCATCGGTCGCCACACATTTTTCGGACCGTGAGACATTTTCGCATGTGCAGCCGGCGTTCATCGATTTATAAGACGTTATCACGTCAATAAGTCAATCATTAAAACAGTGTCATATTTTATTTGCCGAAATGTGACTTATTTAAAATACAAGTATCTGAAATACAGATACAAGATATATATATATACAAGATACATATGTTCATCTTGATCCTAAAATACTTTTTTAAAAGTAGTTTTGTGTCTTGTAATTAAATACAAGACACAAACACAAATACATTTTGTTTGGTATCTTAGTATTTTGTAAATACTATGATTGTTTAAATACTTTTAGTAAATTATCTATGCATTTATTTACAAAATGTGAGAAGATTCTATGATGGCATTACCTAATTGTAAATGTCACCAGGATATAAAAAAGTCAAAAGATGAATCTAATGACATGTTTTTAGAGGATTCTTATTCCTCTATTGCAATTGGCGAAAACAGGAGAGTCTAATGACAGCCTCGCCGAACACTGCATACCTAAATATACATACATACAGGTGCTTAAATGCTTATCCCACAATTAAATGTTTTCACTCCTCTTTTACGAGGCTTGATCGAAGAAAAATGAGTGATAAAATGTTGGGAAAAAAGGTTCCTAACCGCACACTTCGTCGTTCCGGGCAACGAACAGGGTAGTGTGGGGTCCTCACCCACTAAAGAAACCCGTGTGCCGTCTCTCCGCCTTTATTGGCGGGCCACCGGAACCATATTACATTCCTTCAGTGGTCATAACGAAAAATATATAATACTCGTATATTCATAAAAAGCAATAAAATAAAAACAAATTTAGTTACAAACTAGCCTTTGCCCGCGGCTTCGCCGCAGCCAAAATCTACTTTGTAGGCTATGTCTCAGGTTCCCGATATAGTAGCGGAATAAAATGTTTACCAGTTTTTAAGTGTAATCAAGAGCTACCAAATAAAAAAAGTTGCATCAAAATCCGTTCAGTAGTTTTTGCGTGATGCGCGAACAAACAAACAGATAAACAGACAAACAGACAAAAATCTTAAAAAGATAGTTTTGTGTTGTTTGGCACGTCTATATTTCGATTCCCGCTCGTACTAAAATACTCTTTTTCCTTATTCACAAATTATGATTTGTACTTTAAGAGTAGCAGAGCATGTCAAGTGCTAAAATATAGATCAAAATGTTTAAAGAAGCAGATGTCAAAAATATAATGAATAATAAAAAAATATATACAAGTCGATAAATGTCAAAATAATAATAGGTATCGCAAGCATTTAACGATATAATATTTATTAATCATTTGACATAACATATTTTTAAATACGATAATTAGCTTTCATTCATCGCTTTTGAATCAAGGAACAATTTTGTCTGTTGTTATCGCAAAAAAATATTCCGTAGAAGAGCCGACGCTAATTCTCGTAGTCCGTGGTATGCTGTCAGGAGAGTATTCGTATTTACAATTTGTGCTAAATCATGTTGTGTATTAATTCTTTCTTTTTACATAATTGTTCTACACGCGGCTTCTAAGTTAATTTCTTTTCTATTATTATCCCTAGAAATTTTGTAGAATCTATATCTTAATTGTTACATTCTTAACATTGCTGAGGCTATAAGCAGCGGTTATCACCATCAGGTGGACCGCGACTTATCTGCATCATAGGGAAAAGAAGCTTAAATTATCCTGAAGATTGATTCTATATATATAACGAACATTAAATTTTCTCTCCAAAGTTCTCAAAAAGCTACATGATGGTAAAGTGACCTACCTACAGCACAATCCAGGTCAACTGGTATAAGAAGAAAAGGGTAATCTTAATCTTGACTGACTTTTTAAAGCTATGAGCTATAAAAAAGAGAACGTTTTACTTACTAGTAAGCAGTAAGTAAAGAGCAAAGAGGTGGAATTGGCAAAGCATCTACGGTATTCCAGGAGATGCAGATTCAAATCCTGCTCATGACTGTTATTTTCGATTTCACATTTTCTCACTTTGTATTAGGTTGTAATATAATAATTCAACGATATCAGCTTTTTTGACTTTTTCTCTCTCTCTCTCTCTCTCCCTCCTGGCAATCCCAATTTATTTGGGGTCAGCCCTCCTAGTATTTTTGCGCTACGTCGTACGGTTGTGGGTTGTCTCTTCGTTCGTGTAATAGAACTCGGGTCTTTTTGTTTGTAACCAGATCGTTGGGGGTCGTCTGCAGCCCCTCTTTTTCTCTTCTATATTTATAACTCTTCTGGTCATACGATCGTCATCTCGTCTAATTACGTGTCCATACCAGAGCAGCGATCGGCCTTAAGTTCCGACATTATAGTTGTTTGATTAAATGTAGGTACCAGGTGACCTTTTTCGTTCCATTGACTGCGTGACGTGCCGGTCAATATGGCCGCTGCAATTTTCCCCGAGGGAATCTGAGACTGAAGAAAATTTGTTGCTGTTTCTACGAACGTATTTCTTGTAAGAACTTTTAAAATTTATCTTTTTGTAGATATACTTCTTTTGGCGCGTTAGGGAAAAATGATGAGAGTAAATTTTTACCATGCGCGCGCACACTGTCACGAAAAACCGACACCCTGAAGTTAGCTATAGTCAACATTTTAGTTTTTTTTGTGATTTCACATAAACTTTATTTAACTAGATAATGCCGTTATAATAAAACTTTCAATGTATTACTCGTAAATTAAATACCTTGTTCTATTGTTAGTGTCGTTTTTTCTACAAACGTAGAATAAGGCGAAAGATAAAATTTTTGAAAAGATTTTTATCTTATTACGCCAAAGAACTTCTAATGCGTGTACATAAGTACACACACACACACACACACATTTTTTACTTAGAGTCAGTGTTAAAAGCTTTTGCATATACTGGTCTTAATTAAAACATTGACTAAACGTGTGTAAAGGGAATGCTCCGATGGTTCAGACATGTGGAAAGAATGCCGGACGATCGACTGGTTAAGAAGATACCTATACAATGCGACAGTGGAAGGATGTAGGTACCATGGGATAGGTACACCGATACAGGTAAAAACTTATACCGAACTGGTATAAGTTTTTAAGTCTAATCAAGAGCTATCAAACAAAAAAGTTTCATCAAAATCTATTCAGTAGTTTTTGCGTGATGCCCGAGCAAACAAACAGACAAACAGAAAAAATATAGGCGTCGCGGGACGTCTACCAGATGTGAAACATCGAAATTATTTTGTAGGAATAATGAGTAGAAATAAAATGATCATAACTTTTTCAATGTGTGCTTGCATAAAACTATGACATCAGGCCCTGGAAATCATCTAGGACCAAAGTACTCGTCAAGACGAAACAAACAATTCCAAACTCGATAAGGTTGAGTCGTTTCATTACAGAGTTACTGTGGCCATCTTCTAGCTCCATCGTCAGATCCTGGATACTATCTAGAAACAAAGTACTCGTCAAGACGAATCATACGAGCCCAAACTCGATGGAGTTATGTCATTTTATGACGGAGTTCCTATGGCCACCTTCTAGCTCCATCATCGGGCCCTGGATACCATCAAAAGACAACGTACTCATCAAGACGAATCAAAAGAGTCCAAACTTAATGGGGTTGCGTCGTTTCATTATGGGGTTACTGTGGCCACCTTCCAGCTTCTTACTTTACTAATCGAGTATTTTTTTTCTTTTACAATTCAGTATAACTACGAATAGAGCCCTATCACTTTTCACGGTATAATTCGATGTGGTTTAATTGTTATTAAATAAAGAAAAAATAGTGAATATAATAATGAAAAATATTTACGCTCGATTCGACACTAAAACCAGCGCCTCCTTATTTCGTGAGAACTATTTCTATAGACCAATATAGAAGTACTTCTTAAAACTAGCGCTAGATGGCGTAAAATCGCAGTACTTATTGAAATTAGCGCTATCTATGTGATTTATTGAAAACTACTTAGTAAGACCAATACATTATTATTTACTTATCAAATAATCAATTTTATTGTGAAAAATGAAGATTATGAGGCGTCCACTTTAGGATTTTCCAAAGTATTTTTTACTCGTTTGTGTGAACCTTTAAAAAACAGCTGAATATTATGTTGTGTAGAATTATGCTCAATTTGAATCTCGTTTTACCTGTTCTAATAAAAAAGACGTCTATACTCATAAAGCATTCGAATTATCTTAAAGGGTGCGTGGCCTATAAGTTAAAACGGCCCTGTGTGTATAGATAGCATTTTCGTTTTAATGTGCAATTTGCTAGCCAACAACAGTGTATATAGGCTGTAAAAACATTATTTAGAATAGAAAAATTGTGTCCAACGCATAGGCGTAAGAGCTTAGAGTAGTTATTTATACTCTAAACGTAAGAGGCTTTCGCTACGCTCAATTCTGCTACTATGGTTCAACGCATTCCTAAACTGTTTTTTTTTTACCAGAAATTTGTTAGTAAGTAATTAACACATATTACTGTTCTACTGTAAAGGATGGGTCTCGCCTTAATAGGCAAGCGAGTCAGACTGTAATCCTTCACGCCTGCTCAATTAATCTCCTAAACAAGCCGTCGAGAAAATCGCTTAGACACACAAGTTGCCTCACAAATTTTTGCGTGATGCCCGAGCAAACAAACAGACAAACAGAAAAAATATAGGCGTCGCGGGACGTCTACCAGATGTGAAACATCGAAATTATTTTGTAGGAATAATGAGTAGAAATAAAATGATCATAACTTTTTCAATGTGTGCTTGCATAAAACTATGACATCAGGCCCTGGAAATCATCTAGGACCAAAGTACTCGTCAAGACGAAACAAACAATTCCAAACTCGATAAGGTTGAGTCGTTTCATTACAGAGTTACTGTGGCCATCTTCTAGCTCCATCGTCAGATCCTGGATACTATCTAGAAACAAAGTACTCGTCAAGACGAATCATACGAGCCCAAACTCGATGGAGTTATGTCATTTTATGACGGAGTTCCTATGGCCACCTTCTAGCTCCATCATCAGGCCCTGGATACCATCAAAAGACAACGTACTCATCAAGACGAATCAAAAGAGTCCAAACTTAATGGGGTTGCGTCGTTTCATTATGGGGTTACTGTGGCCACCTTCCAGCTTCATCATCAGACCCTGGATACCATTTAGAAGTACTCGTCAAGACGAATCATACGAGCCTAAACTCGATGGGGTTATGTCGTTTTATATTAGAGTTCCTATGGCCACCTTCTAGCTCCATCATCAGATCCTGGATACTATCTAAAGACAAAGTACTCGTCAAGACGAATCAAACGAGTCCAAACTCGATAGTGTTGCGCCGTTTCATTATGAAGTTCATATATCCACCTTCCAGCTCCATCATCAGTTCAGCTCCATGTCATCATAACATTGCATTATTTTGCAATATACATATACTTATAAAATTTCAGCTCAATAGGAAATCGGGAAGTGTGTCTAATTTAACTTGCAAGATTTGAACGGAACAAGTAAAAAAGCGTCGCCACGCTAACAGCCGATTTTACCCTCCCTCCGCATTACACATTTTTCACATCAAAAAAACTTAAATAAAAAATATTTTTGTTGCAGAGACGCCAGCTTATGTATATTTACTGTGCGTACGTTCATTTTGTCTCAAATATCATAAATGTACAGACATAGCTCTGTTATAGCTGTATAATAAGTAGGTATAGATAAACAAATAATGTTTGTTTGTTCGTAACTACTTGTTCGTGGAGATAGAAAATTATTATTATAAATATTAAATCTATTTTTGATAAAATAACATAGAAATGCCTCACTACTACGAGAAACCAATGTTAATGTCACATCCAATTATCGGACACAAAACAAACACGGACTCTACAGAAAATCGTTTCACAAGTCGTTATCAAACAAACTACAATCCATATATTATGGACCTTAATACTTACACCACCATATCCTCTGTGTAAGTCTACTGAACCTCGTGGAAACATAGGTATTATAAGCCAAAATAATTTAATCATGTCCTCACACTAAACGCGTAGTCTAAGTATTTCAAAAAGAAAATGTTATATCTATAAATTGCCTTACTCAGGTACACTCACATTTTCTGAAATATACAAATGAAACAGTATATCTTAAAGATAAATATAAACTATTTTATCCTAACAAACGATGTAAAACTAACCCGTTTAGAATCTCCTCCAATTTTTTTGCTAATCTTTAAGTAAACAGATCAATCTCGCTCTTGAAATACTACAGATGCTATGTTTGATAAATAATTTGTTATTGAGACAGGTACATACATACCGATGTTATTATGCTTTATATAGGTAGGTAGATCAAATTCAGCCTTGCATATTTTGTAGGCAGGTACAGGTCAAATCAATATTACAGTTTTGGTAGGAAAATAAATAAACCATTGATAAGATAATGTAGAATGGCGACGGACTATAGCCTTCTCACTTCATTTCGTTCATATGTCTGTGTAAAAGGGAGTATAGTATAGAAGAAGAGCGTTGCTTTAAATAAACTTACGTAACAAAATGTGGACGTGAATACATGCACATTGTATTTTGTATATCACTCACAAATTTTTCTAAACGATCTCTATGGGCAATGGCGTCCATGCTGTACTTACTGCTAGATCAGCATACGATAAACGATACCTATTGGGAAAAAAAATGCAAAATATAACAATTATTGCACGCCTGAAGCGAAGCGTTGAGGTGTGTATTACCCTCGTTTCATGAAGAACAACTGATTTTTCAAACTTAAAATGTTTCTATTTATCATATATTGCACTTGCAAAATAATATACTTATGACACACACATATCAAGAAAAAGCACTATTTTTAACACTCATGATTATATGATATTTTTGATGACATTTTTGTTATTTAAACTAGTTATAAAACTGTTTAAAAAAGTTCTGTCTTGGACGTCTGTTTGTTGTAGATAACCGAAATACTTTACTAATCGAGTATTTTTTTTCTTTTACAATTCAGTATAACTACGAATAGAGCCCTATCACTTTTCACGGTATAATTCGATGTGGTTTAATTGTTATTAAATAAAGAAAAAATAGTGAATATAATAATGAAAAATATTTACGCTCGATTCGACACTAAAACCAGCGCCTCCTTATTTCGTGAGAACTATTTCTATAGACCAATATAGAAGTACTTCTTAAAACTAGCGCTAGATGGCGTAAAATCGCAGTACTTATTGAAATTAGCGCTATCTATGTGATTTATTGAAAACTACTTAGTAAGACCAATACATTATTATTTACTTATCAAATAATCAATTTTATTGTGAAAAATGAAGATTATGAGGCGTCCACTTTAGGATTTTCCAAAGTATTTTTTACTCGTTTGTGTGAACCTTTAAAAAACAGCTGAATATTATGTTGTGTAGAATTATGCTCAATTTGAATCTCGTTTTACCTGTTCTAATAAAAAAGACGTCTATACTCATAAAGCATTCGAATTATCTTAAAGGGTGCGTGGCCTATAAGTTAAAACGGCCCTGTGTGTATAGATAGCATTTTCGTTTTAATGTGCAATTTGCTAGCCAACAACAGTGTATATAGGCTGTAAAAACATTATTTAGAATAGAAAAATTGTGTCCAACGCATAGGCGTAAGAGCTTAGAGTAGTTATTTATACTCTAAACGTAAGAGGCTTTCGCTACGCTCAATTCTGCTACTATGGTTCAACGCATTCCTAAACTGTTTTTTTTTTACCAGAAATTTGTTAGTAAGTAATTAACACATATTACTGTTCTACTGTAAAGGATGGGTCTCGCCTTAATAGGCAAGCGAGTCAGACTGTAATCCTTCACGCCTGCTCAATTAATCTCCTAAACAAGCCGTCGAGAAAATCGCTTAGACACACAAGTTGCCTCACAAATTTTTGCGTCAGAGGTTTTTTATTGGTTCATAAATACGTAATAGTCTAGAGATAAGACTTCTAAGCCCCATATTGGAATTCTAGATCCTCTAAAACGTCTCATCAACACCAGCTCGCCTCATATAAACTTGGGACTAAATCACAAACTAAATATGCTTGAGGAGAACCTTATATGTATATATCAACCAATATAGGTAAAGCACTAGGTAGTTTAGAAAAATATCGGCACGTATTCGAGAGTAAAACATGCCATGGGATTTTGTATTATGATACAGTTCATTTCAAGTGTATGTAAGTATGTGCTATTAATCAGTCATTTAAATCTTGGCCTTAGAATAACTCAGTTAGAGACTGACTTATTATTCTAAGATCTTGGCATTGTGTAGGAAAATCGACATGTGCTCATATTGCGTTCCATTTTACCGCCAAGACACAATCACGTGTTTGAAGCATAAACAAAACGGCATAAACATATCAATGACGTCAGATTTTCGTTCCATGCATGCAATTCATCAATTTGAGAGGTAGATCTATCTTTACCATTTTGAAATTAAACTACGTTTACGGAATCTATCGCGTTTACTTGATTTTACTACTATCCCGACGTTTCGAATACTTTACAGTATTCATGATCATGAAGTCCACCCGTTACGGAATCTATCGCGTTTACTTGATTTTACTACTATCCCGACGTTTCGAATACTTTACAGTATTCATGATCATGAAGTCCACCCGTGATCATGAATGCTGTAAAGTATTCGAAACGTCGGGATAGTAGTAAAATCAAGTAAACGCGATAGATTCCGTAAACGTAGTTTTATTTCAAAATGTGTAACATTCGCGTAAATATCAGAAAGTATTATATCTTTACCTTTTCATTTGTTAAGGTGGGAAAATATGTACATAACCGCACTCCCCGCCGTTCAGGGCAACGAGCAAGGTAGTGTGGGTTCTCATCCACTAGATAAACTAAATCAAGTGAAACCTAAACTGAAACTAATACAAATGTGTATTGTATTGCTATTTACGATAAAGCAAAGCTACACACTAGTTTATCTTAGTCTCAAACTTCTACGATTTTATTATAAATTATTTACGCTTCAAAATATAACTCATTTTGGGACTGTAGGGAGAAGACATTTCAAAGCGCTTTCTTGATAATGAAATACTTTAGGAGCTCTAACAATTTAACGGTCGCTCGTCATAAACTAAAGTTTAAACCGAATTAAGCGTTATTTAACTTGAGACGTCAAAGTATACAACTTTATGGCATCTAAAATTTCCAAACTTGAAACTGTGTGCTGAAGATACATTTAATAAAAAATACAAAGTATATTAATTCGCTATTTGATAATTAGATACCTACCAATTAAGTAATACGAGTATATTCAAGTTATCGTAGCTAGCTAATTACTACTGTGCCGATGCCAAACCATGTAGACAGTTATATATCCTCTGTCTATGCCAAAGGAGAAGAAAAAAACTATATGAAAAATCATTTACTAATGTGGTTTTTCTTTTTATTTTTTTGATAACCTTAAGACTATGGTCGCATACTGCCTAATTTAAGTACCTATAATATGATGTTAAAAAAAAAAAATATTTCTAAGTTTGCAGAAAAAGATTCCAATTGTGCATTATCAAAAAGAAACGTGAAGCCGCTTTCTTTTGTTGTTTGCATTAGATTTGTAAAATTACTCGTTGAATAAAACGTCTTTTATTTTTACTCACAGAACTACATAGAGTATTTTATTTAACATTTTGATCTGTATTTTAGCACTTGACATGCTCACTCAGCTACTTTAAAGTGCAAATTATTTGTGAATGTGGATTAAGAGAACTTTAGTGCGAGCGGGAATCAAACCTGCGTGTCTTCCAATCCGGGGAAGTGCTCTAAGCCACTGAGCTATCGCACTGACCTTCGACCATACCCAATCTTCATCACATCACATTTGTCTTTACGACCCACGCCACCTATCGGATGCATTTACATGCATTATTCCAATTGATACCTGCTCGCACTAAAGTTATCTTTTTCCACATTCACAAATAATTTGTACTTTATAGTATAGAGTAGCCGTTCTCAAGCTGTAATGCGTCACTTTGTCCCCTCGGTAACAATAAAGTCTTAACTAATATTTTATGAGATAGATCTTCTTAACCTTACCCCAAACTTTGTAGGGGTTGGCTTCTTTGATCTGTTCGGTTTTAAGTTGATCCATCGTATTTACACAGAGCAACAGCCTGTCTGATTGCCACGACCCAACTAGGTAGACAATTGGTGAATTTAGAAAACAAGACCGCAGTCAGATATTTTATTTCGCTCATTAACAACGTGTAACGAATGCTAGGACATCTTTGATATGAAACTAACTAATGATTGATTCTTCTAATGGGAATATGAGGTGATTACTTTACTAACCAATGAAGAAATATTAAACAGCTTCGTCAATACAGGCGTAGAGATAGCGGACACCGGGTTATTTTAATAGGTGACGGCCCTACATTACCCTGCTCGTTGCTTCAGATCTGGGTCTGCGGATAGCATTCTACCCCGCCTAAATAAAAAATATATGTACCACACGGAATAAAAAAAGACAGAATTCATAAATGTTATTATTTCAATTTCTGTAGACGTAGACGTGGTTAAAAAATACGAGTACTACTTATTATCACAGTGTAAAGAGTAAATTTATACTGTGTTATTAGGTACTTCGGTATTTTATTTGTATCGCGTAACGAAATATCGCATCGCTTAAATACTTGGTAACCCTATTTGAATAATAAATAATATTAGGTTGTTTGTTGAAGCCTGAGCTAAGCGGGCGTGGGAGCGCCTGCAGCGCAAGACGAGCAAACGAAGAAACATATTCTCCGCGGTGAACAACTTCTTCGCTGATTCGCCGCTGGTGAATCAGCTCAAAGGGATCATGGTACGTATTATTTTTTTATTTTATCTTCTCACGAATTTACAATATAACACTCATTTCGCAAATTATTTATGACTAAATAACAGACATATAAAATAATAATTGTCAATCGTATTAGGTACTAGTAATAATAGATAACAAATTCATATGAACTTTTACTATAATATGTTCTTAGACGCAGAATAATCATTTGTGGACACAGAAATGTGCTGAGTTGGAATAGAATCTACGGCAAGTCGATATGTGAACCTATTCGCCAACAGTGTTTATTACCGTTGGTATAGACAAGCATTAGACCCGCGTAATTGCTTTACAGAGACTATTACCGACTAGCAGGCTGTATTCTAAGCCTCGTATTGATAACCATTTTGTATAAACCAGGATTAGAACTACGCTGCTAGAAGTTACAATGCTAACCAATTCTTCTCAAAAGAAGCAGTGCTGAAAGATTCGGGTAACTTAGAATTACCAAAGCGTAGAATATATACTCTTTTCATGAGGTCTACAGTTTTTTTTTTATTGCATGTGGTGGCAGTCGAACCGCGGCCCATCTGATGGTAAATGGTAACCGTCGCTCATGGATTCAACTATATCCAGAGTATGGTCAAGCCACTGCTCACCATTTCATTTTACCGATTTGAAATGAAAGAATAAACGGCTATCTCCTACTACAGCCAAAACGCAACGTTGTGCTTCATGGCCGGTCACACGGGAGATGGTGGTACCAACCCGCTCGGGCCCGATACCAAGTGAGTATACCCACTTGGTATCCAGCCCTATCACCAGTCATTGTAAAGTATTTCGTTATTTACAGATTTATACAAAAATACATTTACCTACGTAATCATCCATAAAGTCCAAGACTCATTACGGTTAGCTGTGCCGTCATCTGGTGAAACGCAATTACCATTGTTTACATAAATACCATAGAAACACGTAAAATAGTACATAACAATAAAATAAACGTGTTACAATATAACAATTTATTGCTGCTAAATACAAAGTTGGAATATATACCTGCAAGCATAATAAATAAAATATATTATGTAGGTAGACTGTTGCTTATGTAAAACGGTTAAGTATCATACTCGTTTTTGTATGACCTGAAAATCCATCACTTCTTTTATGTTTTTGATCCTCCTAAGTGCTGTTGGCCATACTTTGCTTATTGTATGTAAATCATCAAGACTGTTATATGAATTTTCAATTTAGAGTTACTTTTTGACGTGATAAATTGATGAACGCCAGCTGTACGCACGAAAAAGTGTCACGTTCCGAAAAATAATGGCGACTGATGCATTATTTGTGAAACTCTCAGAAAACATATATGACGTTATCACGTAAAATAAATTATCGTCCGTAAACCGACTTTACAGACAACCATTTTCTTTTAGGAGGATTTTTATGTAATCGTGTCTGTATTCAATATTATGTTTACAAGCAATGATACCTTTTTAAAACCAAAGACTGCAAATACAGTGGTGTCGAGTTCTACTGGGGCCAAGGTTACGTCATAAATCTCTTAGACTTTTCGATATGTTTCGAGAATATGTGTGTATTTGTTTACAAGTTATCACCGCTCGATAAAGGAAAACGTTGTGAGGAAATCTGCATGCCTGAGAGGTTTTCTCGACAGCTTGTAAAGTCTGCCAAGTCGCACTGGGCCAGCTTGTACGGCCTGATTTCCTCTCACTGTGAAAGGAGACCTGTGCCCAATAGTTGGACAGTAATGTGTATGTGTATTTCCAATATGATTCTAATTTAAAAAAAAACTTAGCGAGTATCGAACAAGTAATTTCTCAGAAGTTCAAAGCCAAGAGGTGATATACATTACCAGACCTATGTTTTATATATATAAATATATTATTTATATATATAATGTATAGGTGTTTAAGGCCACTCAGATGTGATTTACCACCCCACTTTTGCAAGTCCACTGCTCTAGAAAAATTTAGCCTTCTATTATGGGTTTCCGGGGACTGCTCGGAGGACCAGTGTTGCACGATCTGGTCTTTTATTATTAAAACAGTACATGCATTAGGTATTTCTTCAAACTAAATTGAAAAGCATATCTACACATTCTTTACTTTTGGCTATTTGTAGTTTTAGTCTTACAATTTTACACTGCCTCGGTGGTGCAGCGCAGTGGCCGTGAGGGGCCGGCTTTAGAACTGTCCCACCCCTCTCTACCCATGGGAGTCGTAAGAGCCGACTGAGGAATACCGAGGGAGTGGGCAGCAGCACTCCCTCGAGTATTAACAACATCCACTGCAATCGTCAACCCGCCTGCCAAGCGTGGCGATTACGGCATTATCCCCCTTGACGGGACCGCTCGTTGTGGCGTTCTCTTGGGGAGGCCTATGTCCAGCAGTGGACTTTGAAAGGCTGATGGATGGATAGATGGTGGTGCAGCGGTAGTGTAAGCGACTACTGATCATGAGGTCTCGAGTTCAATCCCCGGGCCGGGCAGTGTTATTGAGCTTTTTCGTAAAAAGAAAAATTCTCAATAGCAGCCCGAAGTTTGGAAGTGTGCCCGGTAGACGGCAATAGGCTCGCACGGCCCTCTATTACGTGGGACTCAAACATAGCTGGTGAATCGTGGGTGTGTAATACACCTCTGCCTACCCCTTCGGGGAATACAGGCGTGATGCTATGTTTTATTTTACAATTTCTTTGTATTTCTTTTCGTACAGACAAGACAAACAAATAGCAGCGGTGGAGAGCCGGGTCCTCCTGATGAAAATTCCCGGCCGGGCAGTCGTGGACCTCCGTCACTGGCCCTCAGTCCCACTGAGAGGTAAGTTTTTTCTTCATTGCATTCTGATACTCGGGACTTAATAGGCTCTTGAGCCATTTCAAATTGAATCAGTTGGACATAAGAAAAGACAATCATTTAAGATTAGAAAGGATTTTGTTATTTTTATTATTTAAACAAATATAGGTAAGTATCATTTACCAAAACACAAATGGAAAATGATAGCCATGAAATATCGTGAGAATTGTTTGGGACTATCAACCCAAGACGTTAAGCAAACGTGTTATGGAAATTGATAGTCCCAAGCAACTATCACGATAGCTCAGTTGGCAGGGTCCAAAACGATAATCCAGAAGACGCATGATCAAATCCTGCTCGTGGCTATAATGTTAAACACGCTTTTATTAACTTTGCTCATAACTAAGTATGTATGTATGTAACGGAATCTCACTTCAAAATGTGGAATTGAATTAACTTTACACACTTTATCATGGACCGATGACAATATAATAATTTAAGAAGTTTGTCAATTTTTTATTACAAATCGGTACCTACTATCGTCACACCTACAATGAAAAAAGTAATAGGGTACAATTCAGCCATCCTGACAATTGCTCCTGACTGCTAATTTCGATAACACATCATACTTAACGTCTGTGGGTGACGCCTGCGCCATTTGTCGGAAGTATTTTCATACATTATACCGACCAGGTAAACTTAATTTTACAATTAAGATTTTACCTAATAATGACGCAAACCCTTTAAATATTTAGATATTTTTAGCATTTGACATGCTTAGCACTATACATTAAACACAAAGTGAAAAATGTGAAATCGAAAATAACAGTCAGGAGCAGGATTTAGGCAGATTATTTTTGAATAAGGAAAAAGAGATTTTTTGTACGAGTGGGTATCGAACCCGCGTCTTTTCCAATCCGGGGAAGTGTTCTAAGCCACTGAGCTATCGTACAGATCTTTCGATCATCCCAATCTCCTTATCACATTTGTCTTTACCTTATTCACAAATAATTTGTACATTAAAAAGTGGCGGATCATGTCAAATGCTAAAAATATAGATCAAACAGTAATAGGGTACTTTAAATATAAACACTTTAGACTGTTTTGAGACTAAAAAAAGAGAAAATTAATTAAAGTTTAAGAAACTAAAAAAAATGCTAACTACATACTAAAAAGTAGCAAATAATGTCATAATTAATAATAATAACAAAGCGTTGAGTGCTTTTGACTATAATCTTATAATTAATTGGATGTCCTGCACGCCACCGTTTTTTACAGTCATTTTTATTAATTCATTTTACATTTTCGCACTTTGTAGGTACTGAGTAGGTAAGGCTTTTATTAAAAGGAGATAGCAAAAAGGCCTTCACGACATAAATATTTTGTTCACGTTTAACGACTACAAAAATGATCAATTTCACGCCCCAATTGAAAGTAGAAAAGGATTTATTTTTGCTTTTCAATTTCCGCGCAATGTGTTATACGAAGAAAAGATATTGTCGAGTAACAATAAGACATGAGCAAGCTTGTTCAAAGTCGATTAAACTCGATTTTTACCTAAAGGTATATTTTTAGCTTTATTATCATAATTACTAGCTGTTGCCCGTGACTTGGCGTGGACCTCAGAATTGGTATACCTATAATAAAAGTACCTACTTAGGCACTCTATGACATATTCGTTATCTCTATCCAAAAATAGTTATACCATACCAACCTAACATTTTCCAGGATAAAAGGTTAAGCTAGGTACGTACCTAGCTTATTTATATTACTTGGATAAACACGTGTTTATCCAGGTAATAAACTGTCAATGTGCCTAATTTTATCCCAATAGTTTCAACAGTTTAGCTTCAATAAGAAACAAACATCCATCCATTTTCTTAGCTAATAGAACTAAAAAGTAGAAAATAAGTATTGCTTAAAAAACTTAAAGCGTGTAATTTTGGTTTAACAATAATTTATTTTAATCATTTTAATATTTGCTATTTTTCAAAGGACGTATAGTCAAAGCGGGTAAATGTAAACAGAGATAAATGGAAACATATTCAATTATTTCTTCGTTTTAATTCCTAGAAAAATACGCGACACTGATAATTCAAATTAGCCTCCATGGACTATTAACTGTAGCTGCGTTTCGTTAGAAGCATATTTTTCTAGTAACTAAAACGACGAAATAATTGAATGCGTTTCCTCTGTTTACATTTATTTACCCACTTTCACCATATACCCCGGAATAAATATCAAATGTAGTAAATTTTTTAAAGACCTTCCGAGACATCCATTAGGTTACTTTTGTTTATGTGATAAGAATACTATTAATATAGGTACTTAGGTCTACCTTTCTGTACTAATAATATTTAAATTACTTCAATATTATTTTAAAATTTTAATATGAATAGTATTTAACCGTTACCAAAACTTACGTAAAATTTGTAGCACAGAATGGCTGGGAGTCAGTAGGTGTGGATCGATAGCTCTAGGGAAGGTTTACCGCTCTTTCGTAAGAAGTTAAACGGTCGTTTTATTGCAAATCTGATGTCAGCGGGCGAATCAATGTTTCGCAGAAGTTTAGGTTTAATCTTGAGAATGGAATGCGACAGACAATCTTGTACAGAGAATTTGTTAATTTATCGCCAATATAATGCGGTAGATAGATGTAATAGTTGATTGTATTTTGGAATTATGGGTGGAAGTACAAACCTACCCAGACCAAATCGGTCATCTATTGAAGGAAGTTGGAGTCAGGAGTCTCTGAAACCGGCGAGCGTGTGTGAAGAGAATTATGAATGTTGAGGAAGCGAGACATGTATGCAAGAATAGAGCCTTTTGGCACTCTGTGCTCTCTGCCTACCCCGCAACGGAGATGGCGTGATGACAATATAGTAAGTAAAATATAGTAAGTAAAAATATAGGTACCTATCATAATACGAGTACTTAGTAGGTACGTATTAATCGGAGATACTATGTATAAAGCTGTAACAGAACTATGTTTGTAGGTATATCCTTGGTGCCCCACACTACCGTGTACGTTGTCTCGATCGACGTAGTGTGCAGTTAGAAACATTTTTACAATTTAAATAAGAGTACGTTTCTTTATTACGCTTTCACACTGTATTTAATTAGTCATTATATTTTTTGTACACATGTAGCCCAGAGCCCAGAAGAGGACATGAAATACATTTAATCCCGGAAAAATAGAGGTTCTTGCGGTATACTTATATATTTTTGTAATCATTGTATTAATCTATTATGAAGTTCAAGTGGAAGAAATCGCGAGCAGAATCTCGTTAAATATAATTGAGCAAAAAATACTGCATTAGGCTATAGGTATTTAGTCAGCTCGGATTACTCGGAACACAAAACAGAACGCCGTACGGACCACACGCGCGCTCAGTACCGTTTTTGCCGTGTCGCGATTTCTTTTAGTTACCTAAAAGTGAAGTGACCGCGCCGTAGTTTCTAGGGGACTGTCCGGTGGAATAGAAGCCGAGGAAAGTAATATGCGGGGTTGATCTCCCAATTATTGCTTTCCTCAGTGGTCACTAGGCCGTCTATTTGCAGAAACTATGGATCCCACGCCGGGACCATCAAAAGGCCCTTTTAAAGGCCAAAGGCATGCTATCCATGTTTTGCAGCAGGAAAGCACTACCACTATCGCTGCCACCACCACCACCATTGAGCCACCATCGGTTCCATCACTTGTAACCGAACCGCCGAACCAACCAACCAGCGATCTGGTTTTAGAGTACTCCGGTCCACCTATGGAGTCATTACATGCTAGGGAGCGTTGGAGTCGTGATGTATCCACACTCTCTCGGCTATTCCAAGCCGGGGCCCTCTCGCAGGAAATGATCTCGTGGATGGCACTGTTTACCCGAATATGACAGTCCGAAATAGAGGAGACCTCCGCCACATACGATGACAAGTTAATCTTGGAGTTTGCTGCCAATGCGTCGCTCGCCTTGCCACCCGTAACGCAAGAAATAATTGACGGATTGCACGATCCCACTAGCCCGATGACGTGTGAGGTCGCGAGTAGGAAGCGTAGGCGCGTGCGCACTATGTCCGACCCGGAATCACCACCATCGTCAACTAAGCCCCAGCAACGCAGGGTTGAGAGTCCGTCGGCTCACCCATCGGAAAGCGGAGGGCAAACGCGTGAAGCCACAACTCGCCCACCTAGAGGCGCCTCACCGAAGCCACTACGTACAACCTAACGCATGGACATACGCAGCTTCGCAGAGGCAGCACAACTTGCCAGACCCAAGCCGACACCCACACCTACCGCTACAACAAGTGCGGCTATACCCAGGGAGATACAGCCCACCGCTCCACCGAAGCCTAAATACCCACCTCTGGTGGTGGAAAGAATAACTAAACATTTTAAAATCCTAGCGGAAAAGCTAGGGAGACCACCTAACGGCCGTCCATCAGAGAAGATCAAGAAAACCCCTACTACCATGGATACAATCTACAAGACTAGCGAGCTACTTATGATGCCTGGCATTAAAATAGAGGCATGGCGCAGCAAACGTGGGCCTGCGCAGTGCCACAAGTGTCAGAAATTCCGCCATAGCTCGCACCAATACCACCGGCAGCAGGCGTGCGTCAAGTGCGGAGAGGCACACTGGGCTAGCGAGTGCCCCAGACCGAAGGCGGAACCAGCCACATGTGCTAACTGTGGCAGCCCTCACCCGGCCAACTACTCCGCGTGTCCGGTATTTAAA
The DNA here is from genome assembly GCA_948253155.1 of Leucoma salicis. Taxonomy (NCBI): domain Eukaryota; kingdom Metazoa; phylum Arthropoda; class Insecta; order Lepidoptera; family Erebidae; genus Leucoma; species Leucoma salicis. The sequence goes on along the minus strand of OX411822.1, from coordinate 6,584,753 downwards.
CGAGAAACCCGTAATAAGAGGGCAGGCACAATAGCTACCACCATACCACCTAGGAAGGGTACGGCTCCGGTAACCCAGCCAGTGGTCTCACTCATGGCCCCCGTCAACCCCCCTAATCGGGCGGGAAAGAAAAAGAAAAAGGCGAAGAAATCCTTCTCCCAAGCCCCACCATCGGGAAAAATCCCACCAACCGGGTAGGACGGGAAAGATGACAACCTACAATGCACAATTGGAGCACTCAAGGACATCCTCGAGGCCGTTCAGGCCGGGGAGGATCCTGCAACAGCAACAATGAGTTGCTTGATGAAAATATTAAATAAAAGTAATTAATTAAGTACTCTATGGATATCAAATTTAAAATAGTACACTGGAATGCGCCATCACTCCGCGGAAAAAAAAAAGATTGCTAACTCAGTTTCTAAAAGATAAAATGGAAAGAAGAAGCATGGGCTTAAAACTTAAAGACAAAAAGAGAAACGCTGATATCCGTAAGAAGACCAAAGTTATAGACGCTTTAACTTTCGCAATGCGAAGAAAATGGAAGTGGGCAGGCCATGTGGCGAGGTACAGCGATGATAGATGGACTCTTAGATCAATAGAGTGGCACGGACCACAAGGAAAAAGAGCAAGAGGCCGTCCGCATGCCAGGTGGGCGGACGAAATAGCGTCAGCAGCAGGCCCAGAATGGCTAAACATAGCTAAAGATAAAGAGAAGTGGTATACCTTGGAGGAGGCTTTTACCCGAATAGGGTCCATACAATAATAGCAATAAAAAAAAAAAAGAAATATGTCGAATTATTAATTAATTAATTATTTTAATATTTATAAATTAACTGCTTATATTAAACACAAGCATGTCAAATGCTAAAAAATATATATAAAAATATCTAAATATTAACTGCTTATTTTATTATTGGTAATTATTTTAATCTCAACTTTAATTTGCTATATAATTTTGAATTGATTCTAATAACTAATACTACATTATTTATTTTTTTGTAGAATTAAATAAAGCTTTATTATTATTATTTTATTATTATAGGAATTATTTAGTTGAAGTGTTCATACATATAGTATATTTCATAAAATTTTATCTTTTTCCCATTAAGCTACCAACAAATTTACCTCGTGTCAGCGCTCAAAAGTGTCCAAACCAAAAGAGAAACAAAACGCCATACAATCGCGCAACAGTCTTTACAAAGAAAATAACTATATGGCACATATTATAATGGCACAAGGTTTCAAGTTAGAATGTTGAAGTTTGTATGTATTAATATAATATGTACATACGTTTTTATTTGCCTAGAGACACTTTTTTCGTCTAGAAAGAATAGAAGAAACATTGACCTAATAAAAATAGACGTCGGGCGTAAATTTTTATTAAGTCGTGTGTTTTTCTTTTTTTTTTCACAAATGACCTATCGCAATAGTTTGCTTACAAATCAATTAATACCTGAATAGACAATGCTGAATCTTAGTTCAGGTTTCCAAAGCTGTTACTTTCATTGAAAATGGTCACAGTTATAAAGAAAGGGCTCAGACATTGAGAGTTTCCAAGTCCGTTATTTTTCGAATTGTTCAACATTATCGGTAGACTAGAGAGTAAACGAGACGTGCAGGACAAGAGTCGGTCGCAAGAGACGATCGATTTATGGTGAGCAGTGTTTTGAGAAATCAGAATTCCAACTTCTTCTTCAGGTCAGATCTACGCTCCAGGACGTTTGATAGGCGACAGTTAGCACAAAAACCGTAAGAAGAAGAATTAAAGAAGCTGGGATAAAGTCGTACTTGCCAGCTAACTTTGCTCGCTCATACCAAAACTGGAATGATGATGACTTGGGGAAAATATTGAGTCTAGGTTTTGTCTTAATTAGACTGAGACAAGGGTTAAAGTTTTGATACGATCCGGAAAAAAGATACGCTTAGTGTAATATTGTCGGAAAAGAGTCAATGGTAGAGGGTCAGTAATGGTATTTTTTATTTTTTATTATTTGGGATAACAAACAATTGCATAATACGAATTACAAGTATTATTAACTATGTTATAGGCTACACTTAACATATTATACAACCAGCACCGTTATCCACATAATAATGTGAAAAACAATAAGTATAGAAATGCACAAACGCTTGAACCTCTAAAAGCCTACCTACTTAAATACAAAAATAGTTTTTGTGTAATAACAATATTTGCTTATGTCAATTTACTACTACAGCACTTTTGTAGAATGAGTGTTTTGTATTGAGACGGTGACAAATTAAATATATCAATATCAGTAAAATCATCATTGTATGCTTTCATTATCCGTCTTAAAGGAGCTCTTTCTCCCGCATTGGTTCTTTTTCGGAGCTAATAACATGTGAGTATACGTATTGCGAATTCGCTGAGAACTACTAGGAAGCCGGAGATAGATTTGATTAAGAAGCTGGGGGGTTAGGCAGAATCTCATATATCACATGTCGATCGTATCGTGAGCACTGTGATTGGTTGACAGATTACCGTGATTGGTCAACGGATTATGTGACATCATGTGTCGGTTTCTCGACCAATCACAGTGATCTCGATACGTTCGACACGTGAAATATGACATTCTGCCTAACCGGGGGATTGCAGTCAAATTGGTTACTACAAATTTTATATAATAACATTTGATCTAGATATTGACGCCTAGCTTTGAGAGTAGGCATTGAAAATTTACCTAAAAGAACATGGTACGATGAGTATTTGCGGAAGCATTCATAATTTATAAATTTAAAAAAATTACGCTGTACAGATTCAAGTTGTTCGCTATATTTTTCATAAAAGGGATTCCAGATAGATGTAGCATATTCAAGTTGTGATCTTATTAACGTTTTATATAAAATTAGATATAAGGCGGGGTTTTTAAACATTTCACAATTACGTTTGACAAACCCAAAAAGCTGAAAACCTCTGCCAACGATGTGATCAATATGAGCATCAAAATGCAGCTTGGAGTCAAACATTATGCCTAGATCCTTTATCAAGGACACTTTGCCCAAAGCCTTATTACAGAGATAATACGTGAAATCAAAAACAAATTTGTTTTTAGTGAATGAGATAGACTTACATTTAGGAATACTCAACTGTAACTTGTTAAAATTACAGTACAAAGACAGACGATCAAGATCATGCTGTAGTTTTGAGCAATCTTCGATAGATTTTATATTACGGAAAACTTTAAGATCATCTGCATATACCAGAAACTGGGAGTCATTAAAGCATGCATAGATGTCATTCATGAACACTACAAAAAGTAAAGGCCCTAAAATTGAGCCCTGTGGTACCCCAGACGTCACCTTGAACACATCGGAAGCAAAACCATTGATCACAACTTTCTGGGTTCTGTTTTTTATGTAGGAGGAAAACCAACGCAGTAGATTGCCACGAATACCATTAAATTCAATTTTATGCAGAAGTATCGTATGATCCACCCTGTCAAAAGCCTTACAAAAATCTGTATATATACAATCAACTTGAAGTCGATTGTCCATGTTTTTAAACAAAAAGTTGGAATATAAAGTTAAGTTACTTATGGTGGAGCGATTTTTTACGAAGCCATGCTGTTCGGGAATTATGACTTTATGTAGGCTAGGATATATTGCATTATGTACTAATCGTTCAAGAACTTTTGACAACGTGGATAATAACGATATAGGATGGTAGTTGGTAACGTCACTCTTGGATCCACTTTTGTGCACAGGTGTGACATTGGCGTTTTTCCATATAAGGGGAACTGCACCTTCACTCAAGCTACGGCTATATAAATAATATAAAGGAGAACTGATTGCTTCAACTGTATGTTTTAAAAAGAACGGCGAAATACCATCGGAACTAGTCCCCTTACTAACGTCAAGGATTTTAAAAGATTTAGTTATTAAATATGGGGCGGTATTTGCATAGAGGCACGTATGGAGTTGCACATCATAGAAAATGGATCCCTGACTGCGGTTTGGTACGTAAATGACATCTTAGAACCAGATGTCATACCCTTTGTACCATACACCGCAGAGAATTTTCACAAAATGCAGGGTATTGCGCGGCTCGACACTGCAGCAATAGTTTGGGCGTATCTTGGAAAAACGAAAACGACGTTTTGCCGTTGCGAGCACGCTCGCTAGACTTAAACTCCATCGAACATGTTTGGGATAAGCTCGGAAAATTAATAAAACAGCGGAATCCAGCACCAACAAACATAGGAGATCTCAAAAAGGCACTGGAAGTATAGTGGAATCGAATACCACAAGATTTCATTGATAACTTAATAAAAAGCATACCGAGAAGATTAAAAGCATTTTAACAGCTAGAGGGGGTAAAAGCAATTATTGAATGGACCCAAACTCTCGACAAAAATCCCCGTAATGTCATAAGATAATCACATTTTCAATGTGATGATTATTTTTTTTAAAATAAAGACTACACCTTGCTCTGAAGAGTAATCCTTGTATTGCAGAGGGCTTTAGAAACATACAATTTCACGAACACAAACTACACCTGTACTCAGAATAACCATTTGTAGATCACACAAAGAGCTTTCCTGTGTAGGAATCAAACACACAACACTCGGGCAGGAGGCCGGTATCTAAACCATTCTTCAAAACATCATTTTTGTTGATTAATCCTGTGTTTTTTTACTAAGGTAAGTTTTTTTAAAAGGGTAAAATTAATAAAGTGCCACTCTCTATACTTACATACAAAAACTTGTTTGTTCCAATCTGTTTCATTTCTGCTCCGTTCCTCTAATTATGTGTAATTAACTTCTCACAGAATAAATTATACTTCTATAGTTAGAGATCACTAGTGTGATCTATAAATTATATTCATTTACCTACTCACTAAAAAGTGAAATCAACAAAACGAATTATACCATACTCTTTGGTCCTAGCGACGAATGTTACAGACGACCGGCGGCAGAGGGTGTATGATTGTATGAGCAGGCTTAGAACTTAACCGTGTTTTAGCATTGAAATGTCATTTAACAGCTTTATAGAATTGTTTATTCAACGGTGAAAAATAAAATAACGACCACTAAAAAATGGTGACTGTCTTTTAGAGTTGTAAATGTTTAAATTTTGGTACATTATTCCAAGGATGCCGGCTAAGCTAAAGATGTATAGCGGTTTTATAAAGTTGTGTTTGAAGAAAAACTGTCTTTTAGTCATTGTAAATACTAAGGAATTATGTATAATTATAAATGGTTAAAAAACTGCTAATGTCCATTAGCATCTTAATAGGATTGTAGACCAATGAAGCCGTTTTCTAAACTTTTATAGCAGATATAGATTTTATACAATCTTTAGTTCGTATATACAGTTAGAGGAATTTAACCGTATTTTAGTGGGTGACAATGACGTACTTAGCCGTATTCAAGAATTGCACAATCTATAAAATGATGTAGTTAGCCGTGCACGCAGTGTCTGTATCTCGGTAGCTATACACGATACAACTATAAGACCCAGACTATTAGATAGAGAAAAAAAATATATTTCGTTTGCTATCATAAAACAAAATTTGAAAAAAGCCACTTAGGCGTCTTTAGCCATAGGACGGCAGATATCGGGACCTGAGAATAAACTCTACGACCAATAGATTATATTATTTTAAACGAAACTCCCAACATAATCAATAAATTCTGAAGTTTTTAGATAATTATCTTCTTATTAAGTAATTATATATATAAATATATCCTAACGACAATATAAGTACATAATAATTGTTTCGCTCCTGGAGGACGTAGTAGATATGATGTAATTTCAGATACATAAGCTATCGGTACAATGCATAATGAAAAAAAAAAACAAAAAAAAGAACATAGAATAACACCTGTATTCCCTGAAGGGGTAGGCAGAAGTGTATTACACACCCACAGTTCACCAGCTATGTTTAAGTCCCACGTAATAGGGGACGAGCCTATTGCCGTCTACCGGGCACATTTCCAAACTCCGGGCTGCTACTGAGAATTACACTTTTTACGAAAAAGCTCAGTAACATTTCCCGACCTGGGGATCGAACCTCATGATCAGCAGTCTCACACACTACCGCTGCACCGCTGCACCACCGAGGCAGTTAATTTTTATCAAAATATTTTTTTGTTAATCCGTCTGAAGTTTGCAATCTTTGGCACGTATACCAAAAATCATTAACAAAAGCAAATAAACACTGCAGACTTATAATTGGTAACCATCGTAATTTTAATTGAAGGCACGTACTGCTACAACTTATATTTTAACGTCTTGAGTTTGAGAGTACCTATGGTCCATCCATATCTACCATCATACCATCTCTGCTTGTTTAGTTGTAGTCGTTCTGGGCTTTAAATTTTAAAACCCAGACTAGCTTTAACTTCTAAGACCATAATCATCCCACTACCAAATCTATAAATACCTAAATAAGAAATTCTTATTAGTACCACAGAGTAAATAATACTTATACTGTGTTAATACCTAAACATTTAATCACGCTAGATACGTGACACACAGATATATAATTAACATAAACAGAGAATTGTGTTCAGTTCTGTTTTGCTAACAGTCTGTCGTCCCTGAACAAATTATTCAGCTCCGTGCTGCACAACTTATTCAATGTACAAACAGAACCTTGGCCCACCATTATTATTATGTTCTTACCTATGTATTTTACTAAAACAACTCGGTCACAGTTTAAGTTTCAATAAATATACGGCTTATGCAAATAATAGTGTTCTCTTAACCCTTAAATGCCTTAAAAGTAGCATAAGTGGTCGCGTAGGGTGTGTAGCACCCCACAACTAGTTTATTAAAATAAAATCCGAAATCAATGCAAAACTAGACTTCAATTAATGAAAATATTTGAATTGCATATTAATCAACATTTAAACCCCTTTTTAATACTTATAATTAATATATTTTTAAATAATAAGGAATAATTTTTATAAATACTTGTTTAGATTCATTCTAGTTAACGTAAAACGTTACAGTTTTGGCAGACTACGATCATATGATCATTACACACGTGTTAAGACACTTAGAGCATTCAATTTTAAAGACATCTAAAACAAATGTGAAGTGGAGATTGGGTGTCACTATTAGGTAACTGCGATAGCTTAGCTGTTCAGAAAACTTCCCCGGATTGGATGGAATGCAGGTTTGGATCCTGCTCGCATTAAAGCTCTCTTTTTCCACTTTCACAAATAATTTGTCCATCCAGTCTTTGTTTTAGACCATAAATAACAAAGTTAACAATTATTCACCTACCGGGAAATTTAGTCCCCACAAACAGTCACCTGTGTGGGGTGTCGTGCACACACCCAAACATGCTCTCTAAGCCCAACTGTTAACGATCTAACACCGTTCGCGACTAAATTGTAAACGTCAAACGTGCTTAGGAAGCTGCCTTGAAAACCAGCGCCCTAAATTAAGATTTTAAGAAGTTATTAGCCTAGAAACTTGCGTTGGGGTGTATGACACCCCACGCGCTCAATTAAGGGTTAAAATAACTGCTATATTTAAATCATTGACGCGCCTCGTGGCGTAGTCGGTAGCGTAACCGACTTCCGTGCACGAGGTAGGGAGGTGGGTTCGATGATTCGATCCCCAATGAGGACAATTATTTGTGTGATGAACACAGATATTTGTACTGCGTCTGGGTGTTTTCTATTTATTATATGTACGTATTTAAAAATAAAATAATATATGTATTATATCCGTAATTTAGTACCCATAGCACAATCGTCAAGCTTAGTTTGGAACCAAAGGACGTGTGAAAATGTCCGTGAATATTTATTTATTATTGCAAATCAGCCTAGCCGTCTCGGAGTCGAATACAATCCTGGCAGTTGTTATCAGAATCCTAAATAAGATCCTGACTCTGATCTTGTTCTGAAGTTACCAGTTGTCCTCAAGTCGAGTCGTTTTATTATTATTATTTATTTTTATTTAGTGGGTGAGGGCCCCACACTACCCTGTACATTGCTCCGAACGACGGGGTGTGCGGTTAGGTACATTGTTAACAAAAAAAAGGTATTTGTTACTCGACAGTGGTTGATGCATTCCCAAGAGTGTTCTAGACAAGAAAGTTGTAAGTTTAAAGTCAACAACACAAACACTAGATGCGTGTCGTAACTTAAGCCATACTATTAATTGATGTAATATACACCAAGATTGACATAACTGTTAGATCGCGCTAATATTATTATTAACTGTCTTGGTGGTGTAGCGGTAGTGTATGCGACTGCTAATCATGGGGTCTCGGGTTCGATCCCCGGGTCAGGCAATGTTATTGAGCTTTTTCCTAAAACGAAAAATTCTCAGTAGCAGCCCGGAGTTTGGAAATGTGCCCGGTAGACGTCAATAGGCCCTCCCCCTATTACTTACATACATAGCCTTACATTACATAGCCTGCGAGTTGTGGGTGTGTAATACACCTCTGCCTACCCCTTCGGGGAATACAGGCGTGATGCTATTTTTAATATTGGCCAATGCGGGTGGTTTCTGTCTAAACGGCTATACGATCAATTCATTACTTACCTACTGAGATTTAATGTTGTTAGTCAACAGCTGGCAGAAGAGAACTCCCCAACGAAATCGCAGCGTAAGGTGACATTCCTGAAGCCAGCAGCGGACACAACGCTGGATCGGAAGGCTTCCATCGTAGACGAGACATCGGGCATCACTAAGACTCAAATGAAAGGTACCTTGGACATCTCTAGGAAGCAAATGGAAGGTATTTTCAGCAAATATAAACTGGTGGTGGGTATATAAGAGAAACATTAATTGCCATGCCAGCAAATGAAAGTTACGTTAACTATATGTCACAACGTCGAGCATGTACGCGACTTTATATTATGGAGAGGTAGGTAAAGTGTAGATCCAGCACTGAGACGTTGCTGTCCAGACTTGGGTAAATGCATGAATTTATGTTAGGTGGTCTTTCAAGCCTAGCTTTTATAGTGCCGTGACAGATTACAAGAGCTGCCATGACTGAGTGCAGTGGCAGACTGCTGTAATAAAAACAGAATCTCTGACATTTAGATTATTTTCAACCAATCACTGTTTATCTTTTGGGCCCTCTCCACCTCACAAGCATCACAAGATGCCGAGAAAATCTCTGAGGCATGCAGGTTTTCTCGGCCAAAAGGCTATCACCGATGAGATTAATTTATTACCTACCGATAGATTTAAAACTTGTGTGCCTTTTCACAGTTTGGAGTTCATATCTTCTATTACGCATCTGATGCCGATTTTTATTCTTTTCTATTGCGTATGGTGGTAGACGAGCCATATCCCACCTGATGGTAAATGGTTACCCTCGCCCATGGATTCACCTATAGCGAGACTATTGTCAAGCCGCTGCACACCATTTCATTTCACAGATATGAAATGAGAATAAACGGCTATCTCCTGCTATAACCAAAACACACCGATGTGCTTCATGGCTGGTCACACGGGAGATGACGGTACCAACCCGTTCAGGCTCGGTAGCAAGTGAGTACTCCCACTTGGTACCCAGCCATACCACCAGTCATGCAATGGGTGATAATTGCTTACTTCCCTTAGTCGCCTCATTCGACATTCGTGGGATAGAATGGGGTGGTGACACTTGTATTCTTAGTGCATCACCACACTTTTTTTGTTAATTTAGGTATACTTAATCTTACATCTTCAATACTTGTAAGCGCTATTACTCGGCATAGGTCCACTCCCTATATATCCACTCTCTATGCGTGATAAATTCAACTGATAATATAATATTATCAATCTCAAAGTTATTGCTTTAATACCTCTTTTCCTGTCTTGGAGGTTACGCACTTTGATATGTAAAGTGCGCTGTATCAAAATATACGTGAGAAGTTATTATGGAAATTGAAAATTCACCATAGTGAATCCTGCATGCCTGGAGGATATTTCGATGGATTTTGAAATCTGTCATTCAGCAATAAACTTGCGTGCTGTATTTGTTGTATACATGTTACTTCCATGATTTTGATCTAAAAACTCTAGCAAAGGGGAACGCGGACCATTAGTGCGACAGTGATGAGCTCCTAATAAACTAAGCAGATAAAAACTATAATTATCTTATTAGAGCGCTATATTCGTAATTGTTAATTTTAATATCCAAAAAAAAAACAGAATTCCGTGAGGCGTTTCGTCTTTTCGACAAGGACGGGGATGGAACTATCACTAAAGAGGAACTGGGCCGAGTGATGCGTAGCCTTGGACAGTTCGCAAGAGTTGAAGAACTGCAGGACATGTTGCAAGAGGTCGATAGTGATGGTAAATGTTTTCGTTACCTATCAATACTTAGTCTTTATTAGGTACACCTACTAATTATCAACAGGTACGTCCTGGCTCCTGCCTGCCGTCGATAGCAAAGGAGAAAGCAAATGTGAAGTGGAGATTTACAATCGTCGTTGAGCGACTGCAATAGCTTGGCAATCTAGAGCACTTCCCCATTATATTAGATGCAGATAGTAATTTTTTTATTTTTTTATTGCATGTAGTGGCAGACGAGCCACGGCCCATCTGATGGTAAATGGTAACCGTCACTCATGGACTCAACTATACCGCGAGTATTGTCAAACCGCTGCTCACCATTTCATTTCACAGATATGAAATGAAAGAATAAACGGCTATCTCCTGCTACAGCCAAAACGCAACAATGTGCTTCATGGCCGGTCACACGGGAGATGGTGGTACCAACCCGCTCGGGCCCGATACCAAGTGAGTACTCCCACTTGATACCCAGCCCTACCACCAGTCATGCATTGGATGATAATTGCTTACTTCCCTTAGTCGCCTCATACGACACCCGTGGGAAAGAATGGGGTGGTGACACTTTTATTCTTAGTCCGTCACCACATGGAAAAAATCTAGTCAGGCGGTCGATAATTTTGTTTAAGTGCAGATGTCATGATAGCTCAGTTGGGTGACCATCTGGAACGCTAAGCCTGAAGACGCAGACGTCCAAATATAATAATGGCTATATCTTAGCGCTGTTTATAATAACGTGACTGGCATTATTATTATTCTATCCATATCCTAAATACACACCTTCTGCGATGACAGGTAGCCCTGGTTCCCCCCATATGCATCAGTATTTCGTATTAGGATATAGGTACCAGTATGGCGAAGCCTCCAATTTCTATATATCTAAACACACTACAGTGAACATTCTGATTCAGAGGTGCCGTCATGGGACAATTTTTCATCATTTAATAATAAATAATTCTTTGTATGATGAAACAATGCCTATATTGCTACTATATCGGAACATGAGTAGGTATATTACCTATAATCTGAAAATTAGCTTTTAAAGGCTAGCTGTTACACTTTAAAATATAGAACCTAAAAACTAGCTTTTACAGCGTAGGTATATCAGTTTTAAGTCTTATCAAAAGCTGTCAAACAAGTTTCATGAAAATCCATTCAGTAGTATTTGCGTGATGTGCGAACAAACAAATAGACGAACATATTTTAGTTCAGTCACTGACATGTGGTATATCTACACAGTAATTTGTTCTTCAATATACCTACATATAATACATAGCCGTGTTACAGCTATGTAATAGTACTGACAAGAGTCGTTATTATAATTATTTTATTACTGTATCTAATCGGATTTGGAGTCTGACTACAGCTCGACTATACGACCCCTCTCTGACAGGTACCTAATATACCTATTCACTCTTGTGCTCGGTCTGCATCCCGGACTTTTTCCTTCATTTATGCCACGAAATATAATATTTTTATCTTTCAAGGTGACGGCAACGTAAGTTTTGAAGAGTTCGTGAGCATCTTGTCCAAGTCTATGGGCGGCATGAGTGGTCCTACATCCGCGGAGCAAGAAGAGAGAGAGCTACGTGATGCATTCAGGGTTTTCGATAAGCATAACCGCGGTTACATTTGCGCATCTGATCTTAGAGCCGTGCTGCAGTGCCTTGGAGAAGACTTGTCGGAAGAAGAGAGTGAGTAATTTGCTAATGGAATCTAAGACAGTTATTTTTCTAAAAATAACACCCTGCACAAGGGAGTCCATATATCGCAGGCCCTTACATACAAACAGCCATGCGACAACAAATCGACTTCGAGACCTTTCAGTCCGCATTGTTTTGTGAGACAAAGACAATGTGTGTTAAGTTAGCTGTACATAATATGGACAATATTCTACAATATTTCTAAAAGCAAAGATTTAAATAAAACCTCCTGTTACAGTTTTTGGAAAACTTTGGCAGAAAGGGCATGACGAGCGTTGTTAACTGGCGCGCCACACTCGTGACAACTGGAGGTCCCTTTTTAGTAATTATTACTTTTCTCTATGAGGTCCCTTCTCGATAATTCGAAACTGTGGAGCCTTAATAATACTAGAATAGGTAAAGTCTAGGTATCGCAAGTTCGCAAGGGAGATTACACAGCCACACAATTAATGAAACAAAAGGTATTACATTTATTTGCGGTCTTATTACAAGTGTTTGTCCTGTATGGGAACTGAACCCATAAAGTTTTGCCACCAGTGGCGTTATTAAGTAGCTACTTGTTTATGGATAAATGATATAACAAAATGTTTTTTTTTCAGTTGAAGACATGATCAAGGAAGTGGACTCTGATGGCGATGGTCGTATAGATTTCTTAGGTAAGCAACATTTTCCATCCATCCATCAACCTTTCAAAGTCCACTGCTGGATATAGGCTTCCCCAAGAAATGGGGGATAGTGCCGTAATCGCCACGCTTGGCAGGCGGGTTGGCGATCGCAGTGGATGTTGTTAATACTCGAGGGAGTGCTGCTGCCCACTCCCCCGGTATTCCCTCAGTCGGCGCTTACGACTCCCGTGGGTAGAGAGGGGTGGGAAAATTCTAAAGCCGGCCCCACACGGCGCATTAGCACCATCCAAGAAGGTAAAACTCACAGGGAAATACTCCTATTATATACTATACCTCACAAGATAAATAATTCTTATATGAATGCAGATAGAAAAACATAACAGAACAGTTTCGTTTTTTTTTATTGCAGCAGACGAGCCACGGCCCATCTGATGGTAAATGGTAACCGTCGCTCATGGACTCAACTATACCGAGACTAATGTCAAGCCGCTAATCACCATTTCATTTCACAGATATGAAATGAAAGAATAAATGGCTATCTCCTGATACAGCCAAAACGCAACGATGTACTTCATGGCCGGTCACACGGGAGATGGTGGTACCAACCCACTCGGGCCCGATACCAAGTAAGGACTAAGAATGCAAGTGTCACCGCCACATTCTTTCCCACGGGTGTCGTACGAGGCGACTAAGGGAAGTAAGCAATTAACACCTATTGCATTTATAATGGTGGTTGAGCTGGATACCAAGTCGGTATATTCACTTGCTATAGGGCCGGAGCGGGTTGGTACCATCATCTCCCGAGTGGCCCGCCATGACATACACATCGGTGTGTTTTCGTTGTAGCAGGAGATAGCCGTTAATTATTTCTTTCATATCTCTTGGTATAGTTGAGTCCTTGAGCGACGGTTATCATTTACCATCAGATGGGCCATGGATCATCTGCCACCATAAGCAATAAAAAAAAGATTACCGCGAGAAAAGATAAAAAAACGTTTTTGATTTAGTTTGGACTGCACCGTTATGAAAATAACCACTACTGAAGTAAATGTAAATCAGCGATATTTTAAATTATATTTGTAGAATTCGTGCGAGCCCTTGGTGAGCCAGAAGATGCATGTGATGATGAAGATGAAGACGACACAGCCAACGGACCAGATGTGCTCGTACCGAGACCAGTTGCTGCAAACTAAATAACCATTTACTCGCTATAACTACTGTCAGATGGAAACATAGAAATCGTAATATTAAGAAATAGTAGAAATGGCATAATGCTTTCTAGTCGTTGTCATTTCATAAATGCACCAAAACCTAAAAAGCCTAAACCTATCTAGACTTATAAGCTACTAGGTACTAGCTTAGGTAGTATCTACGCATTTCAATGAAATTTGTCGGTGCTGATGTGCACGTCCCTTAGTTGTTACGGCATGTAAAAGTACAGTCCAGTTTTGATATAATTATATATTTTAAGACTGATTATGTAATCAAAGGCATTTGACATTAGTCATATAATTTAATTGTCAAAGCATCGGGTTTCCAGGAGATGCAGGTTGGATGCAGGTTCAAATTCTTCTCGTGTCTATTATTTCACAATTTGTGTTAATTTACAGACTAGGTTTTTTTACACTTTGGCTGACTTTGGCAATCATCCATAGACAAACACAGTTTGCTATAGATTTGGTGAATTGTGAAAATATTCGACAACACTGTTGCTTAGTGATCCGAATTCTCTTAATATTACGATTATTATGGGTGGCTATTAAGTAATTTTGTATAAAACAATCTGCTATTTTGGAGTTCAAATTGGTAGAGATGATTATTAAATATTGCATTATTTCAGCAGCCATACCTACATAAGCTTCAACGTTTACTACGATAATTACCTATGTGCTGATAAAGTATAAAATCAAAAAAATACATAATTATAATAGTAGCTAAGTTAGCTTAACTTACAACGAATTAGTGAATTTTCAACTTGTCTAAAAAATAAAAACTAAAATGTTTATTTTGCTTAGTTTTAAAGAAAAAAACCTGTAAAAACTTCAATTAACAATTTGTTGATCGAAGTGTATAAAAATACTTGTTATAAATTGAAACTCTACAATAAGGAGTAACTTTTTAAATTATAATATTAATTTTGCGAGGCTAAGGCTAATCACCATGATTGTGAAAAGCACGAGAACATGGGTACTTATAGGTACACATACATCTTAAATTATAGGTACGAGTATACACATGTTAGCTGTCCCGCCTAAAGCTTACTAATAATATAAGTACCTACTTAATTATCTCATTAAATAATTTTAATTATTATTAGGTTATTATACCTAATTTTACCTACTAATGACAATGTATTACCTACCAAATAGGTTCTTAGTTAATAGCGATTTGGATCAAGCAAGAGTCGATATTTTGGTAGTAGGTAGGTAGGTACTAGTTTCAACACAATCGGTAGGTAACTACTACATACCAATTAATATTCCTTAAAGTATCTACTATCAATACATAGGTAACGAAGTACTATAAATAAAAAAATAATATTTTGCGTGACCAGTACCTAGATACTTTTGATTCAACTATTGAATAAAAGATCTCAAGTTAAATATAAGTACCTACCTAAGTACCTACTTTCACAAAATTCTAAAAAGATATATTAATTGTAAATTGCCTTTTTCATATTGTAATAAAGAGTGAGATATTGCATCGTAAATCTTACCTTGCTTGTGACTATAATAATAATATTATTATTAAATAAATAAATACAACACCTAAGTATGTGTAATATCGCTTAAACCGGCTTAAATAATTAAATATAAGAATATTGTAAAATAATAAATTAATAATGGTAGTGCTGGACAAATGTAGAAAAATCATTGGTAACTTTGGCCCTCTGTCCACTTTATTAGTAGCTGGTTGCCATATTAAAACAAAAGAATATAAAAAAATATATTCTTACCTTGTGCGAAAAATGAACACTTAGTACGACTTACCTATTTGTTTGAATCAATGAGATAAGTAGTTTTAGTTCTCGGAAGAACGATAGTTAAGTTTATAAGCTTAAATGCCATGCAGATTTAAAGTTCTCAATAAAAATATAGATGCTTCTAATTTATTTTTGTGATTTTTAAAGCCACAAACGACATTGTGTTGACAGAAAGCAAAAAAAAAAAAACATTAAATGAACTTTGACTAGGGCTCAACAGTATTTCAGCCGCAAACCGCTATACTCACGTTTTCATTATTAAAGTCCAGCACTCTCCACTCAGATACATTTTATAATTACTCTTAATAGGTATGTTATCTTAACCTATTTATACCTCACAATTTTCCTACATATCTTAACAAGAATTTACATATAATCAGAGCTTTTATTTGTCTATAACGCATAATAATTATAAATACAACTGATATTTCATCTTAATACCCATTGATATTGTACGTTATAAATACAGAACCAATATACAAATTATGTTCTATCAATATTTTTTCATTTTAGAAACAGTTCTGTGACCCTTAGCTAAGTCCTATGTGTGAATTTTTGGCGCGACGCGGTAAATTTATTAATTTGAAAATTACAGAAGTGTAAGTCAATGAAGTAGGTATTCCATTGACTTACCTACCTACATAGTTTACCTGGTGATGAAAAATCCGCTCCAGATACAACAATCCTATGTGTTATGGGGGCTCAATATTTTGCTTGATTGACGATTGAATTTGGAAGCGTTTTTTCAAAAAGTGGTGGAAAGCATTTAATTTCTAAGCTTAAACAATTTTGAAATTGAAATGTTTTTATCAAAGATGTTGTTTTTGTGTTGCTTTCACATAGCTCAATGTGTTTTATAATGCAAAATCACAGAGCAGGTTCGAGACAATTTTAAGATATATAAACAACAAAACCCACTACGGCGATTACGTGACCTTAAAATTTACATTACATACATGTATATCATGATAACTTCCAAAACGGGAATGAAACAGATACATTTTTATGTAGATACTTAATATACTTTGAACTACTTGGGCAGTCTAACGGTAGTGTCGCATGACTGCGGTTCATGAGCTTTCGGGTTCGAATCCCGGGTTAGGCTAATAAAAAGTCGCCTATTGGCTTTTCTGTCAAGAAATTGGCTAGGAGTAGAGAAATTGACGGTATTGATCTCCGTGCCCAACTTGTCCTCTATTATATCACCCTTGTTCTCCACCCATCCTATTTCTTTCCTTGGGGTAGGCAAAGCACCAATGACGCTTCTGGTATTGCTAGCGTCTATATGCTATGGTAGCTGTTTACCATTAGGCAGACAGAATCAATATGTGTTAGCCTATAGGTAGTATGTATAAAAAATATCAAAATAATTAAATAAAAGACACAAAATAAAATATCAAGTAGATTATATTTTGTCCAACATTGCAAATTATTTACAATAATTATTAAATACATTTATACATAGGTACAGTTAGTATACAATATTATAATTACGGCAGTTATTTTATTTGACAAGTAATGTTTTTGTATGAAAGTAAATAACGGTACTATTTTTACTGAAAAAAACTAATTTCACGAATTTCATTTGGTAGAGGTAGGGTCTACCCCAACGTTGTTTAAATTCAAGGACAGGCGTTGGAAGCCCTAATGTCAGACTTCCCGTGATTGTTGAAGCTTTAAAGTATCCGAAATGTCAGATTAATATAAAAGTAAACACGAGATAATTAGTACATATTCTTTGTATAGTAAATTATAAAGCATTAGGTACGCGTCTTATAAGAAACGAGAGTCGGATTTATTCCTGATCTTTCGGCACTAAGAGTGGATTCGACCAAACTCGAATATATACAAGAATAACTATACCGAGAATAATCTATTCCACGATTTTATTCTCTTAGATTATCAACAGTCGTTTTTCCACGCCATCTGACGTATCGCTTATACTTGGAATAGCTATTCGCGAATAGCGAAGTGAATGTAATACCCAGCAAAAAGAAATTGTTCTACAAACGGGACAGTGTATAGCTTAACTCATCTCAACTCTTATTTGTCATATTATAGCGTGAGAAAGTAGCTGTCACGCACCCGAAACCGATATTGGTTTCGAAAAATGACAGCACAAAAAAGATGACGCCATTTTTTTTATTCTTGGATTAACTCCTTATTCGATGCTTATTGGTGGTATAGTGACTATTCCCAAATAGGCTCGCTATTCTTCGAATTGTTGTTGGTAAAATGTAAAATTGATTTATTCTCGAGTAAGTAGCGATTTATTCGAGGAATAAAATGTATTCTTCTTTGGTCGAATCTGCCCAAAGTAACACAGCCCTGTTAGAAAAATTCACAAACATACAATAACAAATACTCATTGTAAGTACTTACGTAAACAATGTGGGGTTGAAATTAAATGCGAAACCCGCATCTGTATATTCTAAAAATAGCACACAAATGTATATTATGTATATTTTCAAAATATTATCACTATATATGATTGAAAACAATGATATTTAACAGAATTTATTTCTATATACTAGCTTGTATTTTATCAACCTGGCACAATATCCCTCATAAATATAACAAAAGTATTTAACAACTATATAATTTAGAACCAAAAATTATATGCATATTATAAAAGTATTTTCAAACACCATCATAACAAAGAGAAAGCGCTCTAATAAGATACATTAGTTTGTTTTTAGCTTAATTACAATAATTACACAATTATTGCAGCCTCCCAATACGTTTTCTACCTGGTAACACTACAAAATAATATAGTATTACACCATCTACCGAAGAACGTAATTCTATAGCACTCTTTTTAATTCAACAACTTTTTTATTTTGAGTGACCAAGCCTACCTATGTCTTTGATAAAGGTTGAAATTTTGTTGTGAAATACGCTACAACTGGACATGGAAACATTAATAGCTACTACGAACCACTAACATATGATTATTATAGACTCTGGATTTGTTACAACGCTGTAACATAAGTATAAATGAAGTATGATAACAAAAGCTTAAATACTTAACCCTTTAACGCATGTCACATGATCACCTTTAAAATTAATCGATATTCTACTAGTGACATAAACATGCCTTGATCAGAAATATAAATTTTAATATAAAACGGCAATGGCGAACGTTTTTGTTGTCTATAGATCCTACTACATTTTATTACCAGGAGTCAACTAGCGGCCATTACGTTCAGAGTGCTCAGATGTATTTTTTAAATAGGCAAATAGTTATACGTTCGCGTGTAAATATTAATATAATTTATGTTTATAAGCAACTGGAAGGAATCCTAGAAAAAATTACGGTATAACATGTAAATAAAACTTATTGCATTCCAGCAAAAACAGCTAACGCATTGTTCCTAACACATTTCTTGAAAACTTTGGTACTTGTCAGATGAAGTTGAATAACAATTACCAAAGGCAACAATTAAAGAAACATATATAAATCTGATTCTGAAGTCGAGTCTGACCCTGAAGTAAGAGAAAATCCCACCACATGTGGCAGAGAGGCCCACTCTTGATCAAAGTATAGAAAATATTAAAAAATCAACACTCAGAGCTACATTCTCGGGTAGTGGCTGAAGATGGAACTGGGCATTGGCCTTGATGGCCAAATATTCGGCATCGTTGCATGAACTGCGGGCAAAATTCATACGTTATCTGTTTCAAGAGCTTTCACGTTACTGCTGTTGCTTGTTTCTTTAACTATATCAATAAAATTACTTAACCTTATTTTAATCAACTCACAAGTAGCACGTGAATAAAAGACACATATCACACCTAGGCTTTAAGCTATTTTTTATTTATAGGTACTATGCTCATAATACTAATGATTTTTCGCTTACTGCATATTGTTCCAAATATGGAAACAACCAGATTAGCGTAATGTTCCAAATACGGAACTAGGTGTTTTTCTTGATTTTACTTTTTAAATATGTTTTTCGATATATTTAGGGGAAATTAATTAAATTGAAGGAATTCCAAAGGAGCCATGCAGTAAAGGGTTTTAAAATTTATATGAAAGAGACAATGATAAATCAATGGGAAGAGACCTTAGATTACATGATAACCCGCGAATGTGTGACTGGTGTATGGAAGCGTCATTTAGAAAGGGTAAGTATCCCAAAAGGGTAAGCCGCCGGCTGACCACTGAAGTAATGTCACACAGCCAATATAAGCGGACAGACGGCACACGGCGAATTTATTTAATGGATGAGGGCCCCACACTACCTGTTAGTGGCCTCAAAAGACGGGGTGTGCGGTTAGATACAATTTTCCACTCCTTAAAGTAAAAAACAACCAATAATCATGGATGCTTTAAATGCAGCATTACATAATATAGATTGGAAGTGAATACACATTCCAGCAGAAGAAATAGTGATTATAGGAAAAAACTGAGGTAATTTCTGCTGGGATAAATGCGGGTGTATTATGCTTGTGCTTACCCCTTTTAGATGCGCCCTTACATAGTAGAAAACAACTCGCTTTCCGCGTATATCTGTCTGTATATCCACCAAACCACACAACGGATTTTGATGCGGTTTCTTCCAGACCGTTTATATGTATAAATACCTGCATGTTTTAAGTACATTATACCCGTGCGCAGCCGGGATGAGTCACTAGTAAAACTCTAAAAAATGAACATTTGCTCTGTATACAATGAGAAAGTTATAACTATTTGCTATTTATAATAGACTACGTATAAAAAAAAACGTCCCACGTTTGCTATACAAGGCTCTACATTTTTTATAACTCGAGCTGAGGTGTGGTTTAAGCGATAGCTGTGTTATCATCCTACTCATACAAATAGTCTGCTAACACAAACTGGTCCAGCGTGGCAGACTATCTTTTCAATGTTTATCATTTTAAGAGGACTCTTATACAATAGCGTGCCAGTAATTTGTTGATGACATTTATAATACACTTCCACATGATCATCTTCACGCTTGGCTGCGGTTACCGATCTTGTTTTTTACTTGTTTTTCCTTGTTCCTGCATTGTTTTTAAATAGTAACTTTTAAAGATTCGCGAATTGTACACATATTTAAAGTAACATAAACGGGTCTTTTTACGCGTATAAATCAGGTGATTTTTTTTTTGTGAATAAGGAAAAATTTTCCTTATTCACAAATAATTAGGTGAAATAATTAACTACTTTTTACCCGACGTTTCAACTGCGTTGCAGCAGCCGTGGTCCCGTGACCACGGCTGCTGCCGTAATTTCACCTAATTTATACGCAAAAAAGACCCGTTTATGTTACTTTAAATATTGTTTTTAAATGTTTACTAGAAATTACTGGACATAAATGTGTGGATAATACAACTCAAAATATTATTAATTGGGTTAGTTACTGATTCTAGATAATTATTATATGTTAGTTTATTTCACTGTTAAAACGTGTTACACATTGAATAACAAGATAATTATAAATTGTAGATTATTTATCATGAAATTGTAGTTTGTACTTATCAATAACATTATAAACATTTCAATAATTTATACAAAATGGCTCGTCACAGAATATATCAAGATGATTTTAATAATGATGTGTTACATAGTAATAATTAAGAAACTAAATATATTATTTATATACTAATCATGTAAGTACATAATGTATATAATAATTGTTACAAGGTTTCATCCATGGAAAGATAAAAAAGACCGTAAATTGAACTGCCTCTGTGGTGCAGCGGTAGTGTGAGTGACTGCTGATCATGAGGTATCAGGTTCGAGCCCCGGGTCGGGCAGTGATATTGAGCTTTTTCGTAAAAGAAAAATTCTCAGTAGCAGCACGGAGTTTGGAATTGTGCCCTGTATACGGCAGTAGGTTCGCCCCCGATTACGTGGGACTTAAACATAGCTGGCGAACCGTGGCTGTGTAATACACCGCTGCCTACCCCTTCGGCGAATAAGGCGTGATACTCTTTAAATTAAACACAAATTAACAACAGTAACGTAACCAAACGGGAATTCGTTAGTTTGCATTCAATTAGCAAAGTGAAAAACTTGACATATAGGTGCCACCCTCAGAGCATTAAAACCAACCGGAGTAAGCACGCGCGCTATTTTCGTTGCTCAAAAGTCGGCCACTTTCGGCGGGAGACCACAAGTACGGATATAAAAGTTTATATGTTTTGAAATAAAACTACGTTTACGGAATCTATCGCGTTTACTTGATTTTACTCCTATCCCGACGTTTCGAATACTTTACAGCATTCATGATCACGGGTGGACTTAGATGATTAGATCCACCCGTGATCATGAATGCTGTAAAGTATTCGAAACGTCGGGATAGGAGTAAAATCAAGTAAACGCGATAGATTCCGTAAACGTAGTTTTATTTCAAAATGTGTAACATTCGCGTAAATATCAGAAAGTATTATAAAGTTTATATGTTTGAATATTTCCTACTCAATCACACAAAAACTGCATGAACAGATTAGGATGATATTGGCTTGGTTTACTACCTAGATTACGACTTGGGGACCCGAAAAAATTTTAGGTATCAGGGAAATACTTATTTAATATTAATTTAGTGAGCCGAGTACGCAGGCGAATTCACGAACAGCAGCTGGTAATATAATAATAGGAGAAAAATCGGTGATGGAAAACATCGTGAGGAAATCTGATAGATTTTCTCGACGGCTTGGTAAGTGCAACCTGCAACGAGCCAGTGAGTTGGTTTAGTCTAAATTCCTTAAGTCGAGATGAAACCCGTGGTACAAAGGCGGTCAGTATATGAGTTGTGAAATACATAAATACACAATATTACACAAGTGTGACAAGGCATCTTGCTCTAGCTTCAGTAACTAACATCAAAAATATAAAACTATGAGACCTGGGTTTACCGGCTCGTGATATACTGGGGGTCCATGTGGCCGGTATCGCCTAACGAACGCAGAATTACACTGCCATTGGGGTTGATGGAGATCCACGTGATAGAGCCATGATTCAAGGATATCCTTAGCCAACCTTCAGGTGGGAACTGCAGTGCTCTGGAAATCAAGAAAAAAATAAGTGTTTATAATCTTAATTGCAGTTGGGGGTCGATTTGGGATCACCAGATTTAGTAATGTCATATACGACAGACTGGAGTCGTTGCAGCGGCGGAGAAACTTTGGGTCTCTCAGTGCTTTATCGACTATTCAATGGCTCCTGAAGAACTGTTTCATGTGATACCAACATCGCCTTTATAGCACCGGACCACGAACAACCGCAGTAGTAGTATCTCATCTAAGATAGTTCCTTTCCAGCAGTATTTTCTACGGCTTTTTTTTTTATTGCATGTAGTAGCAGACGAGCCACGGTCCATCTGATGGTAAATGGTAACCATCGCCCATGGACTTTACCGAGAGTATTGTCAAGCGGCTGCTCACCATTTCACAGATATGAAATACAGCCAAAACGCAACGATGTGCTTCATGGCCGGTCACACGGGAGATGGTCGTACCAACCCGCTCGAGCCCGATACCAAGTGAGTACTCCCACTTGGTACCCAGCCCTACCACCAGTCATGCAATGGATCATAATTGCTTACTTGTATTCTTAGTCCGTCACCACACGGACAAAATTCTGGAATGAATTTACTACTGTTGCGGTGTTTTCGCAGCACTACAACATTTCGTTCTTTAAACGGTTCTGAGAAGACCACTATTCACGGCAGGCAGTTTATCGGCGGCTAGTAACGCTTATCCTCAGGTGGGCCCATTGATTTGACACCGTTGACAAATAAATAATACATATTTTGCCACAGAGAGTCACTTGGACTTCTATAACTCGAATAGAGATTTGTGGTCTACTCGTGCGAAGATTACGACCATATATAGTCAGTCTCCATTGGATACGGTTATATACGAGGTAGACCGCAAGGCGGTAGGCGGCAGCATGTGCCCTCTTACGCTACTGTGTCAGACCATTTTATAGGCGTCCTTCCCAGACCACGCCTGTCATTCATTTTGCCTAAAATAATCTGCTTCTCCTGACAATCGCTTGGAGACTATATAATGTGCCCTAAGAAGCCGAGGGTTGCCGTGTGACGATTTTAAGCTCTTTCATAATGAAATCGAAGGTATACAAAGCCACCATTGAAATAATACACAGTGTAAATGACATCGTACCGATAATCGATACCATGGGTTCAGTACTCGATTCTGAGGTTGTGGAAATTTGAATCGGTCTTTTCTTTTTCATCTTTTTAAATTGAATGCGAGATAAAATCGTTATATTGTTCTATTTCAATTCGATTGAAGATACAAAACTCGTTAATCACCGATTTACTCCAAAAACTACAATGGATTGAAACCATTGAGATTGTTTTTTAATCGCGTTGTTAAATGAATCGATGGCAGCTAGAAAATTGCTAACTTTGTAACCCGTCATTGTTGACGAAAATGATTTGGGGCATATTATTACAGTTTTCTTTGCCCGGAGTCATTGGTGTGATTGATTACACAAAGTATATGCCTCTTGAGAGTATACTCACTTGCATACGAAGAACCGAATAACATTGGCATGGCACACCAGTATTGTGTAGGTATCCGCGCACTGGTCAGGCGGGGCTCGGTGGAAGTACTTTCTGAATGCCGCCTCAATCCTCGCACTGTCCTGGAAGAACTGCTACCAGTGCACAACAAGGTACAAACATTACTTAACTGTTTTATTTTGTACTTTATAGGAGCGTCTTTTCAAAAGCACCATTTTCTTATTTTGGAAAATCTTTTTTGTGCATTTCGGGCCCAACTACATTCTCAATAATTCTCAAAGATATTATTATGCTGGTTTATGATAACTTATATTCTCTAGAAAAAAAACTACAAAACGGAATTTTATTACGTGTTATAGCGTCAAAGAGACTTGTTATCGTTTTCGTTTTGTCTCTTAAATATTCTTGACGAAATAAGAACTTTTGAAAAAGAAACACTCCATATTTGTAACTTTTTTTTTAACAATGAAAACACCACAGAGTACATTCAATATATGAGAACTCAACACGAACGGGACGCCATCAGATATTTATTTACATAGAACATTTATTTCGAATAAGCGCAATTAGAACTTTGTGTGGAGGAAGTACTACTATTAAAATTAAGTTTGAAAAGTACTTTACTAATTTACTAGGAATAAGAGCATTTTAAGGAAGGTTTTATTAAGATGCAAAGCAAGTGCGTTGCCAGCGTCCATTTCAGACTAGCGTCTTGTCACTATCGCGCTATGATCGCTAACTTAGAATGACATACATTTTTCGGTGTAACGAATAAAGAAGAGGTCTTGTGTCACCACCCTATTCTCGCAAATGTCGTTTAAAGCCAGAAAGGGAAAAGTATTGCATTTAACATAGTTGATGAGCATAATTGCAAGTTAAGTTTATGAATTAAATCAGTAGTACGTATACGTATATATTATATGTATTTGAAATGTGCTAATGAAGCCCTTACATTTGACAACCAAAAAGTCACCTTTCAAAAAAAAAAGAAAATCTAAAGTTTATAACCTTCCAGGTGGCGCTACATTGGATTTAGTGTGACGTCACACCACCACTCTATTTGTCTAGTTATGATAAGTAGTTAGAAGTTATTCAGCAACAGATGAGCATACATTCGAAATAAAATTATAACTTTCCTCTTGGCTTCAATGTTATTAGGTTAAAATTGGTAACTACTCAAGGAATGTAACATAGTTCCGGTGGGCCGCCAATATAGGCGGAGAGATGGCACACGGCAGGTTTCTTTAGGAGGGCCCCACACTACCGTTGTTGCCCCGAACGACGGGGTGAGCGGTTAGCTACATATTTTCCCGCCGTAAAAAAAAGTAAGGTTAAAATTGGTAAGTATTATAGTTCGTAATACACCTTGTATTAATGTCGATAATGTCAAATCGAAAATAACAGTCACGAGCAGGATTTGAACCTGTATCTCCTGGAATACCATCCCAGAGGCTTTCTCAAATCAGCCATCGTGACAATTACTGGGACTGCTAATTTCGACGATTATTGCAGTTTACCACTAAATGCACACTAGGAGCTCTATGGCCTAATACCTCAGGCGGTAAATTTCCAGTGGAGGCAAAATTTGGGTCATCAAAGAAAACGTAATGGCAAATAAGGGGCGGAATTTTTTAGGTTCCCAGGGCGGCACTACCGGTACATCCAGCCCATCTGGGCAAGTCTAATACAATCAAGGGCTTGCTCATTATTAGTAAACAACTAAACAGATTATAGTCACTTAATGTTAAATATTTTTGCTAGCAAAACTAACAGAAGTTCTTGAGAAGGTGGATGAAGGCGTTCCCAAAACAATGACAGGCATAGATATTGTAAATAAGAGACTAGAACTTGCTCCCTATTACATGGGACTTAAACAAAGTTGGTGAACTGTGGGTGTGTAAAACACCTCTGCCTACCCCTTCGGGAATACAGGCATGTTAAGCAAAATAAACCCTGTACAATAAAATTGACATCATGTAATAAAACTTTACTGGGCACTCCATCTTTTTATGTCTTTCATTTCATTATGTGATCTGAGTGCCATATTATATTTTTTTGCCAATTGTGCACTTGTAAAGTCCTAGGTGATATAGATAACTTCTTAATATTCAGTAGATTTTTTAGTAACAAAATTACAGCTACCTTGCGATTCTGACTAGAAATTAGAGCTATGCAATTTCTAGTTTCTACTTTACAATTTCTATGATAAAAGCTAATAGTGTTAATAAGCAAAAAAAAAAAGGATAACATTTCCATTTTTAAGGAGACAGACATACTGTTTTCTCTGGTTTCCAATGTCCAACAGGTGGTTCTGGTGGTATTGGAGCTCCCTCTTCTAATAGTTGACAGTCTTTTATCGGTAGATTATTGTCCAGATGTTTCGAGATGATTTCAGCGGTTTCTTGAGCTCTTGTCATTGTGGAACGGACTAACAAATCCCATTTAATGTTAAGAGCAGCAAGCCTCTTGCCTGTTAAGTCTGCTTGTAGCCTACCTGAAATAATTGAAGCATTTTGATCAATTGTAAAAAAATTGTACATGTTATGATAAGGCATTATGTATACTAAAAGAATAAGAGGCGACACGAGTGATTAATAGTCTAGACGAGCGGTCGGCAACACGCATGCGGCCCGCGAGCTACTCTCTTGCGGCCCGGATTGTTTTTTTAGTATATTAATTTATATACAGTCAATCTGGGTAACTTTGATTCATTCGGGTAACATTGACAGTGTGACTATGAGAATGTTTTAATGGTTTTTCCCTATGAAATCAATATTTTTTGTTAATGCTGGCATTAGATTTTATTTTTTAAACAAGCTCCGTACACACACCTTAAAATAAAAGCGAAGTTATCAAACACAATTAAAGTCAAAACTTTATCCGAAATTAGCGGGCGAGTGTATGGAACAGTGAATAACTTTTTTGATATTTTGTGATTGTATGGCACTCCATACACTTACTATATAGATGACAATTTACTCTATATGTAGTAGGGCGAATAGATACTTCAAACCAAAGTGTTTACATATTTTTTGTTTGTTTTAATAATTTTAGTTTGTCTTCATTTTAATATTCTTAATGGTTGGTCATTTTTAGGATGTAAAGAGGTTTAGATGCGAATTAAAAAAAATTATACTTGTAACTGCATCCCTAATTTGGGAATAATATAAACCAATGTTACCCAAAGTAATTTAATAATCAAATATTACCTCATTTATGTGACGGATTTAATGTGTGTCAAAGTTACACTTTTGTGGGTGGTAACTTTGACATACTACAAAAATCGATTGTTCTCTATAATTAATGGATATTATAGTCTTTCACTGTTATCTATGGATAAAACCCATTCTGAGAACACTAACAAAGTATAATACTGTCATTTAAATGTTAAACCATTTAAAATACTGTGAAAAATATCGCTGTAATCAGTCAAAGTTACCCAGAATGACTGTACCTAAATAAATAATGATAATAAGTAACAATATGTAACGTAAATATTATTATTTTTCGTAATTTCTCTTAAGTAATAAAATAAAAATAAAATGTCTTTCCATTTTAAATAATATGATAAATGTGGTCAAGTTACTTTATGTGGCCCCTGGCAGCCAAAACGTTGCCGACCCATGGCCTGGATTCTAGTGCATTGCACATTTTTCATCATGACATGAAGGGTACAAAATGAGTATAATTAGCTAACCACCTTTTTATTTTCCTATCTTTTTAAGTTTGTTTTGTACAAGAGGAAAGCCTATTGTTACCAGATATTTCTGATGCTGATGAATGAGCTATTTGTAAGACTGAGAATTCAAATTCAGATAAAAATATACACAAGCATTTCATAAAGGTGATGTACACTATATCATCATCTTTCTAACTTTATCCCAAAATTTGTCAGGGTTGACTTCTATTAATAATATAATAATAAATATTCACGTTCCTTTCACACAACGTCCTCTGGTCCCAAACTAAGCTTAATGCTTATGCTATGGGTAGCAGATTACGGATATAATACATATATAATTTTTTTTTGTAAATCCATACATATAATAGATAGAAAACACCCAGACACAGTACAAATATCTGTGTTCATCACACAAATAATTGTCCTGGGTCATCAAACCCACAACCTCGTGCACGGAAGTCGGTTACACTACCAACCACACCACGAGGCCCGTCAAATTTCTGACAACATATGAAGTTTTGATCTGTATTTTAACACTCGACATGCTCAGCTACTTTAAAGAACAAATTATTTGTGAATG
This sequence comes from Leucoma salicis, assembly GCA_948253155.1. Taxonomy (NCBI): domain Eukaryota; kingdom Metazoa; phylum Arthropoda; class Insecta; order Lepidoptera; family Erebidae; genus Leucoma; species Leucoma salicis. The sequence goes on along the minus strand of OX411822.1, from coordinate 6,556,415 downwards.
TGGAAAAAGAGAAACATACTATAATTTGATAGGTGGCGTAGGTGGTAAAGACAAATGTGATGTGGAGATAGGGTATGACCGTTGGTCAGTGCGATAGCTTAGCGGCTTAGAGCAATTCCCCGGATTGGAAGGGATGCAGGTTCTAATCTCGCTCACAATAAAGTTCTATTTTTCCACATTCACAAATAATTTGTTCTTTAACCTATAAAGTCCTTATTTGACAGTCGGGACCCACTGCTTAACACACTTTCTGAAGCACATTTTTTTTCACCTCATCTAATTGCTTAAAATTACAATAAAATACCTTACCTAACTCAGTGAGTGTTCTTTCTTTGTCACCCTGTCTCTCAATATGATATTGGCCATGTCGAATTAGTATCAAATGCCTCACAGCGGTGCTTTTAGCATTCTCCAATTTTTCATTATATTTGTTATCAATTTCCTCACTGTTCACATGTCTTTTACTTCTTACTAATGATTCTGGTGAACGGCTATAAAAGTAAGTAACGTGGTATGAGACTTTGTTGAAGAAAACATATTTGTACACATGTAGCAACTTTTTACAGTTATCTACATACACTAATAATCTGTTATTGCTTTCAATTTATGATGAAAATCTTTAGGATGACTTTTAAGGTTGAAAGTGTTATACAAACCTTTTTTGAAAAATATATCGAAACTATAATAGTTTTGTTGCATGATTTAAAAGTGAGTAAGTGGAGAAGCCAACAGACATGGACAGCAGCTTTATTTCTACTAGCTGGTGTTTGTTTGCATGAACCTGATAATTTGACAGTGTTTAAACATTGCCTCTATGTAATCTAAAAGTCTGAGTAGCAGCCCAGAGATTGGAAACATATGGTAGATGGCAATAAGCTCGCCCCCTATTACGTGGGACTTGAACATTGCTGGCGAACCGTGTAATACACTACTGCCTACCCCTTTGGGCATACAGGCGTGATGCTATGATTTTGTTCTATCCTATTCCACGGGATCCTCTTTTACTGTAAATGTCACATAGTTCCAATAGTTTGCCATTACGTGTAAAAAGACAGCAAACAACGGGTTTAAAAAGGTCAGCTTTCACGTACAATGAATGTATGCTGCACATAGATAGCATGCAGGGGCAGATCTCCCGTTAAAAATGTACCTGATTCCTAATAATTTTACCTCAAGCAACGAATTTAGCCACCTTTGCAAATGTTCTGGCTAGTCCCTCCCCTAAACTTAGAAAATTGGATAGTGCTATGTTTCTCACAAAAACTCGGTTGTTATATCATGTTATGATGTTACTTACTAATCCCAATTCTTGTCCCATCGCACGCTAGGTGTGTAATTTTCATTCCAGGAATTATAAGCGTTAAATTTTCTCTCTCTTTCATGACTAGGATTATTAAAATTATAATATACTAAGCCACCTCCAACTGCACCTATGCTTATAAGAGCAATTTTGCCTAATCTAGAGAACGAAGTCATGTTGATATACTTATATACTTTTTTGTTCGAATTATACACACTATTGGGTATTGTAATCTTTGCACACTATAAAATAATCATTCAAACCAAGTTATATATTAAAATATATATTTAATATTTATTTTTAATAAACGTTCGAGAGTCAATAAACTTAACCTAACTTTTGCTTTGCTGTTACTGATACAAATCGTAAATAGTTTCAATAAATATTTATTGGTGCAATACCATAAATACGGTATTAGGTGACACGATAACACTTTATTGAGAATAACTATTTATTGTAGGATACCGTGTGACGAGTAGTATTGCTGTATTTTTTATATCAGCATCAGCACAATAACCTATATTGGTATTGGTATATCTCACGACGCGAAACTTATGTATCTACCTAGCTACCTACTGGTATGGTACAACAGACTATTAACTAATACTCAAGTGTCTGTTATATTTATTTACGTAGGTACTAAGAACTACGTTCCGCAAATGCAACCAATGTACATGTGTGAAATAGCAATATTCATACATATTTAATTTTGAATATAATGAAATAGAAAGGTTTGATTTCAAAATAAATTATCAGGGTATCGAGTTATAAAAAAGTGTTAATACAGATCTTAATTGTTCAAGATAACGTGAATTTTTAAATGAATTGACAAGGTTAAGCAATTTTTGCATGGCCGGCTATTAAATGGGTGCCCAAATGTGACACCTATTTGTGTAAAGCACGTTAAGCAGTGGTCCTAGCTGTGAAATACCCCGAAAGTTGTTATGTATGGTTTGTAATAATACTGAACTAAACAAAAATCTGACATCCTCAGTTGTTTTACTAGATGGGTTGAGGTTGAGGGCAGTTCGTCCATATAAACTAACCAAAACCAATCAACTAAAGCGAGAGTCAAGCAACGTGCAGTTATGATTTCCAAGAACTAAGTAAAAGTGTAGGTACTGAATATTGAATTAAATTCATTTATATTGCCCCCCAGAATACAGGTATTCTGAGTATTGACCAAACGATAAGATGAATATCATCAGATTGATTCGAACTAAGTATCCATACATTCCATACCATACAATAAAAAGTTATTTAAATAAATAGTTTCAATACGTGGTATCGCTAATCAAACCAATAAAAAGTTTTGGTATTACAATAACGCGTACCGACCCATGACTATGATTTAGTGTTGGGCGAATAGGAATGATTAATTCGAATGATCATTCGAATAGGTAGCTATTCAAAATGTTCGATTGCAAGAAAGAGCTATTCGGATAATTCAAATGAAAAATAATCATTCGAATATTTTTATCTTTCGAATAAAAATCGCATTTGTTGTCAATATAGTTTGACATCAATTAAAAAGAAAATTAGTGCCCATAGCTCAGAAATTAAATACTAAGACATTAATAGTCATCAACTGTCTTATTATCACAACAACAACTGCTACCATTACAAAAAAAAAAAATACTTATGAAATAACTGAAATATATATTTTTTTGTATTTTTAGACTTGTGTTTCCAGAAAACTTATGTTGCATGTCACTGATAATTTATCAGCTGATTATACACATTGCTTTGGGTCCATTTTCTATCCACATAATGATTCAAAATAAGGTTGATACACTGCACTGGCCAGTCTTTCACTAGCAGTTATTCTCTATAAAATACTGTAAACATAAATCAATTCTAATAAAAACACGGTAAAGTTTAACAACAATAAATCATTTTTTCTGTAATACATTCTAAGAAAAAGCACAGAATTCTAAGATAAACCATGAAAATATTTAACAGAAACCATCAGATATTTTGAATGAAAACGAGTAATTATCAGAAGTTTTGTGCCCGTCAAGTAAACAAAATTATTCGAACGATTCATTCACTCTTTTTAATTTAATTATTTCATACAAAATTCATTTGAATAACGAATGGTCAATAATCATTCCAATAATGAATAGTTAATCGAACAGCACTGATAAAATCAATCTCATATTGATTTTGTTTAACAATCGCCCTATAAGCTGAATGCTGTAAGCAGAGTAGTACGTATAACCAGAAACTGTAAGTTTCAGATATACAAGAGTACTCTGTGGCTGTAAGTCAAAGAGTAATGCTGCCTGTGCTGTAAGTCTTTATTACTTAGACAAAGAATATTGTAGACAAGCTATCAGCGTATGCCGCAAAGAGTAAAATAATATATACGGAAAGTATGCAGTGTCGAGATAACAATAGCTTGACATTATGATAACCGAAATAATTCTAAAAGATAACTATATAACTTTGTTGACTAAAAATGTACTACCTGTTTTAGCCGGATACAAGAATGACAGGACAATAGAAATTGCAGTTAGGTATGCATAATAATATATTTTGCTTAAAATGTATTAGAACATGTAACATTAGCGTATATAACGTGATTAATGAAAGTTTTTTTACGTAAATACAAAAACAAGCTTACATGCCGATGACGCGGACGGTTGGCCACCTCATTGTTGAGACCCAGTTGATTGGGTCCAAATACAAATAATGCATACGTGAAAAGGATAAAATACTTATACATGTATCTCTCGCACTCTTGCTAAAACCTAATATGTGCATCCTTTTCTTTATCCTTAGAGTCAAAATAGTAGAGTCTATAATAGTCTTTGTCTAAGCTTTATTATATTACCTACTCTGTGGTTGTAAGATAAAGACTTAGATAAAGTACTTAGACAAAAAAGTACATCTATAGATGTAGTCATAGCACATTAGGAAGTGTGGAAGTAAGAAGGGCTTATACCAAAATAAGTACCTAAGAAAATTAAGACAAAGTATCGTATCTTCTGTCTCATATGACGTGCAGGTTTTTCAACTGGCGAACTTTAAATAGATCGCCATACAAGTGCTATCACCATGACTACCAAGGTGGCCATTAAAATGAAAATTAGGTGCCGCGTTTTGGGGTTGAAAAAATGCCATGTCTGAAACAAATTTATTCAAAAAGTAGACTTTCGCACCTAATTACATATTGTGCCTATAGTCACAGTGATTAAAAAGAAGGGTTCCGTCCAAAATCTATAAAAATATGTCAGATAACCAACCTTTATTTGAACTTCAGTAAATTAGTCGAAATCATCATCATCATCATAATATAACTATCTGATACCACTAATACTTATTTCTTCTACTTCTTATCTCAAATCGTATTTTGAGCTATCTTTCATGTAATTTAAACAGGGGTTCTGATGGTTTATAATAAGAACAATTTCCGTCTGCCTGGATATATTGTGATATAATAACTGATCAATATTAATGTATTAATCAATTTTTGACTTCTTTAGATAGTAGTAGTACTATATCGAGATTTTCATTTAATTTTTGCCACATTTAGGGCGAATTGTACGTAATAGCCACACTGTAGTGTTATGTTGGTGTCTCATGAGTGGCCAGGCCACGCGATGGCTACTTGGCTTAAATGATTGCCAACAAGAGTTTCTGTAGGCGAAATTGTGCTCACACTGCCACAACAAGAGCCATTGAACAAGAAGATAAGAGTTTCTGTATTCCGCTGATTTTATTATATATTTCTTACAAAATTTCGTTAAACAATTTTTTTTTGAGGCTTATGAACCGCGAACTGCATTATAACTAACTACCTATTAAACACAAAGTGAAAAATGTGAAATCGAAAATAACAGTCAGGAGCAGGATTTGAACCTGCATCTTCTGGATACCGTCCAGATGCTTTACCAATTCAGCCATCCTGACAATTGCTCCTGACTGCTAATTTCGATAACACATCATACTTAACGTCTTTGGGTGACGCCTGCGCCATCTGTCGGACGTATTTTCATACATTATACCGACCAGGTAAACTTAATTTTACAATTAAGATTTTTACCTAATAATGACGCAAACCCTATAAATATTTATATATTTTTTAAGCATTTGACATGCTTAGCACTATACATTAAACACAAAGTGAAAAATGTGAAATCGAAAATAACAGTCAGGAGCAGGATTTGAACCTGCATCTTCTGGATACCGTCCAGATGCTTTACCAATTCAGCCATCCTGACAATTGCTCCTGACTGCTAATTTCGATAACACATCATACTTAACGTCTTTGGGTGACGCCTGCGCCATCTGTCGGACGTATTTTCATACATTATACCGACCAGGTAAACTTAATTTTACAATTAAGATTTTTACCTAAAAGTCAGTCAGCCTCACTCCACAGATTCTCCGCAGAGATCGCATTTCGACCGCATTGATTTTACTCTCATGCTACTTTTTACATACCCAACTCTCGCTTCCATATAATAACGTTGGGACAAGCACTGCGTTGTGTATAGCGACACGTGCCTTCTAGCTGAGGTGGTGGCTGCCGAGAAGTTGTCCCAATACTCCGTTCACTCTATTTCCCGCATTCACTCTTCTCTCTACATCAGTGGTGTACCTTCCATCCCAACTGAATTCACATCCAAGATATAAAAATTCAACCACTTGTTCTAGCACACCATTTCCTATTGCTACTCTAACATCTATTCTGGCTTCTTCTCTTTCAAAAACCCTTACTTTGGTATTGCTCACATTCACACGCAATATTGGATTTACCCTTTTACGGAGTTAAAACCTATGAAAGGATTTTTCGCCAACGGTGAATTTTTCGCAGCCAACCAAACATGCGACATGGTTTTTTTCCGGAGTGCTTAGCATATGCCACCGTTGCCACCTCTACTATCTACATATTACTCAATATGATTAAGATCATTACAATTTGGTGTTTCAGCACAAATAAAGGGTTGCAGTGGAGTCGGCGAAGCGTTAATTTTGTCTCGAACTTCCAGAGCGGACGCATACACCTGGTTTTTTCACGTCTTTACGCGAACGCAGTAGGCGAGCAACTAAGCAAACGAGTGTGTACAGGCACGGTCTCGGTTTCATCACGAGACTCACCGAGACCCTTTGATTCGTGCACAAAAAACCGACACGCTTCCGAGACATAGTGAGAGCCCCGAGACGAGACGAGGCTACCATGTACACACTCGCCCTCGGCCTGTCTCGTTGTGTCTCGACGAGTGTGTACAGCCGCCGTAAGAAAATTGAGATAAAGTATCGTATCTTCCTGTCTCATATGACGTGCAGGTTTTTCAGCTGGCGAACTTTAAAATAGTTCGCCATACAACATAATCACCATGACTACCAGGGATGCCATTAAAAGGAAAATTAGGTGCCGTGAAATTTGTTTGAGACAAATTTATTAAAAAGCAGACTTTCGCACCTGATTATTATAATATATAATTATAATAATAATAATTACATACTATTCCTATAGTTACAGTGGTTAAAAAGAAGGTTCCGTACAAAATCTATAAAAATGTGTCAGATTAACAAACTATAATTTGAATTTCACTAAATTCGTCGAAATCATCAACCTCATAATATAACTGTCTGATATCACTGATACTTATTTCTTCTACTCAAATCCAAAACTTAAAACTTACTTTTAACATACAACACTCAAGAGAAAATGTTTAGGATATGTGTGATGGATGCTGTAAGTATTTTTTTAAATATGATTCAGATTGTAAAAGGCAATGTGCTTTTGCACGCTTTTACGAGTAGTTCATACATTTTATTTAGACAATATCCGATGTGAAATCGCTGCAATACATTTACTAATAACTACGTGATGTTGCAGGATTTTAGTGTTGAACATAAAAAATAAAACTATTTTTAAATAGTTACGTTAAAATTTTGTGAGAGTTTATTATCTCTAAGCTCTCACCCAATTCTGCATTCACAATATTAATCAGGATAATAAGTGATCGATATTAATGTAATAATCAATTAGTGATTTATTTAGATAATGGAAAAAAATATATTGCGATATTCATTTAATTCATCAAAGCCACATTTAGGGCGTATTGTACGTAATAGCCACACTGTAGTGTAATATTGCTGTCTCATGAGTGGCCCCGCGATGGCTACATCTATAGGCTCTTTATCTAAGGTTGATGCGATGGACAACATTTGTATTATAAAAGAATCTTTATGCATACAAATTAAAGAAGTACTGCAAGATATATTTTAGTTTTTATTTATACTTTATTATACATTATGTCTAATTTGAAACAAAACGCATTTATCTATTACTTTACTCTCAGACTATCTAGACATAGCGAAGAAAATTCTTTGACATGTATGAGCGAGAACACAAGATACAATACTGGTGCAAAAAACAGACAAAGCCATAAATGTTTGTCTTTGTCGCCGTGGCCAGTTTTCGGTATTGTCACGATGTCAAAATGCTTTGTCTGTCACGATCCAACTGACATAATCGAACATTTTGTATAAAAAATCGGGTTATAATTAAAATTTAATGTTAATTTGTGTTAATGAGTGTTTTGAGAAAAAGACTACGTGATAATAGTGCTTGTAAAATAGTGTACTATGCTACAAAAGCTACAGCGAGCGAAAAAATACAGGTATAACATTTCAAAGAATTTAATGATTGAATGCTATAAAGTGATATAAAATGGGCTTTTTTTACTCGAAATTAATAATTGCTACTAAGATACACTCGCAAAACACGTTTTCTAGCTAAATTTCTATTACTTTGAATTGTTTTGGTGTTGCCTTATTGCGAATTTAATTTGCCCAGTTTTCACTTTACTAATAAATTTATATGTCATTTATGAGATGATGATAAAAAATTACCATTTTAGGTTTTCCTCTAATCCAGTTGCGAGATCGAAATGGGTGGATGCTACGGGCAACGAGGCAACCCAAGAAATACCCAAAATATGCTTCACGATATTTTGTTGATGTTTCATTATACATAATAAGAAAATAGTAACGTTGGGAACAAAATCATTGCCAGTCAAAATCTTTTAAAGTCTTTGTACTTCAACTTTGTAAGTAAATCTCAATTCTAGATTATGACTACCGCTGTAGTCATAATCTAGAATTCATAGAAACTAATTTGCTCTCTCTTGTGACACCTGTCTGGGATTTAAGGGTTTCAAAATAAAACCCAGGAGTAAAACAAAATTAAATAAGATGTATTCACACCTCAAATGGTAGGTGGCAACACAAATTTATAAGGTCGTGGTATTCGTCCTATAGCTAACTTCACCACTTATAGTACTCTCTCTCCCGTGGGACCGGCCATGAAGCACATCGTTGTGGTTTGGTCGTAGCAGGAGATAGCCGTTTATTCTTTCATTATATATCGGTGAAATGAAATGGTGAGCAGCGGCTTGACAATACTCTCAGTATAGTTGAGTCCATGAGCAACGGTTGACATTTGCCATCAGATGGGCTGTGGCTCGTTTGCCACTAAATGCAATAAAAAAAAAGTTCTTATTCAATTAATTAAATCAGTGCTGGAATGATGATAATTCTTTACTTATTTGACCCAGAAAAGAAAGAAAAGATAATTTAATTGTATTCTTGTGTACTATTATTTTATTAAATATAACTTATTTTTATTTACCAGATGAGATATCGAACAGAACGGCAATATATGGAGAAGCAATACTTATCTTGCATCAAGGCTCAAAGTCTTGGTGCTTCTCTACGTGATCGAATTCTTCTTACGGATACGGAGGTAGAACGTGAATATCCGACATAGCCCACTGAGTTTGCATGCTGAAGTGGCAATGGGCAGGCCATATCGCTCGACGAACTGACAACCGTTGGGGAAAAAGGTTTTCGAGTTGTCCACGTATCAGACAGCGCAGCGTAATATGGCCTCCCACCAGATGGACCAAATATATGGTCATAGCTGCAGGGAGCCGTTGGATGCAGTCAGCACAAGCCCGCTAGTTCTGGTATACTCTTTGGGGAGGCCAATGTCCAACAGTGGACGTTTAAAGACTGATGGTTGGATGAATAGAAGGGGTGGCAGATTTACTTTTAAATAATCATTTTGATAAACGTTGTGATTTTCAATAAAATATTTGTTACGAAGAGTTTCTTATTTACGACCTAATTATAGACTTCATTCTAACTATCGTTTAATTTGCCCAAATATGGTTAAATATTTGTCAACCTGGCAACATTTAAAAAAAATTTTGCTGTTTCAAGTACGGCCACGCCGTGGCTCCGTCTAGTAGTTCTTAGTCTGAGACTTTACTCTTTGGCGTTTATCGTACTGCGTGATTGCGGTACTTATCTATCCTATATGTGGATCCACGGGCAAAGCTAAGAGCAGATGGCGCCAACAACCCTATTAATGTAACATTATGGTTTGCGATAATATTAGGTATAAGAATTGATATGCTCCTTCATATAAGATAAACTGTGACTTTTACAGATCTTAATTGTTTTAGAAAAATCTATCAGGTCACCGGATCCTACCAGTGCCTGCAGTCTCGACCATAGATAATTCACTTATATACCTGAAAGTCTCGACATCGATAAACCGTGTCGTTATGATATCGAAATGAATACCAGTTAAAAAAAACACAAGGTAGATAATGGGAAAAATATCTTATCAAAATAGTGATTCCTAGGTACTTATTACATATTTACTATAGTTCGTTTATTAGATCTATAATCTCCAAAAATAACATTTATTTATTTTTATTTAGCTTGATAGGTTAATTTTATTAAACACCGACGATGTAATTCGTGGAAAATAAATTATTAATATGGTAGCACTAGTGTTGACAGTTTCAAAGTCAAAGTAAGCCGTAGACTAGACAGAGGATATAAACAATGGACGCGTTCTAAGAGTATGCAGTGTGTAGATAGTTGGACATATGATAACCAGAATAATTTTAGAAGATAACTATGATTATAACTTTGTACACTAAAAATGCACCACCTATTTTAGCCGAATAACTACAAAAGAAATTACAGTTATGCTTTTATTTTGCTTAAAATGTATTATAACTTGTAATATTAGCGTATATAACGTGATTGATGAAATTATCAAGCTTATATACCGATAATGGGGAGAATTAGCCACCTTATTATTGAGACCCAGTTGATTTTAAATTGTATTGTATCCCACTCACCTGCGTTTTCGAAGAAAATCCTTAAAGCGTTGTCTTTGAAGGGTGGAGCGAAAATTTCAAGAAATTTCTCGACACAAATATTATATTTAGTACCTACCTACTTAGTGTATGATATCAACAGTTTTTCTGCATATTTAGATATTTTTATATATATTTTTAGCATTTGACATGCTTAGCAACGTACATTAAACACAAAGTGAAAAATGTGAAATCGAAAATAACAGTCACGAGCAGGATTCAACAACAGCGCCGCTAGTATTTCAGCAAACCAACTATGCCTACACTAAGGATCATGTCCTTGTCACGTGTAACTAGATTTTTAAATTTCATCACCTTACTAGACGATTGTTTATAACTTTTAATTTGGTTCGTCCGATAATACCACACACAATAATACTAATTTATTTTCACATCAACTTGATGGTTACATGATGGAGATGTTGTTCAATGTAAATACAGACTGCTTGATGGTTCCCCAGAGAAAAAATCCAATGGAGTGAGATCAGGTGACCGCGCTGACCAATTAACTGGTCCACCACGGCCAATCCACCTTTCCCCATATTCTGTATTTAAATAGTCTCTCACAGTCCGGGAAAAGTAGGTACGGTGGCGCGCCGTCGTGTTGAAACCACATACGAAGCACAAGATCGAGATTTAACTCATCAAGTTCTTCACTGAGTTCTTCTCGCAAGAAACGAAAGTAGTTGCTACCACTCATGGTTCTTTCTAGAAAATAAGGCCCGATAACCTTATTATCAATAATTCCCGCCCAAATATTTATCTTCCATCGATGTTGGAAGTGACTGGGTTTTATGCAATATGGGTTAATGGTAGACCATAAGTGTCCATTGTGTGCATTAAAGATTCCTGTTTTAACGAAGGAGCACTCATCAGTGAACAGTATGTGTTTAGATATTTTTATATATATTTTTAGCATTTGACATGCTTAGCACTATATATTTTTCACTTTGTGTTTAATGAGCAATATGTGGTTCAAAAATCTCTATCTTCTTGAACTTTATCTAAGATCGATCTGCTGTACTGCATTCTAGACTCGTAGTCGGTAGGAAGTAGAGACTGAACTCGAAGACAGTGATATGGGTGCTTGCCATCATCTTTGAGTGCTCACCAAACGCACATGTGGTTTACACCGAGCTGGCGTCGTACTGAACGCGTGCTTTACGTGGGATCTTCCCCAAATATATCCAAAATTTGTTCTTCGACATTGTCATGCAGTCTTTCTTGGCCTTCCTGCGTCAATACGCTATTGTTTATGACCGTGCACGCTGCCAGTACAGTACATGCGTACGTGGAAACGCTGAAATGCCATCGCTAACGGCAATGCAATGTTCCGTGGAACACTGAAGTGTTCCTCGTAAATTCTGCACGCCTCTGCATAATTGCAGTCACATTTTCCAAGACACATCAACATATTAAAATACTCCTCGATTGAATACGACAGACATCTCGTAAATTACAAGTCACTCACGGTATATATTACGTGAAAATATGGACGGCCGTTTGAAAGAAATCTGCGCGGGAGACTAAGGGGTAAGGGGCGGCTTATAAAAGGAATAGGTACAATAGCGGTGCGTGTGACAGGCGGCGGCATCGTCTGATATTTTTTCCGATTTCTCATTTTTAATTATTCGAAGACTGCCGGCATAAATTATATCTATTTAGGGATCGACAACTACTTGTAAATATAGGAGCTAATAACATTTTTTGCTTGTGTCGGTTTTATAAATAATTTTGATTGTCAACTGTAACTGGCTGTATACCTACCATTTTATTTTATTTTAATTATAATTACATATATAAAACACATATGATTACGTATCTATCCCTAAATTTTCCAACAGGGTTTATGTTATAGCCTGTACATTTCATCCCTCCGCCCATAAGGAATCTGCAAACCATGAATAATTTTAAAGCAAAACAAAAAATTTTTATATTTGATCATCAACATCGTGAAGAGCACCTAAGACATGACACAAGTGCCATTTAAAATACTTTAGTTCCTTTTCGAGTAACAGTTTCTATAATTTATCGATCTATTTTTATTTATCGTATGCGCATCATATTTGCAAGTGTCATAGAAATATTATGTTTAATGTTTTAATACTTACCTCCAGTTTGTATTCCTGTATCCAAAAACACATAAAACATGCCATTATTTGCCTGTCCCGGCTATGTGCGTATTTATATATTACTGAACCTTTTACTGAACATAATATATGAAAACAGTGCATCTTTCCGCATGTAAATAATAATATTGCGTTGCGAATTGCGAGATTCACCATTTGCATTGCAACCATGGCCCAATATTACTGGGCCATGATTACAACCATTTGTATTCAGATTCAAATTAAGTTCTTGTATTCTTTTTGTTTAATGGCTCTTGTTGTGGAAGTATGAGCACAATTTAGCCAAATTAATCAAATATTACCAAATTTAGTTTCGATTCAGTTATTCAATGACGTCAACAAATGACGTGTCAACACAACACGTGTATGTATTATTTAAATAAGTTTTTATACTTTGGGCTTATTATAGGCTTTGGCAAGACCATCAGCCTAACATAAGGTGGAATTATAGTGTGGAATTATAGTATAGATTTAGTTGTTTTTTTTTCTTTTTTTAATATTGTAATAATATAGGAAAGTATGTTTTAAATTTGAGTATTTTGGTTTTTGTTGTTTTTGTGTGTGATGGGTGTGAACCACAGACTAATAAGAGATACTACGTATCAGACTGCCATCTGTAGAACAAAAATATTGTACCGTAAGACAGACGGTATCGTTTTAATGTCAATTGAAGTTTCTTTTTTTTTTACTAGAAAAGCAGGTAAGGAAATGGTAATTTCTAAACAGCCAACTTAGCCGAAGCGGTCAGTACCACATCTCTACTAGACTTTTAAGATTTCTTGCAATTGCTCTGTCGTCCTAAGCGATTAATTTCATTTATGAATTGGTGCAAGTGTACCGTAATAAGCTTAGATTAAATAAAACACAATTTTATTTATTAATGGCTTTATTTTTTAATTTCGATTTATATTTAAAATATGCTTTAGATTGCATTGCAGGCAATTGTTGATGTTGTAGCCTAAATAAGTCCGTGCCCTTTAATATTTTATTAATAATATTACACCAATTGTGAATGGTGAATCTAATCGTGACTCTAACAAAATATTCTAGGACTGTATTTTTATGTTTGGTACATTCAATGAAATCAAATAAATACTTGGATTGTATATATTTTAAAATATTGTGAGAAATATTGTTGTCGTGGGGATTTCTTTCCAAGTATTTATTTGTTTCTCTGACGACTGTACCAAAACATCTTATGGCACCTTCAGATGGGTAATTAAGTCTATTTTTGTTACTTGAATATTCCCGATGCGTCACCCATTTGTGTATTTCTGTTGGCTCTTTTGTGGTTAGGCATCGGGAACACTCATTACAATTAAGGTTTAATTTATTAAATATTGACCTAACTACCCATCCGGCAGTATAAGCCCGAGCTTGAACATTTATACGCTCCTTGCGGGCTTTCTCTAGAATTAAGTCAATATTTTGAGGAGTTGAATGATCCAGCTGTACATTTTGACTAGGCTCATTAAATAATGACTGTAAATTAATTACTTGGTCAGCCGGATCATCTTCACAATTGAAAGATTCACCGTGAAATTTTATAATTCGCGTTAACAATAACGATTTAAAAGTACATTTGAAGGTGTGGCAATTTGGGTCATTATTTCTAAAATTATAAGCCCTTACTTGTCCAAAGAAATTTTCGATGGGATCAGAATTAAAATATCTTGGCCTCATAATTTTTACACCATCAGCCTTCAAGATTTGCCACAGCCTCATCAAACTTTTTATGGTTGTAATAAAATTAATTATAGAGGGCGCTGACTTTGCCTTTCCACTTCTATCAATAAATTTGATTTTTTCCAAACGTTTAATAGCGTTTCTCCAAAAGCTATGATGTGGAGAACTTTCCGTCACTGCGGTCCTTAAAAGCTTGCCTCGACTACTCTTTAAGTTAGTGACAGTACCATTGACGCTATCGAATAACTGGTCAAAGAATAACACCGTATCTGCTGTGTTTTTGAGAGTTTTGCTGACTTCCCTGCCATCCACATAGTGAGCTGCAAAAATATAGTACATATAAAAAGTCAAGATAATTATTAAATTAAGGCAGCAATTAATTGCTGATATTAATATCCAGTGTTATTTACAAAGTAATCTCATTTATAATAATTACAATATTACGTTGATTTTAAAACAATATAGCATTATAATATAATTAGTTTTAAAATAAACTTTATAAAATATTCTTATAACTTAGTCAACAATAATATTCACGGACATTTCCCACAACGTCGTCTGGTCCAAAACTAAGCTTAACGCTTGTGCTTTGGGTACCAGATTACGGATATAATATACATATACTACTTTTTTTTTGTAAATTCATACATATAATAGATAAATAAATTCATACATATAATTTTTCTTAGTCATTCCATGAAGACACCTAAAAATATCATGAACATAAGCAAAAAAAAGATTTATTCTTTGTTAGCTATAAAAGTATAGAACTATCTGATTTTCAAATATCCTTCTATCTAAAACTTTATTACGTCAGTGTCAGTAGTAATGCCTTTGTCGTGGGCGGCTGTAATGTTGGCAGCGAGTCAGCTATCTGGCGGTTAGGAGTCCAATATATTACTAATACCTTCAGTTATTTTAGTTAGTAGTTAATACAAATTGATTGAAGTGATTTAATTCTAATTATTTATCTAATTAATCAATAATTGGTAAAAATAAGTAATATTAGTATCTAGTTCGATAACGAGGTACTAGTTTGCTAATTATTATAGATCAATTACATTACAAATTACTCTCAATATTATTGATATAAGTGGCGTTCCATAGGTTTGCAGGCGTGCTTGTTACGAATTTAGCATTAAATAATGGATCCAAGATGGCAGGCGCATTTTTTAAGAACATCAATTTAGGTTTATTAGATTTGCATGGGTGTCAATTACCAATACAGTATTTAATTTAAAATCTAAGGTGACACACTCAAAGTATTCTTTATATTAATTTTTAACTGTAATATCTCGTACTGTAGATACAAGTACTCAGGTTATTGAAATTGGTCGACATGCATATTATACATGAAATTATACTATACATACCTCTTGTTTTAATACCTTTAACACTTGCGGGCATATTCCTGCCTCAATATCTAACTTAGATACCATTTTGTTCAAAGTAGACCTTGATGGCAAAATAAAGATTTTTTGTAAAAAGCGATAACATTTCGGGCTCTGTTTGAATATAGACAAAGATATCATTTTTTCTTCCATACTAAATCTAGGCCCTTTTTTCTTTTTCATGCAAAGGTTTATTTGCATACATAAAATCTTTTTTCCAAATGGATTCATTTGGCTAGTCATCTTTTCAAATGACTTGTCCTTACTGTACTGCATTGCTCTTTTAGCCCTTTTGTAAAAGTTGGCTTGCCTCCTTGATTTCTTGTATTCATCATACACCAACCGACACTCAGGTGTCAGATCTTTCAATGTACTGACTATTCGCTTCCTTTTCACTTGGTTTAATTTTAAACCTAGAACAAACAAAACGTTAAGAACCAAATGTTGAATACATCAACACCTAAAAGAATTGATTTTTAAGATCTACCGATCTTATTTAGTTTATTTTACTAACCAGAGTCTTTTAGTTGGCTTTGTTTTGAGACAGGAACAGGTTCCGTAGCAGAACTAGTCCGCTCAAGGTTTTCTGAAATCATATTTTGATTTAATTTGTTGACCTATTACTAAGAATCTAGCTGCACCAATAATTAATCTATGTAATAGATAGTTTTCAATTGATTGATTATTCTATAAGGAAAAACTATTTAATTGGCATTTGACTTTTCTGTTCCAAAAAGGAACTAAAGAAATTGATTGACAATCCTTCTGCTGATTCAGTTGATTTTATGAACAATGAATAGAATTCATACTGGTAGATCTTATGTATTTTACTAACCAGTGTCCTCTAGTTGCCATTGCTTTAAGACAGGAGCAGGTTCAGTACCAGAACAAGTTGGTTGAAGGTTTTCTGAAACCATAATTAATTTGATTTTATTTGATCTGCCATTACTAAGAACATTATCATACCAATCCACCACCATCAATCTATGCCATCAATAGATCTTGGACTGATTATTTATGTCAACTCTGCCATTCAAAAACAGAGTAGGTATAACATAACACAATTAATAAAATTGGATATTTATGGCTATCTGTCTGTACATGGTAATTTCTTAAACTTTTAAATTGTTGTTATCGCTGGGTTTTAAAATAGATTAAGCTGAGTTCAGGGTAACAACATAAAAAACAAGATTCTTGATTCCAAATTACTTGCGTCCGATGTGGTGTCACATAATTGTCCACTCAGGACAGATTTACAAAACAAAAGTATATCTGCTAAAATATTCTGGCACACATAATACAAGCTAACGCCCAGCTTGGGACTAGATGGTGTTGTGTGATAGAATATTTATTGTATTTTTTTTTTGTTTGTAAGAATTTAATGGTATAAATGAACTACAGCACATTTTTATTCTAAAGATCATTCAAGCATTGTTGCTTATTATTGTCTATTATATTTATATATTTAATTATTTTATAATGTAATTTATTTAGTATAAGTATATAGATAGTGGATAATTTTGTTAAATGTATATCATTATTTTTTTATATTTACTAAATGAGTTCATAATAAATAATAAGTATAAAAAAAAAACTAAGTAATGAAACTAAAATACCTGAACCAAAATTTGTTGAAGGATATGAAGGTCCTGGTATGTTCTGGATATCCTCCTGGCCAAAGGCAAATAATTCTGAAATAACATATATGAATACATGATTATAATTCTAACTTATCATTACGCCATTTCCTTTGCGGGGTAGGCAGAGAGAACAGAGTGCCAAGAGGCTCTATTCTTGCATACATCTCTTGCTTCCTCAACGTTCATAATATTTAATATAATTCTATTAGGTACATTATAAAATTTTAATAATAATAATAATATCATAATTTTATCATAATATCATATATTTACATATATTTTTTTTATTCAAAACATAATATATTCTACTATATTTTTATAATAGCAATATCAAAACCTATCACTAGTGGTATTAGTTGCAGGTAAATTCTTGCACCAAAATCAATGATCCACTTTTAATAAAATATAAGGATTGATTTCTGACACAAAATAAATCCATAAAATACCTAATCAGAGATTTTTTAAAATTAATTCCATCCATCCATCAACCTTTAACATCAACTGCTGGACATAGGCCTCCCCAAGAGAATGCCACAACGAGCGGTTCTGTGCTGACCGCATCCAACGGCTCCCCGCAGCTTTGACCAGATCATCGGTCCATCTGGTGGGGGCCGTCCTACGCTGCCCCGTCCGATATGTGGTTGCCACTCGAGAACCTTTCTTCCCCAACGGTTGTCAGTTCGTCGAGCAATGTGGCCTGCCCATTGCCACTTCTGCATGGCAAACCGGCGGGCTATGTTGTGTATGAAAAATATTATAGAACCTGAATCTCTGAAGGAATAGAATAGATAGGGGTTATATAACGATGGTTCACTGACGATGATGTTAATGAACCCATGAATAAGCCCATTGTTGTTTACAGTGGCAGTTGTCATATTTGACAGTGTAAAGTTTTTGATCTATATTTTAGCACTTGACATGCCCAGCTACTCTTAAAGTACAAATTATAATTTGTGAATAAGGAAAAAGAGTATTTTAGTACGAGCGGGCCACTCATATGCCGCTCGTACTAAAATACTCTTTTTCCTTATTCACAAATTATAATTTGTACTTTAAGTGTAAAGTTAATAAAGTATCAACATACTAAGTCAACAAACCTTTCATAGCAGTTCTCTCTTCCTTTGCATATGTATGGTCAAAGTGCATTTTACGTGGATAACCGTGATCACTTCTTAGATTAAGGAGATTTATATTCTCTGTAATGTAAGAGTATAATGTAATATATGTATATTAAAATTAATATATTATAAATAATATATGTATTTATAAACAATATATATATTATTACTAGTAGCTCATGTAACGGCTTCTCTTCCAATATTATCCAACATGCAAAAACTGATCACTAGTTGTGGTCTCTTCCATACTCAAAGAAGTATATAATTATATACAAACACTTCCAAACTACTGATTATCTATATTTCTTATTGCATTAACTAAGTAATTAATAGAACTAGTTTAATTTTAATTAGAGATTAGTTTCATTTTACTGATTGATTTTAATTTAGAGGTCACAATAATGTCCACAAAATTTATCTGGAGTGGATAGAAGATAATTTTGCAATTAAAACTTAAGACTACTACAGTAAATAGTGTAATTTTGTAGCTAAAATTTAATAATTTACAAATCAACATAACAAAAACTAAGAATACAATCCAGTACAAATGGCAAAAAACTTAGAAAAATTTATATTAAGTTAACCCAATTACATAATAGGCAATATGACATATTAGATTCACGCTTTCATCCCCGAAGTGATAGACAGAGGTGTATTTTCCATCCATAGTTCACCAATAAGTTTAAAGCCCAGTAATACCGCTGTTTGACCTAGGAATCGAACCTGAAACTAATCTCTACGCCACGGGGCCATGAGGCCATTTATATTTACCTATATGAAAACAAATATGATTTTAAATATATAATAAGTACTTATCAAAATTACCAGCGTTATCCTGCGATGTTACTCCACTCAAAATTTCGACGTCCGTAAACAAAGTGGGGTATGCTTTGCCAATAAGACGAGATTTACCCGTGATGAACTTCTTCTCAAAGTGTTTTTGGCAAACAAAAAGCTTGGCGAGTTGATCCGGAGATAATGTGTATAAATCATCACGTTTTAAGCACTTCAACCACATAGAGTATCTCTTCTTGTTACATGGGAAATGGTATAAAATTGCGTCCTGTCGCCCACATTTGCACACACAACACTCGTAATACATTTTGCAAGAAGCAAATTAAACAAAATAAAACACAGAAACAGAAATCCGTTTAAAGTTGTCAGCAGTTGTCAGCACAGAACATTTTTACTCTACGAGGTTGACAGTCAACTAAAAAAAATCAAAATGGTGGTCGATCGTTTTCGACCAATCACAACGAAGCACAAATGTCATTCGACACTAAAATAAATGGCCGCCTAAGATACATGTTCCGTTCGTGAACATTGCCAGCCGTGGTGTGAACGACGTCCGTGACATCACCAAGGCGCCCCAACGGAAGACCAGCGCAGGTCTATTGACCTGTTTTATGCTGAGTTGGGGTCGTTTTGTAGCGGATGTTCTTTTTTGTTTTTTCTGTTTTATTTATATGTATAATGTTGTTCGTTACAATAAATATTTTCTTTCTTCTTTCTTTCTTTCTTTACATTTTAGCGTCAAGAAGTTATCGACCGAAAACGATCGTTATGCAGTAGTTATATTATTACGTAGAGACTGCAGCCACAGGTGTATAATCAAAACAAAAAAAAATAGGTATTGAAAGCATTTCAATACCTATTTATTTTTTCAATGAAAGGACTGGTATCTATTGATTTCTTATTACTTACCTACTATTTTTGATGATCGAACGATCATCAATAATCCATTGAATTGAATTATTAAAATATTTAGTTGCCTAGAATTGACGCCACCGGATCTATTGACGCCGATTAAGCTGTCTTAATACAATCAAAAATATCTCGATTGCTCAATGGAGACAGAGACAATCGTTGCCTCGAACTAGAATGTTAAAGACTGCGATTGTTTCGATGCTTAAAAATCGTAAAATATCTCTACATCGATATCGTTTTGCTTTAGGGTTGCCACGTAGGTATGACCACTGAAGGAATGTAATATGGTTCCGCTGGCCCGCCAAGAAAGGCGGAGAGACAGCACACGGCGGGTTTCTTTAGTGGGTGAGGGCCCCACACTACCCTGTTCGTTGCTCCGAACGACGGGGTGTGCGGCTAGGAACATTTTTTCCCGCCTTAACAAAAAAAATGGTTGCCACGTATGTAGTTACCTACTTAAGGTTTATCCCGGCGGATTGTGACGCGAGTATTGCAGTTATTTAAAACGCAGTCACTGGAAACGGCTGAAAAACTGTCAGAAAAGCTTCGCGCAGCCATTAAATCCATGCCTGAGCAATGCTCTACATTGTAATATAATCAAATATTAATACACAAATATATACTCTCTCGATATAAAAATACGCCTTTAAATCCTTTGGATAGTAGCCCGTTGCTGCCGTTACACTAGGACATAATTGAATAAATAATCATAAAAAAAAAGAAACATGACCCCAAAACCCCATTTAATTTTACGTTATAAACATTCATATTCATACAATTTCTTTAGTATTTTTGTTTCTAGAATGTATAAATATTGGATAACCGTTCACAGATTTGGTCGATATCGCCATTTTTAATCGCAAGTCTTCGTAGTTCTCCGGCGAAGTGACTTTGAATTCACCGATTATTCTCAAGGCTATTGTTTTTACTAGATTAACTGCAAAATATCTTCCTGTAAATAAAATTCTTATTGAAGACAGTTGTTATTATAAGGAACACACTATTAAATCTATGTATAGGTATGGAACACTCACTCACTCATCACAAGATCTCCAAAACTACACTCGATTGATTTGAGAGACATAGTTATTAAATATTTTAAGAACGGATATTCAGCAAGTCCTATCCAAAACCTATTTTTCCTTTTATTATACATCAAAAGTAAAAAATAATTTTACGCGGGATTGTAGGTACCTTTCGCACACCCCACTGTTCAGGAATATAACGGGGGTGGGGCTCTCATCCACTAAAACCCGCCGTGCGCCCTATCCTCCCGTACTCGGTGGACGACTGGTACCGCGTATATTTTCTTTAATGGCCCGCGTGGCGGCTAGCCCCATCGGGTTCCTTCTCTGAGTGACCTTCACCTTTACTTACTTACTTATCATCACGCCATTTCCCTTGCGGGGTAGGCAGGGAGAACAGAGCGCCAAAAGGTTCTATTCTTGCATAGATCTCTTGCTTCCTCAATACATGACCCATTTTCGTCTAGGTAGGTGAGTCTTGGTCTCCCCCTGTACCTACATCCTTTCACTTTTGCATTGTCATATTTGTCATTGTCATCACCCTGCCTAGACTATCTAATTCAACGGGTATGAAGTCGCAGGTTAAGATTAGAGCTATCATAAATAGAAAGTTATATATTTTCACCTATACAATCCATAGGTCCCACGCTGAATGGCATGTAACAGTTGGGATTGCGTTTCTTTATGTTCTCTCGAGTAAATCTTTCAGGGTCGAAGGCATCTGGTTGTTCCCAATAGCGCGGGTCTCGGTGCATATTGAACACTGGTGATACAATAGAACTGCCTGCTGGGATTGTGCACGTACCTGGGAAAGTATTAACGGATTGAAATATTTTATTGCTCCCATTGTCTTGACAATTTCATTCTTCGTCACAGTAAAAAAAGCCGTGGATGACAATTAATCGTGGCGTCCTGTATGTGAACTCACCCATTTAAATATGCAATTAACGACGCTTTAAACTGCACCCATAAACTTATATATATTCTCTATAGGTAGCATTAGGATCTTGGCAGTCGCGGCCCAGCAGCCGACTGCTGGCAACGGTTTCGACGCAAGCGAACGTGCAGCGCGGCCGCGAGGCGTGGCCAGCGCGTGACATCGGCAGCGCCGCCGAGCCGGTCCGGAAACAGTACGGTAGAGCTGATCGCGCGCGGTCGTTAAAAAAAAAAAGCGATTTTTTTTCTTTGATAAACGACCGGACCGCACAACTTTTTGCGCGTGGCAGTCGCTGCATGGGGTCGCAGCAGCCGGTTGCAACTGCCAGATCGTGACTGCCAAGATCCAAATGCTATGCTATGACTACACCACTGTCTGCTGTCAGGACATAGTGGAAACGCGGCCTAATAGGAGTACTTACGAATTGTTATATCTTCATTAACCGTTCTCTGCAACAAAGGTCCTATGGGAAACAATCGCAGCGCTTCTTTCACTACCATATCTAAATAGGGCATCAGTTTGAATTCCTCTTGAGTGACAAATCCGTCTTTTGGTCCTATTACGCTTCTGATTTCTTCATAGAGACGTTGCTATAAATTAAAATAATTATTAATTGATTTCATCGAATAAAGGCCGCAAGTTTCATTCAAGTGATCCAATAGGTTCATTATACTTAGTTATGGCAACTGTATTCGTATGTATTGATCCAAAATAATAAGGTATGTGATCTATTGATTGTCTTATACTTCATTATAATAAAGCTGAGGAATGTTAAACACGCTACTCTCGGCAACTACCAACCCGATTGAGACTCTTTTTGCATTATTTCTGTGGGTAAATAATAAATCATTGCAACAACTGAGCGTAAAACTACTACTAAAACTTCGTACTTCTTTAATCGTGACTTTAAATATTGTTGTGTGTTATTTGAAAAATCCTAATAGTAAAATGTATTCAAAATGTCCGGATAATATTAGTGTAAATACTTACTTATCAGCACACTATGCACCATCTCCGTTACGACCCCGTCACCCAGGTCATGAGAAACAGAGTGCCAAAAGGATCTATTCTTGCATACATCTCTCGCTTCCTTAACATTCATAACTCTCTTCATACACGCTCGCCGGTGTCGGAGACTCCTGACTCTACCTTCCTTCAATACATGACCGACACACACCTCGTCGTTCGGGGCAACGAACAGGGTAGTGTGGGGCCTTCACCCACTAAAGGAACCCGCTGTGTGCCGTCTCTCCGCCTTTATTGGCGGGCCACTGGAACTATATTACATTCCTTCGGTGGTGTATAAATAATAGCCTAGGTACACAAATGATTTTGTTTTATGAAACAGACTACAGTAGAATGATTACCTGGCAGCTGGGGTGATGAGCCAACATTAATATTACGTATGATGTTATCTTAGCTGATGCTTCTTGACTCTGAAAGGTAAAATGTATCTAAATACGTTTTTTCTTTGTTAAGGCGGGAACAAATATATCTAACCACGTACTCCGCTGTTCGGGGTAGTGTGGGGCCCACACCCACAAAATAAACCCCCCGTTTGCCACCTCTCCAGCTGTAGTGACGGATCACTGGGACTGTATGACATTTCTTCAGTGGTAATGTATCTACATACACATATTAGTACACATTAAATTAAGTCTTTCTAAATTATTTGTTCTCGCAGAAAGCTTTCTGCGGTAGCGATACCAATTGAGCTGTATGTGTTTGCAGCTGCAAGCATCGCTTAGACGACGCTCGGTAGAGAGAGCTACCCGTCAGTATCTCAATCCCTTACGATTTGAGAATAGAAAAATAAATAGTTTACTTACTGTAGTAAAAACTGTAAACGTCTCTTTAATGATACCGTCTGGATTCATCACCTTGGCTAAAATAAATTGATCAATAACATTCAAATCTTGATTCGATGCTTGGTTTTTGTTTAAGGCATTCATTCTGTCCACTCTATGGTTGATGATCTGCTGGCAGAATTCTGACATCATCTTGGCAAAATCTTTCTGGTGCTTATAGAAGGTAGTTAAACGGAAGAGTGGGTCGATTTGTAAGTACCATTTAGTTATTCTGCTATATATTATATCATACTGCCTGGGAAATGTTGAACAAAATTAATAATGATTCAGACCGTAATTTCGACCAGGGCAGACAGCGTCCGGCGATGGAGTGCTGTTGGCAGTGTCGCTTGACATCGCCAACGCATTCAACAGTCTGCCATTCAGCTGCATTAGGGAGGCGCTCCGGTATCAAGGGGTGCCTGCATACCTGAGGTGGCTAGTGGCAGACTATCTTGGGGGCCGCAGCGTTCTCTATGAGAGCCGTATAGGGGACGTTGTGAGGAGACCCATGTCGTGCGGTGTCCCACAAGGTTCGGTTCTAGGGCCGCTACTGTGGTACATCGGTTACGACTGGGTGCTACGCTGTCGGCTCCCCCCCGGGCTTGCGGTCATCTGCTATGCGGATGACACGCTGGTCGTGGCCCCACACTACCCTGTTCGTTGCCCCAAACGACGAGTTGTGCGGTTAGATACATTCTTTCCCGCCTAAATAAAAAAAAAGGCGAGCAGTGTCTACAGACACTAGTAATGTACGCAGGAGATTTTATAATGCAGTGCGGTATGGAAGCGAGAGTTGGGTATGCAAAAAGGATTATGAGAGTAAAATCAATGCGGTCGAAATACGATCTCTGCGAAGAATCTGTGGAGTGAGGCTGACTGACCGCATTCATAACGACGACGTAAGAGAGCGAGTAGGTATGAAAGAGAGTATTGCTGTAAAGATGCGAAAGGGAATGCTCCAATGGTTCGGACATGTGGAAAGAATGCCGGACGAGAGACTGGTTAAGAAGATATACAATGCGAAAGTGGAAGGATGTAGGCACAGGGGGAGACCAAAACTCATCTACCTAGATCAAGTCGGTTATGTATTGAAGGAAGGTGGAGTCAGGAATCTCCGAAACCGGCGAGCGTGTATAAAGTGAATTATGAATGTTGAGGAAGCGAGAAATGTATGCAAGAATAGAGCCTCTTGGCACTGTTCTCTGCCTACCCCGCAAGGGAAATTGTGTGATGATAATTGTAAATAGTTAATTGTGGAAATCGTATTTAGTTTTTGACAAAAGCTAGTTTCAAAGTTATCAAGTTTCTTCCAATATCACCTACTATATTCCACCCGAACCCGAGACCTCGTGATCAGCAGTCGCTTACACTACACCGAGGCAGTTAGTACAGTAGTATCTCTTAGTAATCTGTGTTAGTACAGATTATGGATGATTTACAGATTGCATATTTTATAGAAGATTTATTTTGTTCTTACCTGTGTGTTCCGTAGATAAGTTCGTGTAGGTAAGGCAGATTTTTTGTCTGTTCTCTCGTTAGACCCAGTAATGTTTCTGAAAATTATAGAGAGCCATAACAGATAGAAAGCAACCGTAGGATGTAGGCGACGTTGGTGACGCAAGATTGCCGTTCGAGGATAAGCTAATGGATGATTTAATATGTAAATACTACTTATTTTAAACATAAAGGGACAAAATATTTATAGGTTTTTGGTGTGTCGGATGTTTTTTAATTTCTAATTTAGTTATTATTTCATGATTTTTAAATTTAGCATATTATGCTCGTCAAAACACATCGTATGAACTCAAAAACAAGGTAGATAGGTACTGGAGGAGTTCATATGGCGGGTTGTTCATCAGGTCAACCCTAAGTTATCATACTTTTGCAAGAATATCATTGACCAGTTACCGGATTCATATTTTGAATCGATTAGACCTTTGGAAGTCTTCATCAACTAGAAAAGCAATGATGATCTTCAAATGTCTGAGCAGATTTTCTTGAAACATAGCTAATAACACTCTCGATTGAGACATGAGATCTCTGACACAGATACACACTAAAAAAATATGACAGCCCCCTTTTTCGTCGAGGGCGTAGACAGAGAAACCTAACCTTAACCTAAAACCTAACCTCGGTTTCTCTCTTAGGTTAGGTCGGTGGTTAACACGGGCATTATCGTCAGGTCATAGACTAAAAACCACAGCCAACAACTCAAACAAGATACAGTGTCACGAACAAAATCAAGCTAAAAACTGTCTGTGTGAATATAATTATACTTATACAGCTACATCTGTTTAAAGGTTTTAAAAGAGTTTTAATTTTAACCTAATTACAATCATGGCACTTAGTAATAAGGTCACAAATCTTTAATATATTATCTTACTCTCAAATGCTCACTTCTCAAGCGCGCTCTTATTTACGGAGTCGGATTTTTGGGCCCACGCGAAATCTATTGCATTGATGATTGAAGCTAAAAATACTTACGGCAAACAGAGTAACTTGTGGCTTCTACGATATATTTGTAAATATCAATCTGTTGCGGGCCCACCCCTCTTAGTTTATCCAGGAGAATGTCCACTTCGTTGTTAAAAATATTGTTGTAACACGTTTTGTGTAAGTAGGAATGGCAATCTTTCTGTGTATACGCCATTGGGGACCTATATATATAAAGCCTGTTACGTAAGTACGAATAAATGGGCCCTGTTCAATCGAGAAAGTTGGTACTCTTGCAGAAGATCGGCGTGAGGAAACGGTGGATACTCCTAGAGTTGTTTCCTATTGTAAATGAGAGCATTGGAGGCCCCGCCTGCTCCTCATTCCCTTCCTAATATCATTTCTATCCACCTCTTAATCTCCTCTCTATTATCCTTCTCTTTATCCCTTACCCTTGTGTTGGCAAAGCGCGAGTGATATCCTTTTCTTTGTTTATTGGCTACGGAAGCCTTCGATCATTGATCGAAGACGGAAGCGCTTATCATCGATGAATAGACGTGGCGAGAACCAAACACAGTAAGCACAAGAACTAAGCACAAAAAATGTCAACCAATTATGTATTAAGAAAGATGGTTATTACTTATTACTACTGGTTGAACGAATAGGACTGTGATGTACGTACTTATTATTTGACGGTCCTTTGGGTCTAGCCAAGTTCCATTCTATGATCGCTAACGCTAATAGAAAACTATTTAAATGTATGGGAATTTGACATCTTTAACCATAGATAAAGAACTTATATTTATCTAAGTCTTTAACAATATCTATAACGCTAAGTCACGTGACTTAACGTTCAACGTCATAGAATGTAACTTGGCTAGACCTACGCTAGACCCACTTGTCTGAAAGAGGTGCATGATCCTGCAAGATAATAGCAAACAGTCATTGTTGAAAACAAAAAAAATATATCACTGTCAACATCATAAAGCCGTCACACAGTAACAGAGCTATTTCTGTACGTTCAAGATATTTGAGAAAAAATGAATGTCACATCCACTGCGATCGCCAACCCGCCTGCCATCCTGCCAAGCGTGGCGATTACGGCACTATTCCCCCATATGAGCGCACAGGACCGCTCGTTGTGGCGTTCTCTTGGGGAGGCCTATGAGGTCAAAGGGCTGATGGATGGATGGATGGATATAGGACAAAAAGATATTTTTTTTAGGTTTCTTGTCTGTTTGTCTGTTTGTTGCATGCAAAAACTACTGAACGGATTTTGATACAACTTTTTTATTTGATAGCTCTTGATTAGACTTAAAAACAGGTACATAACTATTTTATCCTGCTAATATATCGGGAACCTGAGATATAACCTAAAAACTAGTTTTTGGCTGCGGCGGAGCCGTGGGTATTTCTATAAAGTCACTAACTTGTACCGGAATTTATATTACAGTATGGTATATTAATATTTAAACCACTGAAGTAATGTAACATAGCATAGTTCCAGTGGCCCGCCAATAAATGCGGAGAGACGGCACACGGCGGGTTTATTTAGTGGGCGAGGGCCCCACACTACCCTGTTCGTTGCCCCGAACATCGAGATGTGCGGTAAGGAGTATTCTATCCTGCTATAACAAAAAAAATTGGTATATTAATATATTATAGCTATGTGTGTGACGGGCTTAATACCTGAACCGCTCAAAAGTCCTCCACCAATCATGTGAGCTACGTAGTCATATTGAGGACCCTTGACGCTCGTCTTTGAACTACATAGCAGTGTCTGGAATACGATTAACGTACATATTGTTTTTTGAGAAACTAGAGAACAAGAAATTCAATGCTTGGTGATTTCCCTTCATACAAGAGCAAGTTATAAAACTGGGGGTTTACACTATCATCAGAGTATTAGTTATGTTTACTAAGTTTTGTCCGTGTGGTGGACTAAGAATACAAGTGTCACCACCCCATCCTTTCCCGTGCGTGCCGTACAAGGCGATTAATGGAAGTAAGCAATTATCCACCCATTGCATTACTGTTGGTAGGGTTGGATACCAAATGAGAGTACTCACTTGTTATAGGCCTAAACAGGTCGGTACCACCGTCTCCTGTGCGACCGGTCATGAAGCACGTTAGTGTGTTTTGGCTGGAGCAGAAGATAGCCGTTTATTCTTTCATTTCATATGGTGGTTCAATGGTGTGCTTGACAATACTCCCGGTATAGTTGAGTCCATGAGCAACGGTTACCATTTACCATCACGTGGGCCGTGGCTCGTCTGCCACCATAAGCAAATAAATATAATAAAATAAGTTCTATCGAATCTGGCTCAGTTCCTCTTCAAGGTCAGAGATCCTCTCGCTGGAACGTTATCTGTTACATCTTACCTGGGTCAAACTTTGTTTATAGTAATGACCCTAGTTAAGGACATTAAGCACTTACTCAACTAGGTATACATTGAAAACAGTAGGTACGTTCGTTTGTGCGACAACGGCACAGTAAGGGATTGATAATTGTCAGTGTTTGAACACTGCCGTGTGGGGCCGGCTTGCCGTGTGGGGCCGGCTTTAGAATTGTCCCACCCCTCTCCACCCATGGGAGTCGTAAGAGCCGACTGAGGGAATACCGGGGGAGTGGGCAGCAGCACTCCTTCGAGTATTAACAATATCCACTGCGATCGCCAACCCGCCTGCCAAGCGTGGCGATTACGGCACTATCCCCCATACTTTGGGAGGCCTATGTCCAGCAGTGGACGTTAAAAGGCTGATGGATGGATGGATGGAACACAGTGTTCGAACACTTCTCCTTATCCTTTTGCTGGTGTTTAGAACTCCAACAGGGAGAAATAGGGATGTAAAATTTGTTCAACTTTATCTATTCTACATCTTGGTACATTACTTTATAATCGATGGCGTGTAACTTGAACAGAAATGGCTGTAGTCTGCGCAGGTATAAGTATGAACGTCTGCAATAGCCTTCGAAATTCAAATACATTTTTGCAATTAAATCTGAGAAGATTAATTAAAATAAGGTGAGTTCCACAGCACTTAAGTTCTTACCTTAAGATCGTCAGGATTGTTTATGGCAAAGTTCAAGTCAGGGCCCAGCCAGAACGTCGCTACGTCGCCGTAATGCGCTAATATCTTTTTTATAACTACAATCATTTCTGTAAGAAAGAAAAACTGTGAAACATGCGTTTAAGAATTTATAATTGAATCCAATATCATCAGAATGAACCCATGCCCAAGATGTGTACATTAATAGATTGACAAAAAACTAAATGGTTGTCTGTATAGTCGGTTTACGGGCGATAATTTTACGTGATAACGTCATGAAGAAATTAGGTTTGTACTTTTAAACAATGTAATAGTGATAGAAATCGAATGGTTCCATCAAAAAAGGTACGATCGCGAGTGTTGCTATACAATAATTGAAGTAAGCCTCTTGCCCAGGACGCATTCAGGCGAAGAATGTCATGTCGGTCGGTGGGCCGGCCGCCTCCGCAGACGCTCTTCAATCCGCGGCTCTGGTATGGTATCGATCGCTATACATTTTTCGGAACGTGAGTTTTTTCCATTCATGTTCATTGATTTATAAGACGTTATCACGTCAAAAAAACTAAACAGTAAAATGTGCCTTATTTTATGTGGATGATTTTACTCACAAAGTTAATTCTTTTAAAAATACAATACCAGCGCTTTGGAATGATGGCATCGCAGAAGACTTTATAGTTTAATGTACACAAAGTATGTACACCCAGACTCAGACTAATTTGTATATCACACAAAGAATTGTCCTGTGTGGGAATCGAAACGACAACACTCGGCCCTGGTGCTCAGTTTTCAAACCACTCCACCATCTGTGGAATCAAACATCGATGAAATTTACATAACACTGGTGTTTTACCTAACATTATGTAGGTTTGTACGTACTCCCACCGAAGGAATGTAACATAGCTCCAGTGGCCCGCCAATAAAGGCGGAGAGACGGCACACGGCGGGTTTCTTTAGTGGGTGAGGGCCCCACACTACCCTGTTCATTGCCCCGAAAGACGGGGTGTACGGTTAGGTAGATTTTTCCCGCCGGAACAAAAAAAAAAAGTCTGTACGTACTGAATTAGCCTTGATGTATCACGGTGTGATAGACATAGAATGTATCTCGGTGGTGCAGCGGTAGTACGATCCCCTGGTCGGGCAGTGTTATTGAGCTTTTTCGTAAAAAGAAAAATTCTCAGTAGCAGCCCGGAGTTTGGAAATGTGCCCTGTAGACGGCAATAGCTTCGCCCCCTATTACATGGGACTTAAACATATAGCTGGCGAATCGTAGGTGTGTAATACACCTCTGCCTACCCTTCTGGGAATACAGGCGTGATGCTATAGACGTAGAATATACCGTAAAAATCCTACGCCTATGCACGGAACATAAAGTATATCGGAGAATTGTCTCTAGTATAATTATAACCTACTTTAAAAAAGAGAGCACAGTACATGTACAAGTAGTTATATATCTATGGAATATTATAACTAACTTTAGAAAGTCTCACCTTCGGGTTGGCATATAAAATAGAGAGCGTTCCCTATCAGAGGCAGAGGATAAGGACCAGGTACTTTCTGCGACATTTTGATCATCCTTCTGTTCTTATACCTCCATGCTATCCAATATGTGAACAGTCCTAACACGACTAGACACATTAACCAGTACATCCTGTAAAAACAAACCCTTATAGACCACTATCGTTTATTGTATTAAGAGGCTTAATAAAGAGAGTGACCTTAAATAAGAAAACACTATTTTTTTATACTATGTGGGTGGCGAACAAGCATACGGCCCACCTGATGTTAAGCGGTTACCGTAGCCTATAGACGCTAGCAACACCGGAGGCATTGATGGGGACTCAGTGATGGTTGCGACAATTTTATTTCGGTGGGCAGTTAGGTTTGTTTTTATTTGTTGTTGTTGATATTAAGAGAAATAACGGTAGGCATTTCTATTGTTCCATTTCTTTAGAAGAATGAGAGCAAATCGAAGATCAAACCGCCATCCCCTCTTTCTTCTCTAGACTACAGACTATACTTACAAAATTTCATGAGGATCGGTTCAGTAGTTACAGTCTGAAAGCGTAACAAATAACGAACAAACTCACTTTCGCATAATATTAAAATAAGGATATACATACATACTTGGTTTACGACAGTGCAGACAGTGGAGTATTTAAACTATATAGACTCACATAAATAATTATAATATTTTATTTTAATGCAACAAAAGACCGCCTCTTTGTAAGATATACTTACCTAATCACAAATCATTGAACTAACGAACACGACTTCGAATAATAACAGATAATAAGTACGACTAGGTATATTTATGGCAAAATGAACCAACTTAATAAGATTGATTAGCCGTGCGGGGCCGGCATCGAGAATAGCTCCACCCCGTCTCTTCCTATGGGAGTCGGAAAAGCCGACTAAGGGGTTACCGGGGGACCGGGCAGCAGCGTTCCTCTGTGTACTAAAAACATCCACTGCGATCGCCAACCCCTGCCAAGCGTGGCGATTATGGCAATACCCTGCCTTAGGGCAGGCCTATGTCCAACAGTGGACGATAAAAGGCTGATAAGATTGATATTTTGATCTGTATTTTAGCACTTGACATGCTCAACTACTTTAAAGAACAAGTTTTTGTGAAAGTAGAGCGGAGCGCAGTGGCGCTAATCTGATGACATGACGTGTGAAGCTTATGACGAAATATCGCTAACTAATTTGTTTAGGTGTGAAAAAATGTACCTAACCGCACACCCCGTCGTTCGGGGCAACGAACAGGGTAGTGTGGGGCCCTCACCCATTAAAGAAACCCGCCCTATGCTGTCTCTCCGCCTGTGTTGACGGACCACTGGTACTATGTTGGATTACTTCAGTGGTCCGTCGGCGGCTTACCCTTTCGGGTACCCTCTACTGAGCGACGCATCCGCACACGGAGCGTGACAAGTCTGCCCTACCCACCGCGCCGCACCATCCCGCTACCCTCCGCTTCGTGCCCTCCGCTCGCAGCTTGCTCAACTCCATCACAAAATATACCTATTTATTTTATGACTCCATTCTGACCGGCTTGGGGTCGTGTGTTCATATATATTTTATTTGAAAGTCCGCTCGGCTACGCTCCGCTCTACTTAAACTGTTTCCACTGATGCGGCGGAGATTGGGCACTGTGATTGGCCAATTCACGGTCCGCTCCACCCAGCTCCTGGTCAGAGGAATCGCACCCTTAAGCGAGAAAGCGTATTATGTGAGATAGGAATAATAAAATATATTACTTACTAATTTTGTGTAGGTTTTTTTTATATACTATGTGTGTGGCAAGCAAGGATACTGCCCAACTGCCTATAGACGTAGATATAAAAAGGAGCCCCCCGTAAAATACTGCCCTGAGGTACACCATAAGTATGGTGTAGTAAGCAAATGCTTACTAGAAACTGAGATCGATGTCGTGGAGGAGAAGGAAGTTAAAAAACATGCGGATTGTTTTTTAATATCTAACGTGAATAGACGTTGGGCTGTTTTCGTTGAATGGTAATCCTGATCAATTTCGTGTTAATAACTCATTTTGGACAATTTGTGGGATAGTACATTTTGACATAGGTAACTGAGTCAATTATAGTTTTGTCTTTTTAAATTGTGGCAAACAAACAGTGATAAATAATAAACATGATATTAAAGGTTATCTGTCTCTCTAGACTTCTCTAAAGGGCGTAAACAGAGGATACAATAGACTCGCTACTATTTTAATACTAAGGGTGACGAAAAGGATGCACATATTAGGTCATAGCAAGAGCAAGCGAGACACATATTATCCATTTCGCGTACATTCTTATCCTTATCGCTTATGCGTTATTTTTGTTTAGACCCAATCAACTGGGTTACAACAAGGTGGCCAACCGTCCCCATCATCGATAACTAAGCTTGTTTACGTATTTGCGTAAAAAATATTCATGAATCACGTTATATACGCTAATGTACATGTTCTAATACATTTTAAGCAAAATATAAGCATAACTGCAATTTCTTTTGTAGCTATCCGGCTAAAACAGGTAGTGCATTTTTAGTATACAAAGTTATAATCATAGTTATCTTCTAAAATTATTCCGGTTGTTATATGTTAAACTATCGCTATTTCAACACTGCATACACTGAGAACGTGTCTATTATTATGCTCAGTCGGTCCTTTTCTAATACGAGTAGGTACTTTATCTAAGTAATCTAATGTATAAAATTCTCGTGTCGCGGTGTTTGTGGTTGAACTCCTCCGAAACGGCTTAACCGATTCTCATGAAATTTTGTGTGCATATTGGGTAGGTCTGAGAATCGGACAACATCTATTTTTCATCCCTCTAAATGTTAAGGGGAGTCCAACCCTAATTTATTTTTTATTTTTAGATAAATTTATTTATTTTTGTATCATACATACTTATGTATTGTATCATACAGCATTAAAAAATACATACAACCCTAAATTTTCAACCCTCTACGATCAACCCCTATTTTTTATTTCTTAATTATAAACTAATTTTTTGGAAAGATTTATTTTTATTTTGTCATGACTTAGAATAAAAAATATTATATTAAATTTTGTACTACGCTAAATTTTTCACCCCTCTACGATCAACCCCTATTTTTTATTTGTTAATTATAAACGACTTTTTTTGGCAAGATTTTTATTCTTATTTTGTCATGACCTAGAATTAAAAAAAATAGGGAGGGGTGGTAAATCGAGAGTAATATCTCTCGATTTTCCACCCCTCTACGATCAACCCCTATTTTTCCATCTCGATTTTTTATTTTTAATAATTTCCTTTAATTATGATTTTTTTCTCAATTCAATTTGATCTTCCGCTTTCACCGGTCGATAACTGATCAACTATAAATCGATCAGCTATCCCCGCTAGATGTCTACCGTTGTCACCTCTCATTCAGCAAACATCACGGAGTAAGGATGAGAACGAAGCCGGTCTCCTGTCTTACTCACTATACAGTTATCGACCATTTTTTTTTGGTTTTTGATTTGTGTATCGATCGTAAAAGTGACTGTTATACGTATTATTTTAATTTTTCTGTGCAACTCTCATGTTAATTATACTCTCATCCTAAATTTATTCTTAAATTTTCTAGTGCAATAATTATTTATTCGCAATTTATTAATAACTGATAAAGTCAGTTTTAACTATTAGTTAATTAAGTGATCTCATGTAAACAACAACGGCCATTACCGTACCGCACGCAAACGCAAACGCTGAGTTGCGCCTAGCATAGTTCTGTAGCTCGGTGTCGGCACATTCGGGAATAGTCTCGCGAACTCACGGCAAGATTCAGAAACATTATCACCACACATAGCATAGACACATTCATCATTGAATACACCGAAATGGTGCGTTTCAATGTTAGTATAGCGATATGCCATTGTGAATCGATCGCGTCACACACACACACGCACACACACACACACACACACACACACACACACACACACACACACACATACACACACACACATAAATACGTCACAACCGGCGCACGGGCGGTGAAATTTGCGACCAAATATTACAATACCCAAATTTGCGACTGTCGTAAGTAGTTAAAAATTTCATCAAATTTGGTCAAGGAGTCAAGGACGCGCCCTCCCCCCGCCTGCGTCCCTGCAACCCATTGGTTTGTAGATACCGACACCTCGCTTGCGTAAATACCTAAGGAGTTTATCGTGTTATAAACTTTATGAAGAATAGAAGTGTAAATTTGATATAATTATTTTTGTCATTCATCATCCATCAGCCTTTTAACGTGCACTGCTGGACATAGGCCTCTCATTTTTTTTGTACGGGAAAAAAAAAAATTGTATTAGAAAAAGTCGTAGAACAAAAATTGTTAGTCTTGATGTACCTGATTCACCTTTAAGAGGTCTGGCGTTAGTTACCTATAACCCTGTATATTGTACTTAACATTTTTTGGAAATAGTTTTAAATCAAAACGAAAACGTGTACGTGTTTAATAAATATACCTGTTTTATTATTGTGGAAATTAAGTCAAATAATAAGCAAACGAATACAATATTAATTCACTGTTTTTCACCAATACACTGATAGAAGGATTTATTAATTATTAATAATTTAATTTATTTGAAAACAATTTTAATAAATATTTTTTTACATTCAATAAAAAAATATTTGGGAATAAAGTACATCCTAAATAAAGCATACTTTCATTGTCTACAACGCTTTCGATTATAAGTAAATCCCCGCACACTTATAGTACATAGTTATTTTTATTGAACTAAAAAAATGTTTCCTAGAAATAATATAGTATATGGCAAAACAACGTTTGCCGGGTCTGCTAGTATAGTATAATATATACTATGCTATACTAGTTGATACCCGCCAACTTCGTCTGCCTTGCTTATTATATTAACAGAAAACACACATACTCCATACTTGATTTTATGAAATGGATACAATTTTACGTACTTAGATGTCTTGTGAGATGTTCACGAATTAAAGTTGTGAAAGCATTGTGCTTCTGCCTTCACTTGTGTGTATTTGCAAGACTTATGCCACTAACCCACGTGCCAATTATTTGTACTTATTTGAACTTTATGTTTACAAGTACCTACCGTTACTGCCAGTGGTCCGTCAACACGGCGGAGTTATTTAGTGGATGAGGGTACACCACCCTACCACCGAAGGAATGTAACATAGTTCCAGTGGCCCGCCAATAAAGGCGGAGAGACGGCACACGGCGGGTTTATTTAGTGGGTGAAGGCCCCACACTACCCTGTTCGTTGCCCCGAACGACGGGGTGTGCGGTTAGGAACATTTTTTCCCATAGGTGGCGTGGGCCGTAAAGACAAATGTGATGTGGAGATTGGGAACGGCGATCGGTCTGTGTGATGGCTTAGCGGTCTAGAGTACTGCCCCGGATTGGAAGGGACGCAGGTTCGAATCCCACTCGCACTAAAACACTCTTTTTCACAAATAATTTTGGTCTTTAGTTCATGATTGTTAATATGCTGGAAAAAATCATACCATAATAATCAACTTAATGACGAGTTAGGAATAATTTATAATCAATTGATAATATCGGTCTAGAAAATACTCCTAAAATATCAGACTAGGCTCCGGATGGATATATTAGTTATCTAAGGTGATGCCATTGGGTGGGAGTCCCAATAGCATCACCCAGTTTGGGACATAACATCACCTTAGCTTACCTTAGTTACTTGACAGAATAATTAATTCTAGACTAGTGGCAAATTCTTGTTTACCCAGCATAAATAAACCGGTTTAATCGGGAAGGTACCATCCTCTCACAGAAGATAACCGTATACAAAATATTTATGGAAGAGAAACACAATTGCAAAATAAACATTTTATTGTTCTTTATGGTTCCTTTTATATTATCATTTATCAGTGTCACATTATTATTGTTATTAGGTACTAGCTCACACGGCGAAATTCGTACCGCCATATTTTTTTTCATGAATATATTGCAATGTACATTATAAAAGTACTAATATCGCTATTAAAAAAATAGGGGTTGGAAGTAGAATGGTGAACATTTAGGGTTGTATGCATTTATTAATGCCGAATCATAAAAAATAAAATAAATAAAAATTATTTATAAACTAAAAAATAAAATTCTGGGGTGGACGGCCCTTATCACTTAGGTGTATGAAAAATAGTTTACATCCTATTCTCAGACCTAATGAATATACACACACAAAATTTCATAAGAATCGGTCAAGCCGTTTCGGAGGAGAATGGTGACAAACACTGTGACACGAGAATTTTATATATGAGGATATAAACTATATTCATTTTTTATTCATTTGTTTCTTCCTAGGATGCAAAAATACTGGATACCCGTTCGTAGATACGGCTGATATCGCCATTTTTACCCGCATATCCTGGTACGTCTCCGGTGAAGTTATTTCGAATTCTCTTAATATTCTCACGGCTATTGTTTTCACCAGGTTCGTTCCGAAATATCTTCCTGAAATTTAAATACTATCTGAGTATACATACAAAATGAATAATTAGAAAATTACGATAAAAAAAATGTAATAAAATATAGTTTTTTTACTAGAACACATATTGAACGGATTCTATTTTAAGGATAGATAGAGCATGGCTTGCCTAACAGTGGCTAATGGGTTGCGAGATAAAAGATCCGCTTGCTTATATTAACTACCGTTTGGAACAAAACAATAAAAAAAATACCCAAACAATCCATGGGGCCCAAACTGAATGGTATGTAGCAGTTGGGGTTGCGTTTCTTTATATTCTCCGGAGTAAATCTGTCAGGGTCGAAGGCACCTGGTCGTTCCCAGAAGCGCGGGTCTCGGTGCAGATGGAAAATTGGTGCCACGAAGGAACATCCTGCTGGAAGCGTGCATGTACCTGGCGCAAAAAATAAATATATTATTTATTTAGATATTTTTATATATGTTTTTAGCATTTGACATGCTTAGCACTATATATAAAACACAAAGTGAAAAATGTGAAATCGAAAATAACAGTCACAAGCAGGATTTGAACCTGCATCTCCTGGATACCGTCCAGATGCTTTGCCAATTCAGCCATCGTGACAATTGCTCCTGAGTGCTAAGTTCGATAACACATTCATAGTGAAAATTCACATTTTTCACTTAGTGTTTAATGTAAATAAGCATGTCAAATGCTAAAAATATATATAAAAATATCTAAATATTTATAGGGTTTGTGTGATTATTGGGTAAAAATCTTAATTGTAAAATTAAGTTTACCTGGTCGGTATAATGTATGAAAATACTTCCGACTGTTGGCGCAGGCGTCACCCAAAGACGTTAAGTATGAATGTGTTATCAAAATTAGCAGTCAGGAGCAATTGTCACGATGGCTGAATTGGCAAAGCATCTGGACGGTATCCAGGAGATGCAGGTTCAAATCCTGCTCGTGACTGTTATTTTCGATTTCACATATTTCACTTTGTGTTTAAAATAAATATATTAGTTTGTAAAATGATCTTCACCAGTATATAAGAGGTTCGTGGCTTTGATTTGTTTCACCGCTAGCAATAGCTAATTATTTTACATCATTCGAGTACTCGCAAATCAATATGCTTCTTCGCGATTTTTTGAATAATCAACGTCATTCTTTAGCCCAATTACACAAAACCTTTATGAATAATATTTAAAATTTTCTCATTATTTTTTTCATCCATCTGTGAAAACCGCATAAAAATCCGTTCGGTAGTTTTTGAGTTTATCGCGAAGACGGAAACACGCAGCATGGTTATTATATTTTATAATAATTACAATAAATATACAGTATAGATTAATACGAGTATACAGTTTTAGTTTTGTTGATAAATGCCTTATATACGTCCGTTAACATTTTTAACACAACCTTTTCTTTTGCAAGGGCACAATTATTGCTTTTTGTTTCTCATAAATGTATTTGTACAAGTTTTATATTAATTCATTATCATTGAAAGTGCGATACTTACTGATCTTTATATCTTCATTGACGCTTCTCTGCAGCATGACGGCAATGGGGAACAATCGCAGCACTTCTTTAAATACCATATCAAAATATGGCATCCGTTTGAAATCCTCGTGCGCGACTAATCTGTCATCTTCTCCTATCACACTAATAATTTCTTCATAAAGACGTTGCTAGAAATATAAATTAAGAATTAATTAAAGAACAAATTATTTGCTAAAAGTACCACTTTCACAGATAATTTGTTCTTTAAAGTAGCTGAGCATGTCCAGTGCTAAAATACAAATCACAAAGACTTATGTGATTCATAACTGCATAATTTTGGCAGCACTCATATTTTTTTAAATTCATAATTTGTTTTAGACCGGGTCGTTTTTGCACTATTGCAGACCCTGGGCGGTTTAAAACAACGGGGCCGCAATATATAGTCTTCGGGGCTCATTATCCTGTATATCTTTAATAGACGACTATTTATATTAAAACAAACCAATCGAGTACCTACGAGTATATAAGCAAAATTCTACATTTATTCTGCGGTTCTTTTTATAGGCATACACAATAAGTTAACGATTAGGTTGTCATCGTTTAATTTTGCAAAATACATTTATTTTTATCAGTATTGGTTATTGGTTGCTAATCTGGCAGTAACTAGGGGGTCTCATGTATCGGGGACATGAAAAACTGTAAATAAAATCACCTGAATCTTGGGATGATAAGCCATCATTGTTATCAAAAATGAAGATATCTTGGCTGTTGCTTCCTGACTCTGTAATTTAAAAATAGCTTTTTATAAGAAATAATATGACAAAATTATAGAGTTATAGATGCCTGAAAGAGAGGGAGTAAAGATGCAAAAGCGAATGCTCCGGCGTTTCAGACATGTGGAAAGAATGCCGGACGGGCGACTGGTTAAGAAGATATGCAATGCGAAACTATAAGGATGTAGGTACAGAAGGAGACCGAGACTCACCTACCTCGACCAAATCGATCATTTATTGGAGGAAGGTGGAGTCAGGAGTCTCTGAAACTGTCGAGAAACTGGCGAGCGTGTATTAATTTTATTTATATTATTTTTTACTTTTCCAGCTATAGGCCTGGATCAGCCCACTTAGATTCAAAGAATCATGAGAAGTGGGTCCTAGGAATTTGTGACATCCAAAAAGATTAAATCTCAAGGATGGTTTTCAAGAGTGATAGATGTATTTCTCTGTACTCCATTAGTATAGGACACTAGATTAATTAATATAATTATGAAGCAACTTCTTTCTCTGCTCGCAGGATAGTCAGCCATGTCTAGGCAGAATAGACTACCTTTGCCTTTCGCCGTTAAAACATCTCAGCATCGTCATGCCAATAATAAATTATTATATATTATTGGCTTAGTATATGTATACATAACTATAACTGTACTAATTGTATTTGATTTATTTCTCAAACTGTTTCTTACCGACGTAAATATTGTAAACGTCTCTTTATTGAGATCATCTTGATTCATCTCGTTGGCTAAAATAAACAAATCAATTACGCTCAGATCGGTATTCACAACTGAGTCATCTTCTTGATTTATAGGAATATTCTTGTATTTCTCTTTCAATAAATTCAGCCGGTCCACTCTATGTTTTATTATCTGCAGGCTGAATTTTGATGTTATTTGCATAAAGTTCTTTTGTTCGTGATAGAAGTTGGTCATCCAGAACACAGGATCGATTTGTAAGTACCATTTTGTCATTCTGTCAAATACTATGTCGTATATCCTGGGAAGGTAAAGTATTATAAATGTTGATAAAGCATTGGATGTTCTCTACCCATTGGTAAGGATATAAATTGTCACTACCCAGCCCATTTTCTCAAAGGAATCTAGATACTAAGGGATGGAGAGTGACGGAAGGAAAAAGCAGTTCTAAGAAAATTGCTCGCACGGCAATTGGTGCTTAATACTCGCTATGTACTTTTACAATTCTTGTGGCGGTTATAGTTAGTAACTAATATTTTTGTACTTACCTAGGTGTTTGATCGATGATTGCTTGTATGTGAGGAAGATTTATAGCCTGTTCTCTTGTTAAACCTATCAATGTTTCTAAAAAAACAAAGATTTATTAGAAGATAATATACATTTTGATCTAATTTTTAGCACTTGACATGCTCAGCTACTCTTAAAGTACAAATTTTTATTTGTGAATAAGGAAAAAGAGTATTTTAGTACGAGCGGGAGTCTTTTTTTTTTAAATTTGTACTTTAAGAGTAGTGGAGCATGTCAAGTGCTAAAAATTAGATCAAAATGTTTAAAAAATCACGCCATCAAATAGCATGAATTTTAATTGCAAAATTAAACTTACTACATTGGATGAATGCATGTAAATGCATTGCCGATAGATGGCGTTGGTCGTTAAGACAAATGTGATAAGGAAATTCGGTATTTCTAGAAATAGTACGATAGCTCAGTGGATTAGAGCACTTCCCCGGAAAGGAAGGGACGCAGGTTCGTTTCCCGCTCGTACTAAAATACTCTTTTTCCTTATTCACAAATAAAAATTTGTACTTTAAGATAATATACAATTAATATATTTAGATATTTTATATATATTTTTGGCACTTGACATGCTTAGCACTATACATTAAACACAAAGTGAAAAATGCAAAATCGAAAATAACCTGCTCGTGACTGTTATTTTCGATTTCACATTTTTCACTTTGTGTTTAATACAATTAAGATTTTTATAAAGGAAATTAAATAAAAGTCCCGTCTACTATGCGTTCGTTGAGTGTAGTCTACGATCGCGTAGTACACGGGTTAGTAATTATATTCTGAAAAACATGCATTATCACTTATTATTCGTTAAAGTAAAAATAATATTTTTATATGTATTAATAAGTAGATAAAAAAATTATATTTTAGATTATGAAAAAATCAACCTAGTTAAAAATTCTTAGCTACGTAAACGATTTCCATTATATTGCAATTTGTTTTTTTCATTCAAGTTAAATGTAGGTACATAGTAGAGATCAAAATTCTCGCAAAAAAATTATTAGGTACCTGCCTAATTTTAAAATAATTAGGATTTTTTAACCTAATTCTGGACACCGTACAGATGTTACACACTGGACATATTCTAACTTATTCCAAGAAAAAATCATAATAAATGCAATGCTATGAGCTTAGGTACGCAAAAAATTACTTACGGCAGACAGAGTAACTGGTGCTTTGTACAATAAATTTATAAATATCAATCTTCTCTGTGCCCATCCCTCTTAGCTTATCCAAGAGAATGTCTACTTCTTTGTTAAAAACATATTTGTAATCGTCAATTGCTCGTTTTCCATAATTAGGAGAGACGATTTTTCTATGTCTTCGCCACTGAGGACCTAGAAGACGATATTTATTATGATTAATATACCTAATATTTACTTACTAGTGGTATTGCTTGTCCCAGCATTATTAGGCCGGCTTGATGGAGGAAGTACCATCCTCTCACTGAAGATCATCGTGAAACCACGGGAAAAACTCTCATCGTTGTTTTGTATCATGAGTGACGGCGCCGGAGGCCTTATCATCCTACCTATCCTTTTCTGATTATCATTCCCTTCCTTTTCCTATTATTCATCCTCTTCACTTCCTATCCCTTTCCCTAGAGTTGGCGAAGTGCGAGTGATGCCTCTCATGTTTCTAGCGTCTATAGGCTAGCTAAAGGCTTACCGGATGGTAAGCATGCCACTCGTATAGTAAAAAAACTTCCATTATTGACCATTCACTATTTAGAATTAACATAGCATCACGGCTATATTTCCCAAAGGGGTAGGCAGAGGTGTATTACACATCCATGACTCGCCAGCTATGTTGAAGTCCCACGTAATAGGGGGCGAGCCTATTGACGTCTACCAAATTCCGGGCTGCTACTAAAAATTTTTGTTTTTTTTCTTTTTGCGAAAATTGTCAATAACACTGCCCGACCTGGATATCGAACCAGAGACCTCATGATCAGCTTACACTACCGTTGCCCCACAGAGGAAGTTTCTTTAGAATTAAACCAGTCAATAGGGGTAGTGACTGTTTTTGGGGAAAGGTTGAAATGGTGCCCTATTTGTTTCGTAGTACTAATTGGTTGGTCCGATTATATTTTGGTCATACATTGATATTAAGTTCGTTAATATCGATAAAATATAAATCGTTCACGGAAGCCTAAACCCCTCCTTATCAACTCCTTATTATCCTTCTTCTCCGCCTACAATTGCTTTCCTTGGAGTTGGCGATGCGCGAGTGATGCCTCTATTGTTGCTCTAGCTTCTATAGGCTATGGTAACCACCATCAGGTGCGTCGTATAAGTACTTGTTTATCATCGTCGTAGTATAATAAAAAAAAAATAAAAAAATTTAATCTGTGTGGTGACGGACTAAGAATACAAGTGTCACAACCCTATCCTTGCCCGTGGGTGTCGTACAAGGCGACTAATGGAAGTAAGCAATTATCACCCATTGCATTACTGGTGGTAGGCCTGGTTAACAAGTGAGAGTACTCACTTGCTATCGGTCCCGAACGGGTCGGTACCACCGTCTCCTGTGTGACCGGTCATGAAACACGTCAGTGTGTTTTGGCTGTAGCTGAAGATAGCCGTTTCTTTTTTCGTTTCATATCTTAGAAATGGTGTGCAGCGGCTTAACAATACTTTCGGTATAGTTGGCTCCAGGAGTAACAATTCCCACTTACCATCAGGTGGGTCGGGGCCCGTCTGCCATAAAAAAGGTGGTTATCGATATAAAATAAAAAAATCTAAGTGTCACAGTGTCATCTTACCTGAACCACTCAACAGTCCCCCACCAAGCAAGTCAGCCATGTACTTATACTGTGGACCTTTGATACTAGTCTTCGTATTTGATAACAGTGTCTAAAATTTTATCAAAAGATCATATTATTAATGATTTTTTTAAAACAGCTTGCACAATGGAATAATTTCCTTAACAGTTAATATTCAGTTTAACGGATCCGAATCCAGACTGAACGGCCCAGAACAATAATATATGGGTCACATATATAGATAATTGTCGTGAATCGAACCCACAACTTCTGGTGCGAGAGGTCGCTGTCTAAACCACTCGACCATTTGTGCAGTTTAAAAGTGTGCCTTATAAGTAAAAAAGCAAATTAATTAAATTTGTACTAGTTAAATATAGACGACTATATATATATCTAATCAGGCCGTGTGGGACCGGCTTTAGAATTGTTCCACCCCTTCTCCACCCATGGGAGTCGTAAGAGCCAACTGAGGCAATACCAGGGGAGTGGGCAGCAGCACTCCCTCGAGTATTAACAACATCCACTGTGATCGCCAACCCACCTGCCAAGCGTGGCGATTACGGCACTATCCCCGATATGAGCGAAACAGCAGAGGACTGCTCGTTGTGGCGTTCTCTTGGGGAGGCCTATGTCCAGCAGTGGACGTCGAAAGGCTGATGGATGGATGGATATATATATCTAGCCGTAACTCTTGGTTTAGTCGGGGGTATAGCTAGTTCTTTTTTCCAGAATTGTATTGGTTTACGTGGCCGGGAGCGACTGGGCGCTCTACTCCCAGTAAGTTAGTTTTTACCTTAAGATCTTCGGGATTGCTAATGATGTAATTCAAGTCAGGACCAAGCCAGAATGTCACCACGTCGCCATAATCTTCTATCATTTTTCTTATAACTATTATCATTTCTGAAAGAGGGAAAGGTTGATATTTGAAAATAAAGTAAAGTAAATTATACCAAATCTTATTCAAACTGACACTAAAGAGTATTTTCTTCATCTTTTCTATTCATCAAGCCATATTCAGAAATCACAACATCATTAAAATTAACATAGGCAGTAATAAAGGGCTGCCGATAGAAGTGAAAGAAAAGAAGAAAAACATTCCTGAGTCTCCTACCCTGAGTGATACCTACTTATTTTGTAATATATTTGTCCGTGTAAAATACAAGTTTCACCACCCCATTCCTTCATACGGGTGTCGTAAAGGGCGACTAAGGAAAAAACATAATTATACGCCATTGCATTACTGGTAGTAGGGCTGCGTGGGA
Source organism: Leucoma salicis (assembly GCA_948253155.1). NCBI lineage: Eukaryota > Metazoa > Arthropoda > Insecta > Lepidoptera > Erebidae > Leucoma > Leucoma salicis. The sequence goes on along the minus strand of OX411822.1, from coordinate 6,511,432 downwards.
GTACTCACTTGCTATCGGGCCCGACGACAAACAGATAAACAGACAAAAAATCTAAATAAAATTGTTTTGTGTTGCAGTAATTTTTTCTCAAATATCTTAAATGTACAGACACAGCTCTGTTACAGCTTTATAATAGTACTAGCCTTTGCCTGCGGCTCCGCCGTAACGAAAACCAAAAGTAGCAGGATAAAATGTATACCAATTTTTATGTCTAATCGAGATCAAACAATCTAAAAATAATAGTTTTGTGTTCAGACATGCCTATATAGCCTATTACAGTAATTTTTTCTCAAATATCTTAAATGTACAGACACAGCTCGGTTACAGCTTTATAATAGTTCTAGATAAGTAGGTACATATAAATTAGATACGTAATTAGATACGTACCTACTTAAAAAACTATTATGACTTTTTTATAAGTTTTCGCTTCTGACAGCAGTCCACAAGCCTGCCTTTGTAAATTTTTATGGTTTTTGGTGGCAGGTGATGCTACTCCCACCTGATGATAGGTGGTAACCATCACTCATGGACTCCACAATATTAAGAGCTTTGCCGAGCTACTGCTTACGATCACACTAGTGGGAAACTAATGAATGGACGGCTATCTGCGGCTATAATCAAAACACAACGGGGTTTAATCAAAACGATCGGTTGCACGACAGACGGCAGTACTGACCCGCTTGGGCTGGACAGCAAGTGAATACTCCCACTTACTACCCAACCCAACCACCAGTAATGCAATGGACCCCAGGAACCCCTGATCCACTGCATAAGACTCAAGCATTTTATAAAATCTCATAACATTTAAAAACTTGGTCAAAAATAAAAATACCTATATATAAAGAACAAATTATTTGTGAATATGGAAAAGGAGAACTTTACTGCGAGTGGAATTCGAACCTGCATCCCTTACAATTCCGGGAAGTGCTCTAGCTAGACCGCTAAGCCATGGCACCGGCGGCCATTCCCAATCTCCACATCACATTTGTCTTTACGACGATGGATGAGACGCAGGTTCGAATTCCGCTCGCAGTAAAGTTCTCTTTTTTCTCATTCGCAAATAATTAGTTTTTTAAAGTAGCAGAGCATGTCAGGTGAAAAAATACAGATCAAAATAACTACATATAAATGGTACTGACTCACCTTCGGGCTGGCAAATGAATCGGTGTGCATTACCAATCAGAGGTAAAGGATAGGGCCCTGGTATTTTCTGCGCCATTTTGATCATCCTTCTGTGCATGAACCTCCATAGTATCCAAGAGGTGGCCAGTCCTCCCACAATAAGATACAGTAACCAATACATTCTGAAAAAAAAAGTGTGTGTGTACTTATGTACACGCGTTAGAAGTTATACTACTTTGACGTAACAAGATAAAAATCTTTTCAAAAATTTTACCTTTCGCCTTATTCTACGTTTGTCGAAAAAACGACACTAACAATAGAAAAAAGGGTATTTAATACATTGAAAGTTTTATTATAACACATTATCTAGTTAAATAAAGTTTATTTAATTATCACAAAAAACTAAAATGTTGACTACAGCTTACTTCAGGGTGTCGGTTTTTCGTAGCTAACTTCAGGGTGTCGGTTTTTCGAGACGGTGAGCGCGCGCATCGTAAAAATTTACTCTCATCATTTTTCCCTAACGCGCCAAAAGAAGGATAACTTCAAAACATTTTTTTTTTAATATTTTCATATATTTTTCAAACATTTGACATGCTTATGCTTTATAAATGAACACAAAATGCGAAAATGTCAAATGGAAAATAACAGTCACGAGCAGGATTTGAACTTGCGTCTCCTGAAATATCGTCCCTGCCTTGCGAATTCAGCAGCCGAATGACTATTATTTTCGATTTCATATTATTTATTTATTTTAGAATCGCCAACAAGAGATACACACACAAACAAAAATATACAAACACTAAAAGCATGCCTTGTGCTCCCTCAATTACAGGCAACCACAACTAACACAGGAATTAAAAATGTAATACAAAAAAAATAATTGGTTAAAATTATAAATTAAATGTAAGTAGTGTAAACTCATAAAAAAAAGGAAATTAAGAAACCCTAAAATAAAATTAGTAAGCTTAAAAAATAACCGCATATAATTTAACACTTGGCTTCAAAATTATATTTTTAGTAGTCATTTATATAATTTTAAACTTCTACTTATCCCTATCCTTCACCTCGGACCTAAAATAATTGCAAATTTTCGTCTTAAAACCAAACAAACCATCACCACAAATGTCGAGATCTAGAGATCGGGAAAGATCATTATACAGTTTGCACATTCTATTTAAAGACGAATTGAGGCCCAGATTCGTTTTACATCTACGCAAACTGAACAGCTTGTAGACACGGGAGCGCGGTAGCCTTTTCGGGATAGAGATATTCAGCTTTGAAAGTAAATCAGGGTTATCCACCTTATTATTAAATAGTTTGTAAATAAACAAAAGATCGAGAAGTTTGCGTCTGTTGTTAAGAGAAATCAACTGAAAATGTTTAAGACGGGCATTATACGACTTAAGGGAGTGATGTAATTTCATGTTATATGCATGATAACTAAGGAATCTTTTCTGTATGCGTTCTATTCTATTTTTGCGAATTTCATAAAAGGGTGACCAAACTTGCGAGCAATACTCCAAAATGCTACGAACTAAAGTATTAAATAAGATAATTTTAGTTTTAGGACGTCTAAAATTACTTGCGTTCCTATTTATGAATCCACACATTTTGGACGCACTTAATATTATTTTGTCCAAATGCGCATTAAACGTTAATCTACTGTCAATTAAAACTCCTAGATCGCATACACAGTCTATTTATTTAAGTGGGAGATTATTAATTGTATATGATATCTGCAGAATATTTTTTTTCTAGTAAAAGATAGATAATAGCATTTGTCAGCATTCAAATACATCCTATTGAGCTCACACCACTCAACCAATCTATCAAGGTCATCCTGAATCAGTCTCGCGTCATTAGAGCCTTCGATAGGTCTTATGAATTTGAGATCGTCAGCAAATAAGTACGCTTTTGTGTGAAGGAAACACTCTGAGATTGAGTTGACAAGGATGAGAAACAAAAGGGGGCCCAAATGAGAACCTTGAGGAACGCCAGATGTAACGATAATATCTTGAGACCTGGCGCCATTTATGACCACGTAGGACGTACGCTTGGTAAGGTATGATCTAAACCAGTTTAACATAACTTTTCCTATACCAACCTCAGCTAGTTTTCGTAAGAGTGTCACATGGTCAACCCTGTCTAATGCTTTGCTGAAGTCGGTGGATATAGTCATCTACTTGAATGCCTTGATCTAGGTGGTAGGATATCGTGTCTGTAAAGGCTGCTAGATTTGTTGTAGTAGACCGTTTTTCAATAAAACCATGTTGATTTTCATTAATGCGCATTTTTACTAGGCCGTATATGTATGCGTATACTAAGTACTCAAATATTTTTGACATTATGGATAAAATTGATATAGGCCTATAGTTCTTTATGTCTTTTTTGGGCCCATCTTTATGAATATGAACTATTTTAACCACTCGCCAATAGCAGGGAAGCTCCCCTGAGCGAAGTAATTCATTAAATATGAATGTTAATGGAGTAGACAATTGATTGGCGCATTTCTTTAAAAATATGGGTGGCAAGTCATCTGGTCCCGGCCCTTTGCTCAGATCCAGTCTCTTCAATTTCTTACCAACTGCTGTCTCAGGCAAAACCAAAACGGTAAGAGAGAGAGAGCGCTATTAATCATACTAATATAAGTATCATTTGTGTTCACAAATTGCGAATTACTAGAATCCTTATAGACCGAAGAAATTTTTTTTGCAATCAAATTACTAATATCAATTTCACCAGAAGCTTGTTTAATGTCCAAGTGCATACTTGTTGGTATACTACTTCCGCAATTACGTTTATGTTTAATAAAGCATTTTGCTGTTAGCATTTTTATCGCACTTTGTGTTCAAAAATAGACTTTATATTATGTTTTCATAGGCATTGAATATTTAACACAGTATTTCAAAAAGACTCTAAGCAAAATTAAGCCAGCGTGTGCAGCAATATGATAATTTCGTGACTTCATTATAAAATATAGAATTTCCAGGGACCGCTGAAGTAATGTCACATAGTTCCAGTGGTCGGGCGGTGCAGGCGGAGAGATGGCACACAGCGGATTATTTTGTGTGTGAGGGCCCCACACTACCCTGTTCGTTGCCGCGAACGACGAGGATGAGGTTAGGTACTTTTTTCCCACATTACCAAAAAAGGAGTAGTACTAATAGTACTAGGTGTGTCACTCGAGATATAGTGCAATTCCCGATTTCGGGTGAAAACAGCACCATGTCTGTCACTTTCTCCCCTTGGTGGACAATGTACATATACCTAGTATTATTTGGCTTAGTTTGTAATATTTTTTCATTAAAATAAAGTATTTTAATATGTAGGTACTTTTAAGACAAAAATTATTTGTAAAAGTGGAAGAAGAGTTTTACGGCGAGCAGGATTTGAACCAACCTGCGTCCAATCCAATCTGAGAAGTGCTCTGCTAATCTAACGCTACCGCTAAGCTATCGCAGTCACCTAACCGTGTCACCCAATCTCCACTTCACATTTGTTTTAGATGTCTTTACGGTACTTTTTCAAATTTAATAATAAGGTTGTCTTGTAGATAATGTCTTATCATAAGGTAAGTCTGTCGAATTACGCCTACATAAGGTTAAGCTACTTTTATCTGATATATATCAGAAGAAAAAAAACAAAGAATATGTGTATCATAGGGTTGTTTTACTATCTATACAATAAACTTATGAAAAGAGTTCTATTTTTAAAATAACATAACAAAAATAATCAAATTCTAACACACTGACTTTCGCAGAATTGAACTCTAGGTTTAATTACGCCTATGATAATTATCTTATAATATCATTGTACTCCAGCAGTATCATAGTTTTCTATTAATAAGAAAAAAGTCAGTCATAAAGAAGTAATAACCTAATCAACTACAAAAAATTTATAGTTTTTCATAGTTTAAAGACCAGTTAACAAAAAAATTAAATTACTAAGGTAAATAACATAAATTCTTATAATGTTTAGTGGCACACGGTTAAACTGTATTTAGACAGGTTTTTGAGCAAAAAATAATTCTGAAAAAGTTTCTCGTTCTTTTCTCTCTATGTGTAGTTTTCTATTTGGTTTTTGTTTCTGATTTCATTGTATTTTGTTTAATTTGCTCACCTAGCTTCCTCTTAGAAATAAATTCATTTTTAGTTTTACAATTTTCTTTCTCTATCACCACCTTTGAGTCGTTAAATAAATCTTTTATTATAATTTGTCCTTTATAATTTAAAGCTTTTCGGTGATTTTTGATAATTACATAGTTCCGTGTAGGCATAAATAGTTGAAACTGTGATTTTTCAGATAACTGAGCTAGTGGTTCATCATCTTTATTATTGCTATCGGTGTCTTACCCAGATGAGTAAATACTTAAAGATTGCTGGATGAGTGGTCTAGTGACAAATCTAGCCATAATTTCAGAAGTATGCTCACCATCAAAAGCATATTTATCATTAGAAACATCTGTAGTAGAGTATCTTTTGGTAGATAGCATGCGACTTGTAGAAAGGGGGAAGGAGTTACTACTGGAATAGGGTGCACGATTGCCTGAATATTGTCACCGTCAAAAGCATCCCCGTCGTTAGAATAATCAGATGAACTGTAACACACAAGTGTCTTTGTAGATTGCAAGCCACTGGTAGAAGGATTCACGTTTGGTGAGCTCGGTGGAGTAACTTGTAGAGCAGAATGCACAACCAGTGAGCAAGGTGGAGTGATATGTGATGATAAACGATTCGATAAGATGTCTTGAGCAGGGGGAGAGGTTTCCTGAAGGATATATACCAAACGTTGGAGCTCTTCATTGTCAATTATCGGTTTAGACATGGCACGAGATTCACAACCCTTTTAATTTTGTGGTGACTTTTTTCGAGCATGTACTTCGTAGACATGCTGCAGCACCTCTTGGTCAAAATAACTTTTGAAAGGTTTAAGCTAAACACTAGAGGTTACCTACGCCTACATCATGGGCAATTGCGCCAACAGTAGTATTTGGTATGGGTTATACCGCCTAGGCGTAAATACTAGTCCTGACCAATTCTAGCAAGATTGCTAAAAAAACAAAAACTAATAATTTAATGTTTAAAATAAGCTGCTTTAGATTCAAGCAATATTTATTTTACACGAGTATGCCTTAGATTTTTGTGTATGAGTCTCAATAAGAATAAAAACTTACAGTAACCTTATTGGTTTGTCTAAGTAAAAACCAGCATCTGCTCGCACCAATGGTCAGTCTAGTACTAGCACAGAGTACTAGAGCACAAATTGGGAAGAGACGAGGACGATGTGCGGGATCGCGATGAGACTTGTAAATCTTAGTACGTAGGTATTTAGATTCATTTTAGCTTTATTGTAAATAGGATTTTTAGGGCATAGGCGTAATTAGCAACTAGGCGTATATCGACAGACCTACCTTATTTCAGGTAATCAATGCCAAAATAAAATTGTACTTAAATAAATAAACAAATCGGACCTTACCTATTTTATTTCTTTGCTTACTTATTGCACTAATACTTCCATAATTATTTAGATGAAGGTTACACAGCACTTACTCGTAATTCAGCGTTGTGATGCCCAACCGATCTCCAAACACTACACTGAATAATTCGTGATACAGTAATCACAATATATTTATGTATATGTGACCAAATATGAATTAAAAAAATACTATTAATAAATACATGAGATAATAAAATCTGTAATATCTCAAGATTTTCCTGAACTAACAGAAAACCTGTTTGTACACAGCGACTACACCGACTCAATCTAATTCAAGCCTTGTTATGTCGTGAGTTTGTGTCTGTAGAGACCTAGAGTATCTTACTTGTGATTCGCCCTCGCTTCACACGGTGCAATTATAATATAATATTTTTAGGACTTTTGAAGAGTTACAACTCTTTATACAGATTTATTATATTATAAAGCTGTAACAGAGCTGTGTCTGTACATTTAAGTTATTTGAGAAAAAAATACTGTAATAGGCTATATAGGCGTGTCTAAACACAAAACGCTTTTTTTAGATTTTTTGTCTGTTTGTTTGTTCGCGCGTCACGCAAAAACTACTGAACGGATTTTGATGCAACTTTTTTGTTTGATAGCTCTTTGTTAGAATTGAATAATTGGTATCCCGCTACTATAACGGGAACCTGGGATATAACCAAAAAACTAGCTTTTGGCTGTGGTGTAGCCAGAAATAATATATAGTAAATTTGGTTTAAAATAATATAAGTACATATTTATAAGATGTAGGTATGGTTAGAACCTCTTTTTTTTTAAAATATTTTTACAACAGTAAAATATCCTTTTCTTTTTATTTAACTAACTTTTGTTCTAAGGAATAATCTTTTAATCACGGGGGACTGTACAAACATACAATTTCACGGACACAAAGTACACCCAAGCTCAGAACAACCATTCTGTCATCTGTCAATCGATTGAAAATCCCTTACGTGATTTAGAAGGCGGAAGCGAATAAACGGATAGACGCACATAGCGATTTACTTTATACTGTGCATAATTAGATCATCCACCCATGGCACATCTTGAATACCAGAAATTATATGACTGATTGTGATATCGTTCGTGAGTATATCTAAACTATATACTAGCTGACCCGGCAAATGTTGTTTTGCCATATAAATTATTTCTAGAGATTTTTGAGGGATTTTCTACCGTAGAAAAAAATAACTAACTTATATGCTGAATCATTAAAAAAATTATATATAAAATTTGGTCCAAAAAAATAATAAACATTTTTTGGGGTGAATCACCACATGAAAAATAGTTTACATCTTACTCTCAAACCTACTGAATTTACGCACAAAATTTCATAAGAATCGGTCAAGCCGTTTCGGAGGATAATGGCGACAAACAATGTGACACGAGAATTTTATAATTACTATAAAAAAACTTTACATGTTTTTTTATGTAGAGACAAGAACCCTAATACGATATTAGTAACGTGAAAATATGTATGTTCCTGTGTTTGTTACACGACCACCCAAGTAATATAACATAGTTCCGATGCGAGGCGAGGTACCCCTCCACACTACCCTGTTCGTTACCTCAGACTACGGGGTGTGCGGCTAGGTTCATTTTTGCCCGCCTTAACAAAAAAGAAAAGACTGCTTTTATATCCATCCATCCATCCATCAGCCTTTTAACGTCCACTGCTGGACATAGGCCTCCCCAAGAATGGGGGTTAGTGCCGTAATCGCCACGCTTGGCAGGCGGGTTGGCGATCGCAGTGGATGTTGTTAATACTCGAAGGAGTGCTGCTGCCTACTCCCCCGGTATTTACTCAGTCGGCTCTTACGACTCCCATGGGTGGAGAGGGGTAGGATAATTCTAAAGCCGGCCCCACACGGCAAGCCGGCCTCACACAGCAAATTTTGAAGCTAATTGCTTTTATATACAGCCACTCAATCCTCATATGCTCACCGCGATAACCTGAGGTCAGCCGGTCAGGTTCTCCAATACCCTATACAAGAGTTGCGTAACGTAGTAACTTTATATAAACCAACGCCCTCAGGTCAAAAGCCATGCTTGTGGCACAGAATCAAAAGCTTTTTATAGTCAATTTTGATACAAGTCTGCAGCTGAGCGCATTACGGTAACTACTGGAGAGATTTCAATTTAGTTATCTAAGTTTTATTTCTTTGACAGGCCCTTATCTAAAAATCATATTCCCATGTCTTCATTGAATGTAAAGTTGTTAAGATTTAAGTAACAATGATTTTTTTAAGCACACTAGCCTTTGACGACCGCCGAAGCCAAAGCTTGTTTTCAAGCTATATCTCAGGTTCCCGATATTGTAGCGGGATAAAATGTATACCAGTTTTTAAATCTAATCAAGAGCTACCAAATAAAAAAGTTGCATTAAAATCCGTTCAGTATTTTTTGTGTGATGCGCGAACAAACAAACAGATAAACGGACAAACCGACAAAAATTAAAAAATAATCCTTTTGTGTTTAGACACGCCTATATAGCCTAATAAAGTATTTTTTTCTCAAACATATTAAATGTACAGACACAGCTCTGTTACAGCTTTATTAGATAACTAGCTGTTACCCGCGACTTCGTCCGCGAGGAATTTGATAAAAATAAATAAAGCAACCCTTGAAATTGAAGTCTTGAATTTAAAGGGAAAAATTTGACATGATTGATACAGTACAACGGTATTACAGTGCAACGGTATTACAGTACTCAGGGTTGGAACTTCATTACTGGAATGCTAGATTGCGTTGAAGTAGCTAGATTTTGAGATTTTTTGACAATTTTTTTTTTATCTTTCGTAATTTTTTTTTAACATAATGTATCCTATGTCATTTCTAATACCTCCAAGAATATGTGTACAAAGTTTCATGATGATCGGTTAAGTAGTTTTTGCGTGAAAGTGTAACAAACAAACTTACATTCACATTTATAATATTAATATAGTAGGATAAGCAAGCCAGACGAAGTCGCTGGTATCAGCTAGTTATATATAAAAATGACAAAACACACATCTTTTCTATGGAACATTACACAATACAGGAGAGAATGGACGTTCTAGCTGCATTGATGACTCGATTTGACCCAAGAAAAATATCAAAACATTGGCTTAAACTAACCGTATCCATAATATACTTTTGTTCAGTAAGTGAGAATGCCACCGACCCAAACGCCTTCCTCAATCCCTCTGCACATCCAGTCCCTTCGCCTCCAACTTTGGCAACATGTGAGTATTACTCTCCGTGTGGGGCCGGCTTTAGAATTGTCCAACCCTTTTCTACCCACGGGAGTCGTAAGAGTCGAATGAGGGAATACCGGGGGAGTGAGCAGCAGCACTCCCTCGAGTATTAAACACGTCCACTGCGATCGCCAACCCGCCTGCCAAGCGTGGTGATTACGGCATTATCCCCCATGACGGGACCGCTCGCTGTGGCGTTCTCTTGGAGAGGTCTATGTCCAGCAGTGGACGTTGAAAGGCTGATGGATGGATGGATGGATGGAGTATTGCTCTTGATGTTGTCAACGTCTATAGGCTACTCTATCTATATATGTTGCTATATATGTTATTATGCTCTATCTATATCTATATATGTTGGCGCGTATTTTGTACAGCAGGACAATAAAAATACAGTAAATATAAAGTAGATTAAGTACTACATAATGCATTATGAAAAACAAAGCACGTATTTTGTGTAACCAGATACCATTTATTTGTATTTTTCTGGGTCAATGCGTCATTGAGGAAAGATGTTATATTACAACATTTTATTTTTAACACTAATAAGGTGATTTGTATGCCTGTATGTCAATCTCTGCGCCTTTTCTGTAAATACACTACAGGATATATAAAAATTTCTAAATATTTATAGGGCTGCGTCATTATTAGGTAAAAATCTTAAGTGTAACACATTTAAAAAAAAAGGAAGAAAACCGTCTTTTAGTGCACCCAGGAACTAAAAAGTGATAAAAAATTGGTATTTAGATACGATTTCCGTGCTAGACACCTACTGATGTATGTGAATCCGGTGCCAAAAATGATTTTAATGTTACCTAAGTATTTATATGAATTGTTTTTATTTATATATATTTGTAGCATTTGACATGCTTAGCACTATACATTAAACACAAAGTGAAAAATGTGAAATCGAAAATAACAGTCAGGAGCAGGATCACCCAAAAGACCCACCCAAAAGACGTTAAGTATGATGTGTTATCGAAATTAGCAGTCAGGAGCAATTGTCAGGATGGCTGAATTGGTAAAGCATCTGGACGGTATCCAGAAGATGCAGGTTCATATCCTGCTCCTGACTGTTATTTTCGATTTCACATTTTTCACTTTGTGTTTAATGAATTGTTTTTGTTACTTTTGGACTTGGCACCGGCTTCAAACACATCAGTAGGTGTCTAGCACGGAAATCGTATCTAAATACCAATTATTTATCACTTTTTAGTTCCCGGGTGCACTTGAAGGCGGTTTTTTTTTGTTTTATTTTATGCTTTTTTGTGATTTTTTATAAAATAGGTTAGAGTAGGTCGTACATGATAGGGAGGCCTCCCTAAACGAATAAAAAACAGACAACGAAAAAATATCATCGATGTATACATTTTTTTAGATTTTTGTTGATTTTTTAAAAACAACTGAACCGATTTCGATAAAATTTAAATGGGACCATTTCGGAAAAACGCCTTTCAAACATAAAAAGAATTTTGCAAATCCGTCAATTTATGACGGAGTTATGCCCGAACATACATAAAAAAAAATATAAACATCCGAATCGGTTAAAAATTAAGTTTACCTGGTCGGTATAATGTATGTAAATACTTCCGACAGATGGCGCAGGCGGCACCCAGGACGTTAAGTATGAATGTGTTATCGAAATTAGCAGTCAGGAGCAATTGTCACGATGGCTGAATTGGCAAAGCATCTGGACGGTATCCAGGAGAAGCAGGTCCAAATCCTGCTCGTGACTGTTAATTTCGATTTCACATTTTCCACTTACGAATCTTCATTTTATTCCATTATCAAATATTTTAAAGCCAATAGTAAACTATTTTCTCTGATAATTTACTTAGGGTGTGTTCCGATTTGAGGGTACCCGAAAGGTTAAGCCGACGGCGAACCACTGAAGGAATGTAACATAGTTCCAGTGGCCCGCCAATAAAGGCGGAACGACAGCACACGGCGGGTTTCTTTAGTCGGTGAAGGGCACTACCCTGTTCGTTGCCCCGAACGACGGGGTGTGCGGGTAGGAACAATTTATCCCGCCTTAAAAAAAAAGGTGTGTTCCGATATGCACTGCGAGCACTGTAAGGTGTGACGTCAATTTAGTTTACTGCGAAGTCGTTCCTTTATAGTTAGCTATACTGGTTACTGTTTATAACGGAACGCAGTCTAGTATAGGTACTGAGCTGTCATTACTATAATTTCATACAATTCGTAATGGCGACGATTTATGACGTCATAGATTTCTCAAGGATACTGCGGCAGTATACAGTCATGTCATGTCAGTCTATAACGGAACGAATTTCTCAGCAGTAAGAGCACTGGACAGTGCTTGCAGTGTATATCGGAATACAACCTTAATTACCTACTTTGTCTAAGGTGTAACGTGTTAACCCTATCTACCTTAATAATTAGGCTAGCTTGATGAATTATGTAGAGTTTCAATCTGAAAGCAGACCTATGGTAAACGTGTTTCCTGAGACGTACCATGCGTGATAATGATATCTTTTATCAGATGCCCTGCGTATTTACGGTTATACTAAATACCGTAAAAAGTGATCAAAATGAAAGGATAGGAGATTTGCTGCAGTTAGCTCTTGCCACTGTTATTTTTCCGTACTCCGTGCACTGGGTAGATTGTTGTGCTCCTCCTTCACCATTAGCAATAAAAATATAAGATAACGTCGAATTGATTTCGACCCACGTCTTTTGGAATGTCAGCAGGCCTACCATGAACTCTTAGCTAGCGATTCAATTCCGACGCAATTCAAAATAGCTGTTTTGTTGTATTTCGTATAGGGATGGGCCAAAGTTAGTTTTACATTCGGTCTAACCGAATTTCGGTGGCTTGAACCGAACTTCGGCATTCGGTCGAAGTTCGGTTTTAAATGCCGAACATTCGGTATAAGAAAAAGGTAAGGTTTACACTAAAATTTAGAGAAATACACAACTGTCATAGCTGCAAAATGAGACACATATACCACTACTCGAAAGTCATTTAAGCATGTTCAGTTTTTTGTTAAACTATAATTATTATAGATATATTAAAATGTATAAATGAAGTAGTTTTTTTCACAATCTCATCAATACACCCAATAATTTGAAATAAGGTGCCACCCTTACACTGTCTGTTTTTTTATTACTTTACGGCGTTGTCTTTCATAAAAAATATACACAGAATATGACTTGTTACTCCCGAGAAAGCACACACCGAAGTTCGGCCGAATTTTGTATATTTACCGAATGTTCGGCCGAAGTTCGTATTCGGTTAAAATCACATTCGGCCCATCTCTAATTTCATACCATGATGTCTAATTGAGCGATCTTGTTTAGGTTGTCAAGTAAGTTCATGGTACAAATTTCAATACAAAGATGTCATGTTTGCTATTCAGATAATGTGCTGATTCAGCAAAAAACAAAAGATTGCGTCTTTGACACGTCATGGTACGAAATTGCGATTCAGTTCAGTTTGGGTCCTAAACTGGATCGCAATAAGAGTTCGTGGTAAGCCTGCAGTAATTATAAATGAACCGCCCTGTACATACATAAAGGTATAACATGTGTAATAATAATATCTGTTCCAGAAAATAATCTGAGTGATACCTACAAAGACGTGACCCGAATTTTAAGTAAAACTGGCCTTGTACATTGAAATTCTTTTTTTTTCCTCATTCTTTATTTTGTGTATTTTTTAACAAATCATCAGTATCGTCAAATCATCGTGAGAAAACCTACATTATTATGACAGAGAGCCAGATCTATCAACTTGTAAAGCCTTTTTTTTGGTTAAGGCGGGAATAAATGTACCTAACCGCACACCTCCTCGTTCAGGGCAACGAACAAGGTAGTGTGCGACCCTCACCCACTAAATAAACCCGCCGTGTGTTTTCTCTCCGCCTGTATTGGCGGACCACTGGTACTGTGTGATATTACTTCAGTGGTTGACTTGTAAAGCCTGCCAAGCTGCATTTTACTAGCGCGGTGGAATGGCCTAATTCTACCTGGCTCTCAGTAGTGGCCTATGCCAAACAGTGGGATTTATATGGGAGTAACGGGTGGGAAACAAAATATAAAAAGGGCCAGTGTTTTCAATGACATAAGTTAATATTATTTAGTACTAGACCCGCGAGGACTTGAGAATATAAACACATCACTCTACGGCACATTAATTATGTTTATGTATAAATATTTTGATCTGTATTTTTAGCACTTGACATGCTCAGCTACTTTAAAGACCAAATTATTAGTGAAAGTGGAAAAAGGGAACTTTATTGCGAGCGTGAATCAACCTGCGCCCCTTCCAATCCGGGGAAGGTCTCTAACCGCTAAGCCATCGCCCTGACAGGCAGTGGTCAATATAGTTCTCTTTTCCCACTTCCAAAAATAAATTGTTCTTTGAAATAATGTTATTAGGTACTTACCTACTATTACGTATCCATTATTACAAAAAACAAAACATTAACAATAGGTTGTATCATGTTATTTTTTGATTGGCGGATTCTTGGAGACATTCAAAACATTTCTATTATTTATTCATATACTTTAATACGATTTCATTATCATATTACAATAAATATACCTTATGAATATAAATATATATGAAACGTTATATATATAACCAGATTCTTAATCATAATATTCTCTTCCTCGGTTGTACTCTAACATTATATCCGCCTTCTATGGAGACAGATATGGCAACGTGTAGTTTTAGATTATCCAGAGTGCCAACCGGGATCAGTCGAACTTGTCGCAGAACACACACAACTATGGTTTTGATAAGCGCTGTGGCGTATACTCGACCTGTCCAAAGAAAACGTTTTATTTTGTAAAAATCTACCGTAACTAACAATAAGTTAAGCCCCAAGTGTGACAACGGCATTCAGAGTTTAAGACCACTGCAAGTCTTATTATGTAAATCACAACATATTGCACAGCATATTATTGGGAGGAACATTTAAGTACCAGTTTTTAAAAAAAAAACTACTTTCTGCACTAAGGAATAATCCTTGTATCGTGGAGCTTTACAAACATACAATTTCACGGACACAAAGTACACCCAGACTCAGAACAATCATTCGTGGATCACACAAAGAGTTGTCGTGTGTGGAAATCGAACCCACCACACTCGGGCGGGAGGCCGGTATCTAAACCACTCCGCCATCTGTGCAGTCAATCAAGAGCAAAAAGAGAAGTCTCATCCAATTCTGTTCGGTAGTTTTTGCGTGATTTGTGAACAATCAAATAAAAAACCAGACAAAAATTTAAAAAAAGCTTTTGCATTCAGATTTGCCTAAATAGTAATACACTAATTTTTTTCGCAAATATTTTAAATATTTAGACATAGGTACCTCTGTTTCTTTTGTTTACATAAACTATTATGAAATAATCATTACCTAGACAATCCATTGGTCCCAAACTGAAAGGCACGAAGACGTTAGGGTCGCGATTCTTCACGTTTTCCGGCAAAAATCTCTCAGGTCTCACTTCCCAAGGATGTTCCCAGTACCGAGGATCACGGTGCAGATCGTGTATCGGTATCAACAGTGATGTTCCCACCGGGATGGTGATTTTGCCTAACAAAGAAATATTTGATTTCAAATCGTTCCAAAAATATTAATACGTATTAATACGGAGTTTCGTTGATTACCCTTTTTAGGCGAAAAAAAAATATACGTAACTGCATACCCCGTCATTCGGGACAATTAACAGGGTAGTGTGGGACTCTCACCCACTAAATATACCCGCCGTGTGCCGTCTCTCCACGTTTATTGGCGGGCCACGGGAACCATATTACATTCCTGTGGTGGAGGTGCCTACCTAATTTAAAGTAGTGTAATCAAGGAACTGCCTCGGTAGTGTAGCGGTAGTGTATGCGACTGCTAATCATGAGGTCTCGGGTTCGATCCCCGGGTCGGGCAAAATGTTATTGAGCTTTTTCCTAAAAAGAAAAATTCTCAGTAACAGCCCGGAGTTTGGAAATGTGCCCGGTAGACGTCAATAGGCTCGCCCCCTATTACGTGGGACTCAAACATAGCTGGCGAGTCGTGGGTGTGTAATACACCTCTGCCTACCCCTTCGGGAATACAGGCGTGATGCTATGTTTTAATCAAGGAAAAATAGATTGGTCCTTATGATAAAAGAAAGATTACAAAAATCGTTTTTCCAGCTCCCTTAGAATGTGATTCACAAAATCGTATCGTCTTATTTGTGATTGGTAGAGACATAGACGCGTGATGTCACAATAATCGCTCACCCAATCCCAATGATATCTCAACCAAAAACAATGACACGATGCGATGTCGATACGATTTAGTGAGTTACATTCTACGAGCTTCTAATGCATGCGGGTAGTGACTATCAAGCTAAACACCCAAACTACTTTCGTTATACATTAGGTGGCTTTATTTTTAATCTTAATCGATCGTTCCTCGGATAGAATGTGTGTACCTTCATTGATGGTGATCTCTTCGTCCACAGTCCTCTGTATCAAAGCTGCGATCGACAAGCATCGCAAAGTCTCTTTATACACCATGTCTAGATACGGCATTAGTTTGAGTTGGTCACTGCGAACAGGTGCATCAGGGCCTACTATTTCAATGATTTCATTGTATACGCGTTCCTGTAACATGTCAAAATATTAAAAAAAATATCATTGGCAGGCATGAGTATCCCCATCAAAAATCTTTAATGCAATGTTGATTCGCATAATGATGTAAGGTGGAGTACAAGGTGTGGGGGAGTAAAAATCATAATATCATTGCACTACTCCATTGGCTATGTTAGTCTGTTACACGGGTGTAGTGGGAGGAAACTTAAACCTTTTTTGTGAAGAGCAACAAATGAGACAACGGGGTTATGTGTACACTAAACAAACCGCCGTGTACTGTCACCCGCATCTACTTGGCAGTCCACTGGCACAGCGTATTTGCACTTAAGTAGTCAGTCCAGGGAGATCGAAGCAACCAATGACCAATTCACCAACTCTTCATGCAAGAGCTAAATTAGATGACACGTACCTGCCACTCTTGAAGATGAGAGAGGAACAGCAACACTCCTGAGGCGATTTTAGCAGCAGCTTCTTGACTCTATTGAATACAATATTATGATTAATTAATTATACATGTCATAAACAAAAATGGATCACGGGCTAGTCTAAAAAACAAGAGATTTTTTTGAAATAGCTGGCTTTATGTGGTCCTTTTTTTTTTTGTTATGACGGGAAAAATGTTCCTAACCGCACAACCCATTATTCGGGGCAACAAACAGGGTAGTGTGGGGACCTCAACCACTATATAAACCAGCCGTGTGCCGTCTCTCCGCCCGTATTGACGGAATACTGGCACTGTGCGATATTACTTCAGGCAGGTTTGGGTGGACCCAATTTAAATTGAGTGATAATCTTCATTAAATTCTAAGTATTCTTACAGACATCAAAAAGAGGCCAATCCAAAAATGTATTCGCTCGCAAACAAAGGACAAAGGGTATCATTTCTATCTATCTATCAGCCTTTCAACGTCCACTGCAGGACATAGGCCTCCCCAAGAGAACGCCACAACGAGCGGTCATGTCATGGGGGATAATGCCGTAATCGCCACGCTTGGCAGGCGGGTTGGCGATCGCAATGGATGTTGTTAATACACGAGGGAGTGCTGCTGCCCACTCTCTCGGTATTCCCTCAGTCGGCTCCTACGGCTCTAGTGGGTAGATATATCTTTTGTTGTGACAAAATGTGACGTGAAGGGTAAAGGGGGGTTAAATGTGCCCAATTAAGTGTCTAAGAAACAAAACCTAAAAAACTATCCAGTAGTTTTTCCGTAATGCGCATACCACGGCAGACCTCTATCATTTCACATGTTTTTATTAACTCGCTTTCTTGTATGTCTATCCGAGTGGATTTTTGTAATTGATTTTAAATTAACTTCCTCCGATGGGCTAGATATGTAGCTACTTGAAATTCGCACCATAGCTCAGAAGTTATTTATGTATTATGTACATAACTTCTAATGCATGAAAATGTGAAAAAAGAAGAACATAACCCTATAAAGCAGAAAATAATAATTAAATAAAAAAAAATAATGTACTATGTTTTTATACCATATATTATACATTATATATTACTAGCCAATGCCCGCGGCTCCGCCGCAGCCAAAAGCTAGTTTTGGGTAATATCTCAGGTTCCCAATATAGTAGCGGGATAAATTGTATACCAGTTGTTAAGTCTAATCAAGAGCTATCAAACAAAAGAAGTTGCATTAAAATCCGTTCAGTAGTTTTTGCGTGATGCGCGAACAAACAAACAGACAAAAAATCTAAAAAGAATCGTTTTTTGTTTAGACATGCCTATATAGTCTAATTCAGACGTTTTTTTCTCAAATATCTTAAATGTACAGACACAGCTCTGTTACAGCTTTATAATAATATAGATTAATCGTACATAGATGATATACTGTTGGTAGGGTTGTACCAAGTGGGAGTATTCACTTGGTATCGGGCCCGAGCGGATTGGTACCACCATCTCACATCGTTGCGTTTTGGCTGTAGCAGGAGATAGCCGTTTACTCTTTCATTTCACATGTGAATAAAATGAAAGAGTAAACGGCTATCTAATAATAATAGTAACCCTAATTACTTTTCCAAAAGAAAAATAGCCTAAGTTAAGTATATTTATGTAAAATGTGCGTTCGCCGTGTGGGGCCGGCTTTAGAATTGTCCCACCCCTCTCCACCCATGGGAGTGGTAGGAGCCGACTGAGGGAATACCGGGGGAGTGGGCAGCAGCACTCTCTCGAGTATTAACAACATCCACTGCGATCGCCAACCCGCCTGCCAAGCGTGGCGATTATGGCACTATCCCCCATATGAGCGAAACACATGTTGTGGCGTTCTCTTGGGGAGGCCTATGTCCAGCAGTGGACTTCGAAAGACTGATGGATGGATGGATGGATGGATGGATGGATGGATGTAAAATGTGCCGCATGTTACGTGACAATGTTTCGCATTGGATGGTCACTAGTATGTAATAATTTCAATGGTTACAACAGACATGTATTGTGTGTCGGTTTTTAATACTTGCATTTAATAAAAAACAAAACTCACTGTAGTGAACAGCGTCATGGTATCCCATATAATCTCTTGCTCACTCAGTTCCCCAGACAGTATGAACCGGTCTACAATGCCCATAGTCTCTTCAGGGGGGATGCACGATTCGAGAGCTTTCCGTCTTTTTTTAACCACGTCTCCAGCGAAGTCATTTATTAGCCGTATGAAGTAATCCTGCTTCCTCTTACCATCCACTAGCCATAAGATGAATGGTAATTGTAACCACCATTGCGTCATCTTTGCAAATATGAAGTCGTATAATCTGTAGATAATATTAATCTTTATAAATAAATCTTGGGCAAAAGGATATAAAGTTGATTTAATCAAACCATCAATATTGAAACAGATTAATTAATCGATCTTATTCGGATTAAGTCTTAAGTTCGTCATTGTTCATGACAATTAATGTGTTAGGTTTTCTATTTTACAACCATCATCTATTATAAAGCTGTAACAGAACTAAGTCTGTACATTTAAGATATTTAAGATAAAACTAATGTACCTATTGGCCTATTTAGGCAAGGCATCTCTGAATACAAAACATTTTTTTTAGATTTGTAGTATTTTTTACCTATTTGATTGTTCGCGCATGCCGCAAAAATACTGAAAGATTATGATGTGTAATACTTTCTGATATTTACACGAATGTTACACATTTTGAAATAAAACTACGTTTACGGATTCTATCGCGTTTACTTGATTTTATACTATCCTGACGTTTCGAATACTTTACAGCATTTATGATCACGGGTGGACTTAGATGATAGACGTCCAAGGCTGATATCAGCCTAGCGGGTTAGTATAAAATCAAGTAAACGCGATAGAATCCGTAAACGTAGTTTTATTTCAAAAAGATTATGATGTGTTTTTTGGTAGACAGCTCTCGATTGGACTTAAAAACTCATAGATATATATATTTTATCCCACTAGTATATCGGAAACTTGAGACATAACCTAAAAAACAACTTTTGCTTGCGGCAACCCGCGGTTAGGGACTAGTGTAATTTATTTGTGGTTTTTATGCATGAGATTTTCTAAAAATGAATAATCAGTCAAATGTAAGCACCTCCGGGTAGATGAAACCATTTCCTTCAGCCTATAAACATTATGAGAGTCCTCCTTAGACAAACCCATGAGCGTTTCTGCAACAGATGAAATATAATATTATGTGTTTGAAATTGTCACATATAGACGATATTCATTAAATATAGTCTTACCACATGATAATTGCACCACTAGGATTTCAAGTAAACGAGGCTATGAGTTACTACTTACGATTAACAGTTAGCGTTGTAAATTTAACCACGTCTTCATAAATATCGAATTTCTTTATGGGATCCTTAATGACTAAAACCTTGGCCAGCTGCTCAGCTTCTGTGTTAAAAGTATATGTGAAATTTTCCACCGACTTTTTATTATATGAAGGGGTGGCTATCTTCCGATGATTTCGCCAGCTTGATCCTGCAAACCTTTCTATTTATTAGACTTAAAAAAAACTAAATTAAACACACACACACACATAGCATCACGCCTGTATTTCCCCGAAGGGGTAGGCAGAGGTTTATTACACACCCACGACTCACCAGCTATGTTTAAGTCCCACGTAATAGGGGGCGAGCCTATTGACGTCTACCGGGCACATTTCCAAACTCCGGGCTGCTACTGAGAATTTTTCTTTTAGGATAAAGCTCAATAACATTGCCCGACTCGGGGATCGAACCCGAGACCTCATGATTAGCAGTCGCATACACTACCGCTACACCACCGAGGCTGTTACTACTAAATTAAAGTAGCATTTAAATCAAACATGTGTGTATTTTACACATACTTATATGTTATGCTATTTTTATATACCTATATAAGCACGCATGAACGAAACGCAATAAATAATCAACATAATTACAAACATTTTTTATCCGTGTGGTGACGGATTAAGAAGACAAGTGTCACCACCCCATTCTTTCCCACGGGTGTCGTATGAGGCGACTAAGGGAAGTAAACAATTATCATCCATTGCACGACTGGTGGTAGGGCTGGGTACCAAGTGGAAGTACTCACTTGGTATACGGCCCGAGCGGGTTGGTACCACCATCTCACGTGTGACCGGCCATGAAGCACATTGTTGCGTTTTGGCTGTAGCAGGAGATAGCCGTTTATATTTCATTTCATCTGTGAAATGAATTGGTGAGCAGCGGCTTGACAATACTCTCGGTATAGTCGAGTCCATGGGCGACGGTTACAATTTACCATTAGATGGACCGTGGCTCGTTTGCCACTACATGCAATAAAAAAAACAAAAAAAAAACTGCAAAAGTGTGAAGTCGACAATATCAGTGATAAGCAGAGGAGGAGGATTTTATTTTCGATTTCACATTTTCACACTTTGTTTTAATTTATATGCCTCGGTGGTGCAGCGGTAGTGTAAGCGACTGCTGATCATGAGGTCTCAGGTTCGATTCCTAGGTCGGGCAGTGTTATTGAACTTTTTCGTAAAAAGAAAAATTCTCAGTAGCAGCCCGGAGTTTGGAAATATGTCCGGTAGACGGCAATAGGCTCGCCCCCTATTACGTGGGACTTAACATAGCTGGCGAATCGTGGGTGTGTAATACACCTCTGCCTACCCCTTCGGAGAATACAGGCGTGATACTATGTTTCTTTTTTTGCTAACATAAAAATAACTAAAACATATCAAAATGATTAAATCTGTAAAGGTACCTCCTTCCTAAAGAATATTATTCATCAACTTTATATAGTCGTAAGTTCAGTAAATTTACTAAATGTACTAATTTATTCACCTCCTGTCAGGATCCCGGGACCAATGAACGGTTTCATCAATTCGTAAAGCGGTCCTTTGTGATTGATTTTGCTGCTTGTTAATAACATCTGAAAATAAGAATATCAATCGTTTTATAAAATACTAGCCTTTGCCAGCGGCTCCGCCGCAGTCAAAAGCTAGTTTTAGACTATATCTCAGGTTCCCGATATAGAAGCGGGATAAAATATGTACCAGTTGCTAAGTCTAATCGAGAGCTATCACACAGAAAAAGTTGCATCAAAATCCGTTCAGTAGTTTTTGCGTGATGCGCGAACTAACAATCAGACAAAAAAGAAAAAAATTCTAAAAAAAATTGTTTTGTATTCAGACACGTCTAATATAGCCTAATGCAGTCATTTTTTAAATATCTTAAATTAAATGTACAGACACAGCTCTGTTACAACTTTATAATAGTTTAGATAGACTAGTAGACCCGGCAGACGTCGTGCCTGAATTGGATACACTGCTATTGAAGGGTTTTTATGATATTACATAAAAACCATAGCATCACGCCTTTATCGGGGTAGGCAGGGGTGTATAACACACCAACGGTTCGCTAACTATGTTTAATGGTTAGGGAGCTGAGTGCCATTTTGGTATATGATTTGTTCGTCTTTCATATTAATAGGGATGAAAGTTTATGCCAATACAAACCGATTTGGTCCTGTAAATGAAAGTCGTATGTGCCAGCGTTTTCAAGTTACAGCGCTTCAAAAATGTAAAAAAAAAAGTCATACCAAATCAATTTGTTCGCGTCTGCCTCTTGGACTGATGGTCAAAATCATCCTTAAAACTATAAACATCGAAGAGGCAAATGTGCAGGTCTCTGTTTTATTACGGGACGTAGGTGCAAAAAGGTAAAAAAAAAAGCTATACTAAATTATTTGTTCGTCGTTCTCGTTACGTCCGTTCGCTTCATTAGGATTCCCAGAATAGGAAAAAAAGTTGGCAGACGTCTAGGTCGCTGATTTTTTTATGTACGATTTTTTACGTCTGCCTCTTCGATGTTTATCGTCTTGAGAATGATTCAGACCATCAGTCCAAAACGCAGATACGAACAAATGATTTAACAGACATTTTTTTTACACTTTTAAAGCGCTGTCGATTGAAAACGCAGCGCTATCATGGTGGCAGACTATTTTTCTGTGGTCCTTTATATCGTCATTAATCGAACAATACGGGTCTGCCAAGCGAACAATTCATATACAAATTTTTAAATCACAAAAAATTGTTATTAAATTAATTACTTAAAAAGTCAGAGGGTTGGACGTCTGCCGCTTCGATGTGCCTCGTTTTGAAGATGTTTCTGACTATCAGTTCCAGAGGCAGAGACGAACCAAAGGTTTAGCATACCGTTTTTTTTTACATTTTGAAAGTGCTGTCAATTGATAACGCGGTCCTGTTATGGTGGCAGACGCGGTCCTTAATGCTTTTTATGGTACAATCATCGATATTAATCATGTCTGCCACACGAACAGATCATATAGAAATTTTGGCATCCAGCTCCCTAACCATAAGTCCCACGTAATAGGGGGCGAGCCTATTGCCGTCTGCCGGGCACATTTCCAAACTCCGGACTACTGAGAAGTTTTTTTTGTTACGAAAAAGCTCAATAGCACCGCCCGACCCGGGGATTGAAACCGATCAGCAGTCGCTCACACTACCGCTGCACCACCGAGACAGTTTTTACGATATTAAACATTTTTAAATAAGAGAATTCTGAGCCACGATTGCAGCAGCACTTATTGGAACTAATTATGCATCTAGACCATCCAGGAGACCACTCACACACACAAAAAAAAATCATAAAAATCAGTCCAACGACTAAAGAGTTCAATGTCATATACATGTATACTCTTTTTCCGTACTCCGAGCATGTATACTAGAAGAATTATATTTATGTAAAACAGGATAGGTATATAAAATGTTATTCCTTTTGCATATTGGGCTAGACGAGCCACAGCTCACCTCACACATTAAGTGATAACCGCTGTTCATGGATTCATCAACCTTCTTTTTTTTTATTAAGGCAGGAAAAACTGTTCCTAACCGCACACCCCATCGTTCGGGTAAACGAACAGGGTAGTGAGGGGCCCTCACGCACTAAATGAACCCGCCGTGTGCCGTCTCTCCGCCTTTATTGGCGGACAACTTAAACAGTGTTACGTTGCTTCGGATTCATCAATATAAGAATACTGCGACGCCAGTGCTCGCCATTTTACTAAACTTCCCTTGCAACATTTGTTACGAGAACCTATCTTAAGTCTGATATAAAAAAAAAACAAGAAAAACTGACCAACGGAAAAATAAACATAATAAAGTAAAAAGAAGACCCAAGCATGTTAACGAAATCAAAATTATTCATATTCACTAGTTTAATATCGCCTTTAGTTATTAAAGAGTACTCTTATCCAACGAGCATGCATGAAAGCGCTGATGAAAGTAGATGAAGCGAAAGATTGTGGGATCGTAGCAAGTGGAGATAAGTGGCCTCTGCCTACCCCTACGGGAAAAAGGCATGACAATATGTATGTATGTAATTATTTCGTTTAGTTTGCGCCTAGAATAAAACATGATAGGCGCATACTAAAAACATCATTCTGCCCCCTTAGAAAGAAAAACGAAACGTTAGACGAACTTTCGTTTCAAGTCATTGTGATTGATCAACAGTCCGACGCGTGATTCCTGATTAGTCGAGATTTCGACGCGTGATTCAGGCGACCAATCACAATGAAAGCGAAACGAAAGTTTGTCTAACGTTTCGTTTTTCAATCTAAGGGGGCTATTCTCTCTGCGGGGTAGCCGCAAGGGAGCTGGCGTGATGATAAGTAGTAAGTAGTATAAAACATTATCATCGTGGCATACGGCATCGGCATCGTCTCCACTTACATTGCACATGTAAATAGAGAAGATAAATACCCACCCTAATATCTGTTGGATTTTTGACGCATACATTCAGGTCAGGACCCAACCAAAACTTTATATATGGTCCATATTTTTCAAACAGCATGGCGATTTTGTTCAAACTCTCTGCAAAATGAAGATTATTTTTAACACACTTTTGTTATTGTTGTTATTTTTCTTGCATTGGAATATTTATTAGTTTTTTTTTATTGCATTTAGTGGCAGACGAGCCACGGTCCATCTGATGGTAAATGATAACCGTCGCCCATGGACTCGACTATACCGAGAGTATTGTCAAGCCGCTGCTCACCAATTCATTTCACAGATATGAAATGAAATATAAACGGCTATTTCCTGCTACAGCCAAAACGCAACGATGTGCTTCATGGCCGGTCACACGGGAGATGGTGGTACCAACCCGCTCGGGCCCGATACCAAGTGAGTACTCCCACTTGGTATCTCGCGTTATGGTAAGCGTAAGCACTGTAGTAATTTAAATATCGGGTGCTAGGTGGTAGTACAGTTTCATCTATGTATGTACCTATAGTGACTCTAGCTCTCAGACTAACTAAAAAATAAAGACACCGCATTTTTAACTAAAACGTGAAGCTAGTTTTTGAAAGATGTGTGCGTGAAACCGTTGTCACCAGAAATATATAATCTCTATAACATGGGTAATATTTTTTAAGTTTTATAATTAATTGAATGAGGCGACACTTGGCGGAAGTCCATTGTTACTATTATAGAATGGATATTTTAGGAGGAGAGCCCACCACTCACCCACGGATTGTCAATCCCGGTTATCTTTGGACACAATAACCTAAGATTGCCAATCCGCACTCTCACAGATAGAGGAGAATGTGATAATAGCAAAGTAGCATGCACGATAATGACAAAAAACTCACTAACGCGACACAACCATGCGATACAATAGAACTCTCAGAACCACAATATTGCAATATTCCGCAAAAATCCGAACATAAATTCGACACGTGTTTCGCCTCTAAACGAGGCATTCTCAAGAACGCTCGGCAACAAATGAGCCAACAGAATAACCTAAGATTGCCAATCCGCACTCTCACAGATAAAGGAGAATGTGATAATAGCAAAGTAGCATGCACGATAATGACATAAAACTCACCAACGCGACACGACCATGCGATACGGTAGAACTCTCAGAACCACAATATTGCAATATTCCGCAAAAATCCGAACATAAATTCGACACGTGTTTCGCTACTAAACGAGGCATTCTCAAGAACGCTCGGCAACAAATGAGCCATGGGCTCTGTCCAAAGATAACCGGGATTGACAATCCGTGGGTGAGTGGTGGGCTCTCCTCCTAAAATATCCATTTTATAATAGTTAAAGTTTTATGTTTAAAACATAAAGGAAGTAAAGGTATAAAGTATACAACAAATAATATAGGGAATATTATGACGCTGAGGACGTATTCATGTACGTATCTAACGTACGTACGAAATTGTTGAGTCATGGGGTAATTTGAAATCATACTCTCTATATAACACTCGTGGTTTATGACACTTCGTTTTGGCATGGTTTTGTTTGAATTTGTGTGCGTGAGCGCGTGTAACTACAAGTTTGACACTGTTTTAAATCGCTTCAATGGATTGTTCGTAATGCTCCGTCTATATTTTTTAGTTAGTCGAAGCACTAGCTCTGTAACTATAAGTAGTCATTTCAATAAGCTGAATAACTTTATGCAAACACGTGAGAATTTGCATGGGTGTGCGTCGTCCGTCCTTCATAGCATTACAAATATCAATAACTAGCCGTTGCCCGCGTTTCCCCGCTGGAAAGTGATGGTGGAACTAGTTTTTGGCTGCGGCGGAACCGCGGGCAAAGGCTAGTTGTCTAATAAGTAAGTGATGCCGCATACAAAGAACTGGAAAAGAAAAGAGTACCTGCTACGTAATGTAACTAATTGTAAATTAACCATTTAACACAACTATATATTTTTAAACATATTCTATTATTCTTAGAACAATAAAAAAGTTGCATCAAAATTCGTTCAGTAGAAATTGCGTGAAGCGCGAACGAACAAACAGACAAACAGATAATCTAAAAAAATTGTTTTGGGTTCAGACACGTCTATATTGCCTAATACATACATTTTTTAAACATTTTGATGTTAATGAGGAAAAAGAGATTTTTAATACGAGCGGGAATCGAACCCGCGTCCCTTCCAATCCGGGGAAGTGCTTTAAGCCACTGAGCTACCGTACCGACCTTTTCGTCCCAATCTCCTCATCACATTTGTCTTTACGAGCAACGCCATCTATTGGAACGCATTCACATCCAATATAGTAAGTTTAATTTTGCAATTAAAATTCACTCTATTTGATGGCGCGATTTTTTAAACATTTTTGATCTATATTTTTTAGCATATGATATGATCAGCTACTTTTAAAGTACAAATTATTTGTGAATCGATCCCCGCTCGTAGTAAAAATCTCTTTTTCCTCATTCACAAATAATTTGTACACACATGACATTGTTTCTCAAATGTACAGACAAAGCTCTGTTACAGCTATACATATAATACTATACATATAGTAAAGAATTAATTAAAAACGTGACGCAAAGGTTGCATGGCACGTAAGTTTTGTAGTGTAAATTTATTTAACAAGCGGAATAAACGAATAATTATAATTATCTCAAGTGTGAAAACCCGCATTACAGGCACCTAATGACCTTTTTTTTGTTAAGGCGGGAAAAAATGTTCCTAACCGCACACCACGTCGTTCGGGGCAACGAACAGGGTAGTGTGGGGCCTGCACCCACTAAAGAAACCCGCCGTGTGCCGTCTCTCCGCCTTTATTGGCGGGCCACTGGAACTATGTTACATTCCTTCGGTGGTCCGCCGGCGGTTTACTCTTTCGGGTACCCTCTACTGAGCGACGCATCCGCAGAGGAGCATCGCACCTTCGCGGGAGGCCTTGCGGGTGGCGGACGTTCCCCGGTCCATCCACCCGCAGCCTCAGCTAGGGCGGCATGAGGCGCAAGTACCTGCGCCTGCGCCGCCCCGGTCGCTGGCGGCGGCTTGGGTCAGCGGAAGAATCCTTCTCCCTAGCCCTCTCCGCCGCTTCCTTCCGCGAGATAACCTCCTCGCAGAAGGCAGCGACCGCGGCCCAATTCCTGTCGCTGCCAAGCATCGCTCTGACGACGCTCGGCAGCGAGAGGTCCCCACCTATTTCCGCGACGAGTTCACGGCGCTGCTCGGCCCAAGCCGGGCACGACTCGAGCGTGTGGCGCGCCGTGTGCTCGTCACAGCCGCAGTGGTGACAGCCCGGAGTCGCTTCCCTCCTTGCGACTATGTGCAGATATCTGCCGAAGCAACCGTGCCCCGACAGCACCTGCACCAGTCGGAAGGTAAGGACTCCGTGCTGTCGCCCCACCCACTCCTCCAGCACCGGCTGGGGCGCCCCTACAGTCCAAAGAAGGCACCTAATGACCTGCCACCGAAGGAATGTAACATAGTTCCAGTGGCCCGCCAATAAAGGCGGAGAGACGGCACACGGCGGGTTTCTTTAGTGGGTGAAGGCCCCACACTACCCTGTTCTTTGCCCCGAACGACGGGGTGTGCGGTTAGGAACATTTTTTCCCGCATTAACAAAAAAAAAGGCACCTAATGACCTACTTTAGTATAAGGTAATCTTTTAAGGTAAGAGAGCGAGTAGGTATGAAAGAGAGTATTGGTGTAAAGATGCGAAAGGGAATGCTCCGATGGTTCGGACATGTGGAAAGAATGTCGGACGAGCGACTGGCTAAGAAGATATACAATGCGAAAGTGGAAGGATATAGGTACAGGGGGAGACCGAGACTCACCTACCTGGTCCAAATCGGTCATGTAATGAAGGAAGGTGGAGTCAGGAGTCTCCGAAACCGGCGAGCGTGTATGAAGAGAATTATGAATGTTGAGGAAGCGAGAGATGTATGCAAGAATAGAGCCTCTTGGCACTCTGTTCTCTCTGCCTACCCCGCAAGGGAAATGGCGTGATGATAAGTTTAATCAATGTGAATTGGAATGTTATAAAATAATTATGAGATAAAAATCTTTCCCATCATACTCGTTTACTAAGGAAATATAGTTATATTACTTATAATATTTATAACTAGAGGGCAGATTTAGTGGTACGATTCACTAATCCTTACTAATCTTACTTATAATGCGAAAGTTTGGATGCATGCTTGTTACTGAATCACTCCAGAACAGCTGAATGGATCTCAAAGAAATTTGGCACCGAGATAGATTATAGTGTAATAACACATGAGCTTTTTGTTAATGTTTTTTTGTTTATTTCTAAGTTTATTTATATGTATATTCTTTCAATAATTCGTTGCATTAAATATGTTCTTTCTTTCTTTCTTTTATCCTGGAGAAATGTAGGACTGCTGTGGGGTAGATTTGCTATTGTTTTTTTTTCAGAGCTCACAGAAGTATTTTTGCGTAATAGTTAGGTGTCAGGTAATGTCAAGCTGCCCCACACCGGCCGTCTACCGGGCACATTTCCAAACTCCGAGCAGCTACTGAGAATTTTTTTTTTACGAAAAAGCACAACTGTTAAGCTTGGTTTGGGACCAGAGGACGTTGTGTGAAATGTCCGTGAATATTTATTTATTTATATTCCTGAAATACGAGTACCTACATATAAGTGAAGTTATACCTATACATAATATAGTCTACGTGTTTTTTCCGCGTCGGTCGTTTCAAAGCTAATAGTAGCAACGTGTAAAACATGATCAGCGATGGGTCATGATTCCATTTAATCTGGTGTCTGCGCCTCACAGACTTAGGTAGTGCCAGAGAATCAGAGTTCAAAAGAAGAATAAGGATACATTCACGTTAGAATCGCTTACTTCCAGGGTTAAATATGAACATAAGCGCATTGCCAATGATTGGGAGCGCTGGTGGGCCGGGTAGTTTAGCAGCTAGCTCCAACATTCTTCTATGAGTCCACCGCCAATATTGCCAGTATGCCAAACCTGCTACTAGTAAACCCATTGCGAGGAACCACAGCATGGTTGCTGAAAAATTCGTAAGTACGTTACAAATATAAAACCATATTTAATAACAAATTATCTGTGAAAGTGGAAAAAGTGAACTTTACTGTAAGCAGGATTTGAACCTGCATCCCATCCAATACGGGGATGTGCTCTAGACCGCTAAGCTATTGCAGTGGCCCAACCATCCATCCATCTGTCAGCCTTTCGACGTCTGCTACTGGACATAGGCCTCCCCAAGAGAACGCCACAACGAGCGGTCCTGTGCCGACCGCAACCTTTTTTTTTGGGTGCTCATTATGGGGGATAATGACTTAATCGCCACGCTTGGCAGGCGGGTTGGCGATCGTAGTAGATGTCGTTAATACTTGAGGGAATGCTGCTGCCCACTCCCTCGGTATTCTCTCAGTCGGCTCTTACGACTCCCGTGGGTAGAGAGGGGTGGGACAATTCGAAAGACGGCCCCACACGGCCCAACGACGATTCCAAATCTCCACTTCACATTATTTGTCTTTACGACCCACGCCAGCTATCGGATGCATTTATATACATCATTCGAATATAATAAGTTTAATTTTGCAACTAAAATTTATACTATTTGATGACGCGGTTTTTTAAACATTTTGATCGGTATTTTTAGCACTTTGACATGCTTAGCTAATTTAAATAGATAACAAATTATTTGGGAAAGTGGAAAAAGGGAACTTTACTAGTCGTAAATATTATTAGTTAGTTGCGCTATGTGGGGCCGGCTTTAGAATTGTCCCACCCCTCTCCACCCATGGGAGTCGTAAGAGCCGACTTAGGGAATACCGGTGGAGTGGGCAGCAGCACTCCCTCGAGTATTAACAACATCTACTGCGATCGCCAACCCGCCTGCCAAGCGTGGCGATTACGGCACTATCCCCCATATGAGCGAAACACATGTTGTGGCGTTCTCTTGGGGAGGCCTATGTCCAGCAGTGGACTTCGAAAGGCTGATGGATGGATGAAATATTATTATGTTAATAATCGTTCGTTACATAGGTCGTTAATATTATTATTTATACATACATACATAGCTTCACGCCTGTATTCCCCGAAGGGGATGGTGATGCGCGAACAAACAAACAGATAAACAGGCAAACGGACAAAAATTCTAAAAAAAAATTGTTTTGGGCTTAGACACGCCTATATAGCCTATTACAGCCATTTTTTCTCAAAAATCTTGAATGTACAGACACAGCTCTGTTACAGTTTTATAATAGTATATCTATATATATATTAACAACACATTATGAGTAGGTACTGATTAATTTTTCATGTCCGTTTATATTTTGGCCAAGCAAAGCACATTAATAAATAGTAACTTACCTACGAACCACTTAGCAATATTAATAAAAGAAAATATTTGATTAGCAAAAGAAAGTTTTTTAAATGTCTTTAATCCACAGTTCACTACTATAATTTCTTTAAAATTTTAAACTAGGTAACCCAGGTACACTGCAAGAATAATGAGGCGGATAAAGTAAACTACAGAGTCAGGCGCACAAATGATTTGGTCGTTGTTGCATATTCTTTTATAAGGTAAATGTTTTGTAACAATTCTGTAAAGTTTAATGTTTTTTTGAAGTTAATAACATGATGAACATATAAAGCAGTTTGTATTACACCCGAACTTACAAAATCGACAGTAGCATACAATGTAGGTATGGATTATGCATACCTACGGATTATGCCTAAATATTGCAACGACATTATAGCCAAAAAGTAAAGCATCACATCACAACTTCTACAAGATCAAACGGCCTTGGTTCTTCTTCTTCTTATATTACTGGCCTTGTAGCTTGTTGCCACAACTCTGCCAGTGTCCGTGATGTTAGTGTCGTAAACAGTTATGACAGAAGAAGTTGCGTGGGAGAATTGGCCGGTAATTTTGCAGATTAAATCTTTTCCATCAGAGTGATAAATCTAAAGGACAAAACAATGTATAGGACAACACAATGTTAGTTAGAGATTAGTCATGACACACATTAAATAAGAAATATGTATATTAGAATGTTAGTGTTAGATAATTATTACTATTACTTATAACATGAGGTTATTTCTATGTACATATTTACATAACAGTGAATTTATTACAGGAGAGAAGGTTTGATAGAGAAGGCATTTAAGGTAGACAGGACGAGGGATTTCGGGGGGGAGAAGATCGTAAAGAGGCTGACGACGTTTAGGACAAGAAAAGAAAATGTGATTTGTATCACCTTCGTCCAGTCCGCACTCACACAGCGCAGTGCTCCTGATCCTGAGCATGGCTAGAAACACAGGAGTGCAGGAATGACCTAATCTTAGCCTGCAAATGATGGATGTAGTTTTTTTGTTGGCAGAACGGAACTTAAAGAACCATGGGAGACAGGGAATGTCTGGTTGTACTGAAGCGTAATGTTTAGCTTTGTAAAATTTAGATGCATTCCATGCTGCCTTCCACGATTGGTCCAGTAATGCTTTTGCAGCAAGCCGTAGGTCATGGGAGTAGGATTGGAAGTGCTCTAGAGTACCAATATGTGCTGCCGACTTGGCACAGGAATCAGACCCGTCTCATTACCCGGAATGCCTGAATGACCAGGTATCCAGGCAAGTGCAATGTTAATACTGAGGTTATGGCACTCTAAGAGCGTTTTTTATTTGAAGGATTATAGGAGAGCAATTATAGGACCTGAATGGATTTGAGAGAATTGCCTGAAGACAGCTACGAGATTCTGAAAAGATTATGGAATTGTTAAGGTGATGAGATTTGACAAATCGAATGGCTTCAAGAAGTGCCAAAGCTTCGCCAGTGAAGACTGAAGCTGAAGAAGGACATTTGAAGCTGAGGGAAATTTTAAAGGAGGGGATCCAAATTGCTGCACCAACCGGACTATTACCGCCGGTTTTAGAAGCATCCGTGTAAATGGGGAGCCAACCTTGGAATTGTTGATTAAAATGATGGGAGAAGGAAATTCGGGTGACAGAGGAATGTTTGCTAACATCAAAGTTAAGAAGGATATTGGGGCGATGGACTAGGGCTTCATAGGGAGTAACGAACAGTGGTTTTTGGGGTAGTGGACTATAGGATTTGGAAGTTGGGATAATGTTTTATAGCTGCGAAGAAGGAATGGAATCTTCTCAGAATCGGCTAGTAGATCAAATAGAAATCTTAATTTTGGAATGAGGGGATGATTCTGGTTTTGAATTAATTTAAACAGAAATCTATCTGAGAGGTATTGGCTGCGTAAATTCAGAGGGGGTTCTCTTCTTGAATCTTGTTGAATATTTCTAAATTGTAAATAAAAAGGAAGGATCCATAATCAAAGTGGCTACGGATTATGGGAATATAGAGGAGTTTCTGGGTAAAGGGATGACTGCCCCACCATGCACCTGATAGGGCGCGGAGAATATTAATATTCTTTTCACACTTTTGGGAAACTGTTGAGAAATGAGAGGAGCCGGATAATCTGGAATCTAAAGTGACACCCAAAAATTTTGTTTCGTTAGACTGGGGAGTGGATTCGTTATTAATTGAAATATTGATGGGAGGAATGTCTCTTTTTCTTGTAAAAATAACAACTGTACTTTTTGAAGCGGAAAGGGATAAGCCATGAACCTCTAGCCAATCATGTAGGTAACTCAGGGCAGAGTTAAGGTGATAGGTTGCATCTTCTATAGACGAGGAAGACACATAGAGAGCTATATCATCAGCGTATTGTAAGACCTCGCAAAAGGAATTTACAGTTTGTTCGAGGTCGTAGGTGTAAAGGTTGAACAACATAGGACTCAGCACTGACCCTTGCGGTAGACCCCGCCAGACCTGCCTAGGGGAAAGAACACTGGAGTTGTATTTAGTAACGACAAATCTTTCCACTAACAAATTGTGGATGAAACTAACTAACTTAACGGGAATTCTCAGCTGGATGAGCTTACTCCTGAGAACCGGAAGTAAGACGTTGCCGTAAGCTGCCGTTACATCTAGAAAAACCCCTACTAAATATTTTTTTCCTCATTAAGAGCTACTTGGATGTCCGTGGTCAATAGGCTGAGGTTGTCCATTGTACTCATTCCTTTCCTAAACCCAAACTGAGTTTTGGCAAGGAGAGAGCAGTTTTCAGCTATCCATTCGAGTCTCTGCTTAATAAGTCGTTTGGTCACTTTTGACAGGGTAGATGACAACGCTATGGGCCTATACCTATTGGGAATGAGAGGTTCTCTACCGGGTTTGAGAATAGGGATTACTTGACTTATTATTTGGGTTTTCCACTGGATAGAGACTATGCCAGATTCAAAGAGAGAGTTTATTATTGAAAGGAAAATTCTTTTGCATTTAGAAGAGGATTTGGTCAAGAACGAGTAAGGAATCTATACCTGGAGAAGAATCATACAATCCATCCATGGCTAAAGATAGTTCCTCAAAATTGAAAGGCTGATCCAAGAAAGACTCTGAGGCTAGCGGTGAAGATTGAATTGGGATTGAATCAGAATAGGGGACAGATGGGGGTGCAAGATTATCTGCAAACGCTTCTAGCCAGGAGGAAGTGTCATTACAGGAGGTATTAATCTGATGACAAGAACCCCTAAATCTTTTAATCTGTTTCCAGATAACACATGACTTGGCGTTTTTCCATTTTAATAAGTTTTTTTAAATTTAGCAGCAGAATGTTTGTAATTCAGAAAGTTAACTCTTGTCATGGAGCGGCTGTAAGTTCTTTCCGCCTCTTTTCTCTCCGCAGCTGCTAAAGTGCACTCAGCATCCCACCAAGGGGTTGAGACTCCAGGCTCCTGAGCGGATTTTTTAAGGGGGATGTGGAGATCAGCACAAGCGGTAACAATATTGACAAATATACTGTAAGAAGTGGATGGGGAGTCTGAGGGGACAATAGTTGAGTCAAGTCTGAGATCAAGAGCGGCAGAGTAAGAGGGCCAATTAGCTGCCGATAATCTATATTTGCAAAGGGGAGAGGGGTTGTAGTGAGGAGATACTCTATTAGAAATTGAAATGGACAGAAGAATGGGGAAATGGTCACTGCCATGGGAAGAAGAAAGCAAACTCCAAATAATATTAGGAAGGAGGGAAGGAGAGCATAGTGAAAGGTCCACCGCACTATGAGGATTTTGAGTGGGAAGAACTCTGCGGGTGGGAGACCCGTCATTAAGAAGACATAGATTAACTTCATTAAACGTGTCTAAGAGGCTGTGACCAAACAGGTCAGAGTGACTATGACCCCACACTGTGTGGTGTCCATTAAAGTCACCCATAAGAATTATAGGAGGAGGGATAGATGTTAAAAGAACCAGTAAGTCGGAAATTAAAGAGGACCTAGGGTGTGGGATATAGACCGAAATAAAGGAAATACTATGGGACCGGGCACCAACAATGTTAATACCCCGAGGGATGAGGGGAAATGTATTTGAGTGAAGGGCTGGGAGCGCTTTATAAATAAGGAACTACCAGCGTACCCATTAACTCCATCATCCTGGAGACAGATAAAGCCCGGCACAGCAAAATGTGTGCCAGGCCTCAACCATGTCTCCGAGACAGCGATGAATGATGGGTGAAACTTGTTAGACAGGTAAATCAGTTCATGTTTTTTAGTTTGTAGGCTGCGACAGTTCCATTGCAGAATGGACATTTGGTCCATTAGAGGATGATAAGTTCAGGAGATGGGAGAGTCTGGAGGCAACGTTGGACGGTAGGCTGTGAGGATTAGTAATTAGGAAATCAATCAATATGGAAATAAGGGTTTCCAATACATTATCATTAGGAGGAAAATTTCCACTACCTAAGGCACAGCCATTAGGAGTAGATGGTGTTGAAAGAGAAATTATCTCATTATGAGCAGCTTTATCATACGATTTTCCTATTGCAGGTCTGGCCCAGGGAGTAGAGTATACTGTTTTAACATAAGATTGTTTAGAGTTAAGTCGGGAATAGTTATGATTAACTGCCTGGCTGGTAATTGGTTTCTGAGTGATTATAGAGGGGGAAGGATTGGCAAAAAGTTCTTGGGCAATTTCGGAGTAAGAGCGAGAGACAGGAGGAAATTGGGATGAGGCCTCATGGTAAGAAATACCCTGTTCCGCCATTACATATTTAATTGACCGTTGTCGCTCCTGCTCCGGGCAGGCCTTACTAGTGGCAAAGTGACGACCGGAACAAAGAAGGCAGGATGCATTTGCTTCCTGCACTTCACAGGTGTCACCATTGTGAGATTGAGAGCAACGGAAGCATCTGGGTTATGAACGACACTGAGCTTTGGTATGACCATACCTACAACAGGAATGGCACTGGATAGTCGGGTACAAATAGAGTTCCACGGGAAGAGAGGTATAGTATAAAAAGACCCTATCTGGTAGGTTTTGCCTAAAAAGGTTATAACAACAGACTGCGTAGGGACCCAAGTAATTTTGCCGTCCTCCGTTTGCCTTCTGTTTAGTCTTCTGGCTTTTATTACTTTCCCTGAACCGTAAGGAAGAACCAGATCTTTGGCAAACTCCTCCATGGACAAGTCCGTAGGGACCTGTCGTACTAGGCCCATTCTGGTAACATTATAGGTAGGAATTGTAGCCGAATAGTGACAGAGGGAAAGGATAGAGGAAATAGTGAAATTTTTAGCAACATTAGCCGATTTGAACTCACCAGAAAGCTTATTTTTTAATCGCCTCTGAGCAAACATTTTTGACCTTGTGGGTATCTAAAAACTGTCCGAATTTAATTGGTCGAATCGTAGTGCCCGCCACAGGATCAGGGGTTGTGCGCGCTACGTGGACCAAATAAGGGCCCTTATCATCAGGGGAGTAAGAATTTATAGCCCCAATAACATACGAAGGATGAGTATAGACGGTTTGGATAGAGGCAGAGGTTAGATCCGGTGATGTTATAAATTTTTTAGACGGGGTTGATCCTCCTGTAATATACGACGCTTTAGGCCGCTAGATGAGGGACGAGGGTCTTCTACCATGGGATCCGGATGCCGGCAGTGAAGCCAGCGGATCGTCACTTTGCATGTTTGAGGTCAGGTACCCTCAAACATACAAGTGATATTTTTTACAATATATTATTACAAAAAACTTACCACCTCCACCACAAACACTAATATTAATCAATCTGATGTGAAATTTCCTCAGAAAACAACTTGAGAACAAGAAATTTTGACGCAATTTCTATCACCGTTTAGTCGCTAACACTTCCGATGACCTAACCAAAGAATAATCAACGACCTTGGTTTGAATTAAATCAATAAAAAACGTGCTTAGAATTTCATAGGATGTTTGCTAAAGCTCGCGTTTAGGTGACGAATGCTTTGGTGATTGCTCCAGATGCACGATGTAGGCAAGTACCTATTTTATTTCTAATAATTTTTTTTTGGAAAATGCGCAATGTCACTCATCTATTGAGTATCCGGAATTAGTC
This sequence comes from Leucoma salicis, assembly GCA_948253155.1. Classification (NCBI taxonomy): domain Eukaryota; kingdom Metazoa; phylum Arthropoda; class Insecta; order Lepidoptera; family Erebidae; genus Leucoma; species Leucoma salicis. The sequence continues at coordinate 6,474,327 of OX411822.1, read as the reverse complement.
AAATACTGTCTATATAAAATTAAAATAATGTATAAAGAAATTCAAGGCAAAATGGATAAGGAATGGGCTGCTTTTTGCCTACCCGAGTGTGTGAAGGAACACTGACGAGCGAAAAGGGGCATCAAGAAAGAACTTTCACTTAGCGTGAACCTACTTAATTAGGTTATCCTTTTAAGGCCTGACCCGCGAATCCAGCAATCGTCCGCTTCTACTGGAGCATAAAACAGCCAACAAGGCTGTCACATTGGGGCCAACGCTCAAGGTGACTTATCAATGGCACACAATGGTTATTACCGCTTCCGAAACTATTAGAACATCGCCTGACAAGACGGTAAAGTTGCATTTACTCACACGTGTGCAGCTGTGAGATAGATTTGTGGTGCGTTTCTGACTAAGTATAATTATGTTAGTTCAACTGTAATAATTATTACTAACATAATTATAATTTCTTACGTATATGTATACTTCATTAATTATCAATTATGTATAATTACTACAAACTAAATCAAGGCCTTACAAGGAAGTCACCGGTGTTCTACTTAATTGTTTTACTACCGAGACACAAGACTAACGATCCTTCCCGACTTCACACGAATATGGAATTGCTTAACAACTTATTATAGGGTTATATTGAGCTATTTCATCCATATACGACCATACCCGTCCTACAGATATAGATAACTTAGAAGTAAGTGCAAATTGAGTACGTAAGTGCGAATTAAGTACTCAGTAAGTACGAATTAAGTACTCAGTAAAGAACAAAATTATTTGTGAAAGTGGAAAAAGAGGGTTTTTCTGCGAGCAGGATACAGACCTGCGTCCCATTCAATCCTGGGAAGTGCTCTGGACCGTTAAGCTATCGCAGTCACCTACTGGTGACACCCAATCTCCACTTCACATCTATTTTTTAGATAAATAATTATAAATAAATATTTACGGACATTTCACACAACGGCCTCTAGTCCCAAACTAAGCTTAGCGCTTGTGCTATTGGTACCAGATTACGGATATAAAACATAAATTACTTTTTATTGTAAATATGTACATACATATAATAGATAGAAAACACCCAGACGCAGTACAAATATCTATGTTCATCACACAAATAATTGTTCTGAGTGGGAATCGAACCCACGACCGCGTGCACGGAAGTCGGTAACACTACCGACTACACCACGAGGCCGTGTTCTACTTTAAAGTAGCTGAGCATGTCAAGTGCTAAAATACAGATCAAAATATTTAAGTAATCGGTATTGTATTAACTGTTGTTAGCAAAATATGCGTCTGGAAGAAAATAATAAAGAAAGGAAGAACAGAGATTTTTTATATAGCTTCAGGCATAAAATGTTGACGATCTAAGGCTAAATATAAACATGTACCTACACGTATGTCTCACGCCTATGCTAAAATGATTTCCTGCTCAGCTATATGCCAGGCTACCGCTAAAGTGTTAGGTGTCGTTTTTCCACCACCGAAGGAATGTAACATAGTTCCAGTGGCCCGCCAATAAAGGAGAGACGGCACACGGCGGGTTTCTTTAGTGGGTGAGGGCCCCACACTACCCTGTTCGTTGCTCCGAACGACGGGATGTGCGGTTAGGAACATTTTTTCCCGCCTTAACAAAAAAAAAAGCTGTTGATTTTCTGCCAATATCATGTAGTATTACACACGGACGCTAACGAAGTCTTCAACGTACAATTAAATTACTAGGTAGACATTTAGCATAATTATGCAGACTGGTTATATAGTTACATATTGGTTATACACTTTAGTTTATAGTTGAGATTATAATTATAATAATAACATGAATTACCTTTATTATTTATATTAAATTAATTATTAAATAATGTCGCAGATATAAACACTGAGACATAATATTTACTAAGGCGAGGATAATATTTTAATGACTGCAAATCATTAGGTCTCGGGTTTGATTCCGAGGTCGAGACATAAACAATTTTTTATTTTTCCTGTCAATAAATTCTTACTAGCATCGGTCTTAACGGATTTTTTTTACTATATGGCTGGCAAACAAGCTTACGGCCCACCTGATGGTAAGCGGTTACCGCAGCCTATTAGACGCTAGCAACACCAGAGGCATCACTCGCGCGTCGTCATCTCCAAGGAAAGGGATAGGAGATGGATAGAAAGAATAATAAGGAGAAGATAAGGAGAGGCGTTTGGGCCTCCGACGCTCTCACTCACCATACGAAACACAACAGTAGGTAACGTTGTTATACGCTGATCTTATGTGAGAGGGTGGTACTTCCCCGATCGAGCCGCTCTACACTGCCACATGCCGTCCCATCGAATTATGAGAGAGCAGAGAGTTTATATCTGTCTGCACACGCTTGTGGACTATAGTTAATATCTCCTACATTTATGGCAATTCTCCGTTGATACAGGCCGCCATGATCTAAATAAACTAGAAAGATGAAATTTAGAAACATCATACAATATTTCTGAATGTTTCATTTTTTTCAAATGCCTCGGTGGTGTAGTGGTAGTGTTTAGCTTAGTTTAGCTTTTTCCTAAAAAGAAAAATTCTCAGTAACAGCCCGGAGTTTGGAAATGTGCCTGGTAGACGTCAATACGCTCGCCCCCTATTACGTGGGACTTAAACATAGCTGGCGAGTCGTGGGTGTGTAATACACCTCTGCCTACCCCTTCGGGGAATACAGGCGTGATGCTATGTTCATTTTTTTCACTCTTAGCAAGTTCTTTCTGGCTATACGGTACTACTCTTTAACAAGCTCTCAGGGCTCGCGATCTAGAAGGAAGGCGGGAGAAAATGTTCCTAACCGCACTCCCCGTCTTTCGAGGCAACGAACAGGGTAGTGTGGGGCTTTCACCCATTAACGAAACCCGCCGTGTGCCGTCTCTCCGCCTTTATTGGCGGGCCACTGGAACTATGTTACATTTCTTCGGTGATCGACCACCAATACCCTAGGTACTTAGGTATAAAAAAAATATTTACTAGAACACAAAGTGTATAAATGTGAAATAGAAAATGAAAACTACGAACGGAGATTGAACAGCATTCCAGACTGTACCTACATAGGTGGTACATACTTTGAAAATTGCATGGTTCCTGTGAGATTTGTGTTTATTTGCAGATCCTTGTGATGACGGACTATGAATATAAGTGTCATCACCCTATTTGAAGTGAAGGTCCACCGCATTGCAAGTGTCACTTTGTACCGTAATTTATAAGCATCTTATCGTTAATCGCCCAACTAAGGGACGTACCTAATCAATTATTACCCATTGCATTGCCAGTGGTAGGGTTGGGTAGATACTAAGTAGGAGTCGTATACTAGATTAAATACTTGAATATGAATATTACTATCTTTTTTTAAAACAGAGAGAAAGAAAGCTATAGCAGATAAATTTACCTAACCCCACACACACACACCCCGTTATCCGGGGCAAATAATATGGTAACGTGGGGACATCACACACTAAATGCCGCTATATAAAGATTAGTGCAGGTATACCCTTTTATTGTTGAGGCGGGAACTATGAATTATGAGATGTGGGAAACATGTACCTAACTGCATGTCATCCACTAAATAATATACCGTGGACTGCATCTCCGCAATAACTTGGTGGACCATTAGTAGATACCACCTTGATATTCAATTCAGCCCTAAGTGCGCGCATGAATGTCCGCGCACCCCTCCCTCGAACTATAGGTGCCTTCGCTGCGCTCGGGCGCCAAACCCCGTCTCGGGACTAAATAAGTCTTTAACCCGAGGTAAACACTGTGCTTTTCATTACGAATACAAGGAAACCATATCTGAATGAGATAAACTCATTGTGTTAATACAAAATAATACAAATCTCTGCTATACGGGAGTATATAAAACAAATCTCTACAACTCGAAAAAGTAAATGAAGATTGGATTGCCGTTTTCTCGCCAATTTTTTTTTTGTGGCCGGCCAGCATAACAGCTATTATTTTTCATTTTCAACATTGAAAAAATGGTAAAATATTTTACCCAAATCTATATTATTTTAAAGAAATATTTGAAAGTAAGTAAATTATAATAGGCCCCACCCCCACCACCCCTCTCTACCCACGGGAGTCGTAAGAGCCGACTGAGGGAATACGGGGGAGTGGGCAGCAGCACTCCCTCGAGTATTAACAACATCCACCGCGATCGCCAACCCGCCTGCCAAGCGTGGCGATTACGGCATTATCCCCCATGACGGGACCGCTCGTTGTGGCGTTCTCTTGGGGAGGCCTATGTCCAGCAGTGGACGTTGAAAGGCTGATGGATGGATGGAAATTATAATGGGTGGTCGTTGAAAAACATTTCTATTTAATACTTAACTTTGTTATTTCAATTAAACATCGCGCTGTGATTGAGTGGCTGTAGTAAGTTAGAATAAGGTTCAATAGAAATGAGAAAATAGAACTAGTTTTTTTAAATAATTTGACAGCTGTCAGTTGAAAACGATTCTCCCTAGGGCTGAAAAGTATTACATTCAACCCGTTCCTCAGGCCACTTCAAAACCTACTTTCCGAGTATGAGTAATGAAAAAAAAATATATAGTTCAAGATACTTTTCACAATAGCTAGTTAAAGTGATCAAAGTTACTTACGATTATAGAGTTCTGTGATTGTGAAATTTTATATTTTTTAATAAAAGTTTATTTTAATCTATTTTAATTTTCAATCATTTAAAATAAGAATCCTAATAAAACTACAAAAATAAGTGGTCGTATTTGAATTCCCTCTCTTTATTAATTAAAGGGGGCGTTCAATATGGCTGTATCTATCAGAATCTGTCGCATTTTTTTTGTTCAAAGTTGCTATTCTTCTCGGGTAGAGTTTATATTCCATGGTTAAACAGTAAATGTGTCTTTCCTAAAATCTATGCATCGTCTTCTTGATTTATGGCTGTTGCAGGAGTATGTCCACAACATAGCCAATGTCACGTGGCAGAGATAAACCGTCAAACGAAGGAGATTGTTCGGTGATAATAGAAAGGCCGGTGATTATGTGTCAAACTTAACAAATTACTATGATGGATAAATACAAACAAACAACATCAACTACATATCATTCAACTACATATCATACTAAAATCTATTATTCTAATGTACGGTGTTAAAGAAATTTATTTACAATTTTATCTTATTTACTTTTATAAATTTAAGGAGAATTAAAACAAATGGAGTAAATACAAGTGATAAAAGTGATTTAAATGAGGTAGGACGGGGAATTTCATGAGGTAAAATATCATACAATGAGTAGCAAAGTTTGTTGCAGCTAAAAAAATATGGTCCACATTTCCTTGAGCTAGTCCACATTCACAAATAGAGCTATCCCTAATCCTAAGTTTGGCCAGAAATACTGGGGTACAAGAATGGTTCAAACGTAAGTGACAGATGGTAGAAGTGGTTGCCTTGTCAGCCTTTTTGAATTTAGAAAACCAGGGTTTATGCGGAATATCAGCTTGAATATCATAAAATCTATGCAGATCGGCAACACTGAAATGTCATACGTCTCTTAAGTAGCTTGTGCTCTCTGCTCTGTGCCTACATTGGAGTTTTGGCGGGAACACGAAGAAGGTCATGTCGTCGCTCTGCATTATTTTCCTAAACTTGTGTTATTTCAAGTATTAACGTGTTTATTCCTGTTGTCTCCAAAACTCCATAGAAGCTTCAGTAAGGTCACCTTCGTCTTACTGGAGTGGGACTTTGACTTGACTGACTAATTTTATATGACTGACTTCGACTACGACTTGTTTTATGAATTAAACTTACGTGTGATGAGAGAATAACGATGTTGTTACTGTTAGGCTGATGGTTCTGCCAATGCCGTAAACAAATTAATAATAAAAAAACACATTCGCCTAACGTCAATGTTCAGAAAAAGTACTCTGTGGTCAATGTCGATTTGAATTTTCGGTTTGTTTGCTACCCGTTACAAATTGTTTCATTTTAAATAATATAATAAGTTATAACATAAATACATTAAATTATACTTCTACATTTTTAAGGTAAGTGCCAAATTTATGTTAATAATAACATTAACTTTTATTAGCTCTGTTTTTGTTTCTTGCAGCTGACTCAAATAATTTTCAATTACGGGCTATGTGTAAAGAGACTATATTATAATGTCTCTTATGTAAAATAATAACGTCTATGGATCGTTTCTATAGTAACACTCTTGTTATCTTTATATATAAGAATTACCTATTGCTTGTAACTATAATATTTAAATATACTTTATTATATACCTACATAAACGTATTTCTATTGTACTATTATATACATAACAGCATAGCAGCGCATTTTTAACATGGTAGCAGAGCGTATCGTATTAATATCAAGTGAAAAATGAATGTGACAAACGTTGTCCTGTGTAAGTGGAAAATTTTCTTTTTCTGATTGAGATTCTACAAATATGCCGAAGACAACATATCACATCGAACCACTAGATAAAGATAGTTATGACACTTGGGTCATACAAGCTGAAGCTTTTTTAATAAAAAACAAATTATGGAAATATGTCACAAGTGGACTACCACAAGGTGCAGATAATGATGAAATTGAAGGAGAAAAACAGGCAAAAGCTGAAATAATTCTATTAGTTGCCCCCTCTCAACTTAAACAATTTAAAAAATGTACGTCTGCAAAATCACTGTGGGACAAAATAAAATAAATTCATGCAAGCCAAGGACCTGCTCGGAAAGCAACACTTTTGAGACAACTGATTTTAACAAAATTAGAAGATATCGATGTTCGAGCACACTTAAACAAGTTCATGAACACTGTTGATAAACTGGCAGACGGATGTAAAAATAAACGAAGATTTACTTACTGTTATGATGCTATACAGCCTCTCCTCAGACTATGAAAATTTTCGCATTGCTATAGAGTCACGCGATGTCTTGCCAAAATCTGAAGAACTTAAAATAAAAATACTAGAAGAGAGCGGCGCTTGTCACCACAATAATACCTTGCAATCTGGACACCAAGATGCAGAAGAAAACGCATTCATAGCTTCTTGTAAAATCTGCAAGAGAACTGGGACAAGAATCTTTCACAAGAAGACACATAAGATTTGTTTGAATTGTTGGAAGAAGAACAGACTCAACAAAAAGTCTAATACAAATAAAAATGCCGATTCTCTATACGCCGAAGAATGCCTTCTTACATCAAATCGCTGAAACCAAGATTACTGGGTACTTGATAGTGGCTGTACCTCTCACATGACATATCAGTCTGAGTATTTCAAAGATATTAAAACTGTATCTCGAAGACTCCACTTTGCTTCAGAAAATCAATCTACTGAGATTTTAGGTGAAGGCAGAGTTACACTGACTGATAAACAAGGAGGACGAATAATACACCTTGCAAATACTCTTGTATGTACCCTCTCTTTCTACTAATCTACTCTCAGTGCCAAAAATGACTCAACATGGAGCTTCTGTAACGTTTGAGAATTATAAAGCTGTTGTTCGGAACAAGACAGGAGATGTACTAATGGCTGCAGAGAAGTCTAACAGTAGCGGTCTCTATTATGTCAAAACTCCAAACATTGAACAAAGTTACACAGTAACGTCTAAAGTTACATCAACAAATAAGCAAAGTTCCATACAAAATTGGCATAGAAAACTTGGACACATGAATTACAAAGATCTCAAATTGGCTCTTGATATTGAGGCTATGATTGGTCTAAACTTAAGTAAAAGAGATATTTTGCAACATTCGGACTGCGAAACATGTATACAGTCAAAAATGACTCGAACACCAAGCTCGCCACCATGAATAACTCCTAGAACAACTGAACGTCTATAGATTGTTCACAGCGATATGTGCAGTCCAATTGACGTTCCATCTGTTGCTAAGAACAGGTAATTTGTTACTTTTACCGATGATTATAGTAGATATGGTAGAGTAAACTTTTTGAAAAATAAATCAGAAGTATTAAACAAATTCAAAGAATACAAAATGAAATGGAAAACTTTGCAGGCAATAAAATAAAATGTTTGCAAACGGATAATGGAACGGAATATGTCAACGCGAAATTCCAAGCTTATTTGCAGGAACATGGAATTAGCCGACGCTTATCCGCACCCTATACCCCATACCAGAATGGTATTGCTGAACGTAAAAACAGAACATTAGTGGAGAAAGCCAGAGCTATGCTTATAGATGCAAAAGCACCAATGCACTTATGGGCAGAAGCAATAAACACTGCAAATTATCTTGCCAACAGAAGTGTGAACAGTGCTATATTGAAAATAAAACACCATTTGAAAAATGGGTTTTAAGAAAGCCCTGTGTTTATCATCTCCATCTATTTGGTACTAAAGCTTTTGTACTGAAGAAAGACCCTAAAGGACCTAAATTTGGTTCTAAGGCTATATCAGGAATGTTTGCTGGATATTCTGATACCAGTAAAGCATATAAGGGTGTACATTCCATTCAAACGCAAGAGCCTTATTTCCAAAAATGTCAAGGTCATAAATGCGACCTATTTTTCAAGCCAAACAGATGATTTTGACAACTTTAAATACGAAGAAAACATCAGCTATGATGAGGTTACAAAACCAAATAATATACTAGTTGATATTGATGATGCTATTGACATTCAACAAGATGATCTTGTTCAAAACGTCAATGCAGACTCTACTCAGCATGACAGTTATGTTGACAATGAAGAAGACACTTTTTACGAGATCCCTGATTAAGAAAATGTAAGCCATGCACAACCTGAAACAGTATCTGAACCAAATCGTTATAATCTACGAGACAGGTCAGGAATACAACAGCCACAACGGTATGATGACTTTGTACTGGCTGCTGTCGCCGAAGTTCAAAATTTACCAAAGGATCTAGATACATATAAAGAGGCATTGGATTCACCTAACAAAGAAAAATGGCTAACAGCTATGGTCAGTGAGATAAACTCTTTGAAAGAAAATGATACTTGGGACCAGGTGGGGACTTTGGACCAAGAAATCGAAAAGCACTACCTTGTAAGTGGGTGTATAAGTTAAAGACGAACCCAGATGGATCATATGATAAATTTAAGGCACGACTAGTTGTCAAAGGCTATTTGCTACAAGAAGGAGTTAACTTTGACAAAACTTTTAGTCCTGTGGTTCGAATTAGCACCATACGAACTATTATAGCAATAGCTGCTAAAGAAAATTTAAACTTACAACAGTTTGATGTTACAACAGCTTTTCTTAATGGTACGGTTGTGGAAGAAATTTTTATGAAACAACCTGTAGGTTTCCAAGATGGGACTAACAGAGTTTGCAAGTTTAAGCGCAGTCTCTATGGTCTCAAACAAGCACCACGATGCTGGAACACATGCATTGCTGAATATTTACAACAAAAAGGTTTTAAACAAAGTGATGCTGATCCTTGTTTATACAGCAAAATCAGAGGACAAACTAAGGTCTTAATTGGGTTGTATGTCGATGACGGACTTGTAGCGTCTAATTCCATTACAGCAAGAAATAAACTCATCGAAGACCTTAACACTAGGTTCAAAATAACTACGAAACCCGCCTCTTATTTCTTAGGAATGGAAATAAAAGCTGTTAAAGGAAGAATAACTCTATGTCAGCAAGCCTATATTAAAAAGCTACTAGAGAAGTTTGGTATAACAAACAGTAAACCAGCAACTACACCGATAATGAAGGAAAACATTGTTAACAATTCAGAACCGGATTGTGAAGATGAGTCCGTATTTCCTTACAGACGGGCAGTAGGAACACTCACATATTTAGCAGTAGGCACAAGACCCGATATAGCGTATGCTGTGAGCGTAGCAACTAGAAACTTGGAGACACCAAGTAAAAATAATATACTGCTAGTAAAACGCATCTTTCGCTACTTAAAAAGAACGACTGACAAAGGTCTTATTTATTGACAAACAAAGGAATCATCACAGAAACTAATCCTCCGATTCCGATTTTGCTGGAGACCAAACGACAGGCAGATCAACATCTGGAATGATATGCCTATTCTCGGGAGCTGCTATCAGTTGGAGAAGTCAACGACAAACAGTTGTATCTATTTCGTCAACTGAAGCAGAGATAATTGCAGCTAGTGAAACAGCAAAGCAAACAAGAAATTTTGTGGCTTAACAGTCTATTGAAAGACTTACTGAATTTGGAAAAACCTATATTATACTTGGACAATGAGTCTGCTATAAAGCTTTCACACAATCCAAAATATGAGTACCATAAACGTACAAAACACATTAAGATTAAACACTTTTTTGTACGTGAATGTGTTATTAATGGTGAACTTGAAGTTAAACAAGTACCATCCGTGCGTCAATTGGCGGATTTGTTAACCAAACCATTTTATAGACCGAGGTTGGAAGCATTAAGCGGCCAGATAGGTCTGAAAAGAATTTGTAATTCTTAAAAGTTCCGAGGGTGTAAAGAGACTGTATTATAACCCGGGCGTCACCCAAAGACTGTATTATAACCCGGGCGTCACCCAAAGACGTTAAGTATGATGTGTTATCGAAATTAGCAGTCAGGAGCAATTGTCAGGATGGCTGAATTGGTAAAGCATCTGGACGGTATCCAGAAGATGCAGGTTCAAATCCTGCTCCTGACTGTTATTTTCGATTTCACATTTTTCACTTTGTGTTTAATGTATAGTGCTAAGCATGTCAAATGCTAAAAATATATATAAAAATATCTAAAATGTATTATAATGTCTCTTATGTAAAGTAATAACGTCTATGGATCGTTTCTATAGTAACACTCTTGTTAACTTTATATATAAGAATTACCTATTGCTTGTAAATATAATATTTAAATATACTTTATTATATACCTACATAAACGTATTTCTATTGTACTATACATAACAGCATAGCAGCACATTTTTAAAACTTAACACTATGTTATTGTTATTTCAGCATATATTTTATAGATTTAATTCTTCTAATAATGTACAAACAACTAAAATGTTGGGCATTAACCAAATATCCTTCAACTTCCCAACTTATTATGTACCTTCAATAATATGCGTAAGTGAACAATATTCTACCAATATGTATGTTACCATCGAGATTAGTCAATTTGATTTATTTTAGATGCCAGCAGTATACACATTTTCACGCAGTGATGCTGAAATTCAACAAGAATTATTGAGAGTGTTCAGTTCAGGTCGAGGTACAGCCAGGGAGCAGTGGACAATTCAGGCAGAGCTCTTAGTAGAACCAGTTGGATGGGATGCCTTGTGGAAGCTATCTAAAGAGTTCTGTAAACGGTTTGGTAAGTTTATACAATTGTTTTGTACTTTCAATTAAGTGCGCTTGGCAGCGAGAGGTCCCAACCTATTGCCGCGACGAGTTAACGGTGCCAACCGGCCCAAGCCAAGCCCAACTCGAGCGTGTGCCGTGCCGTGTCCTTGTCGCAACCGCAATGGTGTTGCCTCCATCCTTGCGACTATGTACAGATATCTGCCGAATCAACTGTACCATGACAACATTAGCACCAGTTGGAAGGTATGGACTCCGTACTGTCGCCCCGTCCACTCCTCCAACACCAGTCCAAAGACGACATATCAAGTATTTTTAAAAATATATAATAATAACAAGATATTTTAAACATTTTTCCAGAAGTCAGATTCCCATGCATTGCTTATGTAGCAGTCATGTCAGTAGACTTTGAGAACCTGTCTGCCTGTGTGGATGTACTGAGCGTACAGCATGAGTCGGTTTCATTACCAGAGAATGTTGTTGATGTGCCACTCATCGATCTCTGGCCAACGATCAAGCAGAGAGAACAGTGTATCAATGTGGCCACTACTGCCGAATTTATTGATCTATTGAGGTATGTAATTCAGTGCCGTTATGACAAAATAATTCATTTGCACTTATTACTTACTTTTTGAAAGGCATATGAGATGCCTTTCAAAATTCATCTATAAAATTTTTAAGAAAAGTTCATTCAAATACAATTATTTAGGCTTTAATGGGGCTGTTTTGGTAGCTCTACCTTTGTTGTGACTTTACAAGTCTTACTGAGCTTAAATAAAGTTTTCATTATAGTTTCTGACTTATTCCAATCACAGCTACTAGCCGTGTGACTGTGCACATCCATAAAATGTGGCTGGTGAAAATAAATAGTTTAAATATGTCAACATTTTTATTATATTATTTAGCATTTGAAACGTTTAGCCATATAAATGAACACACGAAAATGTTACGCGGAAAATGATCACTGGACAACTGTTTCAGACGCTTTGCTAACTGAGCTATTGTGACAATATATAATATATATTGACAATATTCCCAAGAACATGCCATTTCAAATCCTGATTGTAGCTATCATTTCCGATTACATTATGTACACAAATATTTACGTTTCGGGTCTTAATCGCATATATAATGTTGAGGTTGAATACCTTAAATTCCCGACGTTTCAATCGTATTGCAACCGCCGTGTCCACGGGTTTTTTCGCAATTTGTGTTCATAGTGTTAAACATAAAAAATCTGCTTAAAATATGAGACAGCTGCACACTTCTGTAAAATTTGAAAAAATCTGTCAAGTTCGGCAAAGCCTGTAGGGTGACGGATTAAGAATACTGTAAAATTTGAAAAAATCTGTCAAATTCGGCAAAGCCTGTAGGGTGACGGATTAAGAATACGCATGCATGTGTCGCGGGTGTCGTTCAAGGTGTGTGCTAAGATAAGCTCTGTAATCATTTTTCAGGTTCTTCTACAGTGACATATGGATGCCTTGGGATGATTCTGATGACAAAGTACTTCTGCCCAACACAATAGAAGAGCGAATGCAATTGTGGTCTGATATGCACAATGGTACCATACCTAACTGTGTTGCTCATTCAATCACATTGCTACGTAACAGTGCAATAGATGCCCATGACAAGTTGAGACAGCTGGACTCGTCACTGTGTGAAACAGACATGGCTAATGATGATGGTATATATTTTGTTATGTAATCCTATTTTCTAGTAGGAAACTTTTTGTTATTTGTTGATGGACATAAACATACCTAATTACACACCCTATCATTCAGGGCAACAAACATGATACAAGATATAGAGAAACCTTTGTGTGATCTATAAATAATTGTTCTGCATGTAAACCCACTACTGAGTGTGCGTGAAATTATAAATAGTTAAGTCCCCCGCAACACAAGAAATATTACTTGATACAGGTGTTGTTTTAAAAAAAAGTCTGAAGTCTATCTCCCTGTATTGGTGGATCACTGGAAACTGTATGACATCACTCCAACGGTTTCTAAGAAACAAAATCTAATTATACCGTCAACTGCAGGCAGCGTCTTCACAGCTGCAGTTGTCGCCTGCTGCTAACGTGGTTTACTTCGTTTTTTTAGGCACGGTTCTCATAGTGAAACGAAATTAAGGCATAGTTAACCACACCGGCCCAGTGCGGCCGACTTTACAACTCATTGAGAAATTCCCCCAGGCAAGTAGGTTATCTCAGAATGTTTTCCTTCACATAGCAGCGATTATTTGTAAAAAAAATACACACAAAATATCGCGGGACTTGGAGGCGGAGGTGCTCGCCGAGGTGTATCAGAAGGCGTCGCAAGAGCGGGAGAAGAGCGATCGCCTCCCTGCCTAGCGATGTGGCCAGGTGACAGAAGGTGTTGGACAGCAATCGTTGGAGGAGCTCCAGGCCAGTCTTTAGAACGTAGGGTCGCTCCAGCCGATGCTGCAGGAGTCGGCAGGGCGATGGCACGGTTTTACAGTTCTTACTGTGTCTTTTACTGTGATTAACTCCCTTTATCTGTACCATTTTTACAATTATAATAATATATTATTGGTGTCCATTGGTTCCAGATTCTCTACTACCACCAAATTACATATCCCTGTGCGCAGAGATGAATGCACGTCTCGATGGCTTGATGGCCAAGTGGACGTTATATGAGAACTCCCTTATCAGAGAACAGTATCTAGCTAAAGAGAGGAAGAAATGGCAGAAGAATAAGAGTAAAAGAAATGTAAGTTGCCTTCAGTCGATTTGGTATTCCTATATTACCGTTGCTTGAATACATTCTTTATCAGAAAGCAAACCAATACAAAAAAATAAAACATCTGCGTGGAGTCCCTACGCGCGGAAGAAGTGAAACTTCGTAATGTGGAAATGAAAATAGGATTCACTCTCGCTCTTTCTCTTTCTATCCAAAGGAGCGTTGAACGTTTAACGCAACAGTGCTTTCACACACCCTTCATGTAGCGTTAAACGTTTAACGCAACCTTGCTGGATGTCACACTAGAAGTTTCACTACAAAAAAAAAACAACTGTTCTCTCGCAAACGGTAAAACGTAATGTGTCAATTTTGAAAAAATTACGTATATCTTTTTATATTATGTTGAGATTTAAAAAAAAAAATATTTTTTATGTAGGGTTTATTTTTACCAAAACAAGTGTGGAAATATTGAAGATTTAATAACCCGCAACTATATTGCAGTATCTACTTGCATATACATATATATATATATATATATATATATATATTATTTTGACAACATCAACTTTACAAACATACAATTTCACGGACGCGACCCCGACTCAGAACAACCATTTGTGGATCACACAAAGAGTTGTCCTGTGTAGGAATCGAACCCATAACACTCGAGTGGGACGCCGATATCTAAACCGCTCCGCCACACTATCTTTGCAATCAAACATTAACAGACTCATTAGTAAAATAATTCATACAGAACTCTATAAGTAATAAGTCGATGCCTTTGGTCGCCTATCACTAAACTTGATATTCTTGTGTTATGCTATGAGGGTTACACACAAGCATGTAGTCCGCCTAATGGTAAGCGATCAAATTCGCCTATAGACGTTAGGAATACCAGTGGCGTCACCCGAGCGTTGCCAACGTCGGTAAGCGATCAATTTCGCCTATAGACGTTAGGAATACCAGTGGCGTCACCCGAGCGTTGCCAACGTCGGTAAGCGATCAAATTCGCCTATAGACGTTAGGAATACCAGTGGCGTCACCCGAGCGTTGCCAACGTCGGTAAGCGATCAAATTCGCCTATAGACGTTAGGAATACCAGAGGCGTCAGCCGAGCGTTGCCAACGTCGGTAAGCGATCAAATTCGCCTATAGACCTTAGGAATACCAGAGGCGTCTCCGAGCGTTGCCAAAGTCGGTAAGCGATTAAATTCGCGTATAGACTTTAAGAATACCAGAGGCGTCACGCGAGCGTTGCCAACGTCGGGTAAATGTATTGGAGGTAGGGAGCTAATGAGACTGGACGGTAAAGATAATATGGAGGGAATGAGCAGGGCCCGTAAAATATAACTCACTAAATCGTATCGACATCGCATCGTGACATTGTCATTGGTTGAGTAATCATCAGTGATTGGCAGAGGGATTATTGCGACATTACATGTCGGTTTCTCTACCAATCACAAGCGAGACGATACGATGTCGATACGATTTATTGAGTTACATTCTACGGGCCCAGGATGTTTGGATTTGTTACCACGACATTAGAGCTCATATCAAAATATAACTTGTTACAGGTAGTGGCCCTTTGGAAAGGTGGTTCGATATTTGAATTCAGCGAGATCTCGGAGTTTTTGCGTAACCGAATCACTAATGAATTCACCGTCACAGTGATGACGTCAGCAGAAGAAGCTATGGCCTTGGAACCGGAACAACTTGTGGTTTGCAGTAAAGAGTATGATTTGCCCGAGATGCCACTGTCACAGATTAGCATTTGTAGTTATAATGGTAAGTGAGGCCTACCAATCTGGCTTATATTTTTATTTTTGGTGGCAGACAAGCCACGTCGCACCTGATCGTAAGTGGTAACAGCCAGGCATGGACTCAGCAATATGAAAATACTGTCAAGCCGCTGCTCACCAAGGTTTATATCCCACTACAACCAAAACACATCAAGCTGATCTATGGTTTAAAAAAAATACTCTACCTTGTAACTGCGAACTGGCTTTAGCAGTAAAATAAGTTAATATTTCATTGCTACTATAACATCAAACTGGCTAAGGTCAAAATCAATCAATGTTGTTGAAATTAAGAGTGTTCGCAACGGCTATTTATTAAAAACGTTAAATAACGATTTGCTATTTTTAAAACGCCTATTATTTTTTACGTTTAATATATTAAACGATATCTTTTGATTATCGTCGTATAGCACATCGTGCGCTATTTGAGGTTACGTTATTTAATATAGCTACGAACGCGCGTTGAGCAGTTAACAATAGATTACTGTCTACTAAGTGAATTGAAATTGTGATCTAAGATATATGTATTTAGATTCTGCCCACGGTTTCGTCTGCGTGGACTTCAGAATTGTGTCAATCCTTACTAATACACTTTATACACTAAAATGTCCATAACTACTGACCCAATGACATTTTTGATTAAATTTAAGTAGACTTTTATAGATATTATCTAACCAAAAATTATTTACACTATACTACAACAAAATTTTATTTACAGTTTTATAATACACTAAACAAACAGACACAACAAACCAACACCACGAATAATTTAAAATCAAAAACTATAAGTACATCTAAACAAATAACGCGCGGCAATCGCTCAAAACTCAGGATAATCATACGTTATTCCAGCCTAAGCGAGTTATCCGTACTGATTGATTATATCATCGTTCAAAAATATAACGAAATAAAATCAAATAACTAAACGATGTTTTAGATACTTAGATTATTTTGCACGTTATTTTTTATAATTGACAGAAATATAATTCATGAGTGGTAAAGTTAGAGCATAATTTCGCATGTGACAATGATATGAACGGGTCAGGGTCATTCTGTTCTGTCCCTTTCTTTCGCGGTATGACTGACTGAATGGACTGACTGTTCAAGTGTGCTTGTGACTGTGATTTTTTGTTAGTGTAGTGTGTCGTCGACGTCGTGGCATAGCGGTTGTGGTAGCGCTTATATAATAAAAATAATCGAAAATAACGCTTGCCTGGTGAAATAAATAACGGGGCTATAGATTATTTATAAATAGCAAGTGATTTTATTAGTTATTTAATATAACGAACACTCCTAGTTGAAGTTGAT
The DNA here is from genome assembly GCA_948253155.1 of Leucoma salicis. Lineage (NCBI taxonomy): Eukaryota > Metazoa > Arthropoda > Insecta > Lepidoptera > Erebidae > Leucoma > Leucoma salicis. Next base: position 6,457,262 of record OX411822.1, on the reverse strand, counting down.
CTGGCAATACCAACAAGTGCACCGGAATTTTTTAAAGAAATGAAACAACTGTTTTTTCTGAATCCAAAATTAATATTTATAGAACACCAACAGACAAAACTAATTTTAGAAGAATTTCTGTGTCTCTTCCTGTTAATCCGCGAAATAGGTAGATTGACGGCAATTACTAGTAGGTTCAATAAAGAAGCCTTTTTAAATTACAGCCTTTACAACAAATACTCACTTGTATTCTCAGGTTCTACATTAAAAGCATCAGACATGCGCTCCTGCCTTTTAATGTTGAGTGAGGAGTGTCATTTGCAAGAACTGACACTGTTCTGCACTGTGGTGAATACAGCCGTTGTTATGAAAACGGGAACATTACATATAGCTAGGTGTAATATACTGGATGACTCGAGTAGTTCACAGGTATTTTTTTTAACATTTCTTATTTTTTTTAACTTGTTACTGTCCTACTTTTGGGCATGGACGAGAGGTCCATGTTGGTTTAGACTGAGAAAAGATTTAGTCCATAGCCACATAAGTCAAGTGCAGACTGACACACTTCTCAAACCTTTGAGAAAATCTCCTAGGCATTGAATTGTAAGACCTTACTGTTTTTCTTCATCAACGTGTGATAATTTTTAAATAAAGACAATGCAGATGTACTATGATCCTATTTTTTTGTTAAGGCAGGAAAAAAAATTACCTAACCGCACACCCCTTTGTCCGCGGCAACGAACAGGGTAGTGTGAAGCCATCACCCACTAAATAAACTCGCCGTGTGCCATCACTCCGCCTGTATTGGCTGGCCACTGGGTGTTACATTAACTCAGTGATGTACTTAGATCCTATTGATTATTTTTTATTTCAGTGTGATTTTGCGCAAGGCATCGTAGCAATGTCTGGAGCAAAAATTCTCATTGAAGACTGCACATTTGACAATTTCTACTCGGGCATAGTGGTTCACAAAGGTGCTCAGGTACAGTTCATAGTATTTTTTCTTTATAAGACTTACTTTATACATAATATGTTGCTGTATGTAGTATATAATTACACTCAGGACAATTATTTGTGTGATGAACACAGATATTTGTACTGCGTCTGGGTGTTTACTATGTATTATTATGTACCTATTTATAAAAAAAAAGTAATATATGTTTTATATCCCTGACCCATAGCACAAGCTTAGTTTGGGACCAGAGGACGTTGTGTAAAAAATGTCCATGAATATTTATTATTGCACGCGAAACTTAAACCAGCGCTATCCTTATTTCGTGAGAACTAATTATATAAACCAATATAGAAGTACTTCTTAAAATTAGCGCTAGATGGCGTATAAGACATGAAAACCACAATACTTTTTGAAATTAGCTCCATTTATTGAAAACTACTTAGTGATTTATTGAAAACTACTTAGTAAGACCAATACATTATTAGTTACTTATCAAATAATAAATTTTATTGTGAAAAATGAAAATGACTTGGATTTTCCAAAGTATTTATTTATTATGTATTTCATATAGTATTTACCGCGTGAAAGTGTAACAAACCAACAACCACCTTTTCGCTTTTTTATAATATTCATAAGGATTCATTGGCGAAATGGGTAGGTGCATTTATGAAGACACACATATTTTGTTTTATTATTTTGTGCGGTGCTTTGAAGCTATAAAATAAAGATATTACCTACTAGTGACCCGCCCTCGCTGCGCGCGGGTGTAATTTTCCAAAATCCCTAGGATTTAACTTTATACTGGGCACATCATGCAATAATTGGTCCTATCAAGAAAATGTCGAGATGTGGCCAGGCAGATCTCGATCGGTTCAGTTCAACGATTGGCTCGCGACATATGCGTAGACAGTATTACTGAATGTATAGAATGTAAAAAAGTTATTATATATTACTTACTTATCATCACGTCATTTCCCTTGCGGGGTAGGCAGAGCGAACAGAGTGCCAAAAGGCTCTATTCTTGCATAACATCGCTTGCTTCCTCAACATTCATAATTCTCTTCATACACGCTCGCCGGTTTCGGCGACTCCTGACTCCACCTTCCTTCAATACATGTCTGATTTGGTCTAGGTAGGATGTCGGTTGGAGGAGTCTTGGTCTCCCCCTGTACCTACATCCTTCCAATTTCGCATTGTATATCTTCTTAACCAGTCGCACGTCCGGCATTCTTTTCACATGTCCGAACCATGGGAGCATTCCCTTTCGCATCTTTACACCAATACTCTCTTTCATACCTACTCACTTTCTTACGGCGTCGTTACAAATGCGGTCAGTCAGCCTCACTCCACAGATTCTCCGCAGAGATCGCATTTCGACCGCATTGATTTTATTCACCCCTTGCATACCCAACTCTCGCTTCCATATAATAACGTTGGGAGAAGCACAGCTGCATTGTGTATTGCGCTACGTGCCTTCGGGCTGAGGTGATAACTGCCGAGAAGTTGTCCCAATGCTCCATCCACTCTATTTCCCGCATTTACTCTTCTCTCTATATCAGTGGTGTACCTTCCATCCCGAGGGAATCCACATCCAAGATATACAAATTCATCCACTTGTTCTAGCATACTATTGCCTATTGATACTCTAAGATATTAAACTGTGTTTTTCAGGTGGAACTTAAAAATTGTAAGATTAACCGATGCGGCGTCGGTATACAGATGTATTCTGGTTCAAGTGTTAAGTTGAACAATACCATTATATCAGAATGCATCGAACAGAGTATAAGGTGTGAAGTCGACGCAGGGGTCAGTGTGGTCAAACATGGAGAGTAAGTATTTTATTATAACTACTATCTACCTTGTTGGTCTAGTGACATATATGCAACTTTTAACTACAAGGTCTGGGGTTCGAGACCTTCCCGTCAAAGTATTATTGCTGAATTGGTAAAGCATCTGGACGGTATCCAGAAGATGCAGGTTCAAATCCTGCTCCTGACTGTTATTTTCGATTTCACATTTTTCACTTTGTGTTTAATGTATAGTGCTAAGCATGTCAAATGCTAAAAATATATATATAAAAATATCTAAATATTTAAAGGGTTTGCGTCATTATTAGGTAAAATCTTAATTGTAAAATTAAGTTTACCTGGTCAGTATAATGTATGAAAATACTTCCGACAGATGGCGCAGGCGTCACCCAAAGACGTTAAGTATGATGTGTTATCGAAATTAGCAGTCAGGAGCAATTGTCAGGATTGCTGAATTGGTAAAGCATCTGGACGGTATCCAGAAGATGCAGGTTCAAATCCTGCTCCTGACTGTTATTTTCGATTTCACATTTTTCACTTTGTGTTTAATGTATAGTGCTAATCATGTCAAATGCTAAAAATATATATATAAAAATATCTAAATAAATAAAAAATACTTATATGTTTGGATTTGGGATTAACATTGCAAATGTCATATTTTTTTTAATTGGTGTGGTTGGGTGGCTAACAAGCATCCTTATGGTACGCGGTTACCGCAGCCAATAGACGCTAGAAACTCCAGTGGCATCACTCGCGCGTCGCCATCTTCAAGGAAAGTGGATTGGAAGTGGACAGGATGGATATTAAGGAGACGACAGACAGGATACTAAGGCTGGAATAGGAAGGATAATAAGGAGAGGTTAGGGAAGGGGTTAGAACTCTGGCGCTCTTACTCACCATACAAACAATAGAAGACCCTACCCTTTTTTCACGCTGATCTTTTGTGAGAGGGTGGTACTTCCCCGATTGAGCCCGCCCATTCATGCTGGGATAAGCAAAAGGTATAATATAATAAGGTAATAATATTTATTTCTCTACCAGTAGAGGAATAAATATAAATGCAGTTTTATTTATTTTATCTAGAATTAGTGTAAACATCAAAAAGTATGAGATTAATATTATTAACTTAACCTCTCATTATCTGTGGAGTATTCGTAATGAATTTAAGTACAAACAAAAGAATAAATTCCATATAGGCTCTTCGTTTTTCACGACCTAAGTATCATCTCAGGGAGTAAAATTCTCAAAGTGAAGAAACTCGTCTTTCATCGTGTTATGGGGAATAAGCTCCAAAGACTTATAGACTCACGTCACAATCTATGATTTATAAAATTGACAAAGTAATTTTTATTTTTCAGAATGGAGGGTCTCCATGTGATGTCAAATTGCAAAATAGGTTCAGGCAACCTTCAAAAAGAAGTTCTAATTGTACAAGAAGAAATTAGCATATTGTAAACTGTTATTTATGTAAAGAATAGTCATAAAACCCTTTCTCTAAACTCAAGGTCTGTAAATATATAAAAGCGATATGAAAACTGTAATAATGTGTGTAAACATGTTTAAATACACTTCTTTAACACCTGAATATATAAGGTGCTACATAAACGGGTAAAGCATATTTGATATCTTCCTAGCAACACCATTTAGTTTTTCTTCTTAGTAATTTCTATTAAAATAACTACTAATATTATTTTTATTGTGTGGCAACATTTGTTTGATAATTATGTCACAATATGATGAAAGTATAGACAATAATATACTTTTAATACTTAGATAAATAACCTATATATGTAGCCATGATATATTAGGAAGTGTAGAAGTGAGACGGGCATATACGAAATACGCTAAGAAAATTGAGACGAGTATCGTATCTTCCTGTCTCATATGACGTGCAGGTTTTTCAGCTGGCAAACTTTCAAATAGTTCGCCATACAACTTAATCACCATGACTACCAGGGATGCCATTAAAAAGAAAATTAGGTGCCGTGTTTTGTGTTTGAAAAAATGCCGTGATTCAAACAAATTTATTAAAAAGCAGACTTTCACGCCTGATTATATTAACATAACAACACATTTATAATAAACCTTTTTAAAATAGTTACGTTAAAATTTTGTGAGAGTTTATTATCTCTAAACTCACCTAATTTTGCATTATTAGACAAGATAATAAGTGATCGATATTAATGTATTGTAATGTGCCGTGTGTCGCCGGCTTTAGAATTGCCCCACCCCTCTCCACCCATGGAAGTCGTAAGAGCCGACTGAGGGAATACTAGGGGAGTGGGCAGCAGCATTCTCTCGAGTATTAACAAGCAAGCAAGCAGCAGTGGATACTGCGATCGCCAACCCGCCTGCCAAGCGTGGCGATTACGGGCACTATTCCCCCATATGAGCGCACAGGAACGCGCGTTGCGGCGTTCTTGGGGAGGCCTATGTCCAGCAGTGGACGTCATAAGGCTTATGGATGGATGGATTAATGTATTAATCAATTAGTGATTTATTTAGATAGTGGTAAAAATTATATCGCGATCTTCATTTAATTTTTGCCACATTTAAGGCGAATAGCCGTAGCCGTAGCGTAATAGCCACACTGAAGCGTAATATTGCTGTCTCTTGAGTGGCCACGTGATGGCTACATCTATAGGTTATTTATCTAAGTTTTAATATGAAGCGATTAAAGACTAACCAAAAAGACAATAAAGTAAGTAGTAAATGTACATACTGAAAGACTGATTGGATTGCATGAAAGTTGAGTTGTCGCGAAAGAACATGGAAGGAACAAATAATTATTACGTTATTTTAAACTAACATTAAGTAATTAAAAGAAAATAATATCTGTATACTCAACAAAACAAAATATATAATTTAAGAAATATTTTAACCAGAATAATAAATATTTGTTGTTATAAAATTACCAATGCATGAGATTTGAATCTATATTGTTCGATATTATGTAGATGAAAAATAAATCAGCTATCTGCATAATGTTCTCTCTAGCTTACGAAAATAATTATGTAACCAAATCAACTACTTTCTGCTTTAATAATTGCATTTGAGTACATATTATCATAATAAATTATTACTAACACTTTTTATCATTAGTTAATTATATAAAACAATATAATTGTGTAATTTATGCAGCTAATAAGTAATCCGGGTAAAAGTGCCTTTTATGTTATTAATTTTAGAATTAATGTTAGTTTTAAAATTATCCATTCCTGTTTTGTTTTTATGTTTTAATTAAACACTATTAACACATTGCATTTTTAGCCTTGCTTTTCCCAGCATTAAACTTCCCCCTTACATATAAGATCAGCTTAAAACAACGATAGCTACTCCTACTCTTGTGTTTCGTATGGGCAGTGAGGGCGCCAGAGGCCAAAACCTCAAACAAGCCCAACCCCCACAAAGGTAATAAAAGTGATGCTGCTGTCAGCTGCAGCTACGTGCCGAGGCCGCACGCTGCAGTGTCGCGCTGCTCGGAATCATTTTCATAGAAATTTATAGAAACCAGTAGCGTCACCTGCGGGCGTATACTTAACTTTATTTAATCCATTCAATTTCCATGCAATTCACTTCTCGACTCTGTTGAAATCTCAGACCAATAATGGTTGAAATTCGTATTCTGACACATCAAAATGCTGAATTACTGAATGGTTTTTAAACAGCAAAAAGTTATGTCAAATACGTCAAATGTGAGTTCGTAATACGGTTAAATTCAGTCAATATCCGTTCTGCAACCACGTGACCACTGGCTGGCTGAATTAGCGAGATAAGTATACGAAATTGCAAGGCAGTTCACTTTACGGCGTAAACTGCCTGGAAATAAGAGCTTGTAACACGCCTGCTGCAGTATGCGGTTGCAGTCCGTCTTAGACTTGTACCTTTATTCTCTTCTTATTATCCTTTCTCTCCCTTTGAATTGGCGACACGCGAGTGATGGCTTTTGCCAGACCGAATGATCCTGCAGAGGTTGCCTTATCTGCAAGTATTTTATAATTAAGCGAAGCATTATACAAATTAAATTGACCACTATAATGCTCGATATCAGGATATTTTGTATTTAATTATAGTGGTCGATCCAAAAGACCGGTTTCGGATGGAATCTATTTCACTCATTAGCATTTTGTATACTAGGTGTTTGTTGTTAGACATAAGGAAAGTGTAAACGTTGATGATGGTTGTCCTAGTCAATGTATTAATTATATAAGCTCAATTGAGATAAATTCTGATGAGGTAGGGAAATTACTCAAGGGCTTAGATCTAACTAAATCTGGTGGCCCCGATCATGTCCCAGCGTTATTCATTACTAGCTGTGCTGATGGTTTGGTTAAGCCGATCACTATACTTTTTAAAAAGTCAATCGCTGAAGGTCATGTTCCTTCTATTTGAAAGTCAGCTTTCATTACCCCAGTGCACAAAAATGGTGATAAGTCTTGTGTTGAAAACTATAGACCGATCTCAAAGCTCTGTCTGCTTGCGAAAATATTTGAACAAATCGTCTGCAACCAACTTTATTCAGCATTTAAAATAGTTTTTAACGAATCACAACATGGCTTTCTTAAAAATCGATCCACTGTATCCAACTTAATCTTAGCTAATCAATTTATCTCTGATGGTATGAATGGTAGGACTCAGGTTGACGTAGTATATAGAGATTACACCAAATGTTTTGAACGTATCGATAACGATATGTTACTGCACAAATTGCCTAGTATTGGTATACACGGGGATCTTTATCGATGTTTGTGTTCATACATTGACAATCGCACGCAGGCTGTTGCTCTGCATGGATATTGTTCCGAGTGGATGACTATACCGTCCGGCGTACCCTAAGGGTCACTATTGGGACCTTTATTATTTGTAATATTTGTTAATGACATCAGCTCTTATTTCAAATTCTCCAAAATATTAATGTTTGCTGATGATTTAAAAATTCTTAAAATTATACGTTACACTAATGATATTTGACAATCTTCAATCAGACTTGCATCGCCTCGAATCATACTGCAATCGTAACAAATTAGAATTAAATGTCTCAAAATGTTTCTATATCTCGTTTACCCGTAAACCAAATCTCGTTCATAAGGGGTATGAATTAAATAATAAAAGCATCACTCGAGTTACCGAAATCAAAGACTTAGGAATTATAAATGACAACAAGCTGATGTTTGACAAACATATAGATTATATTGTTAATAAGTCTTCCAAAGCGTTAGGTTTCATATTACGTAGTTCCGCATCATTTAATAATAATAATAATTATTTATTTATTTCGGATAACAAATAATCCATAGCAAATTAAAATAAAATAGAATTTTACAAAACATAATTAAATTTAAATGTTAAAAATCAAATTATACAATTTCACTAAATAATTATGAAAAAAATAAAAAAAATGTTAAAACCTTAAAAATTTTATACTGCGCCTTTATTCGTAGTAATCTAGAATATGCATCCCAAGTGTGGAATTCTTATTATAATATTTATCGCTATCGCATAGAAGGAATTCAGCGAAAATTTTTGCGTTTTCTAAAACGAAAAGTAAAACTCAAGGATACCATAACAGGTGTAAGAAATATCACTGTCTGGCTCTGGAAATCAGGCGTAACATCAGCGATCTATATTATCTCATGAAAGTAGCGAATGGTTCGATAGACAGTCCTGAATTGCTGTCTAAGATTGGCATAAAATTTAGAAATCCCGGTATGAGACAGGGAGCCAAGCTTAATGTTCCTAGCACTCGCACAAATTTTAGGGCTAACAGCTTCATCCCCCGTGCCACCCATGCATTTGATAGCTTGACATGTGATGTTGACTTGTATTGCTCGCTACTCTCTACTGTTAAAGATAGGCTTGCGAAGTTGTTCTTTGACAGCAATTAATAGTCGCATTTTTATTATATATGTTGGCGCTGAATAATGAAGTTGTTTACAAACACGCGCACGTGCAATACAACGTCATCGCACCACTCTGTGAATCAGGTGAGGTGGGGACGGACCGATTACTGGCTTCATAAAGCGGCGCGCCGTGCGGTAGGGTCAGTTGAATCGAGGCATTCGAACCGTCAATATCTCTAATTTGTGATGTTTCACACCTGAATCATAGTGATAATTATTTATAAATTAGTTTGAGTAGTTATAATTAGTTTAATTGAATAAATTGGTTTTTGAAGCGCCCTGAAGTTTTCGTAAAAACATGTCTGAAGGCCAATCCAGTAATAATGGCGAATCTAGGGATCCTCGCCCGTCATCGCCAATTCTACAGCAGATCTCGGCTCGATCCGAAATCAGAAGTACAGCTCTCTATGACAGCGGTGCAGCACGTTATTTGATAAAACGTTCTGTCAGTCAATCTATTCCTGGGAAAAGGGAAGATTGCACCTTAATGCTGAAGGGCATTGGCAGTGAAAGCGTCCCGATTTTGTCCTGTCAAAAAGTTATTGTGACATGTGGCATCAGTGGTGCTTTTGTAGAAATTGCCTTCCACATTGTAGAAGACCACGAAACACTTTGCGATCTTTTAATTGGAGCCGAAATAGTGAAAGGTACTAGTTTAAATGTACTCATAACTTAGACGGGTGTTACCGTGATGCGACATTCAACTATTTCAAACGTCAACGTGACTGAGGATCCCTTCATAAACCTGGACACTGATTTGACAAATGTGGATGAATTATGTGAGTTGAAAATTTTTTTATTATAGTACAGTAAGACATTTGCTACAGGTATTCCAAAACATAAAGTTACCATAGGAAGTTTGGAAATTCGGTTGAAAGATCCAACCAAAATAGTATCCAGAAGACCATATCGTATGGCGCCAGTAGAGCGGCAGAAATTAAAGGGTTAACGACTTGATGGTTCATGGGATTATCAGAGAAAGTACGTCGGATTATGCCAGCCCTGTTATCCTTGTTAAGAAAAAGAATGGGGAAGATCGAATGTGCACTGACTATTTACTACTGAATTGAATAAAAATACTTTCCCCATCAAGTTTCTACTTCCAATCATTTCCGACCAAATTGATCGATTATCAGATGCAAACTATTTCATTTGCTTAGATATGGCTCAAGGATTTTACCAAATCCCAATCAAAGAAGAATCTGTCTAAAACTGCCTTCATTACACCTGACGGCCTATACGAATACGTAAGAATGCCATTTGGACTAATGAATGCACCAGCTGTATTTCAGCGAGCTATAATGACTGCGTTGCGACCTTTATTGGATCACGTCTGAGTCTATATGGATGATGTGCTAATAAAATGCAAAACATTCACCGAAGGATTGCAGATCTTAGATAACGTTTTAGCAGCGTTAACTGATGCTGGGCTTACTGTAAATGCAAAGAAGTGCTCATTTTTTAAGACATCGATTGAATATCTCGGAAACTTGATCACAAAAGGTACGGTTCGTCCAAGCCCAAGGAAGGTAGAGGCTTTAGAGAAATCTGCAGTACCCACTAACGTTAAAAGGTACGTCAATTTTGTGGCTTGGCTGGCTACTTTAGACCTTTCATACCATCCTTCTGCGAACGTCTGATTCCACTGTACAACCTCACAAAGAAGGATGCTAAATTTCAATGGACCGCAGAGTGCGAAAACGTCAGACTAGACATCATTCGTCGGTTAACTTCAGCACCAGTTTTAACCATCTTTTTAGATGGACTTCCTATCGAACTCCATACGGACGCAAGCAGCACCGGATTGGGTGCTATACTCATTCAAATACAGGATAGCCGACATGTGATTGCTTATATGAGTTTGAGAACTACAGAGCCAGAAAGTCACTATCATTCTTATGAGCTGGAAACACTAGTTATATATAGTAAGGGCAATAAAACACTTCCGACAGTACCTCTATGGCAGATTTTTTTAAATAATTACTGATTGCAACGCCATAAAATCGTCATCAAGTAAACATGAACTTTTACCCAGAATCCATAGATGGTGGTAATTTCTCCAGCACTACAACTTCAAAATTGAATACCGCCAAGGAATCCTACAACGTGCATCAATCTTGCACAAAATGTGAAGATTGAGCAACGATGCGATGCAGAGTTAGCTCAAATAATAAAAAAGTTAGAACACAACGAAGAAATACACGAGTACCGCATAAAAGATCTTGTTTTGGAACACTATCATAGTGAAGAAGAACCTGGATCCAAAAAATGGAAAAAAGTGGTTCCAAAATCATATCAATGGAGCATTATTAACGCCTATCATACCGCACTAAAACATTTCGGTTGCGAAAAAACGCTCAGCAAAATTCGAGAATGTTACTGGTTTCCTGAAATGTTCACAACAGTGAGATGATTCGTAGATAATTGCGTTATATGCAAAACTAGTAAAGGTCCTTCCGGAGCCAAACAAAATAAATGTATCCCATTGAGAAAAGACCCATTCCCTTTGACACCATTCACATAGATATGACTGGTCACCTAACCAAAAGAAATAACAGACATGAATACGTTGTTGTTATTATAGACGCTTACAACAAGTTTGTTACTTTGTCCTATGCAACTAATAAGACTGCCAGCTCAATGCTGCGCGCTCTGACACATGTAGTTTCTTTATTTGGAGCTCCTACACAAATCATTAGTGACCAGGACACTGCCTTTAAAGCTGAATTCGAAGATTAAGCTATAATATCCACCAACACTTTATTGCTACAGGAGTTAGGCGAGCAAATGGACAGGTAGAATGGCGATCGTACTGAAGCTTCTATGGAGTTTTGGAAACAACAGGAAAAACACGTTATGTCGCATTACATCACTTGCCAACACTTATGCACATACACAAATAGCTAATAAGCACCACTTTTACACATTAATACTTGAAATAACACAAGTTTAGGAAAATAATGTAGAACGACAACATGATCTTCGTGTTCCCGCGAACGGAGTTTTTACTCCAAAGCCATTTCAAAGCACAGACCACAGAGTACTTTGTTCAAAGTTCCATCAAAGTTCAAAGAAGTATTTAGTACTACTTTGATTATTGATCTGTGGTTCTACTTCAAACTTTGAAGTTCAAAGTTTCACCAAAGAGTAGAAAGTAATACTACAGGTTTCACTAAATATGGGTTAATACCGATATTTGTCAATATCAGCTAATATGAATATATTCTTCAAGTAATATCATAATATGTATACTAATATATGAATATCACTAATATTTAATACGGAGGATATAGAGTATATATGCTGCATATCAATATATTTGTGCTATTCCCACCATCATTTTTAACTCAATGATACGTACGATGTTCTTACCGATATGATACGTATGATGTTCTCACCGATATGCTATTCTAGATAGTCTATGGATATAGCAACACACCCAACCCATGTTCAGTGGTCACTGTTCATGTTCACGATATAGTGAATATGGCATAATATTACTATATTAGCAATACGCCCGTATTAGCATATCAGATTGAGTCAGATTACTGATACATGAATACATCCAATATCACTAATATCTTAATGGATATGAATATATCAGTTCCATCTTTCATAATTAGTCTGTGAAAGTACTCGTTCGGCAGTTTGTAATTTCAGTAAGTTTGTTTATTTTGGTGCTAAATAAACGTATTGATAAAATTTTCTTCGCTATCCTGTATATACAATTGGAAAAATAAACTCTATATAACAATAGTGACACAATGACATGGAATAAATTACCATGCAACTTTCGAGAGCTGCAACTAATAGGCACTTTGACTGGCGGCCAAAGCTTTCGGTAAGATAATTTGATTCACATTTTCGCATTTAGTGTTATATAATGTTCCTTGGTGTTAATTTATATAGCTAAGCATGTCCAAATTATCAAATGCTAAAAAAATACATATAAATATCAAAATAATTCGATTATTTTTAAGTACATGGAATTGTGTGTATTATTGCAAAGGAGTCGTTTTCAGGTGGATATATGATAAAGAAAATAATGAATGGATTGGTGTATTTAATAAAACGGTATGGAAACTGAAAGAAAATGATAATTATTTGCAATACCAAGTGCTTGGATCTCTACTCGGTAAACATACAATAGCAGGTGAAAATGTTAATAAAAATGTAAACAAAACTATAGACTTTAAAAATATATTAGAACAATATTTTAGACTTGATGTGAACTTAAGAAGCCACTACGAAGAATGGTCAGATAAGGATGAGCTTTTCAGAAGTGCATGTAAAAAATTCTATGGTGTTAGAATGCTACATCAGGAACCAGTTGAAAACCTTTTTTCTTTTATTTGCAGTCAAAATAACCACATATCCAGGTAAATATCAATAGAACATTCCTATGTTCTACAAACTTTTATCACAATCTCTATCATTTTATTTATATATATTGTAAATTTGTAGAATTTTAATTATACAATATTTTTAGGATCTCAGCTATGGTAGAAAAGCTTTGTAAACATTATGGGGAAAAAATATGTGACTATAAAGGCACTACATATTTTGCTTTTCCTGAAGTAGAAAACCTATCACAGCCTGAGGTATAGTGGTTAAATACATATTATAATATTCTACTTTAAAGTCCAACTCCTGTTGGTTACAGGTCTCTCTCGTGATTGGGTGGTAACTGCCCTAATAAGACACACTAACCAAATAAGTGGGTATAGGACAGTAGCATGCATCCCTTATGGATGATCATTTAAAAAAAGTTATTAACAAAATATTAAAGAATGCCTACAAATGTATGGGCTTTGCTTTCATATTGTATCATGTTGAAACTTATAGACAAGTTTGTAACTTGCATAGCCTTATCTGTATAGCTTTAACATCACTGACTACTATTTTAGATGGAAGCTGAGCTAAGAATTTTAGGCTTTGGTTATAGAGCCAAATTTATTCAGAAATCTGCATCACAGATTGTTGAATGGGGCGGGCTGGACTGGTTTAATAGCTTGCAAGATATGAAATACAAAGATGCCAAAGTGGAACTCATGAAATTACATGGAATTGGACCAAAGGTTTGTTTTTATTACTCATGCACAGATGGTGTAGTTGTTAAGGTGCTGATCTCCTAGTCTAAATATTGTGGTCAGTCTCCCATTAACAGTGATAATGAAATTCACTGATATTTGGTCAATCTGGGTGTGCTTTCTGCAATTAATAATTTATGGTTATTTCTTTTTTGCTCTTTTGTATTCTGTAGTGCACACAGACGCACATACTAGTCACTCATATTTGCATAAAATATACAGTTTCGGATTTGATAAAAAATGTGTTTAATAAAAAGTTTGTCTTTATATTTTTTCTGCATACCTATATATAAATTCGTCACGCCTAAGCTAGCATTCTTCCTAGGAGAGAGTCTTAGAGGAATTGTTGTTTTTTTTTTAAATCACTACTTTATTTAAAACTAATATACATTTCAATTTGGTTGTTTTAATTTGCCATTTTAAACATTAATTGGCCTTCTAAAAAAAAGCTGCAATTTATTTTACTAATGTGTTTTTGAGACAAAATAATCTAATTTTTAGGTTGCCGACTGTATATGCCTTATGTCTTTAAATCATTTGCAAGCGGTACCTGTAGATACACACGTATATCAAATAGCAGCACAAAATTATTTGCCGCACTTGAAAGGCAAAAAAAATGTCACCGATAAAATGTATGCAGAGATTGGAGATCATTTTAGAAATTTGTATGGAGATTTGGCAGGGTGGGCTCACACTGTAAGTGTTTACAATATTACATAAATTGTAGGATCTTGCCTTTTTTATCTATGTGGTGAAGGACTAAGAACACAAGGGTCACCAACCATTGATGTATTAAACACTAGATACGTAGTATAGCGCGCCGACGCGGGGCTACTTATTAGATGGCTGCAGGCATATCTGACTTCAGTTGCCAGCTTGACATTAGTGAGCGCAAACTTATTCGCAACGTACAACTAAAATTTCCAAAATGGTGATTTGTGCAGTTAAAATGTCTATGTCGCAGGCCGAAAAGGATGATAAAGCTACTTTTCACAAGTAAGTTTGCTTAATTTTGTTCAGAAATCCAAAATAGCATTTAAAACGAAATAAAGCTATCATACATTGTTCCAGCCATCAGTGCTGCCAGAAAACGAATCTAAATTTTCCTACACTGTCGGGAGTTTAGTGAATGACAAACACATGCCAGTTAGAGTTTGTCAACGTATTATAAGTAATTTATGTTATTTCATCATAATGTGGAAGGGCCAATAGTATGTATAATGATTTCCTATATATTTTCCAGAGTACTAAAAGGTCAAAAGCCAAGGAGTGGATAAAAAGGTATATAAGGAGGTATAAGGCGCTTACGCAAAAAAAAAAAAATGGTGGCTATCCTCTACAACAGCAGCAACTTTTTTATTTTTAGTGGATAAGCTACATATTGCTACATATCTACTATATCTAGTGATTAATAAATCAACAGGTATCTTTAAGATACTTATGTTGTTTTAATAAACGTAACATTAAAAAATATCAAGATCAATCAAAAACCACGAAGACCAAGATAAACAGGCGAATGTGAACACAACCAAAATAATGGTTTTTGAAAGAGGAGAAGCCAGAACTGATGTTAGAGTATCAATAGGCAATGGTGTTCTAGAACAAGTGAATTATTTGTATATCTTGGATGTGGATACAGTCGGGATAGAACGTACACCACTGATATAGAGATAAGAGTAAATATGGGAAATAGAGTGAACGGAGCATTGGGACAAATTCTCGGCAGCCATACTTCAGCCAGAAGGCACGTGTCGTAAAATGCAACGCTGTGCTTTGCCCAAAGTTATTATATGGAAGTGACAGTTGGTTATGTAAAAAAGGAGCATGACAGTAAAATTAATGCGGTCGAAATGCGATCTCTGTGGAAAATCTGTGGAGTGAGGCTGACTGACCGCATTCGTAACGACGACGTAAGAGAGTCGGTAGGTATGAAAGAGAGTATTGGTGTAAAGATGCGAAAGGGAATGCTCCGATTTGAATATGTGGAAAGAATGGAAAAGAAAGTCGAACGAGCGACTGGTTAATAAGATATAAAATGCAAAAGTGGCAGGATGTAGGTAAATGGGGATACCGAGACTCGTCTATCTGGACCAAATTGGTCGTATATCGAAGGAAGGCGGAGTCAGGAGTCTCCGAAAGCGGCGAGCGTGTATGAAGAGAATTATGAATGTTGAAGAAGCAAGCGATGTGTGCAAGAATAGAGCCTTTTGGTACTCTGTTCTCTCTGCAAGGGAGATGGCGTGATGATAATTATGTAAACAAAAAACTACTATACCAATATTGATGAAAATTAAGTGGGATCTAATAAAAAGTTGTCATACATAAAAAAATATATAAGGAGGTACCTCCTACTACGTGTCAAATTGAGAACCTACTTTTTTCGTCGATTAAAAACTGATTGATATACGCATCAATTACATAATAATATTCCATTGTAAACGATTTTTATTTATTTTTTATACTTGTAAATTTTATCTTTATATTACTAGCCTACCTATGTACAAATATATATTCTCTTTTTGCGTATTGATTTCATTTGATAAAAATAAATTATTTACGTTAACTCATTTAACTATTTATTCTTCCTATCAGTGATCCTTGTCAATTTATTTAGATCTAACATGATCTATTGAAAGTTTATCAGAATACACATGCTGTAACATATCCAAATTATTCATTAATTCTGGGGATTTTTTTCTGACCTCTGGCAACTTTTGCCCTTTTTCCCAATGACAATGTATTGTCTCCTTTTGACGTAATTAGTTTGACGTTAGTAAAAACGAGACAAACATAGTTTTCTTTGGTTTACGTGTCTGTTTAAAAGCTACGTCTTTTTAACTCGTAAGTGGCTACGTTTTTTTGATTTATTAGTACTAGAGTACTACTCTAGTAGTATTTATCTCAATGTCACCAACCCATTCTTTCCCACGGGTTTCATATGAGGCGACTAAGGGAAGTAAACAATTATCATCTATTGCATGACTGGTGGTAGGGCTGGATACCAAGTTGGAGTACTCACTTGGTATCGGTCCCGAGCGGGTAGGTACCACCATCTCCCGTATGTCCGGCCTTGAAGCACATTGTTGATTGTAGCAGCAGATAGCCATTATTTTTATATTCTTTCATTTCATACTGGTGAAATGAAATGGTGCGCAGCGATTTGACAATACCCTCGGTATAGTTGTCCATGAACGACGGTTACCATTTACCATCAGATGGGCCATGGCCCGTCTGCCACTATATGCAATAAAAAAAAAGTTGCGGTTTATTTCTAAAAATATTGATACAAATGGTACAATATGTAATTAGCTATTTGTATACATAGGTACAGATATACATAAGGTCGTATTGAAAAGCATTGTGTTGTCTGACAACATTGCATCATTCATGAGAGAGTCTTATTGACACTTACGATTTACAAATGCCTTTTAGCAATAAAATGTTTATGTATTTAATTCAGATTCGTATGTTGAGACACCAAAATAAAATTTTCTTTCTTTTTCTTTCAAAAAGTTTTTAGTGTATTTCAGTTTATATTTTACTAGCATTTACCTGTGGCTCCATTGCCTGCTAGTGCCCTTTGTAGTGGCGGCAATTTGATAATGGCGTCATGTTTCGTTAGTTAGGAGAGATGAAAGGTATAGAAAGAAGGAAAAGAAAGCTATACATTCAAAAGAGGAGATAGAATATGTACCTACCTAATTATTTATTTTTGGGGCCTGTGATTGTTTATTTCCAAGTATTTCAAAAATCATGTGTATCATATACTGTATCCGTTTTTATATTTTTAGGTATTATTCTGTGCAGATTTAAAGAAATTCCAAGAAATCGACAAATCTGTTAATGATGATAGCAAACCCAAGAAGAAAAGAAAAAAGCAATGATTCTAAAAATAAAACCATCTTTATAAAAAATATGTTTTTGTTCATAAAACTCTTTAAGACTACATAATAATTACAAAAGTATAAAAAAGGTACCGAATGTTGGCTTTAAAACTAAAAACATTATTTTGGTAATTTGTAGACTAAGATTCAACAACCTGGAATGGTTAATGTTATCCTTTTAGAAAGACCGATAATTTTATCACAACTTACAAAAAATACTATTATATTACACTTAGCAGTAACTTATATATAAAGTGCGAGATTTACAATGAGCTTCAAGTCGTGCAATAACAATTATTATGCCTAACTGCACAGTAATGTAATGCAGCAGTTTAAGTACGTTGAGAGGTTCAATCCACACACAATTATTTTAAACTACTTACCAATACTTTCTACATGATTAAGAGATTACCTTACAACTTAATAAATATATTGAGACATTCTTTATTGTATACTGTTTATACAAGGAATATACCTACTAATTAATAGTTCACATAAAACTAGTAAAAAAAAAACTTCACAAGTTTTTTCGAATTTCATTAATATTTTTGCTATCCTCACATCGACGTTTTACGAAATTATTGTAAGATTTACTCAAGAAATTATTATTATTAAGTATAGATTCCAAAATTAATAAGAATATACCAGTTAATCCCGTGCCCAGCAGTAGGACGATAATGGTTTATGAAAAAATTGGAAAATATTGCTAATAAATCTAATAAAAATCAGTCGAGTTATGAGCACTGGCTTGCGCTGAAGAATAAATACTATTAAACGAAACATAACAGGTATACCTACCATTGATTAGCGCCGATATTTTGTGAGGGTGGCGCCACACTGGTCGCATTTAATTACAAAGATTCTGTTCCATAAAGGTCGTTACGGGTTGTCAGTCTTAAATAAAAAATCAGACTCCGATTGTCGACGGTGTCCCTTTAGTTAGGTGGTGGTCAGGCAGGCACTCTTAAATCAGCTAAAAACGACCAGTTCCAAACCGACCCCACCAAAGTTTGGAGTAAGGTTAGAAAGATGATTTAATCAAAAATGTACAAGTTAATCTCACATACACTGCTAGAGATGACAGGTCATGGCCAGCACGATATCTCTGCCAACTTCATAAATGCTCTACAAAATGCTGTTTAGCATATATTTTTTTAAGGAACTTAGCTACAATTAACAATATGAAACCGGAACCAAATTTCACTAAAAAAAATTTGACGTTTCGGGACGTCTGGCAGATGTGAAAACATCGAAATTATTTTGTAGAAATAAAATGATCACAGCTTTTTCAATGAGTGTCTGTATAAAATTATGAAATGTATAAAATAACGGAAATGGACATAAAGGCAATTAACTTAAAGTAAGTGTTAATATAACATAATAGATGAGAATATTGTTTGAGTCTAATATAATTCTTGGTAAGCGCCCTCTCGCTATTCATAGACGAATTCAAACTGTTATTGGTTTATGATAGATGTTATGCTTCCTAGTTACATGCTTCTGCCAACAGATGACATTAAAAACAATTAAATAAATTAGCTAGGCGAAGCGTTCTTAACCTCCTTCCGCATTAGATGTTTCACATCGGTTTCGGAAATGTGAAACATGACTTTTTGATAAGATACTCCTCACTAATTACCATAACATATCTGTGGACAATTCTCTATGAGCGCTTGAAGCGCGCGAATTTCGAATGCAAGATCAGTAATGGCGGGCGGCGTCGCCACGAGAGTTGGCGCGAAAACTGTGCTCAGGTTGTGAGCGCTCATCTTGTTCACTTCTGCTTGTTGAGATACTCTGGAGAAGAACATAATTGCATCTTTATTTTTTTTTAATACATGCTTAAGTGGCGGTGTATCATTTCGCTTATGTAACATCATCTAACGGGCAAGTAACGGGCTGCATGCCTTTTGCTACATATGGTACCGCTACTGGGGCCACCCAGTAGTAAATAACAATATTTAATGCGTCACAAAGTAATCCTCTCATTGTAAGAGATGAATTTATATTTTCCAATTTTTTGTAAAATAGGTTAGTATTTTTGGGCGTGAGTGACTACTATTGCCCTTTTTTCCCTTTTGGGTACGATCCTTTCCCGCAATAGGGGAAAATCTGCTTACTAGAACATAATGGCCAGATGGTTGTCCTCATTTTTGGTTCCTGTACCACGAAGGCGGCTAACAGCTACCTTACAGCAACACTCGCGTTGAAGGATAATACAGAGAGTACTACTGGCGCTCGCAGTCACCAAATGGAATGTAACAGTAAGCTCTGTTAGAGGGTGGTATTCGCACTAGATTAAGTATCGCTGAAAATTGGCATTGCTTCAAGCCCACAAAAACTTGTTATGGTAACATTATATTATCTGTCATACACTTGAGTTTTTGGCGGGACGTTATTAATAGCGGTTGAAATCCCGTCACAAACTCCAGTAAATTTACTGAATATTGTAGATATGTGATTATGAAAAAACAAAATCTGCTCTAGATACAACAATGTCACCACATAGAAGTCTACCTATTGTAAATCTATACTATTATAAAGCTGTAACAGAGCTGTGTCTGTACATTCAAGATATATTATTTGAGAAAAAATGACTGTAATATACTATATAGGCGTGTCTAAACCCAAAACATTTTTTTTAGAATTTTTGTCCGTTTGTTCGCGCATCACGCAAAAACTACTTTACGGATTTTGATGCAACTTTTTTTATTTGAAAGGCCTTGATTAGACTTAAAAACGGTTACTTACACATTTATCCCGCTACTATATGGAACCTGAGATATAACCGAAAAACTACCTTTTGGCTACGGCGAAGCCGCGGGCAAAGGCTAGTATATTATAAATACCTATATAGTGTCAATATATTACCTGTGTAAGTGTTGTACCATATACTGTAAACAGTTGAAGTGTGCCGGCGGTAATAAGTCCAGACATTTACGAAGCGCCTCGATCTGCTCTGCTGTGGTCTTCAATTCTGAAATAAAAATACTATTAACTATTGTAAGTGGCAACACAGGCGGTAAATGATGTAATTATAAATGAACTTGGCTTGACACGCTCCCGCGTGTTTAAATAATTTATTGTTTTAATCGAATTTGGAGACCCTCTAGTGCTCGCTTATATGGCCTGGTAAGATGTCCCCCCTGACCGGTAAGAGGATCTCCCTATGGCTTGTAATATGAAGACTACTAAGACTCCTGACAGGTAATTAAGGCATGAAAGCATTACAAACAAACATACTTTTTTGTTCGTGTGGTGACGGACTAAGAATACAAGTGTCACCCATTATTTCCCACGGGTGTCGTACGAGGCGACTAAGGGAAGTAAGCAATTATCACCCAATGCATTACTGGTGGTAGGGCTGGGTACCGCGTGGGAGTACTCACTTGCTATAGGGCCCAAGCGGGTTGGCACCACCATCTCCTGTGTGACCGGCCATGAAGCACATTGGTGTGTTTTGGTTATAGCAGGATATAGCTGGTAATTCTTTCATTTCATATAATTATGTGAAATGAAATGGTGAGCTGCGGTTTGACAATGCTCTCGGTATAGTTGTGTCCAGAGCGACGGTTACCATTTACCATCAGGTGGGCCGTGGGTCGTCTGCCACCACACGCAATAAAAAAACTTCATAAAAGTGGTATTGAGTTCGATCCCAATCCCAGGTCCTCATACGACACACACTTTGCTTTCTAAATGTAAAATCGTGAGGAAACTGCATGCCTGAGACCTTTTCACAACGGTTTGTGAAGTCTTCACTGGGCCAATGTGGTGTACTACGGCCTAAATCCCTCTCACTATGAAAGGAGATCCGTCCCAATAGTGGAACAGTATAAAACAGCATCACGCCTGTATTCCCCGAAGGGGTAGGCAGAGGTGTATTACACACCCACGATTCACCAGCAAAATTTAAGTCCCACGTAATAAGGGGCGAGTCTATTGCCGTCTACCGGGCACATTTCCAAACTCCAGGCTGCTACTGAGAATTTATCTGCACTGCTCGACCCGGGGATCGAACCCGAGACCTCATGATCAGCAGTTGCTTACACTACTACAGTTAAAAGGGTCGAAGAAAATAAAATGTACTACTAAGTATCAGATACAAAAAAGCTTACGTATAGCAAGCACAAACTTGGGATGGACTTCATATGTGATCAGCGGCACGGGCAGCAACCTCAAGTACAGCTTCAGTGTCCCCGCAATCACGTTGATATTGCTATAAACGCTTAGATCTGCGGCCTCGCCGTCTGCGAATATAACGGCAAGTGGTCACTGCTGGCCCCGCAAACTGCTGCCTACTGCGATCACCACTCAGAACAGAGGATCTACAAACCAAAACACCCAATTATATAATAGGTTAACACTTGTGGATGGTTTAAACTGTCGGATCCGAAGTGAGTGCTTGTTTGGTATATGAAGGTCCCCAATTCTGAGTTTGGTTTAGTAGAACTTTTCGCAGGCATTTATAAAGATAAACTAAAAAAAAAAACAGGCAAGTTAGTATTTCCTAGTCACATTCTGACTACACCGTATTCCTGAATATATCACCTTAAGCGCACTTTTTGAGGCAATTTAAACAAGTTCGTACTCGATTGGTTATGTCGTGTCATTACAGACTTCCTATAGCCACCTTCCTGCTTCATCATCTGAATCTGGATACTATCTAAAACTATGCACATACACACAGATGGCGGAGTGGTTTAGTGTCTAGTGTTGTGGGTTCGATTTCCACACAGGACCACTCTTTGTGTGATTCACAAATTGTTGTTCTGAGTTTAGATTTAATTTGTGTCCCTTAAATTGTATGTTTGTAAAGTTTTCCACGACACAAGGATTATATCGTTCCTATGGCAACCTTTCACCTCTATCATTAGATCACCTCCATGACGTGTGTATCGAAACTTTTACTCTAATCGTTTGAGTATGACTGGTTTCAAATTCAGTTGCAAGATTTGATCCAAACAAAAAACAACAAGTTAAATAAAATCTTCTTAAAACGGGTACGTGAGTGAGATAAAAGAGTGACAAGTAAACACCTTTATCAAATGCCAATTTCAGAGCTTCAATCTCATCCGCGAAACCGGACACGCGGTAGATTCCTTCCGAGTCCATGCCCCTGGCCTCTATCTCATTTACGCACTTTTTCACCACAAACGGCAGTGTACTGGAATGCGCGTTCAGCAATGTTGTCAGATCTATTCCAAATACTCCTCTGAGTTTCTTAAGATCAGGTACACAGTGATTCGGGACATTCTCCGAGCATTTCGAATGTGCGATGAAACCACAGTCTGAAAATGTCATAAAAAATAAAGATTCGAGTGTAATCTTCTACTACTTCTACGCACAATTTCGAAAATGTAGAGGCCTTGTACGAGCTCGATCTCAGATTGTAATTGAACTCGATCCTTATCTTTGCAGCGGATCGGACCTTGCGATTAGATTATTACTACTATTATTCATGTAATTAGTGACCCGCCCTTGCTACGCCAGGGATTCAATTTACTAATGAAATAAAAATGTTTTGGGGAAGTTTATTGTAAAACATATGGTTTTTATTAAACATAATAAGCCTTCTATTAAATAACAATATCTAAACGATAGTGTAAATTGTTTCAAGTGGTTTAGGAGTAAGGGCAGAAACAGACAATGTGGACAGCGACCTAATTACACTTACTAGCTTTTGCCCGCGGCTCCGGCGCAGCTAAAAGCTGGTTTTTAGGTTAAATCTCAGGTTCCCGATATAGTAGCGGAAATGTATGTAACTATACCAGTCTTTAAGTCTAATCAAGAGCTATAATCCGTTCATAGTCGACCGAGGACATAATTATACAGTGCACGACCGTGAAGAAGGGCCTGCGAGGCCCAGTTCTTACCTTCGCATTTAACACCTTGAGCAGTAAATCCCCATAGAAAATTCGCACACAACTCACACCAGTTCAATCCTTTGAATGTGTGCACTTTGAAACTGTGTGATTTCGAATACTTGATCACTAAAGGATTATCTTCTATTGAGGGTGTTAAATCGAACGGCGGTTTCTTTAATGAATCCACTTCTGTAATCGATTTGATATCAGTCTTTTTGATTATTGGGCTAGATCTATTTGATGATCTGAAAATTAATTGTCTACTATGAATTTATACCAAACTAACTTTTGCCTTAGACGTTAGGCGATAATTCCAGTGGCGGTGCATCTAAGAGTTTGAACGTTGAAATGTGGCCATCCAATTTATCGCGTTAACGCAATAATTATCGCGATTATGGGCATTGATTTAGTAATGGTTACGTGAAAGGTAACAAAGAGCGTTAAATAGAGATAATTAACTAGCCCTAGAGTGATGTATTTATATTCTGACTAGGCTTTGCCCGCGGCTTCGCCGCAGCCAAAAGCTAGTTTTTAGGCTGTATCGCAGGTTCCCGATATACCAGCGGGATAAAATGTATACCAGTTGTTAAGTCTAATCAAGAGCTATCAAACAAAAAAAGTTGCGTCAAAATCCGTTCAGTAGCTTTTGCGTGATGCGCGAACAAACAAACAGACAAAAAATCTAAAAAATCGTTTGGTGTTCAGACACGCCTATATACCCTAAATCAGTCATTTTTTCTCAAATATCTTAAATGTACATACATAGCTCTGTTACAGCTTTACGAGTATATTAGTATAGAAGTACCTACACGTGAAGTTGCCGACAAATTCTGGTATAGGATACATTTAATCCCGTAAAAACTAAGTTCCCTTAGGATAGCTATTTTATGCAACTACTTAGCAACTCAACATCCGTGCGAAATTTGTTAAAAAAAATAAATTATAGCCTGGATAAGAACAGATTTTTTTAAAACTGATTAGTAGTTCCTATGTCATAAATGCCTAAACGACTCTATGAACCAAATTTTGAGGCTCACGCAGAAGCTAGTATTATGTAATTATATAATACTAGCTGACCCGGCGAACTTCGTACCGCCATATATTTTTTCATGAATATATATTGCAATTATAAAAAGAGATATAAAGTATCCTATCTCTTAAGTTGGAACAAAACACACATTTAAAAAAAAGAAAAGTAAAAATCGGTTCAGTAGTTTCGGAGTTCATCCCGGACAAAGATCACACACCACGGACACTGGAATTATATATGTATAATAGATAACGTCACTGGAGGACACCCACATCAAGAACTGCTATCTCACAAGAATAATCCATGCCTAATAAGACAAAAGGTACCATGAGTGTACCAACATCCCTGCGGGTAGAATATGCAGCAGTTGCAGTTATCAGCTAAATCACGCAATTGAATCACGGCTTCAAATGAATTAATTATCCAATCGCAGATTAATGCAGTCAAAATGCGATCTCTGCGGAGAATCTGGATGGAGTTAGGCTGACTGACCGCATTCGTAACGACGACGTAAGAGAGCGAGTAGGCATAAGAAAGAGTATTGGTGTAAAGATGCGAAAGGGAATGCTCCGATTGTTCGTTCGACACGTGGAAAGAATGGCGGACGAGCAACAGTATATACAATACGAAAGTGAAAGGATGTAGGAACCGGGGGAGACCGAGACTCACCTATCTAGACCAAATCGGTCATGTATTGAAGGAAGGTGGAGTCAGGAGTCTCCGAAACCAGCGAGCGTGTTTGAAAAGGAGTATGAATGTTGAGTTCTGTCTGACTTCCCCGCAAGGGAGATGGTGTGAGGCCTATCCTAACCTACATCACAACATGCGTTTCTCCATGTGCTGCATTCGATCTTTTGGGACAACAGACTATATAGTCGGGCTGGCGTTCTACCCTACGTTTGCCGTAAGATATAATACAGTACTCTTTTTTCTTGTTTAAGGCGGGAAAAATGTACCCTAAGTGGGCAACGAGCTGAGTAGATTCCTAAGTCATTAGATAGGTAGTACTGCCTAAACGAGAGTAGTGTTTTCTTTTTAAAGTAGTCATTTGTTGCCTATTGTGAACTAGAAACAATAGAGTGTTTTGATAAACATTTGCCATTATATATTAGTTTGCCATGAAATAATACCACAGGTAAACAATAACTATGGCGGACTTTAATCAAAATTTTAAAATAACTACAGTCTTTAAAGAACAAATAAATTATTTATGAATGTGCAAAAAGAGAACTTTACTGCGAGCGGGATTCGAACCTGCGTCGCTTCCAACTCGGGAGTGTTCTAGACCGCTAAGCTATCGCAGCGACCGACGACCATTTCCAATCTCCACATCACATTTATCTTAACGACCCAGCCACCTATCGGATGCATTTACATGCATTAATCTAAAATGCGATTAACTCCAGGCTATTGAGAATTTCTTGATGGAAAATCCCAATAACTTTTTGTTGACCAGACCCGGGAATCAAACCCCAGACCTCATGGTCTGCTGTTGCATACACTACCGCTAAACCCCTGAAGCACACAGCTTTATAATAGTACAGATGTGTAGATTAAACTTATTAATATCAGTACTAACCAAGTCACAATAATGCATCAAACTTTTAAATTACAAATTATAATTTGTGAATAAGGAAAAATAGTATTTTAGTACGAGCGGGAATCGAACCTGCGTCGCTTCCTTTCCGGGGAAGTGCTCTAATCCATTGAGTTATCGTACCATTTCTAGAAGTACCGAATTTCCTCACCACATTTGTCTTAACGACCAACGCTATCTATCGGCAATGCATTTACATGCATTCATCCAATGTAGTAAGTTTAATTTTGCAATTAAAATTCATACTATTTGATGGCGTGATTTTTTCAAACATTTTGATCTATATTTTAGCACTTGACATGCTCAGCTACTTTTAAAGTACAAATTATAATTTGTAAAAGAGTATTTTAGTACGAGCGGGATTCGAACCTGCGTCCCTTCCTTTCCGGGGAAGTGCTCTAATCCATTGAGCTATCGTACCATTTCTAGAAATACCGAATTTCCTCACCACATTTGTCTTAACGACCAACGCCATCTATCGGCAATGCATTTACATGCATTCATCCAATGTAGTAAGTTTAATTTTGCAATTAAAATTCATACTATCTGATGGCGTGATTTTTTCAAACATTTTGATCTATATTTTAGCACTTGACATGCTCAGCTACTCTTAAAGTACAAATTATAATTTGTGTATAAGGAAAAAGAGTATTTTAGTACGAGCGGGAATCGAACCTGCGTCCCTTCCTTTCCGGGGAAGTGCTCTAATCCATTGAGCTATCGTACCATTTCTAGAAATACCGAATTTACTCACCACATTTGTCTTAACGACCAACGCCATCTATCGGCAATGCATTTACATGCATTCATCCAATGTAGTAAGTTTAATTTTGCAATTAAAATTCATACTATTTGAAGGCGTGATTTTTTCAAACATTTTGATCTATATTTTAAGGAAGGGACGCAGGTTCGATTTTCGCTCGTACTAAAATACTCTTTTTCGTTATTCACAAATTATAATTTGTACTTTAAGAGTAGCTGAGCATGTCAAGTGCTAAAATATAGATCAAAATGCATCAAACTTTCTTTATTTTAGTAGGAAATCTCCAAAACTACTGAACCAGTTCAAAAAAGGCTATAAATTAATGATAGATCTACTATGGGCTCTGTTACTGCACAAAAATACTTACTCATGCATGTTTTGCGACAAAGTTTTCAATTTACGTTTGTTTAACGTAACATATGGACTGTCTGGATAGTTAGCTTTGGAATTGATCATCTCCAATATGTGATGGGCCTTAAGTTCCATGTGACATGTGATGAGGCCGTCCGCTACCAAGTCATATATTGTCTCATACCGTTTTGCACCAATATAATGTGTGCCATCATAGTATAGTTTATAGTGATGGATTTTATCATCAAACCTGAAAGAAAAGAAATAATGACAGGTGACGTTAAAAGCAATCATAACAATTTTGCAGGATGAGGATGGTCACCGAAAACGTTCTGAAGCGTCTCTTCTATACAAATAAAATATTTTTTTTTAAGTTTTTGTCTATCTGTTTATTTGTTCAGGGTCATCTCTTGAATGGCAGGGACAATTCAAATGGGACAGTCACTTACAGATAGCTGATATTATAAGGAATAACTTAAGCTAATTTTATTTTGAAGAGATAATTAGGGTTACATTGAAAATAACTAAATTCCACGCTGACAAGGTCACAGGTAACAGCTAGTTAAAGAATAAAGAAAGACCTCATCTTGCCTGCCCTTTTCCCAATTCATGTGGAGTCACATAGCATCACGCCTGTAGTACCCGAAGGGGTAAGCAGAAGTATAATACACCCACAATTCGCCAGCTATGTTTAAGTCCCACATAATAGGGGGCGAGAGCCTGCTGCCGTCTACTGGGCACATTTCTAAACTGGTCACCAAAAAGATCTATTGTGTATTATTCAGATTTTAAAAGCAGTAAATTAGAACATTAGCTTTCTACTTTATGGTGGACACTTTCTGGGACAGCACTGTAGTCTGAAATAAGAAATTTAAGATAAAAGTATATTACACCTGAAATGTTATATTTATAAGTAGAGTTGGTGACATATGATGGCTTTATGGATATGCCAGATATATTAGTAAATTATATAACGTACAGAATATACTGACAAGCCAACTAACATTTACCATTAACTTCCAACTGGTATTAGCAAAGGGCAATACATTGTAAATAACCTTGATTAGATACTCCTTGATCAGACACCAACAAGTGGCAATTAATCATAAGTGAGAACTATTAGAGAAATTGTAATATATCAAGCAACTATCATGCGATAAATAATTATAATAAAATACATTACTTCAGTGTTAATGTGTAGAAATCATTGTTATGATTTCCCTTTCTAATTAAGTAAGCGCCATTGGGTTCATTATCAAGAATCGAAGTTGCCTTTTTATGACTCATAACTCCGTGGTATTCTTTTCCATAAAATTCTGGTCTATCACTGGGATCTTCACAAACCACTTTTTTAGGCTTAGGAGCCTCCATCTGTATCCGATATACTAAAAAAAATATAAATGTATTTGAAAATTTGCTACAGCACTGCTAATATCATTATTAGGCAAAAGGAAACTGACGCTCCGGTTTCCATATATTTCTGAGATTCTCCATCCTGACTAAAAATTTTCGTTGAATTTAAACTGTAATTAAATTAGTTTGTATATTTTGTAGCGAATATAAAATGATTGATTCTTGTGTATAAATCGTTGCTTTGCTTGGAAATCGTAAGCGAGAGCGACTAAGCCAAAGAGTAATACGTCTAACCAGAAAGACTAAGCGTAACGTACGTATTTACGGAAACAAAACTTGTGACATTGACATTAGCGATGGGCAGCTCGAGTTATTTAACTTGGTCAACTCGAGCTACTCTACCAACGAGTCAACTCGACTTCCTTTTACACGAACCCGAGTCAACTCAGCAATCAGTCGAGCCGATCACACTTCTCAGTATATTATGTAGATAGTGCTGATTTTAATATTTGATCAATACATAAATTAGTTTTTTTTTGTTAAGCCGGGAAAAAATGTTCCTAACCACACACCCCGTCGTTCGGGGCAACGAACAGGGTAGTGTGGGGCCCTCACCCACTAAAGAAGCCTGCTGTGTGCCGTCTCTCCGCGTTTATTGTTGGGTCACCCAACCCATAACCATAATACACCACCACCATGGGAACCATATTACATTCCTTCAGTGGTTACCTTGGGTACTACGCTTTAGCCTGCCCAACAAAATGGGAAAAAATATCTAGTGTCAATGTCATATCAATAATTAAAAAGAAAAAATAAAATCCAGACGTCAATTAGCGATGGGACGAGTTGTAGATTTTCGAATTAATATCATATTGTTTGTTTCAGTGTTGGTCTACTCATTACAGTAGTTAGATTCATAATCACCGGCCCTTTTACCTTTATCTACCGAACAATCTCCTTCGTTTGACGGTCTATTCGTATTTTACACGAGACATTGGCAAAGTTGTGTCTATAAGTCTAACAACGCCATTAATCAAGAATTGAATAGTAGATTTTCGAACTTGATCTTCTTGTACCTATATATATTTGTTGTATTTAGCACTATTTTGTTTGTTTCAGTGTACCTACTCATCTTAGTAGTTAGTCTCATAACCACTGGCCCTTTTATCTATCACTGAACAATCTCATTCGTATGACGGTCTATTCGATATCTCTACTCGACATTGGCAAAGTTGTTATCAAGAATTGAATTGAATTGAATTGAACTTTTCTTCTTGGGGTGTGCGGTTAGGTACATTTTTTCCCGCCTAAACAAAAAAAAGGCTAAAGCGTAGTGCCCATACCGCCATGTCTGTACATTACGTTCCACTTGACGCTCATAACGATGACGCTCACGGCGGAAGCAGCATCGGTGGAATTGGAACTGGATTAGTCCTGATGGTTCAGTGTAAAACGACATCAGTAGAACTCGTAAACTCTCGGACCATACTATTCATAACACTTACTAGTCTGTGGACAGTCCAGTCCTCAGCTGATTGGTTCTATCTGAGGGTTATCTGAGGTAGCTAAACAGACAGATTTCCAGCCTCCCACTAGATGGACTGACGATCTGGTCGAAATCGCATCGCTAAAGCCGTTGGATGCAGTCAGCACCAGACCACTAGTTGTGGCGCTCTCTTGAAGAGACCTTTGTCTAGCTGTGGAGGTTGAAAGGCTGATGGAAAGAGGTCTGTTTATCTGTCACCTTTCTTCGCACATGACGCAAAAGAAATTAATACTATTATTCTCTTTATTTATTTTATATCACATTATATACATTTTTAAATATATTATGAAAAGAAACAAACGCTCACACAAACATACTAACATACTTATAAAAATACAAAAAAAACACAAACGAGTAAACATAACAAATTTAAAAATGTATAAAATAGATAGACCACCGACATCGGGTGCTGGGACCAAGCTGCCGGTGGTTAGGGCTCCAGAGCAAGGAACCTCCTCACAATACGTGCCGTGTCAAGGAGTACTGCCTTTTGCATCAAGCCCTTAAGCCAGCTGTCCAACGAGAGTCTCAATAGGTGTTGGTCGAGACTCTTGGCAATCAGTCAGTGGGACAATTCTAAAGCCGGCCCCACACGGCAGACGATGCACGTCCGTGTCAGTAATAGGAAAATATTCTCGGAGGTTGTATACCTCGCGGTTATGAAGGGTTTTGATGTTTAAAAAACCACGACCCCCACATCTCCGCGGGATATATAACCTCATTACCGATGAACGCGGGTGGTGCATTCGGTATGCAGTCAGAAGTGAGCGGATATTTCTATCAAGGATATCAAGTTCAGTCTGAGTCCATCTGAGTATGCCAAAGGAATACCTACATCAAGAGAGGCATGACCCAACTGTTACAGGCACGTACCTTGTTGCCGCCAGAAAGTAGACTATTAAGTACCTACTTTCCTTAAGCGGCAAAAGAAGAGCTCCTGCAACTTTTGTTTCATGACTGCCTCAGAGATGCATAACGCCTTTGACATACCCAGATATTTGTAGGTCTCGGTAGCAGACAGAGATCGGAGTTGTGTGAAATCTGAAAGTTGCATTCCTTCAGATTCCGCAAACACACCTCGCTTTACATGTAAGACTGCACATTTATCCACACCAAACTCCATTCTGATAGACTTACTAAAGGTTTCAGTTACCTTAAGTAATGCCATCAGTGGGGGCAAATAACTTTAAGTCATCCATGTAAGGAGGTGGGATAGACCCCGACTCTCTCTCCGCAACGGATAGCCTAGGCCTGAATTCTCTAGTAAAGTACTAAGAGGATTCAGGGCCAGGCAAAACCACAATGGACTGAGGCTGTCCCCCTGAAATATACCCCGCTCAACTTTTATTGGTGCGTCATCTACCCGAAGCCAGCGACGATCTGGATAGCAAAGGGCCGTTCTACATTGCCCCATACACGTCTTCAAGAAGGCACGTAGAGTTGCATCAATTTTATACAACTCCAGTACCCTCAAGAGCCATTTATGGGGAACAGAGTCATAGGCTTTCTTATAGTCTATCCAGGCCGTCGCCAATTCTTTCTGGCCGCGACGAACCTGTTGGCTTATGACCGTGTCAATAATAAGGAGCTCTTTAGTTCCACGTAATACTATTATTATTATCTTGTTTAGACTTAAAAAACTGATACACGTTTTATTCCGCTCCTAAGTATACCGGGAGATATAACCTAAAACCTAAACTTTTTCTGCTTTGTATATAAGTAAAAAACACCCCCAAAATTCAAACTTTCACATTTAAAATGTTGGTAGAATTGAAAGTTAATTAATTGAATGAGGCGACACCATATCCAGGAGATGCAGGTTCAAATCTTGCTCGTGATTGTTATTTTCGAATTCGCATTTTCTACTTTGTGTTTAATGTATATGGCTAAGCATGTCAAATGCTAACAATATATTATATAAAAATTTCTAAATATTTATAGCGGTTGCGCCATTATTAGGTTAAAATCATAATTGTAAAATTAAGTTTATCTGGTCGGTATAATGTATGTAAATACTTCCGCCAGATGTCGCAGGCGTCACCCAGGGCGTTAAGTATAAATGTGTTATCAAAATTAGCAGTCGAGATCAGTTGTCACGATGGCTGAATTGGCAAAGCATCTGGACGGTATCCAGGAGATGCAGGTTCAAATCCTGCTCATGGCTGTTATTTTCGATTTCACATTTTCCACTTCGTATTTAAGAATTGAGTCTTATTGGCAATTCAGAAATACAGGGACGTTAAGTTGAATAAAAAATGTTCAAGTTCAAGAGCACACCTGATGGTAAATGGTAACCGTCGCTCATGGCATGCGGGTGATTTTGGGAACTTATAAGTAACGAATATAAGTAAGTATTATAAGTAAGAAGTCCGAAGTGTAAGTCAAACACAACTAATATTTCGGTGAAATATGATTCTGACTATTATTTATTTACACAATAGAATATACAGCATATCTTAGAATAATTAAACCTAGAACGATAGTTCCCTTCAAAGCGGTCCGTTAAAAGTGAGGCCAGAATATAATCTATGTGTGCGTAAGGTACTTGTATTTACGCTTGACAGTGTGTGTGCGCAGTGAAAAAAATAATGTTGATAATACATTAAATTTTCCCTAAAAATAGGGAAGTTGAAACTATTTCACACTTAAGAGTTGTGATCACAGAACAAATGTGATTATTAGATTACACCTTTTATTTATTTGGAACTCATCAATTCTTACTGCTGAATTGATGACATAGGCCATAGATCCCATATAGAAATATAAGTGCAATTCGTCTACCGAAACTACTTGGTAGTGACCCGTTTTGTTTACATCCTAAACAGTCTAACGTACCTATTTACGAGAATACACGAATATTGCCTGCATGATGCACTAAAAAAAATTAAATAAAAATAATCAGAAGAAAACCTAAAACCAAAACATAAAATTACATATTATTATTATAAGTACGTGACGCAGAAGTACGCGAACTTGTTGTTTTTTGTCTCAGTTTCCTTATTAATCAATTTAATTTAATCAAAAAGCAAAATCCGGCCAAGTGCTAGTCGGATTCGCGCACGAAGGTTTCCGTACCATTGACTAGGTAAACAACATTACATTATCTCCGTTCTTGAGATAGGTACAGCCTGGTGACAGACGGACGGACAGACAGTGCAAAAACGAGTAAAGAAACATGTTTATGTATGGGAGGCCCCCTTAAATATTTGTTTTATTTTACTTATTTATTTTTAAAGTGAATGTACATATAACTAAATATTCTGTGAATATTTCAAGCGTCTACCTGTTGCCGTTATCAATAGCGAGCAAAAAGGGGCAAAAAAAAAATCACGTTTGTTGTAAGGGAGCCCCCCTTAAATATTATTTTTTTTTTGTTTTAAGTATTTGCTGTTATAGCGGCAACAGAAATACATCATTTGTGAAAATTTCAACTGTCTAGCTAACGCCATTCTTGAGATACAGCCTGGTGACAGACGGACGGACAGACAGACGTTGTATGGGAGCCCGCTTAAATATTATTATTTTTTTGTTTTAAGTATTTGCTGTTATAACGGCAACAGAAATACATCATTTGTGAAAATTTCAACTGTCTAGCTAACGCCGCAGACTGGTGACAGACGGACGGACAGACAAACAGTGAAGTCTTAGTAATAGGGTCCCGTTTTGACCCTTCGGGTACAGAACCCTAAAAAACTGCGCCTTTAATTGCCTAATTGAGACGTGTTTCACTTTTAATTAAACAACAAAATGTGGGAGAATATTTCCCCGTGTCGGCAACATTTTCAAAAACTATGCCATGACAAATTATTGAAATTTATTTTTCATTTTGATGAATGTTTTACGTAAAAATGTAAGTTTAAACGCATTAATTACCCGTGAAATGTAATGTTACTATATTCCTTGTGCTTTTCCGATGTACTGTGACATCCGTTCACTGCACTAACCGTCATTTTTAATAAAAATTTCGGGAGTAGTTGTCGATACGACACGACCTTGAGCACTGACGGACGGGCCGAGTAATGAACTTAGCCAATATGGCTAGGTTTGAGTTACCTCACTTTACGGAGGCGGACTTGGTTTCTAGGTGTAATTATTCTAAGCAGCATATACACACATGCACCACAAATCTGATTAATTAACAATCACCGATTAAATTAACGAGCGAGTCACCGCGAGTATTGCGAGTCTGTAATGTTACATGTAATAACATGTATCAGGCGAACATCGAACAAGTACAAACATGCAGTTACTTAGTTCGTTTTCTCTAACATTTTGATCTATATTTTAGCACTTGACATGCTCAGCTACTACTTAAAGTACAAATTATAATTTGTGAATAAGGAAAAAGAGTATTTTAGTACGAGCGGGAATCGAACCTGCGTCCCTTCCTTTCCGGGGAAGTGCTCTAATCCATTGAGCTATCGTACCATTTCTAGATATACCGAATTTCCTTATCACATTTGTCTTAACGACTACTTCCCCGGAAAGGAAGGGGCGCAGGTTCGATTCCTGCTCGTACTAAAATACTCTTTTTCCTTATTCACAAATTATAATTCGTTTTCTCTAGTTATATATATGCTCTTTGGTTCGTTTTTGCCGCGCTGTCAAATCATAGTGCGTTCGGAAATTCCGAACCCCACAGACTCAACTATACCTACCGGGAGTATTGTCAAGCCGTTGCTCACCATTTCATTTCACAGATATGAAATCAAATAATAAACGGCTATCTCCCGCTACAACCAAAACACACCGATGTGCTTCATGGCCGGTCACACGGGAGATGGTGGTACCAGCCCGCTCGGGCCCGATAACAAGTGAGTACTCTCACTTGATACCCAGCCCTACCACCAGTATTGCAATGGGTGATAATTACTTACCTCCCTTAGTCGCCTCGTACGACACCCGTGGGAAAGAATGGGGTGGTGACACCTGTATACTTCGTCCGTCACCACACGGATCAATATTAATTTTAATTAGAATGCGTAGGGTAAAAATACGTGAAAGAAATAAGCGGCATTGGTATTATTTATTATGTCAGCATTTTCATTGGTACATCGTTAGAGATTTATTCATTATAATGTTTTGCCATAATTCATTAGTTTAAGTAATATACAACTCTTTATATTAAATTATGCATAAACGAATGCACGATTAATATACATAATCTATATTATACTATAGGTATATATAACCATCACGTAGTTACACATGTGATAAAAGATATGAATACAGATTTTTAACCATCGAAATAACAATTATATAAACAAGTGAACAACTTTGAACCGTGTCAGAAATAACACTCGAATATACTTTAATGATAGAAATTCCTTCTAATTAGGGGTTATACATAATATATTATGGAGATATGTAGCGGTGCTTAGATATATTATGGCAACGCGCACTTATGATTATGTACAACCTGGTTAAATATATGCAGTACTTGAGTACTCAGAGGCGGGTTACAGGTTACAGCGTGTGAGTGACTTTACGTGTGATCAACACTAGTAATTGCAAGCTAAATCTGAATTTATATGTAAAAAAGATTTAAATACACGATAACGAGAAGTTTTTGGATAGATATGAAGCAGTATAATAGTATATGACTTATTAGAGAATCCCTTATACGAAAGTGAGCAATCTCGAAGTAGCCTATATTCCAAGCGACCTTACTGGATCAATATATACAATAATATTATAACATTTATAAATTTTGAATTCCTTTAAAGTCGCTTTGTAATTGCGTCCTCGTAGATACTTGCTTATTTAAAGTATTGTACACAATTTAGTTGTATCATTTTACGTTAGTTCGGTAATATATAATATGTGTTTCAACGATCTATAAGTTATATATTTGTTTTAATGAATTTATATTATATAACATCTAAAAGAAACGATGATTCATGCAAGCAGTCTTATGTCGTTCTTTTCAACACGCAGTCTACTCAAATATTTTGTTACACGTAAATGTCAAAAATTATGAAAAAATTAAAAATATATAAATCGAGAAATAGGTATAATCCATCATATCAAAATTGTATGAATGATTTTTTATGTTCTGTCATTGAATAAATATTAGGTAAGGTATTGTTACATATTATTAGGAGCTTAGTTGCTTTCATAAATATCTGCACTCTATGAGATACCTATAGCTATTCCACATTTTGTCAATGATAACGATAACATTACATAAAATAATTACGTAAAATGATAGAATAAAGTAACAATTAGTTGTTATTAGTTTATTGCAATTAATTCAATACATCATATTTGTTAGTGACAAAATGATGAAGTAGATACTCTTTGGTGATACCTATTTTAAAAACGATAATGTTGGTATCACGAGCTCACCACTACCTACTATCACAGAATAATATTATTTCAAGAGTAATTTAAAGAACCAGGTAGGTATATAAATTTATATACTTACATAATTTATTTCCTTATTCAATGGTTCATTATTAAATATTATGGGTAAATTTAATAAATATCAGCAGTTGGATATTACAAAGTGATTTTGCATAACTCTGTAGGCACCAACACTACTGTACTTATATTTCTTCAAAATTTACTTGTCAAGTGCAAGTTGCATGAAAAAAGTATACAATAAGTGACTGAATCGTTTCTGCGTGGTTGTACCTAAGTAGTTGAATAATGAAATATAAAAATGGATAGGACAATTTAACTTATAGGGTATGAATAAATAGACTTGGTTCAAATCTTGGTCGATAGGACGGTAGCCTTGATAAAATTACTGCATGATTAGATTTTAACAATTTTTGTAATATTAGGTATACTTAATAAGTTTTATATTACATTACATTAGGATTGCACCAAATTAAATTAACCTAAGTTACTCTTTGAAGGTAAGTAACTCATAGCTAGCCAATGTAAACTTAAAGTAGAAAGTTACAACAGCTTTATAAATTTCGTGTAAGTAGTCATAACTGTAATTATAATACATTAGATAAGGATTCATACCTACACATAGAAAATAACGCAGGTTCAATAATAATAATTCACTCGTTATCATAGTCTAATCTAACAGATGGACGCGAGTCCGAGATATAGAAAGCGTTAAATTACACGACTAATCGGGTGTTAAGGAGTTAAAACTCCAATAGTGGATTAGTTATTGAGACAGCGTAATATTCGAATATTCACTATACTGTGCGTTTATTGAAATCTTACTATTTACAACATCTCCTAATCGTGGTATTATACCTACGCGTCGCACGCCCTAAATAAAAAACTTTCATATACAGCCCGGCCAAGTTCCATAAAGAGCCGCAACAGGATCAGACGGCACAGGGCCGCGGCGAGGCCGGGCGGCAGCCGCCGTCCGCCGCCGGCGGCCGCGCCTGCGCCGGGGCGCAGGTGCGCGGGTGCCGCCCCGCCGCCATTATTTGCCACCGAGGCCAAACTTCATGAAGATGAGTTCTTTCCCTTTGCTGAGGATGTCCCCGCCAGGAGCGGTCATCTCTGAGAACTTTTGCATAAGATTGGGCTGGGAAGCGGGTGTAGTCTGTGCAGGTACTGGCTGTGATGCAGGCGCCGGCACAACAGCGGGGCCAGCGCGACGAGCGGGGGAGCCGAGAGCTGGGACCGCGCTACTTGGGGGCACGGGGGCTGTGCCCGTGGCTGTGGTACCCGGGGACTGCACTGGCGTGGTCGCGTTACCAACGTTCGTGCGGGCGATCGTGCTCGCTGGCTGAACGGTCGCGCCTCTCGATCTCGCCTATTATACAACCTTCATTACTTACATCACAAATAAATACTTACTTTTTACCTAGTATCAGATGAGGTAATATTTTCATACAAATATTAGTTTTATTTTAGTAACAGTAAAAAGAGAATTTTCAAGAAGAATTAAAATATGTAAATGGATAGAAATTACGAACAAAATGTCAATACCAGGATATTCTACACACTATAACGTGGTGTTTCAAATTTAGGATCGATGTTTGTATTTAGTTTAGATAATATGTAATAACCAAATATTTAGTTTAATAATCAATTCGTGTTAGTCACGAAGTAGTTACTATCTTTCAATCATAGACATATAAAAATATTATATCATACTATATACTCTTTGTGGACAAGGTGTGGTTTTGCAGATACACAATTATTAATCAAAATGTGCAATAGGTATAGAACATGCATTGCCATAAACAAAGCAAGTCGTCATGCCATAGAAATTGAAAAGATTTACACCTATTGACTTATTCTATGTAAACCATCACATTGAAATGTAAAGAAGGTATAACATCATTCAAGTACATTCATCATGCTTTAGTAAACTACAACAAAAAGCTTGAATAAAAAGGTTCTATTCGATTACAATAACGATTTTTATGTTACTGTGTTATTTAAGTGTTATTTCTTTTGCGTAAACATGGATGACATGTTAATGTAATCGTTTAGTAAAGGAGCACATTCACGGGCCTCAGAGATTGTAGTTATTATTATGGTTAATGGTATCTGATGTGAGTGAAGTACGCCAGTGTATGTTCTGTCTCTGTATGATCTGGTCCAGTATGCAGTGACAGCTAATGACGTGTATGGTAAACATGACTGTCTCTCCGCACTGGTTGAGCGGACCGAGTGACCGTGCGCGATCACACTAACAGATGCTCTTATTCGTACACTGAGCGCAAAAAATAAACACAAGATAAATATATAGTGAAAGAAAAAAATGAAGAAATGGAAATTGTGAAAATAATAAAATCTAGAGTTAATGAAGTGACAGTCGAAAAAAACGTCTAGTATCGTTGCATAGTATATTTGAAAATATTCTTGTGGGTCGATTACAAACGGTATTTTACCTGAGAATTCGCCTGTTCTGGATTACTGGCGCATGTGTTGTGGTCTAACTGAGAAGGGGGAAGAGGGCAGGCATCTAGCAAACAGACAATACACACAACATATATAGTGACCACAGACAACCACTTGAATCTTGGATCACACCTCACGCGCACCTTGTGGGTTCTGTGCGAGATTATGTTGCGTGTATTTGTACGAGCAGCCTACCCATAGTGGCCGAAGGCCAGGACTATTAATAAATCATGTGACAAACGAAATATAAGTAATAATAGGACAGATAGTTGGATAGATGAAAAAAGCAAAGAATCCTTGTAAATAATTGTCAATCGTATCGTGCCTTTGACTCGTGTATCGTGATATAAATACGTAATTAATATTGATTGTAATTGCAGATCAATAATATCAATATTATTTTGAAACAGAACCTCCCGGCAGATGTTTGTGACTGTGTAATCCAAGATAGTGTCAATTAGCAAAGTGTACACCAAGAGTCTTTGTGCTCCGTAGATTGCAACCGGACTCGCATTCTAGAATTCCGTTTTACCGACACTGATAGCAACTAGCGCTTAGGACATTAATATTTCCTCTTAAAGGTCATGAAAGTAATTGTCGGAAAAACAATGAAATTTAACAAGGGTAATGAGGCAAAACGGAATATAAAACTATAACACAAACTCGCGTAAGCGAGTCCCGTCACAATCACAAGTGTACAAGGAAGATGATAGAGGGTACCAGAGCAAAATAGCTAGCGTCTCTCAGTAGTCACATAGCAAGTCCAAGGTGCAAACATGAAACACTCAAAGCTCTCGGTGAGCGGGACCGACACACGTCGGTACCGCACTTACCTAATAATAGAGAGGTCGGCTCGACGACTTCTTTGGAAGCATTCATCGTAGGAACTACGGCATTTGAAACCCGTGTAATAATTGAACTCAAAGATTTGAGACTAACACTGTATTTTCAGTTGAAACTAAGTAGTGTATAAAACTATGTTGTTATTATAGTTTATGGGATTAGCTCGCAGAATTCGATGAGCCGACCGACCCGGCTTAGTATTAAAGTCGAAGGAGCAAAAGGGAATTGGAGTAGATTTGGTAGGTGGAAATATTTTCGAGGGATATTTTTAGGTTCGATGTTCCTTACCTGGTTTCCGATGATGGTTTCGAGGCCCGGGTATGACATTGTCTCGAGGAGGAGGCGGTGGTCCACGCGCCCCCGGCCCGGGGACACCTGGTGTTGATACACTGCCCACTGTGCCCCGACCGCGGCCTGCACCTCGCCCTGCTCCTCCTCCAGCGCCCATACCAGTATTGCTAGTGCCACCTGCTGTAAGCAGGTTACACACAACAGTTAATATTTCTCGAAGAGACTTAGGGCGGGTTGTTTTAGCTATACTTGACGCACGTGTAAGCACCATTTTTGGGTTTTAACCATTGTTAAACAAAAAAAAGCATTGTTTCACGAAATGAGGTCCTTAACGTACGTTAAATAATAACGATTACGGTAACAGATGTCCCACAAATTGGTTAACGTCACTTTCGTTGCGTCTAACCATAGATATATAGTACTTATATATTTTCAGTATATAGGTACTATATGGATGCGTCTAACAAACAGTACTACAACATTATGGACTCTCTTTTGTATTCGTCTTTAGGCGACGATAATTGTTCATCTGGCGATAATACAAAAAATGTAGAAAGGAAGAAAACAGTATTTAAAACACGTGTTAACAACCTAAGCTTTTGGGATGAATTCGTTGCAAGGTATCGTGTACCCGGTGTACCTAATAAAGGAAGTGGCTCTATTGTTAACAAGTCTTATCGAAGACGATATAAAATTTGTCACAGAAAAGTAGAGTTTCTCATAAGAATACTTAGTTGGATTTAATTTTTTTTTTACAATATTTCATAAACTTGGTAGTAAAACCTAGCCTACCTATAGATCAGGTACTTGCTACTCTACAATGTTATGGCTCAGGATCGCTTATGAGATGTGTTGGGGTTATGTTAGGTTTGCATAAATCTACCATGTATGCCATATTATTCATCGAATGACTCGGGCTATCGCTACGTCCTCATTACATAAACATTCCATTTAATGATGAAGAAAAATTGGCTGTTTCAACTGACTTCTATAATATAAGTAGCTAGATTTCAAATCAAACTATAACAGACGTAAAGTCCTCGGTTGGTCTCCACTGGCATTGAATTCTGAATGAATAGCTTATTTTTCTTCATATTGCCTAATAATATTGTCACAATTCAGAACTAATCTTCGATTCTCTTTTGTTTTTTTCTGAATGTAGTCATTTGTTTGCTTCGTGTCGGAACGTGTTCTCGAAAATGGAGAAAAACGAAGTACGAGCCGTTATTAAATACCTCTGTTTAAAAAAGTTATCGACGCAAGAGATTAATTGCGATTTGGAGGCAACATTAGGAGAGTCTGCTCCTCCGTATTCCACTGTTGCAAGATGGGCTTCTCAATTTCGAGTAGGGAGAACGAGCATGGAAGACGAACATCGTTGCGGCCGTCCATCGACGTCAGTCACCCAAGAAAATATTGTGAAAGTCGAGAAATTGTATTGAGCGATCGAAGAGTTACCATCCGATACTTAATTCAAGAAACGGGCATTTCATATGGAAGTATTCAATCCATATTGAAACAATCTTTGAATATGAGAAAAGTCTCCGCAAGATGGGTGCCGAGAATGTTAACCAACAGTCAGAAACAAAATCGACTTGATATTTCGAAGATATTGTTGGACAAGTTTCAAGAAAATTCTGAAAACTTTTTATCTCGTTTCGTAACATTGGACGAAACATGAGTCCATCATTTTGATCCCGAGACAAAACAGCAATCTTGGCATGGAAACGACCATCATCACCGACCCCGAAGAAGTTTCGTGCCATGGCATCGGCTGGCAAGGTTATGGCCTCAATATTTTGGGACTCAGAAGGGATATTGTTGATTGATAACCTAGAGCGTGGAACCACTATTACAGGCCAATATTATGCAGCTTTAGTTCCCAAGTTGAGGAATGCCATCAAAGAGAAAACGAGAGGGAAACTTCAAAGGGGCGTGCTGTTTCATCACGACAACGCATCCGCGCACCGGTCGGCAGTTGCGATGGCTGCCATTCAGCAAGCTGGCTTCGAATTGGTTGCCCACCCCCCTTGTTCAGCAGATCTGGCGCCTAGCAATTTTTATCTGTTGCCCAAATTGAAAGAATACTTAAGGGGAAACAGGTACGAAGACGATAACGAGGTGATGGATGCCGTGGAGAGCTTTTGGCAGGACCAACACAAAACTTCTTTTTTGAAAGGGATTGAAGCCTTGGAAAATCGCTGGACTCGGTGTGTAGAGAGACTCGGAGACTATGTAGAAAAATAAATTATTAAGTTATCAATAGTCATTATATTCTATCTCATTCTCACTACTTTTTGATCCCTCCTCGTACATTACCGTATAAAATAATGTTGTAATTCCTTTATTTTATTGATATATAGTTTTCAGTATTATTCTCCATTTTATTTCGCTAGTTGCAATTCACATTTAGTAGTATTTGTAATAGGTTATGGGCGAATTATTTAAGTAAGTATAACTTACAAGGAATAGAATAACTATCTGATAACAACGAATCATGGATTCATCTAATGGATTATCTACACCAATGGTTGTAAGTACATCTAACATTATGATAGAAAAACTAGCGGGAGTTTCAAACTACGCTAATTGGAAATTTCAAATGAAATTATTATTGATTGACAATGGATTATG
Organism: Leucoma salicis; assembly: GCA_948253155.1. NCBI lineage: Eukaryota > Metazoa > Arthropoda > Insecta > Lepidoptera > Erebidae > Leucoma > Leucoma salicis. Next base: position 6,414,539 of record OX411822.1, on the reverse strand, counting down.
GGATATTGCATCAGGAATCATACATTCAACTAAAGATCCTTCAAAAGATCAGAGAGCATTGGCTAAGATATGTTTAAATGTACAACCCGTATGCTACCCACATGTTAGAAAGGCAGAATCTTCATTAGAAGCGTGGAATAGCTTAAAAACAGCATATGAGGATACTGGCATTAATCATTTTCGTTAAATATGCTGACTTTAACACAATGGATCACTATTTAGGAAATATTATTTCGGTGACCCAAGAATTTGCTGACATAGGATGTAATATTGAAGATGATGAACTTGCGGAACTCATGCTGATTGGATTACCACCAGCATTTGATTCTCTGATAATGGCTATAGAAGCTACAAATATAAAATTGTCATCAGAATTCGTAAAGTGTCAATTGATTCAAAGCGAATTCAAATGAAGCGACACTAGTCATACGTCACCATCATCAGAGACTATCCTTGTCAAGAAGAATAAATTTATTCCAACTTGCCATCATTTTCAACAAGATGGTCATGTAAAACCAAAATGTCCTAAGTTAAAGAAGTCTAATAAAAAGGTACAAAATGTGAAAATGACACAAAAGGATTTATTATTTATGAAAAAGGAATGATAAAGTTAATGTGACTGGTTCGAGTGATTTGACGGCAACAAATGTGGATGGTATTTAGAAAATAGATAATTTAAGGAAATCTACTTTTAATTTAGAAACCCACCTGCGTAATATTCATTCTACAGCCACAGGTAATGCGTTTCATACCAATATCAAATCAGTGAAATTGTGGCATCGTCGTCTTGGACATTTAAGTTTGTCAGGTATGTTAAAGCTTCGCGATTGTTTAGCGGATGGAATTAAATTCACTAATGGTGATTTATCTCCATGTATACATTGTATAGAGGGTAAACAAAAGAATATTTTTCCTCGCGGTCAGGCACATGGAAGCGTGACTAAACTACATTTAGTTCACACTTATATTTGCGGACCAATGTCAGTCAACAGTATTAGCGGCTGTCGTTATTTTATAACATTTACTAATGATTTTACACGCAAATCATATATTTATTTTTTGAAAAGGAAGGATAAATCTACTATTTTGGATATATTTTTTATTTTAAAAATGAGGTTGAAAATCAAACTGATCTAAAAATAAAACGGATTAGAAGCAATAACGGTACGGAGCATAATAATAAAAGTTTTTCGAATTACCTTAAACAATGCGGTATTATTCACGAAACTACTGTACCTTATACACCTCAGCAGAATGGCATAGCAGAACGTTTAAATAGGACTTTGATGAAAAAGGCAAGAGCTATGTTACAAGATGAGAATTTGGATAAAGAATATTGCGCCGAAGCAGTCAATCCTGCTTGTTATTTAAAAATCGTAGCCCAACAGCAGCCTTAAAGAATGCTACTCCTGAAGAATTGTGGACCGGATCTTAAGTGTATCTCAGTCATCTTAGAGTATTTAGTTGCACTGTTTATGCACTTTCTCCAAAACATTATTATAAGAAACTTGATCCAAAATCAAAACCCTATATTATGCTGGGATATTGTGACTTGGTGATCCTAATAATAGCTCAAACTTTATCAAAGCACGTTCAGTTGAATTTATAGAATCTGAGATAGATCATTCTAAAAATGTAAATAATACATTAAATACAAAGTGACAAATGTGAAATCGAAAATAAGAGTCACAAGCAGGATTTGAACCTGCATCTCCTGGATACCATCCAGATGCTTTGCCAATTCAGCCATCGTGACAATTGCTCCTGACTGCTAACTTCGATAACACATTCATACTTAACGTCTTTGGGTGACGCCTGCGCCATCTGTCGGAAGTACCTATTTTCATACATTATACCGACCAGGTAAACTTAATTATACAATTAAGATTTTTACCTAATAATGACGCAAACCCTATAAATATTTAGATATTTTTATATATATTGACATGCTTAGCACTATACAATAAACACAAAGTGAAAAATGTGAAATCGAAAATAACAGTCACGAGCAGGATTTGAACCTGCATCTCCTGGATACCGTCCAGATGCTTTGCCAATTCAGCCATCGTGACAATTGCTCCTGACTGGTAACTTCGATAACGATGGTGTCACCCAAACACGTTAAGTATGAATGTGTTATCGAAGTTTGTTACTGACTCGAGATTTCCATATCAAGAACTCATTGGAAGTTTAATGTTTCTTGCTGTTTGTACTCGTCCGGACATAGCATATTTATGCTGTAGTAAGCTCAGCCAATATAACACTTGTTATAATGAAGTATATTGGCTTGCTGCAAAACGTATTCTTCGGTACTTATCAGGTACAATTGACTACCGACGCAGATTGGGCGGGTATTGGTTCTAGTAAGGGACAGTGTTAGAAGATATTAAACTCTTTGGTACGATGAATATATTCCTTTTTAAAGAATGCAATGTAATTTAATTTAAATATTTTCTTCTGATGTTTGATGTCATTGACAGCCTTAGTAATAACACTGTATATAATTTTCTATCGTATAAAATAATAAATAAATAATAACTGCCTCGGTGGTGTAGCGGTAGTGTATGCGACTGCTAATCATGAGGTCTCGGGTTCGATCCCCGGGTCGGGCAATGTTATTGAGCTTTTTTCTAAAAAGAAAAATTCCCAGTAGCAGCCCGGAGTTTGGAAATGTGCCCGGTAGACGTCAATAGGCTCGCCCCCTATTACGTGGAACTTAAACATAGCTGGCCAGTCGTGGGTATGTAATACACCACTGCCTACCCCTTCGGGGAATACAGGCGTGATGCTATGTTTTTGTTTATAAAATAATGTTGTAATTCCTTTATTTTATTGATTTATAGTTTTCAGTAATATTCTCCATTTTATTTCGCTAGTTGCAATTCACATTTAGTAGTATTTCTAATAAAAATACGTTGATTTGTGCTTGCATCCCTAATAACCTTGACGACTGGTTTTTTATGCAATGAAACAACGTTTTGTATTTAACGTACGTTAAATATCGTTCGTAATCGTTATTTTTTGACGTACGTATGTTACGATAATCAATCGTTTGAAAGAACCGGCCCTTATACATAGTCTAGTGGAATAAATTGCTAATATTTAAGAATACCCAATTAAATGCAGTGCATTATTTGAATATGTTGAGAATGCAAAAGGAATTATGGATGTTTATCAATTTAGCTAGTCTCAAGCCGTAACTACTTATAGGAACTAATATATAACCTATTATGGTTTAGTTGAAATAAGAATATTTTGGAAAAACTTATATTTACAGATTCACTAGTCTACAGTGTATGTATACAGGAAATTTTTTTAACCAGTGCACAAATTTTGAGAAAGTAAACTAAAGCAAATTTTAATAAACACGTATTTTTTATTTTGATATGTCTTAGTACTAAAAAATAAAGTTATACTTACTTTGGCACTCGCTCTATGCGCCGATGCGTAGGTATCTATGCGGGTTACTAACCGCTAATTTTATCAGGTTCGAACTAAACTTTTTAAGTTTAGGTCATGATCTGAAGTTATTTGTAAGAGTAGTTCCAATTTTCCCTTCATATTTTCATGGGCTTAGGACCATAAAAATGCAGAATGTAAGCTTCGAACTGCTCGTAGAAATGGTGTCCATATTTAACTGATATCAAGTCGGTTAAAAAAAACAGATTTAACAATTAATGGAAATGTGTTCTATTACTGATATAGAACGACCAAAAAAAATTTGCACACTGGTTAAAAATTTTCCCTGTATATATATAAGAAGTATGTAAAAACCTTGACTACTTTGCCCTGTGGTGGTATATTGGTCGCTGGCCTCAGCGAGGAAGTTGCTGGGCACCAGACCACGAACCCCATCAATTTCCGCCATGAAAAACCCATCATCGTCCATTTCTCCATACACATGTATAATCTGACCCGTTTGGAAGCTCAGCTCCGCCTGGACATAACGGCCCTGACATAATTTTCAGTAACTATTGGAAAAGTTTTTAACAAAAAAATATAGAAAAGACCTCCATCGACAAAAACTTCATATAGAAAGTGACCCAGGCCGTGACCCAGGCCGAAACCTGTTTTTGTTAGATTACTGGCAATTAAATCGAGTAGGTAAAACGCATAATATAAAGTTTTTGTCGAATAAGAGGGTATGAAAATAGCAGTAAAGGATAAGAATTTAGAGAAAGAGAATTGAGAATTTAGAATCAGATGAACCAAAAACGGAAATTTCACAATTTAAAGTTTATGATCGTACTTTTAATAATCTTATATATCTAATCCGGATTATTGTTCTTTATTTTTTGCAATATAAGCTTAATTGAATCATTGATAAATATAGCAATAGTAACTCTTAGATACTTACGTCTGCATCCACGTTGGGACTGAGCTCTTGAGGATCATAGTCGTAAAGTGCGACCATTCGTCTCACTGGTTGATTAGCATAAGCGTCGGCCCAACGTTCTCGCTTGGCTGCCTGGCCAGCAGCCTCTTGCTCTGATACTTCCATCACCATATTATGAGGAACGTAGCCCCTACGACCTCTGCATTCACCCCAATAAAAACCATCGGCATCTTTATCGCCCCAAACCTATTTAAAAATAATTAAATTAAGCAACTACCAAGAGCAGTAAGTATACTTTTGGTAATTACAGTAACACAGAAAGAACGGTACTGATTCTATTCAAAATTCCACCCATAACATTGGCATCTGTACATGGCTAGGACGTAAAGGACAGAAGTTGCTGCTAAAACCACCAACCAACATGCATTATAGTCGTCATGAGGAGTCAGTACCTCTAATGCTGATATCTTATCAAACCTTCGTATATTGTTATCATATGTATATCGTTATAATGACGTGATGCGTACGGGTGATATTTGCTCTAAATATTAAAGTGATAAGTTATCATTATACATAAATACTGAGAAGGGGGTGGCACTTAGTAAATGATGCTATGGATTTAGACAAATAAAAATGATTTAATTCATGTACCAAGATAATAGTTACAAAGGAGCGAGGGAGCACACGCGATGACCGCTAATCGTGTACTGAATGCTGATGGCTTATTATAATATAAATTAATATTGTGGCGTAAAAACGCTATATAAGCATTTATATTGTTCAGTTTCACCGTACAAATACAAAGTGGGAAAATGTGAAATCGAAAATAATCCTGCTCGTTACTATTATTTTCAATTTAACATTTTCGCACTTTGTGTTCATGTATAGGTATGGTTAAGCATGTCAAATGCTTAAAAATATATAAAAATATCAAAATAATTATCTTTACTCACTTTAATGGTATCTCCTTCACTGAAAGGAAGTTCTTCATCGCAACTTTCAGGGTTTGGACTCATGGTGGTGGGATCGTAATCGAATAAGGCGATGAAGTAGCGGCTCTTCTTGGACTGTGGGTGTGGCTGAGAATGTCTGGTGCCCGGTGGGGGTCCCCGAGGTCCCTGTGAGGGAGCCCCGCGGGTGGTATATTGCACATTTCCACCCTGTTGACCCTGTTGCTGTAAATATGATATGACTTTTTGTAGTGAAACTTCTAATGCGACTTCCAACAAGGTTGCGTTAAACGTTGAACGCTACCATGGAGGGGGTATGAAAGCACTGTTGCGTTAAACGTTCAATGCTCCTGGAGAGGGGGAATAGAAAGAAACAGAGAGAGAGTGAATGCGTGGCTCTTCTGACTGGTGACACATTAAGAAGAAATAAGTAACCTTTGCTTTGCTTATCTTAGGAGCAATAGGCCAGCTCAATCGGGGAAGTAGCACCCTCTCGGAGAAACTCAGTGTGAAACATTGGTAGGTATTTATCTCCAACTCCTATCCCATTGGCGACGCGTGAGTAATATCTCTGCTGTTGCTAGTGGCTATAGTCTATGGTAAGGGCTTACCATAATCAGATGGGGTATGCTTGAGGCCACCCACGTAGTAAAAAACCACTACAATATTATCACAAAAGAAGTCCTGCATTTTTAGTTACACATGACTTAGAAGGAGCTTCGGCCACCCGTTAGCTACCACCGATCTTAAGTGTCTGAGCTCTTCTTATCTACTAGATGTAAATTAAACGTTAACGTAACGTAGTAGACATTGTCGTTGGTCGCGAGGGCCAGCTTTTAGAGCAACGAGTGCGCCGATTTTAAGCTGGCCTTATGTCTCGCCAAAGAGTGAAGTAGCAGGAGAAGTTAGAGGTCTCAATCGTGACCACTCGGGACCCACGTAACGTATCGGTCAGTTACGGAGAGTCCAGCCAGGCTTCCTCACCGTAGTGGTTGAGAGTATTTTCCCACAACGGGCGAGACACACACACGCCCCCGAACAGGTGAAGGCGCACGGTGGGTTTTAAGTGCGTGAGAGTCCATTGTCTCCCCGGACAGTGAATTGTGTGGTAGCTACATTATTGTTCTGTCTAAAAAAAAGGTACACTACTTACAACTTGATGTGGGTTGGGAGGGCGCCCTCGCTCGTGGTGATTCCTCGGCGGCGGGTTCTGATAGTGCTGCGGCGCGCCGGGATAGGGCGCCGACGCGTTACTTGGGAACTGGCCGGCTGGTGGATATGGGGGTTGCTGCGTGCCATGGTAAGCTTGTGTACTCGGGTACGGCGGACCCGATGGCTGCTGCGACGCTGCCGGTACTTGGGACGGTTGCTGCTGACGTCCGTACGAACCAACACATTAATAAGGTTAGATTTTCCATAACAAAGCCAACAGCAATGGATCAAGCTTATAGCCATTATCTTCATTGGCGTTGCGTTCCAAAGCGATATTGATATTACCTTCTCCTTGGATGATAACATAAAACATTCCGTTGTAGCTCTATTCAACCCCCATGCACAACGAAAGCTAGCGTGCAGCGCTTACATTTTGAACCATGTCATACACAGCCGATATACATAAAACAGACGTTTCCAAATATGCTTGACGGAAGCTCAACAGAATAAACTGAAATTCAATTCTTTAAACGATTTATTTACCAATGTCCCAATTTTAACTCCTACCTTAACGTAGTACAGATACACTGGAGTGTAGAAGATGTGTGATAGGAGTGAGTGTACGGCATTGATACGCGTCGAAGCCAAGACAGCATGCAGGAACAATCATACAAAACACGCGCGGTCATGCTCCTGTGTCGGTATTGTTTTGAGTGCTCTGTGAGAGACCTGTTGTCACTTAGCTAGGTTGAACTGGAGTGTCGGGGCTGAACATGTAGACTGCGGCTCCGTGTCAAGTGTGTGGACATCAAAGACAGTGAAAAATGACAACACAGAAACATCGAGAAGTGGAAACTCGTGACTGCGAGCTCGTACAGAATTTAGAGGAAGAGAGCAATAGTGAAAAGTGCTAGCACATGGAGAGCACACAGATGACAGCTTAGAGAGATCGCAGACCTGTGGGCGGCGACGCGACGCATCCTCATCCTCGCTACCCAGCTCCGCCACTCCCTCTTTAGTGATTTCGATGGCCGGTATCCCCGATTGCTAATACCACACGATCATTCAATATTTTATAGTACATACTTGTTCTTAATTCAGACAAAAGTTTGTGAGATGATGGTCGTGCTTGCATGAGCAATGCTGATGACAAAATGTGCTTATTTGATGATGGAAGTGATATTGATATGGATTATGATTTGATGATATAGAACACTTAACATCCGTACCTTCTCGTAATACTGTTGAATTAGTCAGTGAAGCAGTTTGATATATATTACACATTGTTATATGGGTAAAGCAGATAAGTAGAAGCTGTCTTACGTGATTAAAAAGTTGCTTTATCATTTTTGTAGGCAATGGGAATAATAGAAGACTGTATAGAAAGTTGCAGAAAGGAAATACAGCAGGTCCCTGCCATTAAGCTATAACTTTCAGTTACTTGCTTGAATATTTATGCCACTATTTATTCTACGCCGTTTCGCTGATGATGTGTTTGTTTTTGGGTGATGTTTTTTTATGTATGAGTTGTGAATAGTTATGAAAAATTAACAGTAACCACACCTAAGTACGCTTTTGGTGGTTTCATTAAACAATACGAACCCTTGTTATACAAACTATAGCTTCAACTGTAACAGAATCGCTATCTATCGTAATAAATATAGCTTCTAAAATAACTTTTATTTTGTATGCCTATTTTTGTTCTTAAATCACATAGGTATGCATTTATCTAATTATAATTGTTATCTACAAATTATTCTTTTCTACTTTTAGATAAATATAAAAGCATACTCAAAGTAAATATTGTCTTCATATGCTGATTATATGGCTACAATATTAAGTATTGACACTATTTGTATATACGGGCACATTGTGTAAGTATAATAGAATACAAATAAATAAATAATAAAATATTTTACATAACTAAGAACAAAGGAAATAATCAATAAAAATTATAGAACGCTAAATTAAATCAGTACGTAAAAACTCTGAAAGAAACGAAAACGATAAATATGAAAAGACGTGTTAAAATTCCTTACCGAAGGGGTTATTTTGTCGAATATACTCTTTAGGAGGCCTGTGCCGAATCCACTCGTTGGCTATGGAAAGGTGTATAACAGTTATGTGAGAGAGCGAGGTTAGGTTACACTAAGTGGCATGATCACAACTCATGGGCGATATTGTCTGTGTCACAAAGTACAGGCTCTTTATTTGTTCTAGATTGTATCTGTAAGGTGTCGTGCGTTGTTGGGTATCGGCCAATAGCACTAGAGACTACTGATCTAGTCGCAAGCAGTATGCATTTAATTTAGAACGATCGAGCCGAGTGCATAGCTAGAGTCGATGGCGCAGTGGTCGTGATACCGTCGGCAGAGAACTAAATACTGGACACTTAGAAGATGCCAGCGACAGAACCACAGAAAATAGTATAAAGAGTGCAGTTTGCAACACCGATATCACGTGACAACCTATTTGTCTTTATAGAGCAGACATTAACGATATCGATGATGATATCTTTTCAAATTTAAACGATTATTTATGACAATTAGTTTGTCACGTAAGAAGAGAGCATATGACACTGTTTCTTATAATGATAGCTAATTAGACACAGATAAGAAAATTATCAGATAAAACAAAAAATGAAAGCTCATATTAAGTACTGAATCAACTTTGTAAACAATAAGACTGGCAAAAAGAAATTCGATGTAACATACAGAATATACAACATTGATTTACAAAAAATTTTTTTTTGACTAAGTATGGAATAAAATTAAGTCAGTGGTTTCGTACAGCCCTTATGTTTTAGTATAAAGATTTTTAATACCCAGCATGGGATATTACGTATTAGATATTACAACAATGATTTAATATGAAAGGGACAAGATCAATACTGAAATGAAAAGCTTGATCACCTGAGCAGCATGGGCAGGGTCGTGGCGATTGCTGCTAGAAGGAAATATCTCCTTATCAGAAAGATTTTCATCATGTTCTATAACTTGTTGTTGCTGTTGATAGGGTTGAGGTCTTTGAATGCCGGAGCCTCTATATGCAGGTGGTCCTGGTTGGTTGGAGCTTGGCATAGGTCCACGAGGCATTCTTGAAGCTACTCCACGTAGTACAGCTGGTGGTATCGGCGTAGGTGCACTATCGCTGGATTGACTATCTCGAGATTTTGTACGAACCTGTAAAAAAAACAATTTTATATTACAATAAAGACCAAAGTTGATCAGCATTAAAAATCTAAGAAGAGGCGTGTCACCACGTCTATAAAAAATATATTAATAACATAGCTTTTACATAGCCAAATCAAGCTCCTTATACTTACGGTGACACATTTAGGATTGAGGCCAATCAGTTTGCCAATGTCGATGAGAGCGTGGTCACCAGTCGGGGAATCCACGTCAGTCACCTTCTTGCCATCAGCGTATACAGCATAACCAGTGACGGGGCCCGAAGCGGGTGGACGTAGTACTGGCTGCCACGTCACCAGCAGTGTGCCATCTTGGGGTCCCGCTTCCACCTGCGACACCGCACCAATCACCACCAACAATCCAGCCGAATATTTGTGAGCAAGCCAATTGAGTTTCAACACATTGACAACATTAGGGCTAACGTCAAACTAAGCCACATCGAGGGAGGGGCTGACATCACAGATGAGGGTCACTAAGCTAACATCAAGGTGAGAGTTGGGAACATATTAAATAAATTTTCCTTGAGCTGGATTTATGGTTGCGATTGACGCGACTTCCTCGAGACGTGCTGTGTGCTTTGAGGTTGTGAATTATTTGAAAGGAATAGAGGTGTATCAGTCCATCTTTGTGATTAGTATTAATGGATCATCATATATATGTTATGGAGCATTAGAAAGCTACCTTGTGCGTGCTAAAAACGCTTTTGCAATTACTGACTGAAAAGCTTTACACATCATAACCGTACTCGTGTTTTCCTGTAATACTTATTTATTTTCATCGTTCATTATGTGACTGTTATATTCGGAATCCTGACTAAATACATATAATTATATCAGAGATCTGGGAATGTGAGTGTAAAATGTAAGTAAATAAGTTTGGGGCCTATAATCATGCTAAATTTACGTCATGCTAATTTTTTATTTTTATTTTCTACGTACCATTATTTCATTTGGTGGATCTGGCAATCCTTTGGGCAGAGTTCTAAAGTCCGTATAAGCTCCTGGAGCTTCTTCGATCGGTATCCCTGATGGAGGGCCAGCTCTTAAATGTTTAGCCCTCACAGTTACTCTATACTGGGTACTTGGAGATAAGCCCGTGATTGTGTGACGATATACTCCCGGCTTCACTGTCCTCACCTAGAATGATATAGGATGTTAATTTTATAAAATCCACTCATCTAACTAGATCTTTGATATTACAAATACTTACCTCAACATTATTTACACAGACGACATGCTGGTGATTAGAATTGGCAGGTAGCCAAGATATTACTGCCTGAGAGCATGTTACTCCACTGGCTCTGACACAAGTTGGGCCCATATTGGCAGTGTCTCTGCCGATAACCATGGTGCAAGCTGCATCCCTGGACGTACGTCTTGTCACAGTCACCGAGCGCACACTGATCCGATGGGGCTTTGGAGAAATAGAAAATGTTTAATTGCGTAAATACACGTTGTTGAACCAATATAAAATAATTAAATGGTTTAATAAAACATTAAGGACCATCTAAATGAATTAGTGCTCTTTGATAATATGTAGAAGTGGTAACTAAAACAACAAATAAGTAAGCAGCTAACAAATATCTAAAAGTAACTCACCCGATTAGAGTCTACGCCTTCGACCAAAGCTCTAGTGCGTTCAGATGCCTTGACAGTGGTCTTCAGGACGCCATCCACGTATACGTGGTAACTCTCGATGTTAGCTTGCTGGACGCCTTCAGGCGCGGTCCAACCGATGAGCACTGACTTGTTGAGCTGCCTCTCCAACGTAAGCTGCCTCGGCGCGGGAACTAACGACGAGAAAAACAGCTCGGCTGTTCAGGTCCAAGGGCAGATCGCGAAGAGTGCAGCCAGGCAGGCGAAATGCGTGAGTTATACGAAGAAGCGTGCAGCGAAGTCCATGGATGGGGAGAGGTGGGGGTTTAAAGGTTCAACTATAGAACTAATTCTAGACAAATGGTATTTCACGAACAAGGAGTTGTTAGTTATTAGTATTTAATAATAGTTAATGTGAAGCGTAATGATTTTGTTGTAGATCACAGGGAATGCTTATGCGTTAAGATAAGGCATGCGAAATTTAAAAATCACTCGAATTACTTAATATTACAGGTAAGTGATACCTCATCACTTTCCTGTAATAGTAAATTACACCTATTTACTAAGGCTATCACTACTGGCTAGATATTTGGAAACTATAATTTTTAAAATCTGGATGTATCACCAAAAACATAAAATGATGTTAATATTAAATTAGTAATGACTTATTCATTTTTGTTATTACTGTTCGTGAGCTATGCTATGTTCTGTGAGCGTTGTGGTAGTCTTTTTATGTGAATTGTATGAGTATTGTGTGAATGCTTACCATTGTCGTCATCTTCAGGACCCTCACTCAGCTCTGCCACTTCACTGAGGCGAGCTACATCACGGTTTAATGACATTTCACTTAGTGCTGTAGTCGCAGATTCATCAACATCTCTTAGTGTTGCAACCACGGCCTGTCGAATAAAAGCAACATGAAGTACTTATGGGATATACAAGTACTCTTGATCACCAGCAGCAATAGTTAACAATACATTTTTATGAAAGTAATTGTAAAACCCTAAATGTAATGTAAGGTCTACGCAAAATATTGAATTGTAGTAAGCCTTAGCATTTACTTACCTGATGAAATTCCAGCAGGTCATCCCCAACCAGTCTTTGAACAAAATTAGCAGGAACTAGCCCCCGGCGTCCATCTAATAATTCAGCATCAAGCATCGCCGCATTAGGGTCAGGTGGACCCCAAACTAGTAAGTAGTCACCAGCACATATACACAATTCTCCGTCTGCACTATCAATGCTGCAAATATCAGTGATTGATTGATAGTAACATAAATATCCGGATCTAGTTTATAAAATTATCTTACTGGCTACAAAATTTCTGTTTATTTGAAATATACTTACTCGGGTGGTTCGTAAGAGAAACGAGCAATGTAAACACAACAACGTCCTTTTCCTGGTATATCCAACATGTCAACTTGGCCTTCTTGTGGCGCTCCACCATTCATGAAATGCGAATTCCGACCTGAAACATTTTCTACTTAAAATGAATGTTCTTACCAATATTAAGTACCTATATTGAACTACTGTTATTTGTATGCATATACTAACCTTCTATATCCAATCCAGAATTAGGCAATATCCTCGATAGAGCTCTCGGATTTCGTTCATGACTGTAACTAGTGTCTAAGCCTCCTAGTCTATCAGTTCCGAATTGGCTATCTAATCCTAAGTTCCACGAAGGCTGGTGGGGCGTAACTGGAGTTGCCACTCGACCTACTCCAGTAGTCGTACCTGAATATCTACCGATACCAAGATCTATTTCTTCTAGGGGTTTCAATTTTATATTCATTGCATTCGCTCCAAGACCGCTTGATAACAGTGGATTTGTATACGTGCCTGTCCCAGTTCCATAGGCACTTGTGCCAGTTAAACTAGTGCTTAGACCTGCTATCTGTGTGCCAGTTAGGTTGGAGAGGGCGTTAGTCAACCCACTGGTCAAAGTTGATTGTATTCCTCCGAGTGTACTAGTAAGTCCACCTGATAAACTGGTTTGAGGATTATTCAAGCAAGTAGTGAGGCCAGATCCTGGTATCGTTCCTGACATTCCAGTCCCACTGAGACCTCCACTCAAATTCATAGCCGGCATATTTCCATGAACTATGTTGTTACCAATATTCTGTAGATTACTTTGTAGACCAGATAACGTATTGGATAGTTGTCCCATATTGTTCACAAGTGGTGCTGTGACTGGATTGGTGAAGGTAACTTGGTGGGGGTTTGAGAGGCCATATGAACTAGTGGAGTAAGTTCCGACTGGATTGGCATACGAGGTAGGATTGTGCGCGCTCATGGAATATGCCACAGAGTTAGAGCTTGGCGCTGTGAATTGTCCGGTGGCATGTAGCGAGGATAGCGTTGGCATGGTGTTGCTCTGGCAGATGGCCACGTGACCAGCCGTGCTCGTGTATGAATGTGGCAGTGGTGAAGGTGTTGGGGAGTGAAACTCTCCTAGAGCTTGGTTAGATCCGCTTGATTGGATACCTGCGAAACCAGTCATGTCTGAGATATTCCTGTCGACGTAATACCCGTGCCTGCTCCTGTTAGTGGGTATATTACCATGCGTCGTGGAGCGAGGATGCTCTAGTTCAGCAAGGATCCGGTTGTCCTGCTCGATCTTAGCCATGATGCGTTCGATTTCGGAAGCTGGCTGCACAGTCTGCGTAGACCATGTGGTGTCACCACCGGATGCACCTCGAGCTCGCAGAGCCGACGATAGTTCCAGTTGCAGTTCTTCGCAACGAACAGTCTCTAACGCCGCCTGTTAATAATTCAAATGTAGAAAATTACATCAACCATTTAAAGCACAACAAACTATCAATAAGGAGAGTTAAATTTAATTCGATATAATAGTCTACCGAGCAGGCATTGAACCAGCGTGGTAGAATATTTTCTAAAGAGATTTTTTAGTTTTAAAAAATAATATCATGGTTGAAATAGTTTATTGCCATGCAAGATCTACTAACTACAATTATAATTATACAAGAAATAGGCATAGTTGTTTCTATGTCACCTTTTTCTCTAGCTCCCTGGCCCTGGACTGCAGCTGTTCGACATTGTGCGTGTCAATGGGCGAGCGCTGCGCGGCGCGGAGCTGCGCGAGCGCATCTGCGTGCGAGCGTTCGGCATCCGCGCGCGCTCGCTCCGCGTCGCGCAGGCGCCGCGACAGCGAGTCCGTGTCGCAGATGCCTCCCCCTCCGTATCTACTCATAATCTAAAAAAAAAAACCGGCATATAATGTAGGTATATCTTTTTGTTTGGAATTCCTTAGAGCGGTGACTCTTAATATTTGTTGATTTCATAGTGACTTATCAATGTAGGTATAGCTTCTGCTTAAGAAAGCAACCGGTATCAAATTTATGACATGTTTGAAAAATCTAAATGATGAATTTACTGTATTCGACAATATTATCGTCATAACGACATTATTATGAGAAGCAATAAATAAACATATTTTCTAAAGAATATTATATACCAGATAAAATAGGTATAAGTGGATTATTACTAAATATTACAATATTTTTTGATGTTACGCAAAATCTTGATTTTAGTAAGATACGTATCTAAAAGCAATGACTTCTATGGAATATTCTATGAAAAATATACAGCAATAGGCTTAAGTAAGGTAAGTAATAGTCATTACTATTACCAATTTAAAACCCACCTGATGGCCACAGACATTTTAGAAGAACGGCGAGATTGTTATTTAATAAGAGCTGCTAACACCCGCTTTCAAAATTTGTTTTTAATTTATCTAAATTTCCCTACAGAAACTACCAATTTTTCCGGGATAAAAATTCCTTGTCTGCGCTCCAGACTATATGTGTGCAAAATTTCATGATGATTGGTTTACTAGTTATGATTGGTTTAGTAGTTTGGTGACGCCTGCGCATATATTCGCTTTGTTCCTACCGGGTACGAGTAAGTTTAATTATTACAATTAAGATTCATTTTTTTTTCTCAAAAGACAGCAACCTGCACTAAGGAATAATACTTGTTATGAGTTATATTACATACATACAATTTCACGGACACAAAGTACACCCAGACTCAGAACAACCATTTGTGTCCTGTGTGGGAATCGGACACACAACACTCGGT
Source organism: Leucoma salicis (assembly GCA_948253155.1). Lineage (NCBI taxonomy): Eukaryota > Metazoa > Arthropoda > Insecta > Lepidoptera > Erebidae > Leucoma > Leucoma salicis. Next base: position 6,399,211 of record OX411822.1, on the reverse strand, counting down.
CGGTATCTAAGCCACTCCGTCTGTGCAGTCGTCAATACATACAAAATAATGACGCAACTCTATAAATATTTTGATATTTTTATGTGAAAAGCATTTGACATACGATTATATTCCGACCCGGTAATATTTTCAAGCGACTTCGAAAAGGAGGAGGTCATCAAAGTCATAGTAGAAAGAGTGGGAAGTAGGTTATCTTCATACAAACGCATCGCGCGCGGTTTGTTTGTGTGCGCCATAGTATCCTATATACGCACACTAACAAAATCTCGACCCGTTTCTCAGTACGTTTCTCAGTACGCCAGTAGGGACTTACACCGTAAAAGGTTCACGCGTCACGGCTTTTCGGCACCGCTAAATAAATGAAAAATGTGTGATAATCGTATCCTTCGGTAGGATAGCTCAGTGGCTTAGAGCACTGGTCGTAAGAAAAATATGATGAGAAAATTTGGGATGATCGAAGGATCGGTAGGATAGCTCAGTGGCTTAGAGCACTTCCCCGGATTGGAAAAGACGCGGGTTCGATTCCCGCTCCTACTAAAAATCTCTTTTTCCTTATTCACAAATAATTTATATTTTATTAAACCAATAGGTAGATATATACTTATAATAATAATAACATTAACATCATTTTTGGTACCGACTTCAAACATAGTAGATGTCTAGCACAGAAATCGTATGTAATTACCAATTATTTTTTGCATTTTAGTTCCTAGGTCTTCCATCCTTATCCATCCTTTGAAGGCACCACTGAAGGAATGTAACATGGTTCTGGTGGCCCGCCAATAAAGGCGGAGAGAGGGCACACGGCGGGTTTCTTTAGTGGGTGAGGGCTCCACACTACCCTTCGCTGCCCCGAACGACGGGGTGTGCGGTTAGGATTTTTTTTTCCGCCTTAACAAAAACAAAAGAAGGTATCCTTTGAAGGCGGTTTTTTTATTTTAAAATAATTTATTACTCGGTGGGGGTGCTAACCGAAAGAGAAGGGACAGTAAACGGAGAGGGATCCGAGAAAGGAGATGATGAGGTGGATAGTGAAGTCAATGAGGAGGGAATAAGGACAGAGTTTGGGCCTCCGGCACTATCGCTCGCCATTCGAAACACAACAGTCACCATACTACCGTTGCTTTACGACGATTTTCTGTGAGAAGGTGGTATTGCCCATTCATACTGGGAGAAGCTCTACTATTCGGTACATGATCTGTCATAATATTTTTTTTTATTAATTTGTTTAAGGCATTGGCAGAACCATCAGCCTAACAGTACCTTATAAACATCGTTATTCTCTCATCACACGTACGTTTAATTCATAAAACAAGTCGTAGTTGAAGTCAGTCATATAAAATTAGTCAATCAAGTCAAAGTCCCGATCCAGTAAGACTATGGCGGCTTACTGAAGCTTCTATGGAGTTTTGGAGACAAAAGGAAAAAACATGTTATGTCGCACTACATCACTTGCCAACACTTATGCACATACACAAATAGTTAATAAGCAAAAGGCCACCACTTTTACACATAAATACTTGAAATAACACAAGTTTAGGAAAATAATGCAGAGCGACGACATGATGTTCTTCGTGTTCCCGCCAAAACTTCTGTCATAATAAAATACAATGCAACAAAAAACGATCGGAAGTCGGACGACAGATAGAAAATGTTTATTAAATGTATACCTATTATAAATGGACATAAAGTATAAAATGTATATGACGAATGTTATAAGTACCTAGTTTTTTTAATTAGAAAATATTTTTGTAAGCGATGTCATGTGAATGTTGTAGTAAGATATAATTTTATGAAATTTTATATTATTTTTGAACATTTACAAGTACCATAAAATTATCCTAAATAATCAGATGTTGTGTAGATCACGTTCCCATTTAAAATAATTCAAAATGTAAAAATATAAGCTTTTTTCGAGTTAATCATCAACAATGAAAACAACAATCATAAAAAAGAAATTTCGAGTAACTTTTATTAAAATATATCAACACCCCATAATAATATGAGTAAAAGTTATGTTGACTGACAATCATATTTTAAATTAACACCTGGCATTAAAAGTGCCACAGAATATGATTTTTATTTTAAGTACCTATATTGTATTTTTTGTTTTTTTTTTATTGCATGTTGTGGCAGACGAGCCACGGCCCATCTGATGGTCGTCGTCGCTCATGGACTCAATTATACCGAGAGTATTGTCAAGGCGCTGCACACCAATTCATTTCACAGATATGAAATGAAAGAATAAACGGCTATCTCCTGCTACAGCCAAAACTCAACGATGTGCTTTATGGCCGGTCACACGGGAGATGGTGGTACCACAAAATATACAAACTAATAATCAGGATATAGAAACTGCCTTTGCTCGCGCAGCCAAAAGCTAGTTTTTAGGTTCGATCTCAGGTTTCTGATATAGGGGCGGGGTAAAATGTATACCAGTTTTTAAGTCCATTCAAGACCTATCAAATAAAAGAAGTTGCATCAAAATCAGTTCAGTACTTTCTGCGTGATACGCGAACGAACAAACATATAAAAAGACAAAAAATTTAAAAAAAATCTTGTTCATGCGCGGCTAATACAGTATTTTTTATCTTAAATGTACAGACACAGCTCAGTTAAAGCTTTATAATATTTATGATTATTTGATGTTGTGGGTTTGTCTGTAGTGATTTTATCTCAGAAAATGAGCGCTGAAAAAATATTGTAGCAAAATATGGTCATCAGGTTTGCAATATTTTATCCTCTCCTCTGAAAGACATCAAAGAAAAATGAGCATGCTTGAGATAATATATGCTCAAGAATTGATAATCGATTATAGACTAAGTTCAATCTAATAGATTATAAATAGGTACCATAGTTCATTCGACCTCTTTTAATAAAACTTATTCAGAACAACCTTAGATTTATATACGCTTCAAAGCTAAACTGCTTACGTAGGGATTTCCATCTATGATATAATTTTATGTAACTGCCTCTGTGGTGCGGCGGTAGTGTGAGCGACTGCTGATCATGAGGTCTTGGGTTCGATCCCCGGGTCAGGTAGTGCTATTGAGCTATGTTTTTTTTTATGTTTATAATATAGCCTATATCATTTTTTTTTTGTTTTGGCGGGATAAAATGTACCTTACCGGACACCCCGTCGTTCGGGGCAACGAACAGGGTAGTGTGGGGCCCTCACCCACTAAAGAAACCCGCCGTGTCTCTCCGCCTTTATGGGCGGGCCACCGGAACCATATTACATTCCATCAGTGGTAGCCTGTATAAACCTAGAATAGTAAATACGTTATGCCTTCAAATGGGGATAGGATTTTTCAAATAGATTTATCAGTTCCAGAGCCTACCTTCCAAGGAGAAGTAAACTCACTAAATTCTCATTCTTTTTTTAAAGTATTAGTAAATATTAGTAGTTCTGTCCATGTGGTGACGGACTAAGAATACAAATGTCACCACCCCATCTTTCCCACAGGTGTCGTATGAGGCGACTAAGGGAAGTAAGCAATTATCATCCATTGCATGATGGTGGTAGGGCTGGGTACCAAGTGGGAGTACTGACTTGGTATTGGGCCCGAGCGGGTTGGTACCACCATCTCCCGTGTGACCGGCCATGAAGCATATCGTTGCGTATTGGCTGTAGCAGGAGATAGCCGTTTATTCTTTCATTTCGTATCTGTGAAATGAAATGGTGAGCAGCGGCTTGACAATACTCTCGGTATTGTGTAGTCCATGAACGACGGTTACCATTACCATCAGATGTGTCGTGGGTCGACTGCCACTACATGCAATAAAAAAAAATATTAGTGTTATATATTAACCTATAGATTAGTGTTAGTGTAGATTAGTATTAGTATAGATTAGTATAAATTAGTATTAGTAAAACTAGGATTAGTAAACAGCCTCGGTGGACCAGCGGTAGTGCATGTTACTGCTTATCACGAGGTTCGATTCCCGACTTAAGAGAGTGAGTAGAAGGACGTAGGTACAGGGGGAGACCGAGACTCACCTATCTAGACCAAATCGGTCATGTATTGAAGGAAGGTGGAGTCAGGCGTCTCCGAAACCGGCGAGCGTGTATGAAGAGAGTTATGAATGTTGAGGAAGCGAGAGATGTATGCAAGAATAGAGCCTCTTGGCACTCTGTTCTCTCTGCCTACCCCGTAAGGGAAATTGCGTGATGATAAGTTAGTTTTTTTTGTTAGTTCGATTCCCGGATTGGGTCAATGAAACGTTATTGCGGTTTTCCGTCAAGGAACTGTCAATAGCATACTGGAGTTAGGAAGTTGGTAGTGTTTCATCTCCAAACCTCAAAAAGCACGTAAAGCCGTTGGTCCTAAGCCTTTCGAAATCTCTATTCCTCATTCTCATAGTCCGTCGGACTAATTGTTTGGACTTGTGTTTCCGCACATATTCGTGCACCGTAATATCTCCTGCGGACATGGCTAGTATAAATATATTGACGACATATACCGTTGTGACCGAAATGATGGTCTGGAGATCAATATAAGTATAGAGTAGTATAGATAATAAATAATAATAAATAAATAAATAAATATTCACAGACATTTTTCACACAACAAGGTCCTCTGGTCCCAAACTAAGCTTAACGCTTGTGCTATGGGTACCAGATTACGGATATAATACATATACTACTTTTTTTTGTAAACGCGGTACAAATATTTATGTTCATCAAACAAACAATTGCCTTGAGTGGGAATCGAACCCACGACCTCGTGCACGGAAGTCAGTTACACTACCGACTACGCCACGAGGCCCGTCATGAAATATAAGATAACAGGCAGTCGCTTCGCACTAGAGAAGCGGCATGCTAAAAACGGTATATTCCCCGTAAATTTGACGGGCCTCGTGGCGTAGTTGGTAGTGTTACCGACTTCCATGCTTAGTTTGGGAGCAGAGGACTTTGTTGTGTGAAATGTCCGTGAAAATATTTGTGTTTTGAAGTAAGCAATTATCATCCATTGCATGACTGGTGGTAGGGCTGGGTACCAAGTGGGAGTACTGACTTGGTATTTGGCCCGAGCAGGTTGGTACCACCATCTCCCGTGTGACCGGCCATGAAGCACATCATTGCGTTTTGGCTGTAGCAGGAGATAGCCGTTTATTCTTTCATTTCATATCTGCGAAATAAAATGGTGAGCAGCGGCTTGACAACACTCTGGGTATAGTTGAGTCCATGAGCGACGATTACCATTTACCATCAGATGGGTCGTGGCTCGTCTGCCACTACAAGCATGCAATAAACAAAAAATAATTACTTAAATACTCTATGGCAATTGTATTGTGTCTTATTCCTAAACACACAAAATGTTAGAAATTAAACACTCAATTACCAGTCAAAACATCAAATAGCGTACAGAATGGCTCAAAACATTTGACCTGTTTCCATCAGGTCACATAATATCGATTATTTATTTTTAACTCTATCGTTGTAATGGTTGCACAAATATACGTATAACTAGTTATAATAATAATAGTTGTTTCTGTGCGTGGTTCAGCGCTGCTGTAGTTCTGTAGCGCTGTAGTCTTAAATGTAGTACGACTATAACTACGGCTACAATAAAGCGCGTAAAAGGTTACATTTTCTCGATATGCCTTTATCTGTGAGTTACATATTGAGTTTTCGCGGTAATTTAATAGTATCTACGCACTTCTGTGTATACGGCAGTCATACAAAGAGATAAACAGATGAAATGCTACTTACTCAAATTGAAACTAAAAAATAACTGACTGACGGATTGATGTCTGAACGGACAGCCAAAAGTCCTGGGGCTTGGATCAAAAAAAAGTACATATGGGTTTCTTTCATAGTGTAGGTGGGCACTAAGAGAGAATTTTACGCAAACCCTATGCAAAATAGTTTTTTTATCTACCATTACATACATAATAGGACATCACTATAATGCAGACGAAGCTGCGGGTAATGCACTAGTGTACTATAAAAAAAAAACTTTAATTTTCAAATTTAGAAGCTCTTAAAATTAGCAATAGCGTATTAGTAAAACGTTGCCCAAATTACTTCATGTTTTCTAAATTTAAAAATTAAGCGGCATTATTATTATTATCACTCACACACCCATGTCTGGACAGGCTGCCCTTATTAGAAAGAAAGCAAATAACTTTTCTCATTCAACAAATATACCGCATATGGCGCGCGTAGGCGTCCAACGACCTTTCCATCTACGCCGAGTAGAATAGTGTAAATGATAATGTTTCCAAAATACGAACGAGGCATTAAATTTCTGAGGCAAGCGTATATTTTTAAACCTGTAAAAACTTTCTATTAATCATTATAAATGTAAAATAGGTTATTTCGCGTGTCAGGAAATTTTACATACTTACAGAGGAGACAGAAGAACATAACTCAAACAAACGAAGTAGTTCCACTACTTTCTTATAATTTTAGTCTTTTTTTATACTGCATGGGTGGCGAACATGCATTCGGCCCACCTGATGGTAAGCGGTTAGCGTAGCCTATAGACGCTAGCAATATCAGAGGCATCACTCGCGCGTCGTCATCTCCAAAGAAAGGGATAGGAGGTAAATCGGAAGAATAATAAGGAGAGGATAGGTAAGGTACCTATCAGTAGACTATATTATATATTTTATAAATCCTACAAATATTTTGCGAGTAATATCGAGCGGTCTTATATCTATAACTGTGATAAATTGGATGATAAAGTAGCTGCTTTTACCACGAAATTATTACAGTTGTATTATAATCATGCTCCTCTTAAAAAGGTGAAGGTAAAACACTTGCCTGCACCATGGCTATCGAGTGGTATAAAATCCGTAATGACAAAACGGGATAAAGCCAAACGCATGTTTAAAAAGTCGCCTACGGAAGAGAACTGGGTACTTTACAATAAACTACGAAACCGCTGCCGTCGCATGTCTAAAGATGCTAAAAGGCGCCACATTCACTCCTCTATTGAAAGTTTGAATACAGCACAAGTATGGCAATTTCTTAAATCTTTAGGCTTTGGCAAAGGGTTTGAAGAAAACACTGTATCGTCATTCATCAATTGGTGATCTCCCTGAATCTATCATTGCCATCAACAATGATCTTGAAAATATTAGTAAGTGGGCTAAATCCTTCGGAATGCTGATGAATCCTGCTAAGTCACAAGCTCTCATTATTGGTGGGAGATACATGATTAACAATTTAGATTTTCAGGCTCTTCCTCCTATCACTTACGACTCGGTACCTATAGTTCCTTCAGAAAGTGCTAAAAACTTAGGCGTTCTTTTTGATCAATACCTTTCCTGGGATAATCACATTGCAGAGGTTAGCAGAAGAATGTTCTGCTCATTTCAGTCACTCAAGCGCCTCCAGAAACTCCTGCCTTTTCAAACCAAAGTTATTCTTGCTCAGACCCTTTCTACCACTGCTAGATTATGCTGATATCTGTTTCCTGGATGCTAAGGAGGAACATCTTAATAAACTCGAACGTCTGCAAAATTTAGGCATCCGCTTCATTTTTGGTCTCCATAAATATGATCACGTCACTGAGTATCGTGTGAAGTTAAAGTGGCTACCTATTCGGCAGCGATGGGATTCTCACATTCTCTCTTTCCTTTTTTCTATTCTACACAATCCTAATTCCCCTTCCTACCTGCGTGACCGCTTCGAGTATCTTGCCCCTCGGGGTAAGCCCTGCCGCACTTCTTCTTCTCTTTTATTACGCACTCCTATTCACAATTCTAGTCGGTATGATGGCTCTTTTACGGTACAAGCAGTTTGGCTCTGGAATAATCTTCCTCCGAATATACACCGAAGTACGTCTGTGTGCGTTTGCAAGATGAAATTAAAAGAACATTTTCTATCGCTTGTCAGTCAATAAGTATGTATTTAGTATATTGATATATATTTACATCATTATACATCTATATATTATGTATATATATTTATGTATATTTTTAATTTTATGTTTATTTATTTATTTGTATTTACCTATGTATTTTAGAATAAATCAAATTTTACTTTTCTTGTGTTGTACACTTCTTTACTCTTTGTGTGTTAAATATAATCCTCTACTACTCTAAGGGTTTGCTGGTAGAAAATTCAGTATTGAATTAAGCTCACCTTTGTACATCATTTATATTTATTATCTATTTACTCATGTGTGTACAATAAAGAATTAAAGTATTATACATATAGAAGTTTTATTTTTGGATGAACGGAAGGGATGCTTAAAACTGAGAAAGAGTGAAATGCATGGCGTAATTACCGCACTCGAAATACAGTACTGCCAAGCTAGTTGCAATGTATGGGATTATTATTAAATATATAAATATATAGCTTCCTACTAATATTATAAATATATGTTTGTGAAGATGTTTAGATGCTTGTTCGTCAATCGCTATAATAGTTACCGTACTGTAGGATACGTATTTTTGGAATATAGACGTAACCACTAAACGATTTACTATAAAAACTTCAACAAAGGTTATTATAGACAAGCAATCAGCGTATGCAGTGTCGAGATAACAATAATTTAACATATGATATGGTCCAGGAGCCGCCGCCTACTTTTTTTTGTGATTAATAACAGGCTGAATATTTGTGAGTAGGTTCCGTTCGATGAGATACGCAATGCAAATTTTTCTCAGTGAAAAATCTTGTAAGACGTAGCTATTAAGTAGTAAATTTGTAGGACTAAATGGCCATTTCATTAAACAAATATTTAAAAAATTGCATTCAAAAATCAGATGGTTCATAATTTGAATGAACTCTTTATTTATATTTGTCTCTCTATATTTGTAGTGGAGCATGCTCCAGTCAAACTACCCATTTTGTAGGACAATTGTTATGCCGAGTTATCCAATTATCTTAACATTTAAACTTACTGTTAGTCAGACAATATCGACACCCCACCAAATCAATCGAAATGTTTTATACCTGCGCTCTTTATTAGCTACCTCTATCGAGATTTTTTACAGAGAAAAACTTGGGCGTCTTGTCAAACGGAACCTACTCACACAGATTGAACCTGTTATTAATCACTGAAAAAAAATAGGCGGCGGCTCCTGTACCAATAACCGGAATAATTTTATAAGATAATTTTGTTGACTGAAAATGCTACTGTTTTAGCCGGATACAAGAATGACAGGACAAAAGAAATTGCAGTTATGCTTATATTTCGCTTAAAATGTATTAGAACGTATAACATTAGCGTATATCACGTGATTAATAAAGGTTTTTTTTACGTAAATACAAAAACAAGCTTGCATGAGTATGCCTATATAGGATGGGGACGGTTGGCCACCTTATTGATGGGACCCAGTTGATTGGGTCCAAATAAAAATAACGCATACGCGAAATGGATAAAATACTTATACATGTGTCTCTCTCACTCTTGCTAAAACTTAATATGTGCATCCTTTTCTTCATCCTTAGTGTCAAAATATTAGCGAGTCTATAGTATACTTAGTCTAAGTATAAAAATAAATTATACTCTGGATAAACATATATATAGAGTATTTTTTACCACAACGAGAAGTTCGCCGGCGGTGGCCCGCGTTGCTTTATGTTTGGAGATATGACACAACAACTTTATACTCCATGGTCCAAGTTTTGAAGACACGGAGATGAAATCGCGAGCAAAAGCTAGTAAGAAATATTTTATATTTGTAACATATTACTTATAATTATATTTATGAATAAATATAACAAATCCTACTAATATAATAAATAAATGGTGAAAGTTTGTATGTTTGTTACTCAATTACGTAAAAATAGCTGAACAGACTTTGATGATATATAGCACACAGATATTCTATTACCTGAATTAACATATAGGAACTTTCACCATTTTATTCTTGAAAAACGTTAAATTCCTATGGGATAGTTATTTTTGCATAAACATAATTAGTGTACTGTGGGGTGAATTACTCATATTATAGTACCTTATTTTGAGATCTTGCAGACTAAATCTTATTACAGTTTTCAAAACTAGTATGGGCCTACGAGTATGATGTACCTATCTGCTACAGACTAAGCTGTCGCCGCCCAGTCTCGCCCCATAAGACGGTGAAAGTGCGCTGACCTGTTTCCTACCACCGCACCCTCCTACCCACACCCCTGAGCCGTCGCAGACTCCTTGGCAGCAAAATTGGGCGCATTGGTCTCATGTATAACATTGTAGATCTTATTAAAGCAGAGCCTTCTGAGTTTTTATTGTTAGATTTATATAATTTCGTTGTTTTCCCTTTTATTTTAAATTAATGTGTGCAAATAAGTGTTATAATTTAGATTCTTAGACTATAGATGCATGTTAGATAGGCGTTATATAAGTTTAAAATGAGAAGTGGCATTGGTACATGATTTACCGTTTATTATTCAAATGTTTCATAAATCTATCAAATACGAATCTTTACTAATTTACTAACGTAAGCTATATCTATTTACCCACTCTTTGCCTGCGGCTCCGCCGCAGCCTAAATCTAGTTTTTAGGTAATATCTCAGGTGCCCGATATAGCAGCGAGATAAAATGTATACTAGTTTTGAAGTCTAATCAAAAGCTATCAAATAAAAAAAGTTTCACCAAAATCTGTTCAGTAGTTTTTGCGTGATGCGTGAACAAACAAACAGATAAACAGACAAACGGACAAAAATTCTAAAAATAATGTTTTGTGTTTAGACACGCCTATATAGCGCCTATATAGTATTACAAATATTTTTTCTCAAATATTTTAAATTATGTACAGACAGCTCTGTTACAGCTTTATAATAGTAGAGATAATTATTATATACTTAGCGCTCCCTTCTCAGCCGAATCACTGTCTGGTGACAGTTGTTTTACACATTGATTCGATCAAAGATTATAATTTAGTTATGTAAATGACATACGAGGTTTCAGCGCAGTGTACATTTTTCAATAAGTAACAGTTTTTTTGAACTCTGCCCTCATTTTGACATTGCCACGCTGTAGTCATATTATACCTAAAACATTGATCTATAAATTAATTAAGGATACACAAGTGTGTATAGAAATCGTTCCCAAAGTTTATCATACGCGGATGCCAAACAAGCATACGGTGGACTAGATGGTAAGCAGTTAGTGTAGCTTATAGATGCTATCAACACCAGAGGCAACACTCGCGTGTCGCCAACTCCCAGGAAAGGCATAGGAGGTGGCAAGAAAGGAAAATAAGGAGAGGATGGAGAATAAGCAGGAAGTTTGAGCCTCCGGCACTCAACACTATATCAACTGCTGTAATTGTTTGACGCTGATTTTCTGTGAGCTTGATAAAAATATTTTGGGCTTCTGAACCCAAAATATTCTCTGTCTGTTTGTTTATTAATGCATTACGTAAAAACTACCGATATGAGTATTATGATGTCACTTAGTAATATAATTTGTACATAATTGTCTACCTATTATACTTAGAATTTTTTTTAATTGGTACTTATATATGAAAATGTATCTCACAACTGTTGTGGACACCAGAGATATAACCAAAAAACTAACTTTAAAAGCAACGGGTAACGCTTGCCGTTAATAACTAAGACAATACTTTTTATTTTTTTAAAACAAGGCCTGTTACTATCCCATAATATCTGTCCACCGAGCGTAACCTTAGAAACACGACACAGACTACCTTTACTCAGAAAAATAATTTGTGGATCGCATAAAGAATTCTCCTATATGGCAAGTACGACACGACAGGCCATAGTATCTAAACCCCTCCGCCAATTAAAAATGCAATTAACTCATTGATTTCTGATGAAGTGCTTTAATGACTTTTGTACTTTTACGCGGTGTACTACTAGACCCATAGTTTCTATTGTTTTGATCGTACAAAATAAGGTTTATTTTCACAGCGTCCTCAATACTGACCTTAGGAACTTCAAACAGCTTTTCCAGTTCAGTGGGTTACGGATCACCGATACTATGCAATAAAAGCCGTCCGGACATTTTGGCAGGTGAACCTCTTGATGTAGTGAGACGAGTTTGTTGTCGACTTTTGTTTATGTAATCTTAAACTTCGTTTGTTTTATTGTTTGATTTATACTTCTTGAGTGCGATATGTGGCTAGATGTGCACATAACGCTTTTTGCGCGGATTGGTAACGCTCGGAGATTTAATAACATGTCTAATGTTAATTTTATTAAGAGGGAATTTTATTTATCTTCCTCGGTGGTCATGAGGTCTTGGGTTCGATCCCGGGTCAGGCAGTGTTATTGAGCTTTTTCGTACAAAGAAAAATTCTCAGTAGCAGCCCGGAGTTTGGAAATGTGGCCGGTAGACGGCAATTTATGATCGCCCCATACCTATTACGTGGGACATAAACATAGCTAGTGTATCGTGGATGTATAATACACCTCTGCCTACGCCTTCGAGGAATACAGACAAATACACACTGGTTAAGTCTAAAGAACCACATAAAAATAATGTAAGTAGGTATAGATTTGTAGTTGTACAAAAATCCTAAATATGAAAACATCATTATTAAAATGTATGTGTGAAGCAAGTGTTCTAGTAATTTGATAAATTTTTAATTACTTGTAAATATGTCAACTATAAATAAAAATCTACGAATTCATACTCTACTAAAAGGCCATATCCTAGACAATGCAATAAGTTTTACAATTCAGGCAGCACAGCATCATGGCGCTCATAATACGTAATATTCCAATTCGGTTGGCAAACGAGCGCAGTACGACTGCCAAGTAACGGGTGATAGGATAAATTCTCGAAAAACTACTAGATGTTACTCGTAACTTTGCAGTTACAGCTTGTGATAAACTTTGTCTTAATTAGCCAAGTGTTTTGTTAGGCTAATTACTGCTCACCACTGAAGTAATGTAACATAGTTCCAGTGGCCCCCCATTAAAGGCGGAGAGACAGCACACGGTGGGTTTATTTAGTGGGTGAGGGCCCCACACTATCCTGTTCATTGCCCCGAACGACGGGGTGTGGCGTTTTGAAAAGTTTTTCCCGCGTTAAAAAAAGCCTTATTATTGCTCGATATACTCTGTGGTAGAACGCAACGAACTTTGGCCACTTAGTGAGTTACCAGATCAGTAGATCTTTACTCAAGTGATTGTCTCGTGTGGTGGTCCAAATTGCAGTGCTCTGATAACCATCAGAAGCAACATAACCACTTAATCTCTCCCCCTACAAAGTTTTAAGTACCACTTAGGTTTTAAGAGTGACAACAATATCAGATTCCAACAACAACGTTCCATCCCACTCACAGTTTAACGATGCTCTTAATTAGAACGGCCCTACAGAGGCCGTCCCTGTACAAGTTTCGAAAAAAAGAACAGACTGAAGGCAATTTACTGAATTTAATTGTCATCAATATTTAAAATTTCAGTTCCCACTGGTTTTGAGGTAATCGATTTTTGCCGTTTGTTATACATTCGTACATTGAATTCCGAAACGAAGAAACACACACAGTTAAACAAAACAACATAGCATCACGCCTGTATTCCCCGAAGGCGTAGGCAGAGGTGTATTTTACACACCCAGTTAAACACCTATTTTTATTTGTAGTTAAAGACAATGTTTGCCACTTAACATAAATCGGTTTTCTACTGCCCACTTTTCCCTCCCGTGGGGACACGGCGTGATGGGTGGCGAACAGCATCGCTGCTATTTGGATGACTGAATATTAGGTATTTTGATTTGTTTTATAAATTTTGCATTTGATTGGCTTAACCATATAACTTTAATGTCTTGAGTGATGCCTTCCGACCAGGTAAACTTAGTTATTACAATTAAGATTCATAACAAAAAGTGACGTAGCCCTATAAATCGATAATAACAACCACGAGCAGGATTTCACATTTTCACACTTTTTGTTCAAGATACTTAAGTAATTAATCTGTACAGCACCTTTTCACATACTTTTGTAAAGCTTGACTTGCATGGAGTCCTTGGACCCAATACGCAGATGACTTTGGAGAGACAGACAGTAGAAGCAGTAAGTTATTAAACGTTACGGATTACAGTTGTAATTTGCCATTGCCGTTGTGTCGCTTCTCCGAGGGTGAGGTAGTTAGTGGAGATGCCATTATAGCACCAGCGTTTTACAGTACCTAAGGTCGTTCGGTTCAAAGTTCACGTGAATAAACTTGATGGCAAAAATTTCTTATCAAACAAACCCTCTGACCAAGCCTCCGAGACTTGGTACTTTTGGTAGACCAAGAACCAAAATCGACATGCGATCAAAGAAACGTGACCAGAAGCAATTACGTCAAAAGCTACTCACAGCGTGACGCAGGGCGAATAACATTCGATGTTTTGATCTGTACTTCGTTTTCTGGGAAGACGTCGATGAACGAGCTCCAAGACGTTGTAAATCTTTTTGTCGATTAGGTACTTTTAAAATTTATCGTGAACTAGTTTTTTTTTCAGAAGGCTATCTCTAAGCCACGGGTTCGAATCGAACCCCGCTCGTAACTATAACACACAACATAACAGCATCACACCTGTATACCCAAATGGGTAGGCAGAGGTGAATTAGCACGGTTCGTTTTCCATTTCAAAGTTTCAGATTTGTATTAAGTTATTTTAAACTAGCTCCTCCCCGCGACTTCGTAGTTAAAAATATTTATGTGAGAAATATCACTAATCCTCACACTAAAACTTCTATCCATTCGGTTTTCTGAAGATATACTTTTTCTACTTATATGAATAGAATTTTTAATATATTTTTAAAACTGTTATTTATGCAAAGGGAGGGAAATAGGTAATTCATTACGGAAAGTCTGTTTAAGAAGATCTGATGATAGAATCTCGTAAAAAATCATCTTTTAACATACTTCATTCATAGCCCTTTGACGTGCACTTCTGGCCATGGGCCTCCTCAAAAAAGCGTTACAACAAATGTTTCTGTACTGACAGCATCCAATGGCTCTCTCCGGCTTTCACCAGATGTCAGTCCGTCTGGTGGCCAGAGGTCGTCTTTTTTGGTAGCCTTGTCGCGACCAGAGATTCATCGCATCCCCTGCTCTGCTGTTATCGGGCCCGCTACCGTCAGGACACGGAATAGCAGAGCTGCCGTGAGGGAGGACCATTTTGTGTTGAGTGCTCTTTTTGGGTGATAGTGCCGTAATCGCCACGCTTGGCAGGCTGGTTGGCGATCGCAGTGGATGCTGATAATACACGAGGGTGTGCTGTTTCCCCGGTGTTATGACTCCCGAGGGTTGAGATTGGGTGGTGTTATTCTGAGGTCATCCCCAAACGGTACAAAAAAGTACATCACCACGTCAATAATTTTATTATTGCTAAACCACAATCGATTGGTTAGCAGTCGTGATACAAACAATATCGATTCTCAGAATAATAGCACCCAGTACTCAGACAGACCGACGCTAAATTCCAAGTATTGGCCGCGTATTTGTTTTTATTTCAGGGAACAAATTGACGGAATGTAATATGGTTCCAGTGGTCCGCCAGTAAATGCGGAGAGACGGCACACGGCGGGTTTCTTTAGTGGGTGACGGCCCCACACTTCCCTGTTCGTTGCCCCGAACGACGGGGTGTGCGGCTAGGAACGTTTTTTCCCGCCTTAACAAAAAAAAACGGAACAAGTTCTAGTTCTAGGTACAATGGATAGGTTGGTACCCGAAAGGGTAAGCCGCCGGCGGACCAATGAAGTAATGCAACATAGTTCCAGTGGCCCGCCAATACAGGCGGAGAGTCGACACACGGCGGGTTTATCTATCCTGTTCGTTGCCCCGAACGATGGGGTGTGCGGTTAGGTACATTTTCAAAAAAAAGGTTCTAGGATATGTTCAAAATAAAAAACAATGTGCGTAGATTGATGATATGTCTTAAGGATTGATATAATTTATTATCCTTTCCTGCTACTAAATAAACAAAAGACTCAAATTAAAAAAAAATCTAGTCTTGCTTATACCACCACCAATGGGCTGACTCGATTGTGGAAGTACCAGCTTGCTCGATCGTGGAAGTACCAGCTGGCTCGATCGTGGAAGGTATTCCCACTGATCCAGGTCACTGCTTGGTTTTACCGCTAGGCTATCAAGCCACCACTGATGGAATGTAATATGGTTCCGGTGGCACGGCACACGGCGGGTTTCTTTAGTGATTGAGGGCCCCATACTACCCTGTTCGTTGCCCTGAATGACGGGGTGTGCGGTTAGGTACATTTATCCCGCATAAACAAAAAAAAAGGCTATCAAGCCAAGTTAAAGTTATTATTATTATTATTAAAAAGTGGCAAAACCAAGGGCTGCAAAGACAGTGGTATCGAGTTCGATCCCAGTCCAAGTACGGCTAGACCTCGGTACGGCACACACCTCTGACGTTTTGAGATTTTTCGAAGTTCATCCGTCCATCAGCCTTTCGACGTCCACTGCTGGACATAGGCCTGCCCAAGAAGGGATATTGCCGTAATCGGCACGCTTGGCAGGCGGTTTGGCGATCGCAGTGGATGTTGTTAATACTCGAGGGAGTGTTGTTGCCCACTCTCCAGGTATTCCCTCAGTCTGCTCTTACGACTCCCATGGGTGGAGAGGGGTGAGACAATTCTACAGCCGGCCCTACACGGCAAGTTATGTGTGTACAATTTATCTATATTTATGTTATTTACAATTTATTACTGCTCCGTAAAGGAAAACATCGCGAGGAAACCTGCATGACTGAGAGATTTACTAGACTGTTTGTGAAGTCTGCCAACCCGCATAGGGCTAGCGTGATGGACTATGGCCTAAATCCTCTCACCATGAGAGGAGACCCGTGCCCAATAGTGGGATAGTGGGAAAAAGAGTAAAAAAAAATCCTCCTGTTATATTTCTTATGGGGAATGAGAGCGCCAGAGGCCTAAAGCCCGTCCTCATCCTCTCCTTATTATAATACTTCCTATCCACTCCTATTCCTTTCCTTGAAGTTACCACTGTGCGAGTTGCTAGCGTCTATAGGCTACAGTAATCGCTTACCATGTTGGCCACTCGCGAAGTATAAAAAAAATAAAAACCTTATAAGATTCATATCTTGTGACACGCAAAGAGTGTTGTGGCACGAAATCTAAAATCGTGCCCGTACACTTCAAAAGGCTCTGTATCATATTGGGTTTAAGTTATGTAATACATGACCAAATGAGCGTATTACGTCTTTACTTACCTCTTCCTGGATAAAGGCGTGATACCATTGTAATAAGATATTATTGAGCCCGGTTATTCAAGGGATATTTACTACGAAATCTTCCAATACATGGATTAGTCGAAAACACGACATGTGGGTCACAACGGGTCAACCACATGTTTGTACCTCCGTCAATGCCGGCTATTTTGTAGTTGCGTAGTAAGTAATGTAACGTTAGATTATCTAAATAAAATATGATACTACTTGTATTATACAATTTATTGTTATTCAGTCCTGGGTGTTTGACGTCATACCACTGAAGTAATGTAATACAGTTCCAGTGATATGCCAATACAGGCGGAGAGACGGCATACGGTGGGTTTATTTAGTGGGTGAAGGCCCTACTATTCATTGCCCCGAACGACCAGGTGTGTGGTTAGGTATTTTTTTCCCGCCTTATAAAAAAAGGGGGCTTAACGTCATTCTTTAATAATAATAACCATTTAATGCATCAAACAGGGCAAGTGCAATGGTTTACAAAACTATAATTTTGTACAAGTGTTGCAAACAGGCGTATGTCTCGTTGGATGGTAAGCGGTTACCATGCCACACAGGCTAGCACCACCAGGGATCTCACTCGCGGGTTGCCAACTCAAAGGAAATCAAGTTATAAGCACCATTTTATGAGAAAAGGTCTTGTACGGTAAGGAAATTGGCTTACTATACTACTAATACTACAAGCGGTCAGCTTGTACGGTTGGAAATATCCATTCAGGTTTTCTTCTTTCTTCTCCTGAATTTACTTCCTCCTTCCGACAAAAATAAGGCCTTATTGGGTCACCAGACAGAAAAAATGTTTTTAATCACGGTACATGTGCCAAAACTGTGATATCCTAAAAACTGACACAGAATCAAAACAGTGAACATCGAAACCTACTTTTGACGACGTAAGAAAGCGATTAGGTATGAAAGAGAGTGTAAAGATGCGAAAGAGAATGCTCCGATGGCTCGGACATGTGGAAAGAATGCCAGACGTGCGACTGGTTAAGAAAATATACGAGTACAATGGAAAAGTGGAAGGATGTAGGTACAGGGGCAGATCAAGACTCAGTTACATAGACCAAATCGGTCATGTATTGAAGGTGGAGTCAGGAGTCTCCGAAACCGGCGTGCGAGTATGAATAGAATTATGAATGTTGAAGAAGCGAGCGATTTATGCAAGAATAGAGCCTTTTGGCACTCTGTTCTCTCTGCCTACCCTACAAAGGAGATACGTGATTATAAATAAGTAAGCAAAATCTTGAGCTACATTTTGAGAGCCTGAAATTTTCTATTCACTTCTTTTGAAAGAGTTAACAAGCAGAGAGTTGGTATTCAATATTATAGCGATTATCGCAGCCCACGCGTTCCTCAATCGTTAATATTTCATAAATCGCTTGGATATCCATCCGACAATAGTGGTTAGACGATCCGACCGCATTGAACGGATATCTCCGAGATGTCTTAGCACCGATCTATCAATGTAGACGTTTCTAGACGATAACGGCTCTCGGATTATGTAGAGTTATCTCGATGGCGGTTTCAATAAACAATATTTATGAGGTTTATCTAATTGAATTTACTTATTTTTAATCGAATGTAAATTTACAAAACAGTTTATGTATTCTTTCATTACCCTTTTAAGCATTTTTTGTCTACATCGTCGTATTAGTATAAGAAAGGGATCAATTAGGTAAATCATACTTTGTAATCGACAGTTTTGCAAGGAACGAATATATTTCATTACATATTATGTAATTAATATATGTATTTGACGCTAAAATATTGAATTACCTACTAAATAAAGATAAATTATTAAAACATCGATATTTTTTTAGATACTAACAAACACACATACATAGCATCACGCCTGTATTCCCCGAAGGGGTAGGCATAGGTGTATTACACATCCACGACTCGCCAGCTATGTTTAAGTCCCACGTAATAGGGGGGCGAGCTTAACAACGTCTACCGGGCACATTTCCAAACTCCGGACTGTTACTGAGACTTTTTCTTTTTAGGAAAAAGCTCAATAACATTGCCCGACCCGGGGATCGAACCCGAGACCTCATTATATTTATAAATAAAATAATCATGTATAAAGGTTGACGTACCGTTATATTTATAATTAGATCTGTTATTGTTGACTGTAATTTTAAATTACTAATAAATGTGTTATTCTGTTATTAGAAAACAAAACTCTCGGTATGACTTTTTATATGAATTGGTAAAGTATCCCTGTGGACCAAGATAAGTTGAAAATCTATAATCACTAACGTTTAACTTTAAACTATAAGATGTATTGGTATTTGATTTCTTTAATGAAATCTCTAACGTTAAGTCCCGTGACTTAACCTTAGAGATATCAAATTTCTATATACATTCAGTCAAGAAAGTATTGGGAATGGATGATTTGTTTATGGTTCCAAATTCAAATTTTTGTTTTTTTTATGTTGTTGTTAGGTTGGCACAACTGTTATCCATTTTGGCGCGGAGTTTGAGTTGCATCTGTTATTTATATTAAATACAGTGCTGTTTTTAGTTATATCATATCGTGTAGTGTGTATTGCGAATTTCATAATCAACCACCATATTCACCAGATATGGCTCCAGCCAACTTCTTTCTTTTTCCTAAATTCAAATTACCTCTTCGTGGCACCCATTTTCAATCGGTAGAAGACATAAGTAAAGGAGAATTCGTGGCGAGAACTGAACTCAATTCCGGAAACAGCGTTTAAAAAATGTTTTGACGATTGGATTATTCGTTGGTGTAAGTCTATCGTTTCTGAAGGAGCATACTTTGAAGGTGATAAAATAAATTTGGATGGATAACAAAATTTTTGTGTATTATTGATCTTTTCCCGATACTTTCTTGACAGAGTAGTATATTTCAATAGATTTCTATAACGTTAGCGATCATAGATTTCACCTTCGCTAGGCATACTGGCTTGGGGAATTTTACAAATGTATACCTATATAACTAATTATCTTTAAATTATATTATGAAGACACACGCTCAGTCAGAAATATTATTGTAAATTACAAAAATATTTATGTTGTGCGAAATTTGATCACACACAATGCTTGATGTCTGTGCTATATCTGTACATTTAAGATATTTAAGAAACAAATATTATAACATTATCTTTTATTTTTACAAATTTGTCTGTTTATCTGTTGGTTTGATTACACATCACGCAAAAATTACTGAACGGAGCTTGATGAAACTTATTGTGTTTTGTGCTTTTGGTTAAACTTTAAAACTGGTATTAGTTTTATCTGCGGCAGAGCCGCGGGCTAAGGCTAGTAACTTATAAATTTACCTGAAATAAAATCTAAAAACCGGATTTTGTCTGCGGCAGAGCCGCGGGCTAAGGCCAGTAACTTATAAATTTATAAATAGTTTAAAACAACCTTAAGCGTGCCTTATAATTACTCAGTAAATCATTCATGTTTTTAATAACAAGTAAAAATGAGACCAATCCGCTTTCTACGTTAAAGCTCTTTAAGTTTTTGTGACATTTCCCTCTTGTAATAGAACGGTGGTTGCGTGTTATACTTTTGATTTAAGTCTACTCTGTTCCAAAGTACTATGATCTTAACATAAACAAGACTAACAATAAAAATCAGAATTTTAGCGATATCGATCATAATTGTGTTATAAATATACTTATAATTTGTTTTTTTTATTGGTCCCAAACTAAGCTTAACGCTTGTGCTATGAGTACCAGATTACGGATATAGTACATATATTACCTTTTTTTTGCCATATAATAGATAGAAAACACTCAGACGCAGTTCAAATATCTGTGTTCATCACATAAATAATTGTCCTGAGTGGGAATCGAACATTTCACCAACGTATTGGCCTATGTTTTTAATTCCTTATCATTCTGAGAAAAGACCCAACGTTGGGACAATCAAAATCAACATCCTCGTGCACGGAAGTCGGTTACACTACCGACAACGCCACAAGGCCCGTCTAAAAAAATAAAGATATTAATAAATATCAATTGGAATATTAAAATTGATAGTTTTAGGCCATTCCCAGTATTTTTTTTTTACTGTTGAATATTTATTTAAGAAAATCAAAATGTATTGATCATAATAGTGTTCATTTTTATTCAGAACACAGTGTAAGAATATGGTGCTCACGCGGGAACAACGACCGATTCCATATCGTATATTCCGCTTGGATTCTAATTTTATGTGACCGCTGTAATAACGTTGGATGAATAACGTTTTGTGTTTGCTATGTTTTCGTTATTTTGTGGAGCATTTATTGCGAGGGAAAATTCTAAGTGTTACTTCTATGATTTACATCTTGTTTGTCTCTAAAAAAGTCTCTATGTCGCGTAGGATTTACCTACGCTCGATATAATCTTGGCGCTTTTTCTAGCTAACATTACAACTGCAATTGTCCCAACGTTGGGTATGGGTCTTTTCTCAGAATGATAAGGAATTAAAAACATAGGCCAATACGTTGGTGAAATGTTAGTTGACAAACTTTACTATCCAACGAAATCGCTTAAGCAAGCAAATTTCCTCGCCTGTATTATTTAAAAATCCAAACCCCCTCCCTCTCCTCTCCTTATTATTTCTTAGTGGTGACATAGGTCTCATTGGTAACTTTAGACCCATTTCAATTCTCGTCGCTCTCCAAAATTCTTGAACATATATTAAACAAACAACTTACACGGTATTTAGAAACACAGAAGCTCATATTAGATAACCAGTTCGGTTTTAGAAAAGCAGTCTATTGCTGATGCAGTTTATAAATTTACTGACACGGTTACTAAAAAAATGGATGCCGGTTACAAATGCATAGCTGTTTTCCTTGATATAGCCAAGGCTCTGATACCGTCTCGATTCCACTTCTATTAAAAAAACTTGAGAATGTGGGAGTAAGAGGTACTCAATTGATATTTTTTAGAGACTATTTAACTGATAGAACTCAAACTACACGGATTGCGGATAGCGTTAGTTCTCCTCAAAAAATAATCCATGGTATACCTCAGGGAAGTATCCTTGGCCCATCATTGTTCCTGATAGATAGCATCAAATACTTAGGAATTATTTTGGACAGTACTCTAACTTTTGTACCACACATTAAAACATTAGCAACGCGGCTACATAAATTAATAGCCATTTTTAAAAATATTCGTTATATTGCTAATGCAAAGCTCATCAAAATAATATATCTTAGTTTATGTGAATCGCTTATCACTTACTGCATTGATTCTTGGGGAGGAGCTGCAAAGAGTCATCTGATTTGCCTAGAACGTGCTCAAAGAGATATTCTAAAAGTAAGCAACTTTCGCTCTTTTACTTACCCCACCACCTCTTTATACCAAGACTGTCAAGTATTAACTGTAAGCAAGTTATTTATACAAAGACTTCTAATACGATGCCACAAAAATCTTGATGAGGGTATTATTCGTAGCACTGTAACTAAGCGCAGGGATTATAATTTATTTGTGATACCTAGGTTCAAAACGTTTTATACACACAAATTTTCATGCTTTCTCGGTGGTTATCTTTATAACAAAATAAATAAGAGAATTAAATTATACCATCTTAATACTTATAACTTCAAACTCTCACTCACGAAATGGTTACACAACTTAAACTATATTGAAACAGAAAACCTTCTAAGTATACTTAAATAGTACGAGCACAACTTCAGTATAATTAATTATATCTAATAAATTTTAACATAGATATAGGTAAGCAAACGCACATACACACACGCACACACACGCTTACTTACACACACACACACACACACATACACACACACACACCACTTTCAGTTAAATATGCCTATATGTACTTATCTTCACTAATAACAACTTTAACTTTTTCAACCACACATGCACACGCCCGCGCACCGTAAAAAGCGTCCGCTTATGTAATTCCATTATTAGGTATGTCTTTCACGCAATTCTTGAGGATGAAAGAGTTGTTTCTTTGGTGCTTATATCACAGGCTACGGCCTAGTTTAAGTGCCTGTGAGATAATTTTTAAAACCGACACAGTAATTTACATGCTACTGGAAAACACGCGATTTATAGACGCTCTGTTATTATGTAAAACTCATAGTATTAAGCTGCTCATATGTAATAGTTAAGTACTGTATTTTGCTATTAAGTTTTGAAACAAATAAATATTATTATTATTGTTCTTATCCATCTCCTACCCCTTTTCTTGGAGATGGCGACGGCCGAGCGATGCCTCTGGTGTTGCTAGCGTCTATAGGCTATAGTAGCGGCTTACCAGCAGGTGCTGGCTCCTTGTTTGTAACCCATGTTATAGTATAAAAAAAGTCAGAATTTGAATAAGCACACACCTTAACAACTTTGAAAGATCAGTGGCTTGCAAATCCACCCTCTTAGACTAGAGACTGGATTTGCCTTTGATTTGGTAGTATTCGCTCTAGCTGGTGATTTAGTGCTGAGTAACACTCGTTATTAATAACAATTAATGTAACCATTGGAATCAAACCCATAATACTTAGATGGGAGGTAAACAACCACAACATCATCTTTATAAATCCAAGGACGCACCATCTAAAACCATTTTCACGACGGGGAAACTTTGATTCTGATTTCTTATGTACGAAAAACAAGTACAATATTATATAGGGCGGTCGGCTTCGTGCCAAGACTAAACAATTGGGGGGCGTGGCGTACGTTGGCTGTCAATACTACTCAAGAAGAAGCAACTATAAAAACTATAACGCGATTAAAGGTTTTCGAACTGTGCCTAGAATTGTCTTTAAAGCTATATTTTTTATTGAGCACAGGATTGTAACAACAGCAAGGGCTTATGTCTAATAATTAAAGCTAAAAAGTATATAAAAAAAAAAAAAAGTCAAAAAGTTCAAAGTTTGAAACCAAAACGCACCTTTAACTTTTTAAAGTTATTTGTGTGCCTTTGGCAGTCGTGATATGACCACAAACATAGGTAAATGAAAATTGGAGAACAACGTATTTATAATAGTTGAATTTGCCTGTAATATATTTTTTTATATTGTTTTGATAGCACTAGAGCTCTAAAGAACAAATTTGTGAATGTGGAAAAAGAGAGGTTTACTGCGAGCGGGATTTGAACCTGCGTCCCTCTTTCAATCCGGGGAAATGCTCTAGAAAGCAAAGCCATCACAGCCACAGCTCTATTTTTCCACTTTCACAAATAATTTGTTCTTTAAATTAGCTGAAAATTTTTGATGTATATTGTATTGCACCGTCAAATAGTATGAATTTTAATTGCAAAATTAAACTTACTATATTGGATTAATGCATGTAAATGCATTCCGATAGATGGTGTTGGTAATAAAGACAAATGTGATGAGGAGATTGGGATGATTGAAAAATCGGTACGATAGCAGTGGCTTAGAGCACTTCCCCGGATTGGAAAAGACGCGGGTTCGATTCCCACTCGATACAGATCACAATATTTATTAAAGATTTGAAATGTGATGTGGAGTTTGGGAATGGATGTCGGTCACCGCGATGGCTTAGTGGTCTATAACACTTTCCCCGGATTGGAAGGGATGCAGGTTCAAATCCAGCTCGTAGTAAAGTTCTCTCTTTCCACATTCACAAATAATTTGTTCTTAGAACTAAGTTAAAAAAATTTGGTGTATTATATAGCTACGTAATGCAATTCAAGGTATAGTTGCCTAATTATGAAAAGTCCGTAGCGTCAAAACGCACGTTAAATGTTTGTGTGAAAGTCTGTATTGAAGATCATAATTAATATTGAGAACAATATTCTATAATTAGATCGCTGATATTAACTTAGGGATTATTAGGGTCTAAGTATAGAATATTGTTGTCCGTTAACAGTTCCGTGGGCGGTAAAATTTGGTTGGGCGGAAGAAATTATGACTCTATAAAAAATTTTGAGGTACCAAATTAATTTAGATCAGGAAGCTAGTTTTTTTTATTGCGTATGGTGGCAGACGAACCAGGGCCCACCTGATGGTAAATGGCAACCGCCGTCATGGACTCAACTATACCGGGAGTATTGTCAAGCCACTGCTCACCATTTCATTTCACAGATAATTATGAAATGAAAGAATAAACGGCTATTTCCTGCTACAACCCGAACACACTGATGTGCTTATTGCCGGTCACACGGGAGATGGTGGTACCAACCCGTTCGGGCCTGATAGCAAGTGATTACTTCCACTTGGTACCCAGCCCTACCACCAGTAAAAAAGTTATATAAATTTGGCAATGATAACGGCCTTAGACCCTGCTTATGACCTTAGTAAGAACAGGGATATAGCCTAGCCACTATAACGTTCTATAAGTATAGTTACGTACGAGAGCAGAGTTATTATAGTGTTGGAAATAAGAAGAATTATCTAAAAGCTTACCCTATAGAGCACTAGAATACATCGAATGTTTCTATGCTGGTTGGAAGATTGCGTGTCTTGTAGGTTCGATTTCCACAAAGACAATTCTTTGTGCTATTTAGAAATGTTCTGTGTTTTGTGTCCATTAAATTGTACCGTGTTCTCAGACGAGGGAGAATAGAGTCCTTACCTTGAAAGATCAGTAATTTCCTATGTTACTTTTCTAAGACATATGCTTAGTAACTACAGTTAACACGGAAGCTTCATTTTAATATATGTAGATTGTAGACATTCCCAAACATATAATTAAAATTAAAACAATCTTGTATGATTATATTATAACAGAACGTTACTTAAAACGTTCTGTTATAATATTTACACGGATATAACAATGATAAATTATATAGACTAGAAACAATATCAGCGCGAATTTTTAGCGCCAGTATTTACATAGATACCTTGATAATTTATCAAGTTTATAAACACATCGTCAAGGTAAAATATCGCTCTGCCGTTCAGCTAAGCATTTATAGCTGAATTACCTACTGTTATATTAGCTGTAAGTGTGTGCGACATGGCCACAAATCATCTCACTATTTAATGAGAGCTTTCTATTTATTCTACTATTGTTGAAAATGCAACTGCTTCGAGAGACTCAGTGTGAGTTACTATGAGTAGAAGAGGACAAGAAACTCGTGGGCCCTCACGTTTTTTAATAGTTAGTTATTTACATGGATTTAGTTATAACTAAATGTAGGCGAATTGTTGCTTCAATCATTACACAGAGCAGATTTTATCTAAAATTTAATTATCGATAAGATTGTCGATAGGAATCTATGTTATTACTCGAAAGGTCATTAAATGCCAGGGAATAGAATGCGTTACCACGAAGATTGATCAGTAGAACTTAGTTTACGAGATGATTGTTGGTGATTGACTGAGGCTAAATTATCTTTTAATTCGCTACATGAACATTTACATGAAACCTATTCAAACCTCCATCAAGAATTATAAAACAGTCTTTCCCTCCGTATAGCGATCGATAAACGCGTAACTTGAATCTGATAACTATTACAATAACGACTTTTCTCTTATCTTCGTCAATATTCGAATAGACTTCAACGATCTGATAGTGCATAATGTAATATGTTTGAGGGGACTTACGGTGTAGTGGGCTGGTCGCACGTTACATGGGCTTCGCGGTCCACAGCACGGAGTCAGTTCGTGTAACTACAAATGCTCTAAGCAGACACTTGGGGCTCAACTTGCGTAACATTTATATAACGAGACACTACCGCGGAACTAGAGTCAAAGGGCGGACGGCCCCCATCCAGGCTCCGCTGCCATGTTGGTAAGGCGCGGACGATTGCCGGCGCAGGCTGCTTTGCCAACGCGGGTTCTAATACTTATATGTGAGAGTAAATAAGTGATGATACTACGTTCGGTGGAAAAATAAAAATGTGTGAATCTGTCGGGTGGAGTAGACGGCCGGCTGTGAGAGGCACATGCCGCTCGATAGTGACGCGCATGCGCGAGGCGCCGCGTCTGTGACGTCAGTCGCGTCTGCGCGCGAAAAGCGCGCTTCAATGGACCACCTACTTCATTATTTGGATATCACACTATGTCCATAACCTAATGAACATTGTGACACCGGCCAATTAATATCACCAGACGTTCTGATTCAGATTCAACAGTCTGTGTTATGACGTTCGTTAACTGCCCTTCGCCCTTCGGAGAATTGGTTAATAGCTTCTAAGACTCGATTAGCAACTGTCATACGATTCCCTTTAGTTGATACGATTTCTTTATTGATACAGTATTAGAAGAATACTTTCAGAAAGCTGCATTATTAGAAATGAATATAAAATCATTAATTTTTTTTTATCATAGCATTATGGCTCATACAAAGAGTGTAGAAATTACGAGTACTTTAAAGTGTAAGGTGATGCGATGCATTTAGATTTTTTAAAGATCGAAACGCAATCATTCTAGTATTCTATTTCAATTTGAGAAAAATACAAAGCCTTCTTCCTTCATAAATAAATAAAAGAATATACGAGTATTGAATGTTCTAAATTTGACCTCTCAGGGAGGATCAGCAACAACAGGCGCGTGGGCATTACAACTCTATATGATCTACAACTATATCTACGGCGTAGAAGTTTCGTAGAGGTCAATTATATCTTTTTAGACGAGAATAAGAATTATTTTGTGTAAGGTTCAAATGGTAACAATGATAGGCACATCAATTTATTGCCCTTAGGATCAGGATAAGCGTAGATATAGTAGTAACAGACACATTACTCGACGAACCGACAGCCGTTGAGGAAGCAACGTTCTCGAGTGGCGGCTATGTATTATCAGTCGACCCACCACAAGTTTAAGTTTGTATATCAGCGTGTGCATTACTTCCAAACGAATCTTGATTTTTGTGACTTTATAGAGTATCCTAACCTAAAGTCTGTTAAGCCGTTTGAAGAATATTGGCCATTTTCTAGTCAATTAATAGACGTGGGCCAGTTTTACCATTCAAATTGAGTCAAAATTTGGTATTCGGTTACTATAATTATATTCAAAGAACCCGAAGTTTGCAGAAGACCCAACTGCTTCACCAAATTACATTAGATGTACGAGGTTTGTGCTCATTACAATTTTGTCAATGAATATGTTATAGTGAGGTTGTATGATTACAACCCTGATGGGTATGAGTAGAGAAGTACCATAGACCTCCAAAATTAAAAATTACACTTCACGAGATACACCAAACTACGAATGTGTTGGTCTAGTCACTTTCCACCAGCTGGGAGGATTATTTTCTAGTATTAGTAGAAAATATAGGTGGTCCTCGATAAACATGCTTCTCTCAACATGTTAAGCTATGTAACTAAATGATATTACCTACATGTACAGAAGAAGAGTATAGCCTTGATCCAAGACTAGTGTCTTTGTCTCAAAAAGTGTCTTGCTCGTATAGTGACGGACTAAGAATATAAGTGTCACCACCCCATTCTTTCCCACGGGTGTCGTATAAGGCGACTAAGGGAAGTAAGCAATTACCATCCATTGCATGACTGGTGGTAAGGCTGGGTACCAAGTGGGAGTACTCACTTGGTATCGGGCCTGAGCGGGTTGGTAACACCATCTCCCGTATGACCGGCCATGAAGCACATCGTTGCGTTTTGGCTGTAGCAGGAGATAGCCGTTTATTCTTTCATTTAATATCTGTGAAATGAAATGGTGAGCAGTGGTATGACAATACTCTTAGTATAGTTGAGTCCATGAGCGACGGTTACTATTTACCATCAGATAGGCCGTGGCTCGTCTGCCAAATCTAAAATAGTTTTCAAATATAAAAGACCTTAATTTTGGACTACAGATTTGGGTAGCCTGCCAGTGTTGTACGATGCGCCTTTGTAATTTTTTTTGAGCAATCTAAAATAAAAATTAAGATGAAACTAAAAAGTTACTTACAGTAGTCGTTTTGTATTTAACTTTATCGTCGTTTTTAAGATTCACACTATTTTCTGATACATAGTCTAATACAAACACGTCACTTATATCATTTTCATAATTAACGTTGACGTAGAAAATACTGTTATCAACAATTTCTGCATCATTGTTTCTACAATTATTATTATCGTTTCCAACAGTCGGCACTGTGTCATTATCTAAAGAATTAGTTTTACAAAGCCTTAAGCGTAGAATATAAATCCAAATGCATATTATACTATTAACAAATAAAAGTGTGTTACGTTGCAAAACTCTCAAAACAGGACCACAATATCTTTTCATGATGTGCACCTATCCGTCGCGAACTTTCGCGGAACTGTTATTAATTTGTATATGTATATTATGGACTACCGAACGGTGATAAAGGCACTCGACATATATATTGATTATTCAATGATTTGATAGGAATTTACTGATTTTATTTGATGAAAGAGATATATTTAGATACCTACCTACCCCCGAGTGTTGTGTGTTCGATACCCGCACAGGGCAACTCTGTGTAATCCACAAACGGTTGTTCTGTGTGTGTGTGTGTGTGTGTACTTTGTCTCCGTAAAGCCCTCCGCGACATAAGGATTATGCTTTAGTCCAGAGTTGCAGGGTGTTGAATTTGTACCACTGAATTATTACAACATATATTCCGTGTATATTGTCCGTGTGGCAACGGACTAAGAATACAAGTGTCACCACCCCATCCTTTCCTTCGGGTGTCGTACGAGGCGACTAAGGGAAATAAGCAGTTATCAGCCATTGTATTACTGGTTACCACCAGTCCACCGGGCCTACCGGGCTGGGTACCAAGTGAGAGTACTCACTTGCTATCGGGCCGAACGGGTCGATACCACCGTCTCCTGTGTGACCGGTTATGAAGCACGTCAGTGTGTTTTGGCTGTAGCAGAAGATAGCCGTATTTTCTCTCATTTCATATCTGAGAAATGAAATAGTGCGCAGCGGCTTGATAATACTCTTGGTATAGTTGAGTCCATGAGCGACGGTTACTACTTACCATCAGGTGGGCCGTGGCTCGTCTGCCATCATAAGCAATAAAAAATACATAGTTCCAGCGGCCCGCCTACATAGGCGGAGAGACGGTACACGGCGGGTTTATTTAGTGGATGAGGGCCCCACACTACCCTGTTCGTTGCCCCGAACCACGGGGTGTGTGGTTAGGTCCACTTTTCCCACCTTAACAAAAAAATGGGCGTGGGCTTTGTAACAAATAAATAGTCTTCTTCTGAAGAAATTTCTGTCATGGTAGATTTGACATATTGCGCGGCACGGGGAAGTAAACAGCTATAGGCTTCATATCTGAGAAGTGAAATGGTGCGTTGCGGTTTGACAATACTCTCAGTACCTATAGTTGAGTTCATGAGCAACGGTTACCACTTAACATCAGGTGGGCCGTGGCTCGTCTGCCATCATAAGCAACAAAAAAAAATCCTTCCTCTCCACGTCTGTTATCTCTTTCCACGAGATGGCGACACGCTCATGATGCCTCTGCTGTTGCTAGCATCAATAGGCTACGCCGTAGCCGCTACGGTAACCGCTTACCATCAGGTGGGTCAAATGCTTTTTTGCCACTCACGTAGCATATAAAAAAAGCTATTTCATTAGTGAGGTACGTACATTGGTTGTCCATAAGGATACCGACTCCTGCCTAAAAAAGTAAAGCATTTCACGAAATGGTCGGCCATAATATGAAGTGATCAATTCTAAGATGTGGCCACGAAATCTATATATATTAATATTATAAATGTGAAAGTTTGTATGTGTGAATGTTTTGTTACTTAATCATACAAAAACGGCTGAACAGAAACTTTGATGAAATTTAGCACACAGATAGCTAGCTATTACCTAGATTAATACATAGGATACTTTTTATGTTAGGTTCCTGTGGACACCCGCGAAGGTGCGACGCTCCATGTGCGGGTGCGACGCTCAGTAGAGGGTACCCGAAAGGGTAAGCCACCGGCGGACCACCGAAGGAATGTAACATAGTTCCAGTGGCCCGCCAATAAAGGCGGAGAGACGGCACACGGCGGGTTTCTTTAGTGGGTGAGGGCCCCACACTACCCTGTTCGTTGCCCCGAACGACGGTGTGTGCGGTTAGGTACATTTTTTCCCGCCTAAACAAAAAAAAAGTTTCTGTGGACACATATTTTTGAATAGAGATAATTAATGTACCATGGAGTGAAATATTTTTATTGTAGTGACACTAGTGACCCTATTCTGAGGTCCACGCACACGAAACCGCGAGCAGCAGCTAGTACCTACTATTATAAAACTGTAACAAAGTTCTATCTATACATTTTAAATTAAAGTTTATGTTAGAAAATGACTATTAATAATTATATTTAGCCCAAACCATCTTTTTTTAATCAATTTGTTCACGTATCTTGCCAAAATTACTTAGCTGATATTGGTGCAACTTATTTTATATTGATAGCTTTTGATCAAATTGAAAAAATGGTTTATCTTGCTACTAAATTGGCAACTTAAAATATAACCGAAACATGTATTATAATATTTATTAAAATGTTTAGATTCTAATATTAAAATTAACACATTCCTACTCTAAATGATCAAGAGATATAACAAACTATTATCAATACAGTTAATCCAAATTACAATTGATATTTAACGCCAAAATAAAAAATAGACCTCAATTTATCACATTGCATCACGCCTAAATTCCTGAAGGGATTGTAGAGTGTATTTTACATCCACGGTTGGCCAACTAGTAAAAGTACGCCCGTAAGTAGTAGTCGTAGTTTACCTGCAGGTGGGGAAGTATCTGGAAACCTTTAACATTGTGCCATCCTATCAGTCGGGATTTAGAAAAGGTCGGGGTACCGCTACAGCCTTAGCTGACGTGGTTGACAATGTTTTAGAGGCGCGTGATCGTGGTTACTCTACAATTTTGATTTAGTCAAGTAGAGACTTGACTTCTCAAGGGCCTTTGACTCAATTGATCATACTCTGTTATTATCAAAATTGGCTTATTATGGGTTTGAAATTGGCACAATAAAATGGTTCAAAAGCTATTTAGCACTGAGAACACAAATTATAGAAATAAGCAGGGAAAATGGTACCATATTGTCATCATCTGCTCGACCTATGATTCGTGGTGTCCCCCAAGGTCAATTCTTGGTCCTCTCCTTTTCATTATCTATGCGAGTGATGTAGTTAAATGTTTTAAAAACTGTAAATATCATATATACGCTCATGACATTCAGTTGTATCTGTCTTTCAAAAGTGATAATACTACAATGGCGGTTAAGAATATAAATGAAGATCTGCATAGGGTCGCTGCTTGGTCAGATAATAACTCTTTATTGTTAAACCCAGTTAAATCCAAATTCATTATTTTGGGTAGTAAAAGACAAAAAGTTGCTGTTACAGAAAAAAAACATTACACTTGAAATACATGGCCAGAACATAGAAAGAGTCAAAATAGTGCACAATTTGGGGTTGATTATGGATACAGGACTTCGATTTGAGGCGCACATAAAAAATGTTATAAAAAACTCTTTTTATAAACTAAAGATCATGTACAGGCTTCGCGAATATCTAAATATACATACTCGTAAACGTATAATCGATAGCCATAATTAAGGTTTGATAACCTTAATTATGGCGATATTGTGAATGACCCATATTTGTTAAAAAGAACTGAACGCCTTATTCAGCGTTTTCAAAATGCATGTGCTCGTTTCTGTTTCCAAATACCGCGGCTATCCCATATTACACCATTCCTCAATAAACATAATGTATTAAAAATGGCTGTTAGGAGGAAAATACATTTAGCTAGTTTACTGTTTAATGTAATTAAAACCAAACAGCCCGCTTATTTATATGAGAAGCTAAGCTGGAAACATCATTATACATATACGAGCCTATCCACGGCAAACCCGCTAAGCAATTCAAAACACCGTACCACAGCGTTTCGAGGATGCTTTAAATGGGCCGCTACTCATGTGTGGAATGACATTCCACCACCTATACGAAACTTAAAAACGTTGGCAACATTTAAAAAATCATTCAAAGAATACTTGCATAAACAACAGTCTCAAAACCTGTGGGTCTTAATCGTATAGGTACCTATTTGTTTTTCCATTATTGCATTATTATGCGACGGAACCTGTGTGTTTTAATATTATATTGTTATTATTATTTGCTATTGCGTTAAGAATTAAGATTAAAGAATAATTTAGAAGATTGCTGTGTTTAATAATATTATATTTTTATTGTTTATTTTATTTTCTTGTTTGTTTGTAAGCTTCTTCTTGATGTGGTACTATAACATTTAAGAAAAAATCAGTCTTTATGTTATAATGTATTTTACTTTATATTATAATATATTTTACTCTTTTATTATAATACAACGCATGCAACCGGCAAATGGCGCCGTGCGCCATCTTAGTAGGCCCCGCTGAAAATCAGCGCAACAATAAATAATTACTGGAGCATTAAGCTGAGTGGGGACCTTATTGGCACATTTATATGTTTTAAATTTTAATTATGATGTAGAATTGTTAATTGTCAATAAAATATTTCTTTCTTTCTAACTATGTTTAAGTTCCACATAATATG
Organism: Leucoma salicis; assembly: GCA_948253155.1. NCBI lineage: Eukaryota > Metazoa > Arthropoda > Insecta > Lepidoptera > Erebidae > Leucoma > Leucoma salicis. Next base: position 6,365,628 of record OX411822.1, on the reverse strand, counting down.
AGGCGAGCCCATTGCCATCTACCGGGCACATTCCAAAATCCGGGCCGCTACTGAGAATTTTTCATTTTACGAAAAAGCTCAAGAACACTGCCAGACCCGGGAATCGAATCCGAGCCCTCATGATCAGCAGTCACTCACACTACCGCTGCAGCACAGAGGCAGTTTTTATATATTAGAGATACTAAAGAAATAAAAACAAAAGTGATACTAAAATATAAATTTTATTGACTATTTACAAAATATATATCTATAAAAATACAACGAGTTGGTCTTATTTTATATATCGTAAAACATCATTGCAACAACAATTACAAGTTTCCACAAAGTTTTATGTCATCATATTTTTTTTATTAGAGTATTATTACACAGTTTTAGCCATGAAGGTTCTGAACCCACGATCAACAGAGTATATAGTATTGAACAATTTTATTTTCTAAAGTCCGACTCAAGCATACTGGCTTTATTACTGACATAATGAATTTATTTGCAAAAAAAAAAAATGATACACACCTGTCCGGCCCCAAGTCATAATTTTTATCACAATTTTAGTTATATGAAATATGCATTAAGTGTTTTTTATATAATAACAAGACTAGTGAGTGACTCGCCCCAAGTTTGCACGGGTGCAATCTCCTAATGAAAAAAAAACTAGGATTTTTGATTCCTCCCTGAATCCCGTAACTTATAAAACTCGATTTATAGCGACAGTAAAAAGTTTGGCTACGTTTATTTTAGAAAAAGAATTGTTTTTTTTATAGTGATAGAGCGTTGCTTCCCGCAGCAACAATGAGTCTTCTCGACCGGCGAAGTGCCACCCTCTTACATAAGATCAACGTGAAACAACGGTAGATACTCCTACTGTTGTTTAGTTTGGAGAGCGAAAGCGCCGGAGGCGTAAACCCCCTCTTTATTCCATCCTTATGGCAATCCCTTCCGCTCTATCTCCTATCAATTTCCTTGGTGATGGCTACGTGCGAGTGATGCCTCTGCTGTTGCTAGCATTGTAGATGCTAGGGTAACAACTTATAATCAGGTAGGCTGCAGGCAATCTTGCCACTCTCACAGTGTAAAAAAAAAAGGGAATAAACGCAAATTTGTGAACAAAATAAAGAAATGATTTAGATTGCGTCGACGGAGAGAGGATATAAAATATCCCTTACAACTATCCCTTAACCACCCCTATGCCACGCAATCGTAACATGTTAAGAACCCGTTATAAATGTATTTAATGCGAACACGTAATTAAAACAATTCCCTATAAAACTTACTTTAAAATGTAAGCGTATTTTGAAACTTAAAGTAGTGGTAATAAATTCTATGTACAGAGCACTAATTGTTTAAAAAGTAAAAAAATAGTGACAACATTTAAAAAAAACACAGTTTGACTTACGAATTTAAATTATATATTTTATGTACAAAATTTATGCACACGGGACCCAAAACCCATAATTACAATATTATATAAATTCTTTACAAAAATATAAATTTACATTATGAAATAAAAATTCTTTTACGAAATCTTTTCTATTTATTTTTACTACCCTGACGTTTTAAATACTTCACAGCATTTATGATAACATCCCGTGAAAGTAGTTTTATTTCATAATTTCTTTGCGAAAATATCAGAAAATTATTGTATAATATAGTATATAAAAATATTGGCATTTGTATAAAGTGAGTAAAATAGTTTCAAAAATAAAATATCCAAACATTAAACAAGATCATACAATAATAATACTTAATTGCTAAGAACCTACATACTATATTTTGAATTTATTGAGTAATAACCAAGAAGTATATTAAGACAGCCAATTATACCTAATAATTATAGAAATTTATTTAAAAACTATGGTACATAATACAACAAAAAAGTACTGCACAATCCCCATTTAAATAGCACATAAGCTCAAACTATAAAATCATATTTAGAATGCCTTATAAAAGTTAAAAAAGAAACGATTTTACAATAAATCTAATATTACCATTACACAGAAAAAATCGACGTGTTGCAGTAGTAATTAGTAAATTAAAACTTAATTTGGTCACTTGGATATATTTTTAATTCGAGTCTTAGCTAATTAAATCTATGATTAGAGCTGGTATTGAGATTGAAATCCATTCTCTCCGTTACTAAGAACAACAGACATAGCACGGTAATCAGAACTCTAGAGAATACAAATTTAGCGAGTAGATTTAATTTTGAGCATAATTTAGGTTTGAAGAAAAGATTATCTTCTCAATGGATCTACTAGATATAAAATATGCCCTATTAATAGTAACGTTAATTATATGCTGTGCTACATCGTAAGAAACATGAAATCAAACTCAGGTCCCTAACAACAAATATCAACCAAATCAATCAATGTCTAGCTTGAAACTGCTTGTGAAACTAGAGAATATACCTTTACTAGGTTTTTTGATCCGTTTTTTCTCGTCGGCCTTGAAAATCTCGGTCTCGATCAACCAATCCCTGTAATTTTGTTCCATATTTTTACGCTGTTCTTCATGAAGCTGCTTGACTGGTGGGAGGGGCCCTCCAAAATCTTCTGGCAAAAGTTCCATATCGACTACTGACTCGGGTCCTTCAGAGGAGAAGTTCAACAGATTGAGCAAGTTGGAATGAATGAGCGGCTTCACGAGGCACATGACTTGGTTGATGAAAGATACTGTATGAACCACGTGGATCTTCTTCAGGCGTGCTGGATGCGCACTCTAAAAAGTTGACGTTTGATATTTAATTTATAGGCTGGACTAAAATAACATTTAGGATCTTAGCTAAAGTGTAATAAACTGGGTCAGTTAAGGCGCAAGGCAAGTGCCTTGCCTTGTTATGTTTACTTTATTTCATATTTCCTGCAATGGTCCTTCTATCGGGGACAGCAATTTTAGATAAAATGTATTAAATCCAATACCAACTATTTATTATAAAGATCCATGGCATAAGGGAGCCAGATAGAATAATAACCAGGCTTATTTAAGACAGTTGCAATACAAAAGCACCTGATTAATATTTCGGGCAGCTGTCCCAAATGGCAAATTTCTACAGTGAGATCCGAGCTCCGACAGGAGAGGGCATGATAAGAAGAATAAACTAGAGAAAATATTGCACGAGCTTATCTTTAATACCTCGGTTGTAAGAGGTTAATGATAAGAATAAGGTACTGCCGTTGCTATGTAGTTCACTAGAAGATTGTATTCCTAATCTATGTAATATTAACTTGGGGACGAGAATATTAGATATAATTTATCTCAAAATAATGAAATTATTAATTATAGTTTTGGGGAACAAGGGAAAAGCAAGAAGATATATAGATATGTATAAATCATCATGTCTGAGAATATTTCAACGTGTAATGTTCTTAAAAAATCTAACTACTAACCTGTATATAGTGCATGAACGCTCTTAAGGCTGGTAATGTGACCCTGGTTAGATGTCCAAGGCTGCATCCTTTCATATCAAAGATGACAACATAGCCTTCACCCTGGCCAAGGTCCTCAGACAACTTAACATCGTTGAACATGCAGAAGACTCTGACTGCATCAGCGAAGTTTAATTTGCTATAGTCGAATTCCGATAATTTGTATAATAATACATTATAGCCTTCCGGAGTCTTATTGGGTAGAGCTACCATGTTCCTGAAATTAAATTTAGAATTTAGTCAACATAAAGCAGAAAAATATTGGCTTCTCGAAAAATACATAATTTTATTGCCTTTGACGATAAAAAATATAGTGTTCTATAGACTGCTGTACCCCTAGTGGAGGGGCTAAGATTTAGGAAAAGGTTAATACCCTTGTAATTTATATAAACATTTATATAAGACTGCTTTATGGTATATATATGATATTTTGAAATAGAGGTTTAGATAAGTAAAAATCCAAATAAAATTATATTTCTAACAAAATACACGGACCATTAAATGAACATCGACTAACATTTCTCTAAATATTTATTATTTTCATGCATAATTCAAATGTTTTATGTTTGATACGTTCTAAATATTTTTTAGTTTTACAAAAAAAAAACGCATAAGTATTGCTAGAGAAAGTAAAAGTTTAGTCATACGAGGTTCCGCAACCTGAATACAATTAATCCGTGAAATTAATTTGAATACTAAATGACATGGTTAGTTAACCACTTTATAAAAATGTAAAATTATAGCGCAGAAAATATTTTATTTAGAAATGTCCTGCACGCTATGGAACGGCAGTACTAGTCATATACCACATATGTATACCGCCCGTTTTACGTGTGTTTAAAGCCTTTTTTTGTTAAGGTGGGACAAAATGTTCCTAACCGCACACCCCGTCGTTCGGGGCAACGAACAGGGTAGTGTGGGGCCCTCACCCACTAAATAAACCCGCCGTGTGCCGTCTCTCCGCCTTTGTTGGCGGGCCACTGGAATCATATTACATTCCTTCAGTGGTACATGGGTTTAAAGCCTGCCGTGAATTTCGCTAACAAGTACTCTCTCGTTGGTCAATGGCATGGCACCTACATAATTTCTAACCCCGAGGTCCTAAATTCTAACCCTGATTATTACAATTAATGTTTTTCCGTCAGAAAACTCTCGGTACAAGCACGGGATCCGCGACTGAGCCAGGTAGATGATAGTAGTTAGGTACTAAATATGTAATTTTACCCCTACGTAGATTTTCCTTTACGTTGGGGAAACATTAAATACATAAGCGATATTTATTTGTCTGTGTTGGGGGTACCTTGAGGGTAAAAGCGTAAGAGTATCAATTATAAAAATTATCATTTAATGAGTTATTCAGTCTAGATAATGCTTCAACAATTAAGTCACACCAATATTATCAATGTGAAAGTGTTTCTATAAATATGTTATAATTCTGCAGGCCAAGTTGCAAATATTTTATACGGATATTGCTAGCATGATATTCTATTCTCTTCCGCAGAAAGTTAGCTTTCATAAAACTATCGCAATATCGTACAATGTATCTTTTATCAAATATTTTATTAGTTGTATATTATGAAAGATCATTCCGTTGATTTTAAAAACCTAAATTTACGAATTATTTAATTACGAATCACATTATTTGATAATAATTACCTAAAATAATGCCATGTGGGGCCGGCTTTAGAATTGTCCCACCCCTTTCTACCCACGGGAGTCGTAAGAGCCGACTAAGGGGCTTACCGGGAGAGTGGGCAGCAGCACTCCCTCGAGCATTAACAACATCAACTGCGATCGCCAACCCGCCTGCCAAGCGTGGCGATTACGGCACTATCCCCTATTTCTTGGGGAGTCCTATGTCCAGCAGTGGACGTTGTTAAGCTGATGGATGGATGGATGGACCTAAAATAATTTACCTAGAGTGTCAAGTACTTATAAAACCTTTACTATATTGTATTCTGTGCTGATAATATAAATACGAAAGTGAGATTCTTTACTAGTTGGTGTGAAACATCTAATGCGTAGGCAGGGTAAAATGGCTGTTAGCGTGGCGACGCTTTTATTGTACTTGTCCCGTTCAAATCTTGCAAGTTAAATTTGACACACTTCCCGGTTTCCGATTGAGCTAAAATTTTACACGCATGTGTATATCACGTAACGATGCAATATTATGATGACATGGAGCTAATCAGATGATGGAGCTGGAAGGTGGACATAGGAACTCTATAGTGAAATGGCGCAACCCTATCGAGTTTGGGCTCGTATGATTCGTCTTGCCGAGTACTTTGTGTCTAGATGGTATCCAGGGGCTGATGATGAAGCTGGAAGGTGGCCACAGTAATTCTATAATGAAATGATGCAACCCGGTTGAGTTTGGACACGTTTGATTCGTCTTGATGAGTACTTTGTCTTTAGATGGTTTCCAGGGTCTGATGATGGAGCTGTAAGGTGGCCATGCGAAACTCTGTAATTAAATGGCGCAACTCCATCGAATTAGGTCTCATTTGAAATGTCCTGACTAGAAATTCAGTCATAGATGCTATCCAGGGTCTGATGATGGAGCTGGAAGGTGACCACAGTAACTCTGTAATGAAACGACGCAATCCCATCGAGTTTGGAATCATTTGATTCGTCTTGACGAGTACTTTGTCTTTAGATGATATTCAGGGTCTGATGATGGAGCTAGAAGGTGGCAACAGTAACCCTGTAATGAAATTACGCAGTCCTATCGAGTTTATACTCGTTTGAATCGTCTTGAGGAGTACTTTGTCAAGTTAAGATCATTTTATTTCTACAAAATAAATTCGATGTTTTCACATCTGCTAGACGTCCCGTGACGTGTAGTTTTTTTATTAAGCTTTCACGTCGTAAATACTGAACCAAAGATCATAAAATTTTCCATACATAATTTGAGCCCAGGACCTTTTCATACATTGTACTACTTTTCATCCCAGAATAATGAATGGTTCTCGTGGTATAGCTATTTTTACATACCAAAAATTATAATTTGGCCGTGTGTGGCCGGCTTTAGAATTCTCCCACACCTCTCAACCCACGGGAAGAAAGAGTCGACTTGGGGAATATCGGGGGAGTGGGCAGCAGCACTCCCTCGTGTATTAACAATATCCACTACGATCGCCAACCCGCCTGCTAAGCGTGGCGATTACGGCATTATCCCCCATGATGGGTCCGCTCGTTGTGGCGTTCTCTTGGGGAGGCCTATGTCCAGCAGTGGACGTTGAAAGGCTGATGGATGGATGGATGGGGCCAGCTTTAGAATTGTTCCAACCCTCTCTACCCACGGGAGTCGTAAGAGCCGACCGAGGAATACCGGGGGAGTGGGCAGCAGCACTTCCTCGATTATTAACATCATCCACTGCAATCGCCAACCCGCCTGTCAAGCGTGGCGATTACGGCATTATCCCCCATAACGGAACCACTCGTTGTGGCGTTCTCTTGGGGAGGCCTATGTCCAGCAGTGGACGTTGAAAGACTGATGGATGGACCAATAATTAATGTGCCGCAGAGCCATGATGTATTTAGATTTTCGATCCCACGCGACCGGAGTCGCGGGCAGTATCTAGTAGATAAATTATAATTTAAATAATATGTCTTAATAAGTGACGCTTTTAACTTCCGTATTTGCCTTATGCACAACCTACACGTGCGGAATGCGTACGGCGCGTTTGATAAAGAAAATAGAAAGTATTTCACTTATTTTAAAAGACGTTTGTCTGATCCAAGTCTGTCGGCCAAATCATCGTGAGGTTCAATATAAAAACGTCAAGCGAAATAGTGGGGCTAGCCAAGTTGCATTCTATGATCGCTAACGCTATAGAAATGATTAAAATGTATGGGAATTTTACATATTTAATGATATCTATAGCGCTAAGTCACCTGTGTATATAACAAAGTCTTATTAGTTAGACCATTTATAACTCAAGAACGGCTGGACAGATTTTTATGATCTTAGATTTGCCTCCAGTATACCTGAATAACTACTAAGAAAATTTCTCATATTAACAGCTAATAAATTAAAATTAATTGAATCTGAGGTGGTACAAAGTTTGCCAGATCCGCTAGTTAATTTATAATAAATTATATTATTTTGTATATTTGCCTTTAAATTAACAATAAAATGGAACAATTGAAGGTCAACATGAAGCATTATAATTATTGTGATTAATTACAACATACAACGACCGTCACCTCTAACCTAAGCCCTGAATCCTTATCGTATATTTATTTAACACACACACATAGCATCACGCCTGTATTCCCCGAAGGGATAGGCAGAGGTGTATTAATTCATTTTATAGTTACAATACAGTAGGTAGAGCTTGCTTATCCCAGCATGAATGGGTCAGCTCGATCGGGGAAGTACCACCTTCTCACAAAAGATCAGCGTGAACCAACAGTAGTGGTACCTACGGTTGTGTTTCGTATGGCGAGTGAGAATGCCGAAGGCCCAATGCTATATATATAGCGACAATTTAATTTTTATAAAAGTAATTAGACGTAGTAAACCAAATACAGATGACACAGATTTGAGGGCACAGATGGCGGAGTGGTTTAGATACTGGCCTCCCGCCCGAGTGTTGCGAGTTCGATTCCCACACAGGGCAAGTCTTTATGTCATCCGCAAATAGTTGTTATGTCTGGGTGTACTTTGTGTCCGTGAAATTGTATGTTTGTAAAAGTCTCCCGCGATATAAGGATAATTCGTTAGCGCAGTGTTGTTTTTTTCTTAAAAAAAAACACAAAACCAATAATAAGAGTACGATAATTAGATAATATTTTTTATTTTAATAATAAAATTTAATGATAATAATAAATATTCACGGACATTTTTCACACAACGTCCTCTGGTTCCAAACTAAGCTTAGCGCTTGTGCTATGGGTACCATATTACGGATATTAATACATATATTACTTTTTTTTGTAAATACATACATATAATAGATAGAAAACACCCAGACGCAGTACAAATATCTGTGTTCATAACACAAATAATTGTCCTAAGTGGGAACCGAACCCACGAACTCGTGCACGCAAGTCGGTTACACTACCGACTAGGTCACGAGGCCCGTAATATTGATAGTAAAAATAAAATATACAGTACATTATTAAACCTAAGAAAACTGATGTAGTTCTCGAACAATCACAGAAAAGCCCCATACCATTTTAGTTACTGGTTGTTGAGCTAGTCATCATCATCATCGCACTTATCTTCCGTTCTGTATTAACGAGACGATCCGCACGGGAAATCATTTGATATAAATTACCGACCCGTTTATATTGATTGCGATGCAGCAAGCATTTTCTACTCACTTTCAAGAAGTACAGGTATAAAGTTGTGAGGAAATTTAAACGCCATATCTTGAATATCTTTGTCGGACGCGACTAGGAAATTTAAATATATAACTAGTCTGTTCACGGGATTCCACCTCAGACAAAACGTAATATTTAAGTATATCTCAGGATACCACTGAAGGAATGTAATATAGTTCCGGTGGCCCGCCAATAAAGGCGGAGAGACGGCACACGGCGGGTTTCTTTAGTGGGTGAGAGCCCAAAACTACCCTGTTCGTTGCCCCGAACGACGGGGTGTGCGGTTAGAAACAGTGTTTTCTCGCTTTAACAAAAAAAAAGAAGGTATATCTCAGGTATGCGATATAGTAACGAGATAATATGTATACTAATTTTTAAGTCTAATCAAAAGTTTCATCGAAATCCGTTCAGTAGCTGTTGTGTGATGTGGGAGTATAGAAAAAGATAAACAGAAAATAATGTATTTTTCATTACTCATACTCTGAAAGTAGGCCTGAAGTTGCCTGAGGAGCAGATTGAAAGTAATAATTTTCAGCCCTAGGGAGAATTACTTTCAACTGACAGCTGAGTAATCATAAAAAATAAAACAGTTCTATTTTCTGTACAGCCAGTCAATTACAGCGCGATGTAAAATTGAAATAACATAAAGTTAAGTATTTATTAAAGAATTTGTTTTTTATATGACTTTATTTTAATATAGTTGCAACTAAATTTAATATCTTTAAAATAACGAAGATTTATATTTTTTTAATAAATTAAAATGAAAAAAATGGCTGAATAGCTGACAGGCCACAAAAAAAATACAAAATCGGCGGGAAAACGGCGATTCCAAATTAAATTTTTTAAAGTCTCCCATTTTTGCTTTAGGTAATTCATGATTTTTATTTTTAGTTTCCTCGTATTCATAATGAAAAGCACAGTGCTTACCTCGGGATAAAAACTTATTTAGAGCGTAAGAGGGCTCCAATAGTTCGAGGGACTAAATAAAAATAATAAGTTGCTTTCATCCCTAGGTTAACAATGTACTATTACATCAGTTGGCGAACCGACAACCGGTAAGAAAACTTCTCGAGTGGCGACCACGTATTGAAGGGCGCAGCGTAGGACATTTTGTTGCGTCTAGAATCGCATCAAAGCACCTCGAATTCGTATAGCAAAGTACCTACCCAGTTATCAGTTCAGTCTTGTGGCTTCATTGTGGGATCATCAGTATTCAATGCACAGATGGTTTTTGCTCTAAAGAACTGTTTGAGGTGGTGCTAACATTACCGTTTTACCACCGAATCACGAGACTTTAGCAGCGGTTACCATTTACCATCATGTTTGTTTTTTCTTTCTCAATGCAATTATTTATTCCCTAGTCGAAAAAAAACACTGGTATTATACTAACGTGATATCCAAAATTGCCTTGTTCTTAGGCGATAACGGGTCTCTGTTGCTGAAGAGGTCTGCCCCGCTCCCAGCGCGGATCGTGAAGTAGTGTTCTATCGTGTCCTTCGTCTCTTGCACTTTGTAGTAGTTTGAATGTAGGAACAGAAATATGTACTCATCTGATATGTAAGGCAGATGTGGTTGGCTTTTAATCCTGTAACATAAAATGACTTGATTTTAGAAACTAATTTTTACATTGAAATACCTATAATCATAAATACTGAAACGTTTTAAGCAACGGTAAAGAATCTCGTTGTTTACCGGTTACAGGGAAAGTAAAAACATGGGACATGGGTGCAGTTCACACTCGGTGGAGTGATTTACAAAGAGAAGGCAAAGATAATAAATAAATGTATTCTATCTAATTCTCCGGCATTCAAAAGAAGCTTCAATAGAAGGGCCCTATGCCAAACCCTGTCGAACGCCTTCGCAATGTCCAGGCTATATGCTAGAGCCTCACCCCCACCCTCCAAGTCCTTCGCCCAACAATGGGTAAGATACCCAAGAAGATCTGTCATCACATTATTATTAGTTGGTAAAGGACAGTAGTGTGTGGAACTTAGTAAAACGTATTTTGTATTATTTAATTCACAAAACTAAAATAACCTTCCATAAATATATTTGTGGACATTGCCACAACAAATATTGCATCGTAAATTCGCTACTTGATAACGAACAAATTACACTCTATAATTTTATTGATCAAAACAATAAAGCAAAAACAATCAACCATTGACAAAGAGGTGAAACAAGGCACCATTACAAAACGCATTATCATAAGAAGTCAAGGGCTCTGGCATCGTATTCAGGCTAGTTATTGAGTACACTATTGCGGATTTATTACTTTCAAATTGGTAATATTTGTAAATAACTTTGTGGTTCAGTGCGCAACATATTCTTCGTCGTAGTTTTTTTGCTGCCACGATTATGCTAATAAATTTACTGCCCTTGAAAGCTGGGGTATATTAATGACTTAAGTTTGACTTTATAAGTCTACTATTAGACTTATAAAGTTATAACTTTGTCATTAGTTATACAGTATGTATAGAGAGTACGATTTTCTCGAGTAAGGTCGTTATCTAATCAGTTCAATTGTTATTTAGAAATAAAAGCTATTTACAGACGTTTTAGTAGTTCTGTAAGACAAACCGCACCCAACTGTTCAACAGTTACAAAAGTACATAGAGTAATTAATTATAAAAATTAAACAAAGAGCAGTGAGTCGTAATTATATTTTTTTATGTTCTAGCTACGAAAACAATAATAAAGTTACTACACTAGCAAATCGGTGCGTACTCGGGCAGGCGAACATTGGCTTGTCGCCATTGTTATTAACCCGTTTTTGTCCCATTATTGGGCACGGGTCTCCTTTCATGGTGAGATTAAGCCATAGTCCACCACGCTAGCCCAGTGCGGGTTGGCAGTTGGATGCAGGTTTCCTCACTGTGTTTTCCTTCATCGAGCAATGATAAATTGTAAACACACATAATTTAGAAAAATCTAAAACACCATAGGCGTGTGCCGTACGAGGTCTAGATATTGGAGTGGGCCGGTTGGCGTGAAAAAGTTGTATGACATAAAATGTAAATAATAAAAATCTGAACAAAAAATATCTGACAGCGTAGGACGACGAGGAGCCGAGTTATAACGATTATTTTCAAGATAGTGGAAAACGGCTTCGGTAAAAATCTTGAAATGAAACTGTCCCCCAAACATCACATAAAAATGGCTTCCTCGGTTCACTATTCAAATGTAAATAATCACTGGACTAGTTCGTTCTTGTCGAAATACGGACTAACAGATTATTTTCAAAACATATCTACTGGTGGGCACAGGTCTTCAACTTTAGATAAAATATCTCAGGCATGCTGGTTTACCACTGAAGGAATGTAATATAGTTCCGGTGGCCCGCCAATAAAGGCGGAGACACGGCACACGGCGGGATTCTTTAGTGGGTGAGGGCCCCACACTATCCTGTTCGTTGCCCCGAACGACGGGGTGTGCGGTTAGGAACATTTTGTCCCGCCTTAACAAAAAAAAAGGTATACTGGTTTTCTCATGTATCTTTCTGTACCGGACAGTGCTAAAATTGTAAATAATTGTGTGTACCTTGTCTCCACCTTGGACTGGGGATCTGTCTTTGCATTGCTTGGTGTACGACCAAGCTATACTATATATATAATTGGGAAATGGAACGTAAGAGTGACCGCATAAAGTGTATGATGTGAGTGAATGGGAAGAACGGAATAATCGAGAGGTGAAGGAATGACAGACGGACGGAAGACGTAGTACGAGTAGGTGTAAATTTAAGAGTAAACAGTAGGCATATTTAATACGTACAGAAATAAAGGTGTATTTCAACCATATCAGCGTATTTCTTGAACTATTATCCCACATATATAAGTATTATGCTTAAACAACAATTAAAATAGCAAAATTTAATGATAATAACAAATTATAAATTAATTACATTGGAATTTACCTTATAATTTATGATTTAAGCCGATTTAATAATAGATAGAGCTATTTAAAATTATAATAATTAATGTTTACTAGACACATATAAGATTATTGCGTTAGAATACGTTTTCCAGAAAGTTATAATATTGCTTTATATTTTTCCCTTTCCAGGCATTTTTCTGCTTCCATGGAATATATGTATATATTTTTTTTAAAGAGCACCTTTGCATTGGATCATAAAAAAAGCACTTAATACGTAGGTATTATGAAGTAATAAGAATTACATAAGTAAAACTGCAAATATTTTCAATTAATGCGCAGTTCCAGCGGTGTTCTGCATCCTTTACCTATGTGTTAGCACGCTGCTTTGAAGTCAGTGTGCCTACTTGCCAAGAAACCTTATTCCAGAATAAGAGCAACTTAAATGTATAAACTTTTTTTACACATGCAAGAAAATAACAAATAGAATAAATATTTTACACGTACACACGTGTGCATGATCTAGACACACTAATAGCGTTTTAGTAAAATAAAGCATAATTCATTCAGGGACAGCTATATTTTTTCATAATTCTCATTGTAGGCAAAACATTTTTTTTATATTATATGGGTGGCAAACGAGCATACGGCCCATGTGATAGTAATCGGTTACCGTAGCCTATAGACGCTAGCAACACCAGAGGCATCACGCGCGTGTCTCCATCTCCAGGGAAAGGTAAAGGAGGCGGATAGGAAGGATAATAAGGAGAGGATAGGGGGTTTGGGCCTCGGGCGCTATCATTCACCCTAAACAAAAATAAAACAAACACGATGATAAGAGTACTTACTGTTGCTTTACGCTGATCTTTTATGAGAGGGTGGTACTTCCCTGATCGAGCTAGCCCATTTATGAGAAGGTGGTACTTCCCTGATCTAGCTAGCCCATTTATGAGAGGGTGGTAATTCCCTGATCGAGCTAGCCCATTTATGAGAGGGTGGTACTTCCCTGATCGAGCTAGCCCATTTATGCTGGTATAATCAAGACTCTACTCTAAGTAAAAAGAGATCTTACTTTAGACCGAAATCCTGACAAATATAGTGTCAGCTTTTTGATGTGAAACATCTAATGCGGAGGGAGGGTAAAATCGGCTGTTAGCGTGGCGACGCTTTTATTTTACTTGTCCCGTTCAAATCCTGCAAGTTAAATTTGACACACTTTCCGGTTTCCGATGGAGCTGAAATTTTACATACATATGTATATCGTGTGACAATGATATTATTATGATGACATGGAGCTGATCTGATGATGGAACTGGAAGGTGACCGCAGTAACTCTGTAATGAAACGACGCAACCTCATCGAGTTTGGAATCGTTTGATTCGTCTTGACGAGTACTTTGTCTTTAGATAGTATCCAGGATCTGATGATGGAGCTAGAAGGTGGCCATAGAAACTCCGTTATAAAACGACATAACTCCATCGAGTTTGGGCTCAAATGATTTGTCTTTAAGAGTACTTTGTCTCTAGATGGTATCCAGGGCCTGACAATGGCGCTGGAAGTTGATCGCAGTAACCCTGTAATGAAACGATGCTACCATATCGAGTTTATAGTCGTTTGATTCATCTTAAGGAGTACTTTGTCAATTTATGATCATTTTATTTCTACAAAATCATTTCGATGTTTGCACATCTGGTAGACGTCCCGTGACGTTTAGTTTTTTTTTTAACTATACAGATCGCAGAGTGTTGTAGCTATCGACCTCCTGTGTCGAGTATTGTGGAATAGATTTCTGATTGTGTGATCCATACGTAGTTGGGTGTACTTTGTGTTAATTACCAGGCTTATTGCGGATTACAACCTGTTGTATTTAAAAAAAAACTCTAAGCCCAACTCCATCGTAAAAGTCGAGTGTCTAACTCTAAAAATATCGCGAAGAGACCACCACAACTCATCGTCTACACTGACGAACTAGGTCCACCACTTCCTTAATATATTATACAAATTAAAAATACATTATAAACCTCCTCGATGGTCGTTAACTCGTTAAAAGTTAATATCCAAGGTCATTGGCCGTCAGTGATAACGAGTTGTCCCGAATGTGATTATAAATGCATTTGTTTAAAGTAATTTTGATCTGTATTTTAACACTAGACACTGTTACTTCAAATTATTTGAGAAAGTGGAAAAAGGATACTTAAAAAATCGCGTCATCAAATAGTATGAATTCTAATTGCAAAATTAAACTTACTATATTGCAATAATGGATGTAAATGAATCCGATACGTGGCGTGGGTCGTAAAGATATCAAAAACAAAAGTGAAATGGAGATTTGGAATCGTCTAGAGCACTTCCCCGGATTTGATGCAAGTTATAGCAGCCCGAAGTTTAGAAAGTGCCCGGTAGACGTCAATAGGCTCGCCCCCTATTACGTGGGACTCAAACATAGCTGGCGAGTCGTGGGTCTGTAAATACACCTCTGCCTGCCCCTTCGAGGAATACAGGCGTGATGCTATGTTGTTGTTGATGCAAGTTCGAATCCTACTTGTAGTTTTTGCACTAACACAAATAATTTGCTTTTTAAAAATTTAAATAAATCAGCTTTATCCATCCATCATCTTTCTATCGCCCACTGCTGGACATAGCCCTCCACAAAAATCACCATCGTAAGAGCTGCTGTGCCACCTGTATCTAACGATTCTTTATGGTTTTGACCAGGATATCAGTCCACTTGGTCCAAACTTCCAATACTGGGTAGTCCGGAATGTAATCGTAATATTCCTTCAAGAACCTGTCATCCGCAAAAAGCCTCCCATTTTAATTTATACTTACTGCTTATATTTTATAGGATCAAAGTACACCTTTATTGTATTTTGAAATTAACATTCTTATATTCAGTACCTCCGAAAGACCGAAAGGTCATCAGGCCATTATATGCAAATAACTTACACGTAGGTATAGTTATATGAGAAAAATGTGTACAAATAATATAGAGATTTCAGAATATTTTGTTGCTATTTGATTATATAGTTATGATACCATTAAATGTAAATGTGAAATTAAAAGTTTCGTAACAGTTAAATGTAGAGACAGTAGAGATCATTAAATGTGCTTTTAAATTTGAAATACAAATATTCTTCACCAATATAGCGTTAAAGATATTGGCGTTGATGTTAATGTCGAAAAATTTTAATAATATTAACGATAATTATTCAATAAATAGATAATAATAGTTTTATTTAATTAGTAAATATGTTCGTTAAATACAGACTCGTAATCGTATCGGCGTGAAATATCTATATCAAAATAATCTATATTACTTCAATAATAAATTTATTTATATAAAGCCCGGAGGTATTATCAAGTTTAAAGTGTGTATATGTGCATGTCACATCGTAGCTTCCTAACGGCTGAACAGGTTTTTAACCCCCGACACAAAGAGGGGTGTTATAAGTTTGACGTGTCTGTCTGTGGCATTGTAGCTCCTGAAAGAATGGATCGAATTTGATGCAGTTTTTTTGTTTGAAAGCTGATGTGATTGAGACGTGGTTCTTAGCTACGATTTAGGAAAATTTATTCAGCCTTTCAAGACCATCAGTTCTTGTTTTGTTAGCTGCATAATGGACATTTATTTGATTTTCAAACACGTAGAGCGTAGAGTTTATGTGACCAAAATTGTCATTAACACTTCTTTACAAACCAAAAATAATAATCAATAGCTCGACGATACAATTCATAAGTTACTTAGTTTTCACTTCTATCGGAGCGTTCGGTGACGATGACGCGAGTTCCATGATTATTGTTCAACTAAAAAGTGCTCAACGAGCTTAAACAAGTTTTCACTTCAAAAAAATATAAAAATATATCAAAGGGTCATATGGATATTTGCACACCTATATTCTTCGTCTGCTTTTCTATAGCAAGGAGGAAATTGACGTACCTATCTATGTACAATTAACGTAGTAACAGCGATATACCCTTTGCAATAACTATATACACTACATCCCAACATGAATGGGCCGGCTCGATCGGAGATGTACCACACTCTCGCGAAAAATCAGTGTTTAATAACGGTAGTTAATCTTACCGTTGTGTTTCGTATGGTGATTGCCTCGGTGGTGCAGCGGTAGTGTGTGCGACTGCTGATCATGAGGTCTCGGGTTCGATCCTCGGGTCGGGCAATGTTATTGAGCTTCTTCGTAAAAAGAAAGATTCTCAGTAGCAGCTGGAAATGTGCCCGGTAGACGGCAATAGACTCGTCCCCTATTACGTGGGACCTGGCTGGCGAATCGTGGTTGTGTAAAATAGACCTCTGCTATATCCTCTTTTATTATCCTTCCTATCCTCTCCTTAATACCAATACTCTTCTTATTATCCACCCTATCCACCTCCTATCCCTTTCCTTGGAGACGACGTGCGAGTGATGCCTCTGGTGTTGCTAGCGTCTATAGGCTACGATAACCGCTTACCATCAGGTGGGCCGTACGCTTGTTCTATTCGCCAGTCACGTACTATAAAAATAAAATAAAATGTATCTAAAATTACAATGCAATAGTTTTAGCGTTATGACTTATGCGCCTACATAGTTAACCTGCCATTAGAAATTTTATTTCATAGACATTGGCTTAAATTATTGAATATCTTAAGAAACATTTGTTATGGTCTTACTCAATACATTATAATGTAATGTTATAGTCACGCAAGCTTAAAACTATTTAGTTAAGATCACTGTGTATTTGTTTGTTACTAGATGTACTGCGATTTCGTCCGCATGGAATTTAAAATTTAGTATTATTTTTAGCATCTTAATTTTAATAGCATATGTAATTAGTAAAAAGCTGTTATTTAGAAAATACAAATAGACAAACAAATTTTCTAAACTATCTTATTGCTCACAAATCATCACTGCCTTGTGTAAGAAAAATACTATGAGGTACCTGTGAGAAAATTTCGACAGGGTTTGAAAAAATCTATCTAACCACACACTCCGTCGTTCGGGGTAACGAACAGGGTAGTGTGGGGCCCTCAGCCACTCTATAATCCCGCCGTGTGCCGTCTCTCCGGCTGTATTGGCAAACCACTGGAAATGTGTAACATTACTTCAGTTGTCCGCCGAAGGGTTTGTGAAGCCTGCCAACTATTACTAAGCCCAATGTAATAAGTAAGTCTGAGTAAGTAAGTCTAAGTCCCCGTCAGGTTAAGCGAAGGTCCATGCCCTTACCGACTTGCAACTATTATCTTAGTAAACGGACGGACCTCGTGGCGTAGTCGATAGTGTAACCGACTTCTGTACACGAGGTCGTCGGTTCGATTCCCACTAAGGACAATTATTTGTGTGATGAACACAGATATTTGTACTGCATCTGGGTGTTTTCTATCTATTATATGCATGTATTTACAAAAAAAAAGGAATATATCTATTATATCCGTAATCTGGTACTCATAGCACAAGCGGGACCAAAGGATGTTGAGTGAAAATGTCCGTGAATATTTATTTATTAAACCTTTATTAATGCAACCAAAACTTGAAACAACATGCAGGATTTCTTAAGCCTCACCATGCTACTACGACTTAAGATATCATACCTATATTATATATATATGTATTTATATAATAGCAAGATCTAGGTCACCGACTTCATCCCACATTCCAGGATACAAAGGACTTAACCATTACCATATTATTGCGATCTTCTCACGATCTAAAACGCGATGCTATTTGCTAGCTAGAAATATCCCTAGGTGCTTAATATATTGAGGATCCATTAGACGCTTGAAATATTTTAGTTTCGAAATGAGCTATTCAAAAGGGCTTATTTCTTGTTTTGGATAAATACTTTTTAGTGCAATTTTAGGGCAATTATGTTCCAACAACACAATTTTAATATTAATTTTCAATGATTACGTCGGTTTACTACAGCTTATTTCCTCGAGAAAAATATATTATTAATAGTATTCTAGAGTACAAATTATTATTTGTGAATGAGGAAAAAGAGAACTTTAGTTCGAGCGGGAAACGAACCTGCGTCCCTTCCTATCCGGGGAAGTGCTCTAATCCACTGAGCTACCGTACTACCTGGTGGTCATACCCAATTTCCTCATCACATTTGTCTTAACGACCAACGCCATCTATCGGGACGCATTTTTTTTCCCGCTCGTACCTGCTAAAGTTCTCTTGTTCCTCATTCACAAATAGTAATTTGTAATCAAAAAGTAGCTGAGCATATGTGTACTAAAAATATAGATCAAAAAGTTTAACAGTATTCTGTTCCGCGTCAGAGACTTAGGTACTTCTCATTGTTCTTAGGTTTAATCCACTTAAATCTAGACAAGCGGGAGCGTGTCAAGCCAAGTTCAAGCTAAAAATTGGCGAGCTGTACCGTGTGAAATATTACACGAACCATTTGGAGCCACTTTTGACCCTCCCATAACTCAAAAACTATTTCACATAAACACGTCAAATTTGATTTTTGGAGATACTGGGTGCTTAATAATAATTCGTATATGAATACTAGCCAAGTCAGACCTTAGGCTTCAATATATTAACTACTAAGTTATATGAAGAAATGATATTTTAAGTTGTTATAAAATATTTTGTGTTGTTATAAATACATTTTAGGACTGACTATTGAACTTGGCACCCATTTAGATCTCACTTTTTTGTCGTTGAAGTCCACAAACAAGGCATATTTCATAATATTTAACTTTCTGTTCTCATTTCACATTTATGTTTTTGATGGGATACGCATAAACTCTTTTGAAAAAATATCTCCATTATTGTAAGTCTTAATGTACAAATAAGTAAAACCTTTCTCACATTCATATATTTATATGTAAATTACTATCAGAGCCCGTAGAATGTTAGTCACTAAATCGTATCGACATCGTATTGTCTCGCTTGTGACTAGGTAGTAGGGTACTACTGTAGGTAGAAAAACCGACGCGTGATGTGGCAATAATCCCTCGGCCAATCATGGTGATCTCTCAACCAATCTCAATAACACGATGCGATGTCGATACGATTTAGTAAAGTACATTCTAACCGCCCTGAATGTATTTTCGTGAGTTTGCAGTTTTCTGCCTTGGTTTAGACATTGGTATTGCCGATGTCTAAATCAAATAATGCCGTGAAGAAATTACTGGTAGGCGATGAAGACTTAACTAGTAGGTAAGTACTCACCATTCTCTTACTTGTTGAATCTCATCGTCATGTCCTTCGGGTAAAGGTTTTAACCCGCGAAGAAACGGGTGTTGGAACTTGGTCGTGGACATCGTCAGGCACGCCTCGGTTCTCTGAAACAACAATAATGTGCATTTGTCATATACATAAAGTATTTGCCGGGTTGTCGAACTTAAAAAATTAAAAAAAAAAACATTTCTACATTTTCGGGTTTTTTTTTTATTGGTAAACCTGCACACTGCACAGATTCTGATGGCGGAGTGGTTTAAGATACCGGCCGCCCGAGTGTTGTGGGTTCGATTCTCACACAGGACAACTGTTAGTTCTGAGTCTGGGTGTATTTTGTGTCCACAATTTTATAATTGTATGTTTGTAAAGTCCCCCTCGATACAAGGATTATTGATGTGAAACATCTAATGCGGAGGGAGGGTAAAATCGGCTGTTGGCGTGGCGACGCTTTTATTTTACATATCCCGTTCAAATCTTGCAAGTTAAATTTGACACACTTCTCGGTTTCCAATTGAACTAAAATTTTACACGCATATATATATAGCGTGTGACAATCCAATATTATGATGACATGGAGCTGATCTGATGATGGAGATGGAAGGTGGACAGAGGAACTTTATAATGAAACGGCGCAGCGGCAGGCGAGTTTGTACTTGTTTAATTCGTCTGGACGAGTATTTAGTCTCTAGATGGTATCCAGGGTCTGATGATGGAGCTGAAAGGTGGCCATGAGAACTCTCTAATTAAAGGGCACAACTCCATCGAGTTAGGGCTCGTTTGAATTGTCTTGACTTGTATTCCAGCTCTAGATGATATCCAGGTGATGCAGCTGGAAGGTGGGGACAGTAACTTTAATGAAACGACGCAACCCCATCGAGTTTATACTCGTTTGATTCGTCTTGATGAGTACTTTGTCTCTAGATACTAATCTCTAGTCTGATGATGGAGATGGAAGGTGGCCATGGGTACCTACTCGGTAATTAAACGTCGCAACCCATCCGTATAGGGCTAGTTTGAATTATCTTGAATAGTACCATAGTCCTAGACTCCTAGATGATATTCAGGGTATGATGATGGAGCCATGGGCACTATGCTATAAAACGCCGCAATCTCATCAACTTTAGAATCGTTTGATTTGTTTTGACACGTACTTTGGTCCTAGATGATACCCAGGGCCTGATGATGATGATTTATGTTCATTTCCGTATTTTACACACGTCATAATTTTATATAAGCACGCATTGAAAAAGTTATGATCATTTTATTTCTACTCATTATTTCTAAAAAATAATTTAGATGGTCAATTTAGATGGTTCACATCTGGTAGACGCCCCACGAAGTATATAATTTTTTCCTTAGTGCAAGGTGTTGTCTATAAAAAAAAAAAGCTGTGGAGAAAAAGGTAGTGAACTGTTCTGTTTTATTTATTGACAGGTGTAATTTACTAAAGAAAAAATACCTTTAGGACAACACATAACATAACACATAGCATCACGCCTGTATTCCCCGAAAGGGTAGGCAGAGGTGTATTACACACCCACGACTCGCCAGCTATGTTTAAGTCCCACGTAATAGGGGGCGAGCCTATTGACGTCTACCGGGCACATTTCCAAATTCCGGGCTGTTACTAAGGATTTTTCTTATTAGGAAAAAGCTAAATAACATTTGCCCGACCCGGGGATCGAACCCGAGACCTCATGATTAGCAGTCGCATACACTACCGCTACACCACCGAGGCAGTTTACGCCACCTTTAGGACGATTTGTTTACTTTAGTACTATTATAAAGCTGTAACAGAGCTGTGTCTGTACATTTAAGAAATTTGAGAAAAAAAATTGCTGTAATAGGCTATATAGGCGTGTCTGAGCACAAAACAATTTTTTTTGACTTTTTATCTGTTTGTTTGTTCGCGCATCACGCAAAAACTACCGAACAGATTTTGATCCAACTTTTTTATTTGGTAGCTCTTGATTAGACTTAACAACTTAATAAATTTTATCCCGCTACTATATCAGGAACCTGATAAAACCTAAAAACTAGCTTTAGGCTGCGGCGGAGCCGCGGGCTTTTGTCCGTGTGGTGACGGACTAAGAATACAATCGTCACCACCCCATTACACGACTAAGGGAATTATCATCGATAAGGCAAGTATCATCCATTGCATGACTGGTAGTAGGGCTGGGTACCAAGTGGGAGTACTCACTTGGTATCGGGGCCGAGTGGGTTGATACCACCATCTCCCGTGTGACCGGCCATGAAGCACATTATTACGTTTTGGTTGCAGCAGGAGATAGCCGTTTATTCTTTCATTTCATATCTGTGAAATGAAATGGTGAGCAGCGGCTTGACAATACTCTCGATATAGTTGAGTCCATGAGCGACGGTTACCATTTACCATCAGATGGGCCGTGGCTCGTCTGTCACTGCCGCAGCTCCGCCGCAGCCAAAACCTAGTTTTTAGGTTATATCACAGGTCCCCGATATAGTAGCGATAAAATTTATACCAGTTGTTAAGTCTAATTAAGAGCTATCAAATAAAAAAAGTTGTATCAATATCCGTTCAGTAGTATTTGCGTGATGCGCGAACAAACAAACATATAAACAGACAAACAGACAAAAAATCTAAAAAATAACGTTTTGTGTTTAGACACGCCTATGTAGCCTAATACAGTATTTTTTTCTCAAATATCTTAAATGTACAGACATAGCTCTGTTACAGCTTTATAATAATATAGATTATACATAATTATTTTTGGAACATGCCATCCCATGTTATATAGGTACCAAGAGGAAATCATTTAGAAGCATACTTCAACAGTACATAGGTATTAACATATTGCAATACCAAGAATACAATTAAAATGCTTGTTGTTATTATCAAACCAATTAAAATTAGTGGTAATAACACAATATCCCTATCCGGAGTCCAAGGTTCTGGCTAATTTACATGTTCATGCATTAAAAATGACTCGCATAGATTTCGTTAGTCAACCTTATGAACCACAGATAAAACCACAAAATCGCGTAAAGAAACCGAACACAAATTCGCATTTGGAATGGAACGCAAAATCTTGTAAAATATGAAACGCAATGAACCATTTATTTCGCTATTGAATCCGACTTGATGCCGCAACACCATCTGATATTACGACATGCTTATCAGTGCGTAGTAAAGGCGGTTTTATTGCTTATATCACGGATTTAGTTAACTAGGATGATTAAGAGAAATTTGCCTGCACTCATTAGTACCACCTACTTAAAAAATAACTGAAAATATTACAGTTAGAATTGAGGCTACTACATACTAAGGATGTTCGTTATACTTGCATATACCAATTTTATAATCTTGGAATCTCAATACATTATTTCTGTCTCACTTTATACTGTGTCAATAAGCAATTTTGTAGATTATTATTCCCTTTAATCCGGGAGGTCATTGCCAGAACAGAAAGTGCGAAAATATTAAATTGAAAATACAGGCACGAGAGGTGTTTGAACGTTGAACCCACGTCTTGAACCGTACCTACCTAATCCAGAAGACGTGGATTCAAACCCCATTATTTATAATTATTAATTTCATATTTTTCACTGTTCTAAATGCACATGAAAGTATATGCGTTACCATATAAATAACCTGATTTTTACTAACCGCCGTCCGCGTGGACTTCATACTAACATTATAAATGTGAATGTAAGTTTGTCTGATAGGCTTTCGCGCGAAAACTACTTAACCGATCATCATGAAACTTTGTAAGTACACATATTCTTGGAAGTATTGGAAGTAACATAGGATAATTTTTATTAAAAAAAATTTTACGAGAGATAAAAAAATTGTTTGTCTATTCAAGAATTGCTTTATTTATTTTTATGAAATTCCTCGCGGATGAAGTCACGGGTAACAGCTAGTACAATGTAAATACTTTACTCTACGGCACATTAAATGTCACTATATAAAAATATCTATCCCATGGGTAGGTACCATTATTTTTTCGGGATGAAAGTAGCCGTATATCCTTTCTGGGCTCCAGACTATACTATGTATCCAATGTCATGATGATTGATTCAGTGGTTACAGTGTGAAAGCAACAAACAAACAAACTTACATACTAAATATTTTATATTTGTAATATTAGTAAGGATAAAAGGTTTTACAAACTTAAATGTACAATTATGCAATGGTTACTACAATTAGACTATTATGAGGTGAACAATTGCTTGAGAGTATCACGCAATAATACAATATACACACACACACACACACACACACACACACACATAAAGCGCACGCGTGCACACACACATATATATATATATATACCTACGCTCGATACCGTATATTGTCGGTAGTTTCTTATTATAATATAGTACCTACACCTTTTTTTTAAAGCGGGATAAACCGTACCTACCGCGCACCCCGTTGCCCGGGGAGACAACGGGGTAGTGTAGGTACTCACCCAATAAAACCAGCCGTGCGCCCTCACCCGCCCGTACTCGATAATATAGTACACCTAAATCAACTTCTATTGTTACATCTGAGTTGGTAAAGCAGTAGCGTAATAGAAAACTAGTTTTATATCTATTACTAGCCTTTGCGCCGCGGCTTCGCCGCTGCCAAAAGCTAATTTTTCGGTTATACCTATCTCAAGTTCCCGATATAGTAGCGGGATAAAATGTATACCAGTTTTTAAGTCTAATCCTCAGATCAAATAAAAAAGTTTTGATCTGAGGTCTAATCAAGATATTTCAAATAAAAAAAGTTGCATCAAAATCCGTCCAGTAGTTTTTTTAAATAACTTCTAAAAATATCTAGTATAAATAATTTTCTAGTTTTTCGGTTATATCTCAGGTTTCCGATATAGTAGCGGGATAAAATGTATACCAGTTTTTAAGTCTAATCAAGCCCTTTCAAATAAAAACAGTTGCACCAAAATCCGTCTAGTAGTTTTTGCGAGATGCGCGAACAAACAAAAAAACAAACAGACAAAAATTCTAAAAAAAAATGTTTTGAGTGTAGACTCGTCTACATAGCCATTTTTACAGCCATTTTTTCTCAAATATCTTCAATGTACAGACACAGCTCTGTTACAGTTTTATAATAGTATAGATTATATATTTCTTGTGTCCGTGTGTTAGTAATCCGATCATGACAAAAAAAATTGTGTATGTTTGTGTAAGTACCGAGATGGTTTAGATTCACATTTGGACCCGGTAGGTGGTGCCACGATACCACCGAAGGAATGTACAGTGTAACATAGTTCCAGTGGCCCGCCAACAAAGGCGGAGAGACGGCACACGGCGGGGTTCTTTAGTTGGTGAAGGCCCCATACTACCCTGTTCGTTGCCCCGAACGACGGGGTGTGCGGTTAGAAACATTTTTCCCTCCTTAACAAAAAAAAAATGGCGCCTCGATAGGATTTCAGGATTTTTTCTTAAATTTATTTCTTTGAGTAAGTACCGGGATGGTTTAGATTCACATTTGGCCCCGGTAGGTGGCGCCACGATAGGTTTTCAGGGCCTACCTAACATCAAAATTTCCTACCACAACAACCCCATTTTTTTATGAAAATAATCCTTAGTAGCTAAAATAAATGCTCCATCGAAACGAAACGTCAACGTTCGGACAGGACAACGTCTGTTGGGTGTTGGATCCGCTAGTTATTTCTATATTTTAATACTTCACAAACTGCTGATTTAGAACAAATGTTGTAAAAATTATAAAATACATATAGTAATGAGCTGGATTCCAATATTTCACTCGTGTGATATGGTGGTAATCAAATTTGGAGTCTGACAGCTGTACAGCTCGCCCCTAAGAACTTTTGTTTTTGTTAAGGCGGGAAAAAAATTCCTAACCGCACACCCCGTCATTCGGGGCAACGAGCAGGGTAGTGTGGGGCCCTCACCCACTATAGAAACCCGCCGTGTGCTGCCTCTCCGCCTTTATTGACGGGCCACCGGAACCATATTACATTCCTTCAGTGGTCCGCCAGCGCCCCTATGACCTAACCTAACTGGTACAATATCCGTCCTTGCATAGTCCAGAGTACAGAGAAGGACTACTTTTTATCCCGGGGAAAAAGGGAGGGTAGCTGTGGGAAGGTACAGAGATTATAGTGCGAGGTTAGATAATGATAGTTAGCTTTTGTAAGTAAGCTTTGTGTTTTTTATGCTTTCATGCCGTAACTATTGAATTTCAATAAATTATGGAGTCTGTAGCCCAAAAAAAGGGTTCATAGGCTAGTTTGTCCCGGAAAAATGGGTGGTTTCTGTTTGAATTGTTTTGGTGCTATTTTGAGATAGAGATAACTACTAATCTATCATAAACTGCCGTATGTAACATAAATTAACGGGCCTCGTGGCGTAGTCGGTAGTGTAACCGACTTCCGTGCACGAGGTCGTGGGTTCGATTATTTGTGTGATGAACACAGATATTGTACTGCGTCTGGGTGTTTTCTATCTCTTATATGTATGTATTTACAAAAACAAAGTAATATACGTATTATAGCCGTAATCTCGTACCCATAGCACAAGCGTTAAGCTTAGTATGGGACCAGAGGACGTTGTGTAATAAAATGTCCGTGCATATTTTTTTTTATTTAAATCGTTTCTGAACTGTACTGTGTTTTCTTTTTTGTTAAGGCGGGCAAAAATGTACCTAATCGCACATCCCGTCGTTCGGGACAACGAACAGGGTAGTGTGGGGTCCTCACCCACTAAATAAACCCGTCGTAGGCCATCTCTCAGCCTATTGGCAGGCCATTGGAACTGCGTGATATTACTTTGATGGTAACATCAGAATTTCCTGACAAAATTAAGACATAATATAGTACAGTAATATTTAGTTACTGTAGTGCAACGGGCAGTAAGATTGAGGTCATTATTATTAAGATAATAATTAAAAAAGAAAGCCTCACAAAAAATATACACGGTCGCTAATTTTAGTAATTGGGAACAACATCTAATTATCTCCGGGACATAAGTGCAGTTTAATCTTAAAACCTTTTAATGATTTGTTGAAAATAAAGAGTTATGTAATATAACTAGCATTTGCCCGCGGCTCCGCCTAGTTTTTAGGTTAGGTATATGTATTTCAGGTTCTCGGTATAGTAGCGGGATAAAATGTATACCAGTTTTAAGTCTAATGAACAGCTATCAAATAAAAAACATTGCATCAAAATCCGTTCAGTAGTTTTTGCGTGATGCGCAAATGAACAAACAGACAAACAGATAAACAGACAAAATATTAAAAAAAGTGTTTTTTATTTTGACACGCCTAATATAGTCATTTTTTCTCAAATATCTTAAATGTAAAGACATAGCTACAGTTTATGTTATTACTTAAATAACTGACTGAGTTAGGTTTGAACAATATAGTATGAAACATGGAATTTATACTTTTAAGCCGCGTAATAAATTATTTGCACAATCTCGTAACGGTTGAATCTCGCTTTCTATGTTAGAAAGTGCCTCGCGGAAAGCCGGGTGTGCCGACAGTGCGTTCTCATTCATAGACATTATCTACACATTGCGCAATTGAAATACCATCAATATTTACACAGTAAATTAAGTTACGTGATATTGAAGTTAGTAGATAGATACATAACAATACTATTATAAATCTGTAACAGTGCTATGTGTGTTATTTAAGAAAAAAAATGTATTTATACCATCTCTGAACACAAAACAATGTTTTAGAAATATTGTCGGTGTATCTGTTTGTATGTTCAGGCATCAAGCAAAAACTACTGAATAAATTTTGATGAAACTTCTTTTTTATTTGATAGCTCTTGATTAGACTTAAACTGATATATATATATATATTTTATTCCGCTACTATATCGGGAACCTGAGTAGCTATAAACGTATTGGACTACTAAAGTAATGTCACACAGTTCCTGTGGTATGCCGGTATAGACGCACAGACGCAAAATTATGGGTTTATTTAGTGGGCCCATGGTTACACCGTCGGTTGCCCCAAACCAGGGGATTGTGGTCTGGTGCATTTTTGTATTGTATGTAGTTATTGATATTCATGAGTTTTACACTTATTAGATGTTTATTATTTTAGAATTTCTAAACTGCCTCGGTAGTGCAGCGGTAGTGTAAGCCTTTAACGGAGGAGGCTGCACGGGGAGGTACCACCGACCCGTTCTTAGTCCGGAACGGGTGGCCGATAATTTTATATAACTGGCTCCGTAGGGTAATAACTACCACCTTTTACGATTACCCACACACGCACGCAGTTGTGTAGCACGACCTATTTTTTGATTTTTTTTAATAACATTACTTTTGCCTAGGGCATTTAAAAGTAAAAGTGTGTGACTTGGAAAACCCCAAAGAACTGATCTGAAGGGAGCGCCGGTCTTAAATATACCGCCTCCCATAATTAGTCACTAACACACGAACAAAAGCTCCTGAGGTTTCAAGTCTCGAATGTCAAGTCCAGAATTTCAAGTCCCGAATTTCAAGATCCAGTTACAAGTACTGTTCCTGGCTGCGCTCGAGATCCGGGATTCGACCTACCGGGTTGCGGCTGCCCTACGGGTCCGGTTCCAGCGCCGGTTGCGCCGGCTTCACCCGCCTACCCGCAGTTGAGTACCCGTAGGCGACGGTCTTGGGGACAATCCCCTGAGTTGCGAACCACCCCCCTGATTTCTCATTGCTCGCTTCTTTTTTTAATTAAATTCGGAATCTTTCTATTTTTTAAATAATTAATTAATTTTGTTATACATTTTTTTTTTAAATTAAACTGTAAATTTTGAACTTTATTTTTTTATTTCATTGTTAGGGATTCCCTCCGTAACAGGGGTTGGACGGAATCTCATATCTCACAATCGACATCGTATCGTGATCACTGGGATCCGTTGAGAGATCACCGTGATTGGCCAATGGCTTATTACGACATCACACTTCGGTTTCTACCAATTACAAGCAAGATGATACGATGTCGATTGTGAGATATGAGATTGCGTCTAACCCTGCAGACTAGAGAAATGATGATGATGTGGCAAGTAGCACGTTTGGGACGATTGTGTCGAGAACAGAGAGCAGAGGCAGAGAACTAATGAAATGAATGTTTAATCAGTACCTAAACATTAACAAATAAATTTAATTTTGTATATAATAGATATTGATAGTAAACTATAATTGCAATAGATATACTACAACATTTATAGAATAGTTCCATGTTACTATGTGTATGTACATGTGCACTAAACTTCCATGTTAATTTTTATAGTGCAAAAATATAATGCAGTAAGTATATATCCTTTTTATCCCTTCTGTCTATTCTAATCTTTGTATTATCTTGCTTTCTTATTATCATTTTCACCATTTCTCCTGCTTCTCTTAAATTTTTATCTGCCTTTAAAAACAGCTGAACAGATTTGTATGATAATTGGCGCACAGATAGTTTATTATCTGGAATACTTTTTATCCCGGAAAATACACACATATAACAAAATACACATTCATATATAGGTCGTAACGAGCCAAATCATGATATGGCTGACCAGTTCATGGAACCTTACCTAAGAAAACCTACCTAATCATTTCATGAAATGGTCGGCCATGAGTGACCAATTCTAAGGTGTGGCCACGAGACATACTCGTATATTCATTCATATTCGTAAATAAACATTACTACACTAATATCCCCATAACAATTATTATTGTAATCTTTCCACTTGTGTTCTTATTTTGTACCACATACACAAAAATAATTCTTACACCGGCTGTTACGATACTGTGGATGAGCACTGATGCCTATACAGCCCCCTGAGGCAGAATGTCATATTTCACGTGTCGACCGTATCGAGATCACTGTGATTGGTTGAGAAACCGACGCGTGATGTCACTATAATCCGTTGGCCAATCACGGTGATCGTACAAGCGAGACGATACGATCGACATGTGAGATATGAGATTCTGCCTAACCCTCCAGGATATTCATTTATCTTAGCTTAGGCAATAGTTGTAAATCAAAAAACATACTTTACTTGCCTATAAGCCTATCTGTATTACCTAAATTATATGTTGCAAATAAACTTATTAAAAATAAACTTATTATTGACGGCTTCGTGGCGTAGACGGTAGTGTAGCCGAATTCCGCGTCGTGTCGTGTCAAAGTCGTGGGTTCGATTCCCACTCAGAACAAATTATTTGTGTGATGAACAGATATTTGTACTGCGTCTGGGTCTTTTTTATCTATTATATGTATGTATTTACAAAAAGCATTTAATGTATTATATCCGTAATGGTGGGTACATTACGGATATAATACATAATAAATATATTACATTTTAGCACAAGCGTGAAGCTTAGTTTGGGACCAGAGGACGTCGTGTAAAATGTCCGTGAATATTTATTTATTTATTTGTTATATTATTTGTCATCTATCGCTTCTACAGCTCAATAAAACAACTAATATGGGACATCAGGCTTTATCAATTGAGGAAGGTCAAGGTCATAATCATAAACTTAAAGGAAATGTTATAATATTTTATCATTATTTCAGTTCTTCTTCTTTAGGCTGATTCGAAGTTCCACTGATCGGCTCGAGTTGTTAGTAAGCGGGATTAGCCTATGGCAAGCTGCCAAAAGACTTTGGTACAAGCATTCTATTTTTCATGTGTCTTATTGAGACTATCAGCTTATTCCTTAGATTTTTCGTTACAATTTCCTTTGAACAGACATCCAAAAATGAATCTAGTAACGGTACAGGCTTCGTAACAGTAAATCACTAATTAGCAAATGTTCAGAAAATATCAAAATATTTACAGCGCTGCTTCATTATTTGGTATGAATCTTAATTACAAAATTAAGCTTACCTGGTCAGAATATTGTATGCAAATGCTTCCGACAGATGGTGCAGGCGTCACCCAAGACATTAAGAATGAATGTATTATCTAAATTCGTTGTCCCGAGCAATTGTCACGATCGCTGAATTAGCAAAGCATCTGGGACAGTATTCCAGGAGAGGCAAGTTCGAATCCTGCTCGTGACTGTTTCACATTTTCACACTTTGTGTTAATTTGTATGGCTAAGCATATCGACTGCTTAAAAAATATGTAAAAATATCAAAATAGTACATCACTAAATTAGAGGCGTAGTGTACAATTGTTTCCTGCGGTCGCGGCTTTTTCTATTCCGATACGGACTGCAAACCGCACATGTCACAGCTATAGGCCTCAGTAGTCGACATTTTTAGCAGGCGGATGTGTAAGAGTTCTGCAGTCCGTGTGACCATTGGTGCTGCGTTCAGCCGCAGCTGCAAGCCGCGGCCGCACGCTGCAGTATCGCGCTGCTCGGAATTCATTTTGCTGTTGCAGTCTGTCTCGGACTTGTACCTCAAGGTATATATGAAGGATCAAATAATTAACTTGTTATAAAGCACTCAGAAGCGTCATAGTGACGTGTATGTGTTTTTATGTCCCATTTTTTCTTTGTAATAACATATATACATCTATTTTATACATATAATAAAAATGTAAGGGATCGCTGTCTGTACATGGAAGATATATGAGAAAAAAATATTATTTATCAACGTAATAGCACCCCAAACAAAAAAAAAAGGTTGCGTCGTTTCATTATAGAGTTACTGTGGCCACCTTCCAGCTTCATCATCAGCCCCTGGATACCATCTAGACACAAAGTACTCGGCAAAACGAATCAAATGATTCCAAACTCGATGGGGTTGCGTCGTTTTATTACACAGTTACTGTGGTCACCTACCAGCTCCATCATCAAACCCTGGATATCATCTAGGCACAAAGTACTTGGCAAGACAAATCATTCGAGCCCAAACTCGATGGGGTTGCGTCGTTTCATTATAGAGTTCCTATGTCCACCTTCCAGCTCCATCATCAATTCTTGTCAATATAAATCTTTTGAACCAATGTGACAATAAGACAAAATTGTTTAATACTTTTCTCACCTGTCTTACACAAGTGGTGACCGAACCGACACACTTTAAGGATGAAAGTAAAACCTTGATTGACGTTGTTTGCACAAATGCTTTTGTTCGGAGGGTTGCTGTAGATTCCGTTGGAGTTATAAACGGTCCCCGGAAAGGAAGGGACGCAGGTTCGATTCCCGCTCGTACTAAAATACTCTTTTTCCTTATTCACAAATTATAATTTGTACTTTAAGAGTAGCCGTGCATGTCAAGTGCTAAAATATAGATCAAAATGTTTGAAAAATCACGCCATCATATAGTATGAATTTTAATTGCAAAATTAAACTTACTACATTGGATGAATGTATGTAAATGCATTGCCGATAGATGGCGTTGGTCGTTAAAAAAAAATGTGATGAGGAAATTCGGTATTTCTAGAAATGGTACGATAGCTCAATGGATTAGAGCACTTCCCCGGAAAGGAAGGGACGCAGGTTCGATTCCCGCTCGTACTAAAATACTCTTTTTCCTTATTCACAAATTATAATTTGTACTTTAAGAGTAGCCGAGCATGTCAAGTGCTAAAATATAGATCAAAATGTTTGAAAAATCACGCCATCAAATAGTATGAATTTTAATTGCAAAATTAAACTTACTACATTGGATGAATGCATGTAAATGCATTGCCGATAGATGGCGTTGGTCGTTAAAAAAATGTGATGAGGAAATTCGGTATTTCTAGAAATGGTACAATAGCTCAATGGATTAGAGCACTTCCCCGGAAAGGAAGGGACGCAGGTTCGATTCCCGCTCGTACTAAAATACTCTTTTTCCTTATTCACAAATTGTTATCAAACCGTTTGATATCATAGCTACGTTATCGCTATAAACACCTTTCCGTGTGGTAAAGGACTAAGAATAAAAGTGTCACCACCCCATTCTTTCCCACGGGTGTCGTATGAGGCGACTCCCTTAGTTGCCTCATAAGACACCCGAGTAAGCAATTATCATCCATTGCATGACTGGTGGTAGGGCTGGGTGCCTAGTGGGAATACTCACTTGGTATCGGGCCCTAGCGGGTTGGTACCACCATCTCCCGTGTAGCCAGCCATGAAGCACGTCGTTGCGTTTTGGCTGTAGCAGGAGATAGCCGTTTATTCTTTCATTTTAATAATAAAAAAAACGTAGTTATTATTACACGCTGTATAGATTTTTCGTAGTCTGTCAGTTTAAAATGTCAATTGTTTTTGTTATATTATCCAACACAACTGTCAAATTAACAATTTCGATTGATAACTTATCGAGCCCTTGGGACTGCCCGATATGCAGAAAAACTGTTGATAACATACACTAAGTAGGTAGGTACCAAATATAACATTTTTGCCGAGAAATTTCTTGAAATATCCGGTCCACCCTTCAAAGACAACGGCTTTAAGTATTTTCTACGAAAACGCAGGTGAGTGGGATACAATACAATTTAAAATCAACTGGGTCCCAATAATAAAGTGGCTAACTCTCCCCATTATCGGTATATAAGCTTGTTTTTGTATTTGCGTGAAAAAAATGTTCATCAATCACGTTATATACGCTAATATTACACGTTCTAATACATTTTAAGCAAAATAAAAGCATAACTGTAATTTCTTTTGTAGTTATTCGGCTAAAATAGGTGGTTCATTTTTAGTGTAGGTACAAAGTTATAATCATAGTTATCTTCTAAAATTATTCCGGTTATCATATGTCCAACTATTACTATCTCCATACTGCATACTCTTAGAACGTGTTTATTGTTTATATCCTCTGTCTAGTCTACGGCTTACTTTGACTTTGAAACTGTCAACGCTAGTGCTGCCATATTAATAATTTATTTTCCACGAATTACATCGTCGGTGTGTAATAAAATTAACCTATCAAGCTAAATAAAAATAAATAAATGTTATTTTTGGAGATTATAGATGAATATCTAGTAAACGAACTATAGTAAATATGTAATATGTACCTAGGAATCACTATTTTGATAAGATATTCTTCCCATTATCTACCTTGTATTTTTTTTGACTGGTATTCATTTCGATATCATAACGACAGGGTTTATCGATGTCGAGACTGCAGGCACGGGAAAACAGTCATCGGCGGTTACTTTAATGGACATCACACAAATTGGTCACATAATAATATCATAAAGGTATCCAACTTGTAGAATCCTCTCTAGGAAACGACTTTAAATATTCATCCTTAGTTACAGCGGTGCTACGAGATTAAAACTAAATATATAATAAGTAAATAGATTGTTGCAAAGTTCTTCGTCAGATATAACATTTGTATCTTCAGACATAACAGTAATGACTAATTGGCATAGTTAATCGAAAAATTTAGGCTGTGACCATCTGGTTATTTTTAATTTTTGTAACATTTTCAATTTTAATAAGAAACGTAATTTTAAGTTAGCTGACTTGGAAAGTTATCATGCTGATTTAATTAATTCATTTAACGGGCTAGACACACGTTTTACGCTAACTACCAAGTCTAATCTATGTAAGTATAATTATTTCGAGAGTAAAATATTTCTTTAGAGTAAAATACATCTTGTCGTTCGGGGCTACTAACAGGGTAGTGTGAGGCCCTCACCCACTAGAAACCCGCCGTGTGTCGTCTCTTCGCCTTTATTGGCGGGCCACCGGAACCATATTACTTTCCTTTAGTGGTCGCCGGCGGCTTATTCTTTAGGGTACCCTCAACTGAGCGACGCATCCGCACACGGAGCGTCGCACCTTCGCGAGAGACCTTGCAGGTGGCGGACGTTCCCCATAATCTCATCATACCTAGAGCAGTTGCAGAACTAAGATTAACTTTACGTAAGTAAATCCAGGAAAAATCCTACACTCGATATCTTGACCATTGTAGAAGTTAAAATAGAAAAAGCCCGGTCTAAAGCATTGGCAAAGGTTTTGTTACAGCATCGACCTAACTACGTCAGTTAGGAATATGTGGTATGATGAATGTGTTCATTTATAAGCTGTAGACATTTAAGGTTAAAATCTTTTGTTAATGGATCAAAAAGTTAAAATTTCGTCAGAAGGACATTTAGATATAGGACAATCCCAAGGCGACCCTATTTTACCGCTGTTGTTACTGTCACTACTCATAAAACCCACATGTACCAGAGGTTTCTGTGGGCCAATATGCTGACGACACACAAAACACAAATTTGAATAAATGTGAGATTACCTTACAAAGGGCATCATTTACTATGATAGAAATTCTACATTATCTTGGTTTGCAAAAAATATAGAGCAGTATAACTAGTTATTCTATATATATATATAGAGGCCATATCAGGCAATATTTTAATTTAAAAATAAATAACTGCGCATTGAATACTACCCCTCGTGTTAAATACGTGAATTAATCGTATGTGACTTGATAGATAACTCGTATGGAACAAACATACGAGTGAAATTTCATAATAAAATTAAAGGACGTTTTTAGAAGTTTTGGCTAGTTCTTCCCGAGGATGGGTTGGGATGTACACATTTCATGACATCTTTGTCATCTGTATAAATATTACAGTAATAAAAAGTAGACTTGACTTTGGTTGTTTTTTATATGATACAATTGCAAAGACACATGTAACTAAATTAGATAAAATTCAGAACCAAGCCCTTAGATTATCAGAGGTTTTATAAAAACTCACAAATTCATGTCATGGAAATGGTATTCTCCCATTAAATATAAGACGTTTGTATCTAGCTTATAAGATTTGTATAAAAAGTATGTTTTGAAATATAACTACGTTTACGGAATTGTTTCAACAATATATCAGCCATGGACGTCGAACATCTAAGTCCACCCGTGGTCATGAATGGTGTAAAGTATTCAAAGCGTAGGGATAGTAGAAAATCAAGTAAACGCGATAGATTCCGTAAACGTAGTTTTATTTCATAATGTATAACGTTCGCGTAAATATCATTCAGAATTTAAATGAGCTACTATTTGTAATCTTTACAAATAGTAGCTCATTTCATTTATACCTACACTACTACTGTGGTACTGTGTTGGATTACTTCAGTGGACCCACCGGCGGCTTATCCTTTCGGGTACCCTCTACTGAGCGACGCATCCGCACACGGAGCGTTGCACCTTCGTGAGAGGCCTTACGGGGGCGGACGTTCCTTGGTCCATCCACCCGTAGCCTCAGCTAGGGTGGCATGAGGCGCAAGTACTCGCGCCTGCGCCGCCCCAGTGGCTGGCGGCGGTTTGGGTCAGCAGAAGAATCCTCCTCCCTGGTCCTCTTCGCTGCTTCCTTCCGCAGGATAACCTCTTCGCAGAAGGCAGCAACCGCGGCCCAATTCCTATCACTGCCGAGCATCGCTCTGACGACGCTCGGCAGCGAGAGGTCTCCACCTATTGCCACGACGAGTTCATAGCAGTACGTATAGCGTTCGTAGCAGTTTTGGAGTATTGCTATGTGGTATGGCGTCCTCACTACGCTTCCCACTCCTTGCATATCGAGTGAATTCAGAGACGTTCCCTGCAGCACTTGGCTTTCTCAGTTCGATCAGTTAAAAAGTTACGTTCATATAAGATTAGAACACTTTGGGGTGACTACTTTTTCTTTTTTTTTAACCGCAAACAAGTCAATGACGCGTTGTTTGCTAGCAAAGTTAAAATAAAGAGTAGGCAGAGACAATGGATTTCTAGTTGTCATAAAGCGGTCTTCCGATGACCACTGTATTGTACTTCGATCATCAACGAAGGTATTGTATAGTATAGGTACCAACACGAAGAAACATAGTTTGATCTCCAGTCCAAAGTTCAGATCTCGAACGGCACACCTCTGACAAATTTATGTTTTTCTTTATCGAGCAATGTATAATATCTAAACAGATAATTTCGAAAAATCTCGAAAAATAAAAGGCGTGCTGCGCAAGGGCCTTGGACTGGGGATCGAATTGGAAGCCGCTATCTTTACAGTCCTTAATTATCCTACTAGGCCATAAGTGCACTGTAGAGAGCAAAACCTTCTATAATCAACATTTCATATTTAGATATTTCAATTCGCGGCGTCAAAGCGTACAAATTATAGTTTTGTAGTCTACGAATTATATAACCAAGCTTATATTCAAATAATTTACTACGAAAACGTGATAGACTATAACATGAAGTTAATTTATACTGTAACATCGAAACCGGTTCTCACAATAACTATAAATAGTAGTAATCCGTTGTCATTACGTATAATAAATTAGCTATGTACGCATTTTATAATTACAATGTTATTTATGAGAAAATCAAATATCGTTTTACAATCGTAGTGATAGCCGTTCCCATTGCCTCGACAATCCATCATCAGCAAAAAAAGTCGTGGAGGATAGCTAATTATGCTGGCCTGTACGTGAACGAGGTGTTCACGTACAGGTACCTACAAGGTACCTTTGAATATAGGTACAAGTCATGATGCTATAACGCGACCTTAGTCTGTTATCACACCAATTAAACGCACAACCTAGCAACGACAGTTTGTCATGTAAATTATTTCTTAAATCTTGATACACGCGAGATTTTGACTATTTTATTAACCAAAAAATATTTTTCTGAATCTTTGGCGAAAATTTCCCTAAACTGACGAATCTTGGGCTAAAAATGAGGTCCATGATGGGTAGTACCTATACTTACTTGTGAAAGTACATATTTAGCTATTGTAAACGTATTAAGTCTATCTAACTATAGCAAACCCTTGACCACCCTTATCAGGCGATAAGCAAGCATCTAGCAACATCTAATATTAACGTAGATGCGAGAGAAAGTGTAATGAACAAGTACTTAATAGAATTAAATAATAATGATATTTTACATTGTATTTTTATTTGTTTCTTAAATATTTATAAAAGAATTTATTTAAGCGGCCTGCCAAACTAATGTATATGGCTGCTGGATCGTTTCAAGTATAGTACAGCTCTGACATAGACGATATCGACCTATAAGTACCTAGTATGAAATAAAAATACAATATAATGTTTAGCATAACTTCATAAAAGAACACGAAAGAATTTCACAGAGTAACGCTGCGTTATGAACAGCAGTTTATATTGCTAAAAAACCAGTTTATAGGAAATTAATAATGTCGTTATTAAAGCAAAAATCAAGTTCAATATCATTTTAAGTCACATAATAAGTCTTTAGATTTTTGTAAAGATATGTTTGTATAGAGTTGTAGTTATCTATAATATGTTATGATATTGTTTAGTTAAAACAATATAAATATTTTTTTGCCGTGTGGGGCCGGCTTTAGAATTGTTCCACCCCTCTCCACACATGGGAGTCGTAGGAGCCGACTGAGGAAATATCGGGGGAAGTGGGCAGCAGCACTCCCTCGAGTATTAACAACATCCACTGCGATCGCCACCCACCTGCCGAGCGTGGCGATTACGGCACTATACCCCTAATTTGGGAAGGCCTGTGTCCAGCAGTGGACGTAGAAAGGCTGATGGATGGATGGATGAAATATATTTCATCGTAGATTATCTTCAATAGTAATATGAATTAATCATCATTATCGGCCTACACTTATCCCAAATTATGTTGAGGGCGAATTTCGATCTGTGTAATTTTGCCTGATTATTTGTATTAACACTGAGCCTATTTGACCTTCGGAACACAACTAAAGGGTACAATTGGAAATCTTAGAACAATATCGGAGCAATATTTTAATTTAACATCTTGACAACCTACCTACGAATGCCAGGATGATACATGAACACGTCGACGCTTATCACGTCAACGCTTTTATAAGCCTTGCTGATCGCGTCAGGCACTTGTGTTAATTATTTGTGTATTCTTGACGATTTTAAGTGCTAGATATACTATAATAGACCTATGAAATACCTACTTAAAGTTTTTTTGAATTCGAATTTGATCGTTCTAACAGCAGTGCACAACCAGGCTATGTCCTATTAATATTATAAATGTGAAACATTGTATGTATGATACTGAAAATTAAATTAAGTAAGTACTTTAGATACTTCCAGATTTTAAAAATGATTTTTCGATTTATATTTACTTTTACTTATTACTACTACTATTATTTATTACGTAAAAAATATATTTTATAGGCGTCTTTGAACACAAAACATTATTTCAGAATTTTTGTCTATTTGTTTGTTCGGATTGGCGCAAAAATTACTGAAGGGATTTTGATGAAACTTTTTATTAATATGTTATAGCCATATTTCTTCGAGACGTGGTCTCTGAATGTTGGCCTCGTATCAAGGCTCAAAGTCGCTCAGCGGGCCACGGAGCGGGCTATGCTTGGTATTTCCCTACGTGATCGAATCTGTAATACGGAGATCCGTAGGAGAACAAGAGTGACCGATATGGCCCGCCGGGTTGCCATGCTGAAGTGGCAACGGGCAGGCCACATCGCTCGACGAACCGACAACCGTTAAGGAAGAAAGGTTCTCGAGTGGCGACCACGTATCGGACGGCGCAGCGTAGGATGGCTCCCCACCAGATGGACTGATGATCTGGTCAAAGCTGCGGGGAGCCGTTGGATGCGGTTGGCACAGGACCGCTCGTTATGGCGTTCTCTTGGGGAGGCCTATGTCCAGCGATGGACGTCGAAAGGTTGATGGAGCCATATTTCTTTAGAAAGTCTGGTATTGGTAGAGATACCATTGATATACTCGGCAATGTCTGCATGGTTACTTTAAGTTTGGAAAAACAAATGCATTTCGTTTCCTAAACAGCAAATAAAAAGAAATCTAAACTTCCGTTTCTTTAGCCGCAAGTTGGTAAATTACTGCACTTGCGTGAAAATATCCTCCTTAAATTAAAGAATTCTTATTACTGTAATTTCTCCTTTATACCTAGTCGTATGATGTGTAGCGTGACCAATACGTACGTGTCGTAATCGTCTCGTAACCGTTACGTATTCGTTAACCGTAAGCATGCAAACCGCACATTAGCGGTAAAACAGCTGTATGCAACAAATGATTTACCGCTAATTTTTTTTTTTTTCATCTAGACTTAAGTATCTGTTCTTATTAAGCTAATGTTGCCACAAACGTGTTTACAGGCCCGAGCAGGTAGGTATCACTGTCCACTGAAGGAATGTAATATGGTTCCAGTGGCCCGCTAACAAAGGTGGAGAGACGACACACGGCGGGCTTATTTAGTGGGTGAGGGCCCCACATTACCCTGTTCGTTGCCCCCGAACGACGGGGTGTGCGGTTAGGAACATTTTTTTCCGACTTAACAAAAAAAAAAGTATCACTGTCTTCCGTGTGACAGACTGACAGGCCGTAAAGCACTTCGATATGTTTGTAGTGAGAGATACCGTCCATTAATTCGCTTCCCATTCGCAAAATGAAATGGTGAGCAGCGGCTTGGCAGGGGGCTTAGCATTTCTGGTTCACTTACGATCAGGTGGGCCGTCGCTCATCTGCCATCATGAGCAATAAAAAACAAACTAATTATCAAATTACAGAGTAGCGTAAGTACTAACGTGACATACCTACTACATTATCAAGAGTTTTGTAACCTTAAATCAGAGGAAAAAAATATTTGCTTCCTTAAATATGTCTATATATACTAATTGATGATGCTGAGGCAAACCCGCGCTTGTAATAGTCAGAGGTAAGATAGAAGATAGAGGATACTTATAAAGGTAATGTACATTATCATCATACGGATTATAGTCAACGACTTGTGAAATTATAACAAATTCTACCACTACAGTTAGTAGGTCTAGCAAGTGTTGTAATGTAACGAGTGACACGAGACTTGTAACTCGAGATGAATCGACTATTTGTTCCCTTAACACTTATACACGATATAAGACTTGTGTGGCATTTTTTCTAACTTGAACTAGTAGCCTTTCCGAAGAAAAGGATACATGAAACTATTTTTCTCAAATCCACTCGATACGGTTAGAAATGTCGAGACTACTAATTAAACGAAGAAGCAGTCGAAAACTCTTTACAATAACATAGTACCTATAGATTTTAGTATGCATCGATTGCCTAGTAAGCCTAGTCATAAGACCAGGGATTGGAAAAACAAGGATAGCGAGTTCGATACCCTGTCTGAGGTCAAGATCTTAGAATACATACGTAAGTAGCGTAGTGGCAGACGAGCCACTGCACATCTGATGGTAAATGGTAACCGTCGCTCATGGACTCAACTATACCGAGAGTATTGTCAAGCGAAAGAGTTCTTTCATTTCACTGATATGAAATGAAAGAATAAACGGCTATCTCCTGCTACGACCAAAACGCAACGATGTGCTTCATGGCCGGTCCCACGGGAGATGGTAGTACCAACCCGCTCGGGCCCGATACCAAGTGAGTATCCCATTTGGTACCCAGCCCTACCACCAGTCATGCAATTGATGATAATTGCTTACTTCCCTTAGTCGCCTCATACGACACCCGTGGGAAAGAATAGGGTGGTGACACTTGTATTCTTAGTCCGTCACCACACGGACAAAAGTTTACAAGTTATCAGTGCCTTCGCGCCAGAGAGTTTTTTTGACCCAAACCCGCACTGGATCAGTTTGGTGAACTATGGCAGTCCAGACCCATATCCAACAATCGGACAGTAATGGTATAAGTTAAATGTCACTATCCATCAGCCTCAGCCTTTTAACGTTCACTACTGGACATAAGCCTCCCCAAAAGAACGCCACAACGAGCGGTCTTGCGCCAACCGCATCCAACGGCTCCCCGCGGCTTTGACCAGATCGTTGGTCCATCTGGTGGGGGGCCGTCCTACACTGCGCCGTCTTATACGTGGTTGCCACTCAAGAACCTTTATTTGGTTGTTGGTTTGTCGAACGATGTGGCCTGCCCATTGCCACTTCAGCATGATAACCCAGCGGGCTATGTAGGTGACTCCCGTTTTCCTACGGATCTCCATATTACGGATTCGATCATGTAGGGAAATACGAAGAATAGCCCGCTCCATGGCCCGCTGAGCGACTTTGAGTCTTGATACAAGGCCAACATTCAGAGGCCACGTCTCTGTTCCATATGTCATCACTGGTAACACCCACTGGTCGTAGACCTTCGTTTTCAGACACTGCGGAATATTGTACGAGAAGATGTCATTAACGGATGATGATTCACACGGCGACACGATGATTGACTGAGGAAAATGTCGCTTAATATTATTAACCCTAATTATAGGCATTAGTATAGCATAGTTATTGGCTCTCTAACCTTAGGTCACGTTATTGAGGATTGTCAAATATTATTTTTTCTAAGTAATTGAGTGATGACTAATGTTCATGTATTTTGATATTTTTATGTATTTTTTGAGCATTTGATATGTGAAAAAAAATTAACACAAAGTGCAAAAATATGAAATCGAAAATAACAGTAACGAGCAGGATTTGAACCTGCATCTCCTAGAATACCGTCCCAGATGCTTTGCCAATTCATCTCTGCAAATATGCACTATGCATATAAGATAAGATAAGATAAGATAAGATAAGATAATGTTTATTTAGACAATATAAATTTAACATAATTATCCTATATTTACTGTGATAGCCACACTAGGCACAGCCTGTATCGTGACTATCAAAAATCTGAATTATAATTCATATTAAAATATGTGTACTATAAATTGAAATGTGTTCAAATTGAGTAAGTGTTGTATATGATTGCACATGCGTGCGTGTGTGTGTATGTGTGAGTGTGCGAACGTGTGTGCGTGTATGTATGTACGCATGTGTATAGGTGGCGGAATTTTTAGAAGAAGGGATAGATATCTAGAGAGTTCTATCAAACAATAATTTGAAAGAGTTGTTCTATCTCTTGGTAATTTAACTTGGTGATGAAGTTTGTAACTATATTTTGAGCTTCACGCGTAGTCTTGTGCTTGAGATCGCATTTTTTAGCTATTTTATTGTATAAATAAGGGAACATATATTTTTGAAATCGCATTGCAAAAGTAGTTTTGCATTTTGTTATATTGATATTAAAGACTCTTCTATTAAGTATAATGTTGTAATCAGGAGATTTCAGGACCAATTTATGCATATGGGTGATCGCATTTAATACATACAGTTGCTTTATACTTAAAAGGCCAGCAGCTTTATAGAGTTCAACAGTTGGATATCTTATAGGTTTCTTAAACATTACTTTAAGTATTGATCTCTGGGTTCTCTCCAGT
The DNA here is from genome assembly GCA_948253155.1 of Leucoma salicis. Taxonomy (NCBI): domain Eukaryota; kingdom Metazoa; phylum Arthropoda; class Insecta; order Lepidoptera; family Erebidae; genus Leucoma; species Leucoma salicis. The sequence continues at coordinate 6,322,751 of OX411822.1, read as the reverse complement.
TGTATTAAGTGTGATGTTGCTGTTCCTCCCCAAACACTTAAACAGTATGAAAGAATTGAGTGGCCAAGTGCGATGTACACGGTTTTCAGAAGTTCAATACAAGCAACCTCTCTGAGTTCTTTCATTACATAGATGAGCTTTCTGCATCTAGTCGAGAGGGCAGCTATATGTTCATTGAATGTTAGATTTTCATCAATGATTACTCCGAGGTACTTTATGGATTTCATTCTCTGAACTTCGTTACAGCCACAGCCGATGTTTATATTAATTTGGTATAAGTTACATGTATGAATTCTAAGGTTTAAATTACATGCTGGCGATGATGCCCTAGTTTTATGGAAACAGAGAAACTTTGTTTTGTTGGTATTTAAAGTTAAAAGGTTATACTTATATATACTTCCGACAGACGGTGCAGGCGTCACCCAAGACACTAAGAATGAATGTGTTATCGAAATTCAAAGTCCCGAGCAATTGTCCCGATGGCTGAATTGGCAAAGCATCTGGGACTGTATTCCAGGTGATGCAGGTTCAAATCCTGCTCGTAAATGTTATTTTCAATTTTACATTTATGTTATAAGTAGCACTTTGTGTTAATTAATATTCATGTATGTAATCCAAAAATTAAAGATATAACGAAATCACTCAGAAATAACTACAATCTTCTGTCATAGGTTACCATAGGTATGGACTGGACGATGAAGGGATTTCAATAAGCTACCTTTTTCTCATCCCATAACTCCCTGTTGAGCAGATGTCTCCCATTGAAGTTTTTAAGCCAGAGCACTGTTATGTTTTATTGCATGTTGTGGCAGACGAGCCACGGCCCATCTGATGGTAAATGGTAACCGTCGCTCATGGACTCAACTATACTGAGAGTATTGTCAAGCCGCTGCTCACCATTTCGTTTCACCGATATGAAATGAAAGAATAAACGGATATCTCCTGCTACAGCCAAAACGCAACGATGTTCTTCATGGCTGGTCACACGGGAGATGGTGGTACTAACCCACTCGAGCCCGATTCCATGTGAGTACTCCCACTTGGTACCCAGCCCTACCACCAGTCATGCAATAGATGATAATTGCTTACTTCCCTTAGTCGTCTCATACGACACCCGTGGGAAAGAATAGGGTGGTGACACTTGTATTCTTAGTCCGTCACCACACGGAACAAAATAATCTAATAATAATATCTGACCAGTCTGGTATAGTCATTCCCCTCCCTTTGATACTTCTGTTTAGGCATGACTTTCCAGACTCATGCCTAACAGAGGCATACCTATAGCCTACCCTACCTAGAAAGAAAGAGTTATTAATCAATCAAGTTAATTTGAGAACCCTACTAACAATTCCCACCGGTCAAGTAGCAAAAATTATCCGTAACTAGGATAATTTCAAAATGTGAAAGAAAGTTGCCTTTTAGGGTGTGTAATACACCTCTGCCTACCCCTTCGGGATTACAGGCGTGACGCTATGCTATGTTAAGTTGCCCTTTATACCATAGATTTAATATTATATAGAATTAAATCTATGCTTTAAACCAAACGTAGTGAGCAAGCAAAATTAAGAGCATGGGAATACTAATTACCAAAATTAAAAAAACTTAAAAGTTTCTAATTAAATAAGCCTATTTGCAAATTTCGAAATTACGTAACAATAATTTAAATATTATACGTAATAAGTTTAGGTATGCATATAGCGCCTATATTAATTTAAATGAACACTGCATGATACTCAACGCAAAATCACACACATGTCATTCATTCATACTCGCAACGCAACTAGTATGCACACTCAATATCCGCATAGGATATTAGTTCCTTATTTCTTGCCAATAAAGCTTTAATTCGCCAGCATTATTCTGGCGGGATTTTACATCACGTATATACATAAAACATAGATAAGGCATAATCTCAATGAAGCCCTAATCAGCCTTCAACTTAGTTCTATTATTTTATAAAAAATACGATAGTTTACCCAAATTATGTTCTCATAATTGATCGCACAATTTGCAACTGCATTAAATTTTTGCAGTGTCAACAAACTAAAATATGTTCACACCAATACATATCCACGTTTTAAAATGAGTTATAGTAAAATTAATGCAATCGGACAAATTTATTTAACTTCAAATCATTACTTACATTTAGAAATCCCTTAATTGGTTATAGTTTATAACAAAACACGAGCGCGTCAAACAAGTTCGTTCACAACAATCGCGAAGCACCGCGCACGTGTCTTCCCACTGACACAGAAAGTGTGACTGGCCACTTTGCAGTCGAGCTAGCTCCACACCTCCTACCTCTTTAAACTGCCGGAATAAAAAGTTAACTTTCTAAATTCGAATATTAGCGAATACCTAGCACAGGCAGGTGAGCCGTGTGAGGTTTAACTATTCCATCAAGCACCGATCCGAACATCTATCAATTCATGTGTCATACATTTATGACTATGAACCTTCGATCAAGTAATCGAAGCTAAGAGCATAAAAATAATTTTAAATATACCTACATAATTATATTATGTGTGTATGTATGTATGTATACTCGTACATAAAGTAGTAGAAATATCTTGCGAAGCCTGCATAGTGCCACTAAGAACTCTGTTCATGAAAATTAAACAGCCATAAACAATTGCTAATTAGCTCTAAAGGTAAGTATTTTTTTTACTAACTAACTAACTTATCATCACGCCATTTCCATTGCGGGGTAGGCAGAGAGAACAGAGTGCCAAGAGGCTCTATTCTTGCATACATCTCTCGCTTCCTCAACATTCATAATTCTCTTCATACACGCTCGCCGGTTTCGGAGGCTCCTGACTCCACCTTCCTTCAATACATTACCGATTTGGTCTAGGTAGGTGAGTCTTGGTCTCTCCCTGTACCTACATCCTTCCACTTTTGTATTGTATATCTTCTTAGCCAGTCGCTCGTCCGGCATTCTTTCCACATGTCCGAACCATCGGAGCATTCCCTTTCGCATCTTTACACCAATACTCTCTTTCATACCCACTCGCTCTCTTACGTCGTCGTTACAAATGCGGTCAGTCAGCCTCACTCCACAGATTGTCCGCAGAGATCGCATTTCGACTGCATTGATTTAACTCTCATGCTCCTTTTTGCATACCCAACTCCCGCTTCCATATAATAACGTTGGGACAAGCACTGCGTTGTGTATTGCGACACGTGCCCTCAGGCTGCAGGCTGAGGTGATGACTGCCGAGAAGTTGTTCCAATGCTCCGTTTACTCTATTTCCCGCATTCACTCTTCTCTCTACATCAGTGGTTTACCTTCCATCCCGACTGAATCCACATCCAAGATATACAAATTCATCCACTTGTTTTAGCACACCATTTCCTATTGCTACTCTAACATCTGTTCTGGCTTCTTCTCTTTCAAAAACCATTATTTTGGTTTTGCTCACATTCACACGTAGGCCCCTTTTCTTACAATCTTCTGCCATTATACTGCGTCGACTAGGGTTTGCAGGTCACCACCGAAGGAATGTTCCAGTGGCCCGCCTATAAAGGCGGACAGATGGCACACGGCAGGTCAGTGAGCAACATCTTTTCCCAAAAAAAAGGGTTTGCAGGTCAGTCTCGGACTGCGCTAATAAAACCAATTAATAAAAATAATAAAACCAATTAATTATTGTATAATAACGAAACAAATGTATTCTATAACAGGCCTAGACCTAACAGACCTCAATAAGCCGGTACATTGTTTTCTACTATAATACGTACCTAAACATAAACTTATTTTCATAAAAAATACGAGTAAGTTTCATGTTGATGTAATACACATAAAATTCTCATTAAATAAATACGAAATTATTTTCGATTACCTTATCGATTTTGTTTCAACATAATTTTATTTATAGTATGGAGCTTGGTTTCACACAATAAGATGTCCAGATTATTAAAATTATATTTTTTTGTGAGTTTTAACTGTATTTTAATCGAGTGTATGATCCCTGGAACTCTACCTAAATTAACTGTCCGTAAAGGTAAATATAAATATTTTAATTATAATTCGTATAAAAAAGGTAACTTTTAATTTTGTTTTTTTTTATATTGTAATGCGCGGCAACACTAATAGACAATAGTCAGTGCCCATCATCGTAATAATTATTAATAATAATCATTATTACATATTGCGTTAACGCAATAAAATGTGTGACCACTTTGATCGTTATATATCTTTGACGTATCGCCACCGCAGTTATCGCCTGACTTCTCTCTGCCTACCTCGCAGAAAAGATAGCGTGATGATAGGTAGTAAGTATTTCACGGGTGGGTATAACATAATACTCATAACCAAGCTATTAAAGTATGGCAGATCCATACACTAACATTTTTTTTATATAACGTGTGTAAGCAGTTACCGTAGCCTGTAGACACTAGCAATACGAAAGACATCACTCGCACTTCGCCATCTCCAAGGAAAGGAATAGGAGGTGAAAGGGATAGGAAGAATATTAACGGAGACGATAGGGAAGGGGTTTGAGCCTCCGACGTTCTCACTCACCATGCGAAACACAACGGGCAGGAGTAACTACCGTTGTTTTATTCTGATCTTCTATGAGAGGGTGTTCGCTTCTTAATCGAGCCGGGCCATTCATGCAGGGATTCGCAAGGCATTTAAATATATTATTTTTGCGATATAAATACTATTAACCAACAACACTACAACCTTTCATGTTCTAAACTTAGACCAACATTATTTTATTTTGCTCCAAGGCAAACTCTATCTACAATTGAAAACAGCGTTAAAATCCGTTTATTAATTTCAGATAACTTGTCTAACAAACAGACAGCACAAAAAATACAAAATTGTATTGAGTCTTCATTTCAAAGTACAGACCGGATGCTACTGTTACTTATAGATCTATGAATATTTGTATAAATAAAAATAAAAAAGATAACACCTTAGTTCAAAAATTTATAAAATCGCGCCTTTAATTAGTATGAATTTTAATAGCAAAACTAAAATTACTATATTGGAATAATGCATGAACATGTATACTAGGTGGCCTGAGTCGTAAAGACATCTAAAAGCTATTGTGGAGATTGGGAATCGCCGTCACCGACTGCGATCCCCGGATCGGATGGGACGCAGGTTCGAATCCCGCTCGCAGTAAAGCTCTCTTTTTCCACTTTCACAAATAATTTGTTCTTTAAACCTAGCTAAACATGCCAAGCCAATCGCCGTGTGGGGCCGGCTTTAGAATTGTCCCACCCCTCTCTACCCACGGGAGTCGTAAGAGCCGACTGAGGAATACCGGGGGAGTGGGCAGCAGCACTCTCTCGAGTATTAACAACATCCACTGCGATCGCCAACCCGCCTGCCAAGCGTGGCGATTACGGCATTATCCCCCATGATGGGACCGCTCGTTGTGGCGTTCTTTTGGGGAGGCCTATATCCAGCAGTGGACGTTGAAAAGCTGGTGGATGGATGGATGGAAACATGCCAAGTGCTAAAATACAGATCAAAATATAACACCTACTAAAATATCTCTCCCCATTTTAGAGGACAAAAAATTAATCGAGAAAAAGCGTCAAGACACAGTGGACATGTGTCGAATATTTACGGAAGAAAATGAAAAGTTTGAAAAATTTAAAGTAGTGACGGAGTCAGAAGAGAAAACACCTTTAACAAAAACGATACACAGTAGAATTAAAAGAGGTTTACAAGATGTGAACCCAGCACTAAACGAAGAAGATTCGCAGAGAGTCGAGGGCATTGTAGATAAGATGTACGATGATCTGCAAACAAATGGCGAAATAGTCGACTATACGCGTACCAAAATACCGATACCAAATAATGTGAGTAAAATTACTATCGTTATAGGTAGATACTATAAAAGTTTTGCATATTTGGATGTTTGTAACTCAACTAAATTCAAATCCAAAAATATCTTTATTTCATTGGCTTATTATATAGCACTTAAAATCATCAAAGTTACTTACTAATAACTAACACAAGCGCTTGAGGCAAGTGCATTCGCAATGTCGCGATTGCAATCGCCACAAACGACCGGATTCCGTAGTAAGGCTTTTCATGAGAAGAACCCGGCAAGAAACTCATGATCCACTTTTCTCAAATCTCAAATTTCTTACAATGTTTAATTTTATATAAGTACTTAATTAAACTAGTTGCTTACCAGAACACACAATATTGGATAAAAAAACGATATCATAAAATAAAATAGGGTAGGTATGTGCTTATTCAGCTCCGCACCCAGAGCCCCCTCCTCACAGAGACCCTTCAGCCCGTCCTCACCGAGGTGGTAGAGGGCCTATTCCCGCGACGGGTGGAGCACACGCCCCCGGTCATGGCACCGCCAGGTAGCGACTGGGCGGCTGACTTTAGTGTACCACCCGTCACTGCGTCGGAAATGGGGGCGGCTGTTGCGCGGATTCGTTCCAAGAACACCGCCCCCGGCCCGGACGGGATACCCGCCCGGGCTCTGGCCCTGGCTCTGGACCACCTGGAGCCCCGCCTCAGGGGACTGTTCGACGTGTGCCTGGCGTCCGGACGGTTCCCTAACTGCTGGAAGGAGGGGAGGCTGGTACTTCTGCCAAAGCCGGGACGAACGCCGGATTTGGTCGAAGCCTTCAAGCCCACCGTGCTGCTGGTTGAGGCGGGTAAGATGCTGGAGAGAATCCTCGCTGCCCGCATTGTCCGGCACCTGCGCGACGTCGGGCCTGACTTGTCAGATGCCCAGTTTGATTTTCGAGCTGGTCGTTCGACAGTCGGTGCGATCATGCGTCTGAGGGCCGCGGCCGCGGCGCTCGTCACTGGCGGGGAAATGCTGTTGGTGGTGTCGGTTGACATCGCCAACGCATTTAATAGTCTGCCATTCAGCTGCATCAGGGAGGCGCTCCGGTATCACGGGGTGCCTGTATACCTGAAGCGGCTGATGGCGAACTATCTAGAGGGCCGCAGCGTCGTCTATGAGAGCCGCATAGGGGACGTTGTGAGGAGACCCATGTCGTGCGTTGTCCCACAGGGTTCGGTCCTGGGGCCGCTCCTGTGGGACATTGGTTACGACTGGGTGTTGCGCTGTTGGCTCCCCCCGGGCTGGCGGTCATCTGCTATGCGGATGACACGCTGGTCGTGGCCCGGGGTGGAAACTTGCGGCGTTCCTGGCCACCTTAGGGACCTCGGAGGTGGTCAGGAGGATCGGGGCGCTGGGGCTTAGGGTAGCCCTGGACAAGTCGGAGGCCCTACTTTTCCATGGGCCCTGACGTCGGCTACCTGCTGGCGCCTCGATCACAGAGGACGGGGTCCAGATTGGGGTGCAGGCCCAGATTAAGTATCTGGGCCTGATGCTGGACGGGTGTTGGCGCTTTCGTGAGCACTTCCGCCAACTGTCCTCGAGGCTAGTCGGCGCAGCGTCCGCCCTTGCACGGCTCATGCCGAATATGGGCGGACCCGACAATGCGTGCCGACGGCTTTACGCGGGTGTGGTCCGGTCGATGGCGCTGTACGGCGCACCCGTGTGGGCGGGGTCCCTGGACGCACTGAACAGGAGACCACAGAGAGTCGTTGCGTCCAGAGTCATATGATGGCGCAGGAGTCACCCAAAGACGTTAAGTATGAATGTGTTATCGAAATTAGCAGTCAGGAGCAATTGTCACGATGGCTGAATTGGCAAAGCATCTGGACGTATCCAGGAGATGCAAGTTCAAATCCTGCTCGTGACTGTTATTTTCGATTTCGCATTTTTCACTTTGTGTTTAAAGCGTATGATAAATTAATAAATAAGTAAATATTCACGGACATTTTCACACAACGTCCTCTGGTCCCAAACTAAGCTTAATGTTTTTGCTATGGGTTCCAAATTATGGATATAATACATTATATTACTTTTTTTGTAAATACATACATATAATAGATAGAAAACACCCAGACGCAGTACAAATATCTGTGTTCATCACACAAATAATTGTCCTGAGTGGGAATCGAACCCACGACCTCGTGCACGGAAGTCGGTTACACTACCGACTACGCCACGACGCCCGTCAAAATGATAAATACAATCATCATGAAATTTATTAACTACTGAACCAATTATCACGAAATTTAGCATACATAATTATATTCTGGGGTCCAGAAAAGGACTTTGACTATTTTTCATCCCGGAAAAATTAATAGTTCCTGTGGTATAGTAACGTTTGCACAGAGAATATTAGTGTGCCGTAGTGACATATTATAATGGTGAAGTCCACGATGTCGCGGGCAGAATAATATATAGTCATAGATATCTATGTCAGTTTCAAGATTCCTTAATTACACAGTAATAGATACAAACATTAGACGCGTAGATGTGGCTTATCCGTGTGGTGACGGACTAAAAATACAAGTGTCATCACCCAATTCTTTCCCACGGGTGTAGTACGAGGCTACTAAGGGAAGTAAGCAATATCACCTATTGGATTACTGGTGGTATGGATGGGTACCAAGTGGGAGTACTCACTTGCTACCGAGCCTGAACGGGTTGGTACCGTCATCTCCCGTGTGACCAGCCATGAAGCACATCGGTGTGTTTTGGTTATAGCAGGAGATAGCCGTTTATTCTCATTTCATATCTGTGAAATGAAATGGTGTGCAGCGGCTTGACAATAGTCTCGCTATAGGTGAATCCATGGGCGAGGGTAGGGCTGGTTACCGAGTGGGAGTACTCACTTGGTATGGGCCCGAGCGGATTGGTACCACGATCTCCCGTGTGACTGGCCATGAAGCACATCAGTGTATTTTGGTTGTAGCAGGAAATAGCCGTAAATTCTTTCATTAAAGATACATCTGTGAAATGAAATGGTGAGCAGCGGCTTGACAATACTCTTGGTATAGTTGAGTCCATGAGTGATGCATGGTTACCACTGTAGACCAAGGAACGTCTGCCAGCAAATGCATTTAAAAATATATACCGAGTAATCTTGTATACCTACTAAATAAAGCTCAGAATGGATGGAAGGATGAACATCCTTCCATCCATGATGCGATTATGATATACTGTCATATATTTAGTAACGCCTTTTTGAATTCCATCACAAAATAATTCTTCTCGCACATGTAAATGGTGCAGCGGTAGTGTGAGCGACTGCTAATCATGAGGTCTTGGGTTCGATCCCCAGGTCAGACAATGTAATTGAGCTTTTTCGTAAAAAGAAAAATTCTCAGTAGCAGCCCGGTGTTTGGAAATGTGATGAATGTAGACGGCAATAGGCTCGCCCCCTATTACGTGGGACTTAAACATAGCTGGCGAATCGTGGGTGTGTAATACACCTGCCTGCCCCTTCGGGGAATATAGGCATGATGCTATGTAAACTTTTTCTTTTTGATGCTTACACTGAACCGTTCCTGTAGGATATCAGTTTTGAAGCCCATTAAATAACATCTCAAGCTGAACCATTTATTATATAAAATTACTTTCTACTACAAAAGTATCCGGCAGAAGATACTTCTTCGCTCATAACAGTCCACGAGACGAAATCGCCGGCACCAACTTTTATTATATATTTAATATTTATTTTTTTGTCACAGACATCTACTACAAAAGTATCCGGCAGAAGATATTTCTTCGCTCCTAAATTGCTAGAGGAAGCTCCAAAGTCTTCAGAAAAAAATAATAGTTATGAAGATCTAGATCTCCCAGGGAAGAATATCCGCTTCAAACATGGCATCATTCCTTACTTCATAGACTCTAAAACTTATGGTAAGTAATTCATCTTACTCCTTGCTATTATTATAAATGCGAGTGCTTATGTTTGCTTATTACGCTTTAACGTCGTAACAACTGAACCAATCAAAATGAAATTTGTATATTATATATACCTCTACCTATATTATAGTCTAGAATACAGAAAAGGTGTGCGTGTTTAAAAACCGGCCAAGTGCGAGTCGGATTCGCGTACGAAGGGTTCCGTACCATTGTCTATAGCATAGAGATGGTGGTGCTTTACAGTGGCGTATTTATATTATACATAAAGTACAAATTATTATTTGTGAGCTGAGCATGTCAAGTGCTAAAAATATAGGTCAAAATGTATTAGGTAAAAATCTTAATTGTAAAATTAAGTTTACCTGGTCGGTATAATGTATGAAAATACTTCCGACAGATGGCGCAGGTGTCACCCAAAGACGTTAAGTATGAATATGTTATAGAAATTAGCAGTCAGGAGCAATTGTCACGATGGATGAATTGGCAAAGCATCTGGACGGTATCCAGGAGATGCAGGTTCAAATCCTGCTCGTAACTGTTATTTTCGATTTCACATTCCACTTTGTGTTTAATGTATAGTGCTAAGCATGTCAAATGCTAAAAATATATATAAAAATATCTAAATATTATACATAGTTAGAAGTATAATATAAAACATAAGTAAACATAGTTAGATGCATAGTATAAAATAAAACGTTTCTATTGACCTTTTTTTATCAGTTTTATGTGGCACTATGTTTTGTGCCTTAATAAATCCATCCATCCATCAGCCTTTGGACGTCCACTGCTGGACATAGGCCTCCCCAAGAGAACGCCACAACAAGTGGTCCTGTGCTGTTTCGCTCATATGGGGGATAGTGCCGTAATCGGCACGCTTGGCAGGCGGGTTGGCGATCGCAGTGGATGTTGTTAATACTCGAGAGAGTACTGCTGCCCACTCCCTCGATATTCCCTCAGTCGGCTCTTACGACTCCCATGGGTGGAGAAGGGGTGGGACAATTCTAAAGCCGGCCCCACACGGCCTAATAAATAAATAAATTATAATGTCCCAATTATGAAGTCCACGCATGCAAAGTCCTGGACAGAATCTAGTACTTAGTATTAAACACAAAGTGAAAAATGTGAAATTGAAAATAACAGTCACGAGCAGGATTTGAACCTGCATCTCCTGGATACCGTCCAGATGCTTTGCCTATTCAGCCATCGTGACAATTGCTCCTGACTGCTAATTTCGATAACACATTCATACTTAACGTCTTTGGGTGACGCCCGCGCCATCTGTCGGCAGTATTTTCATACATTATACCGACCAGGTAAACTTAATTTTACAATTAAGATTTTTACCTAATAATGACGCAAACCCTATAAATATTTAGATATTTTTATATATATTTTTAGCATTTGACATGCTTAGCACTATAAATTAAACACAAAGTGAAAAATGTGAAATCGAATATAACAGTCACGAGCAGGATTTGAACCTGCATCTCCTGGATACCGTCCAGATGCTTTGCCAATTCAGCCATCGTGACAATTGCTCCTGACTGTTAATTTCGATAACACTTTCATACTTAACGTCTTTGGATGACGCCCGCGCCATCTGTCGGCAGTATTTTCATACATTATACCGACCAGGTAAACTTAATTTTACAATTAAGATTTTTACCTAATAATGACGCAAACCCTATAAATATTTAGATATTTTTATATATATTTTTAGCATTTGACATGCTTAGTACTATAAATTAAACACAAAGTGAAAAATGTGAAATCGAATATAATAGTCACGAGCAGGATTTGAACCTGCATCTCCTGGATACCGTCCAGATGCTTTGCCAATTCAGCCATCGTGACAATTGCTCCTGACTGTTAATTTCGATAACACATTCATACTTAACGTCTTTTGGTGACGCCCGCGCCATCTGTCGGCAGTATTTTCATACATTATACCGACCAGGTAAACTTAATAACTTAATTAAGGGCGATAAAATTTTGGGGAATATCTTGGGAAAAAAATTTTTTTAGTCTTATCAAGATTGCTCAATATAATTAATTCTATTATTTGCTCAATATAATTAATACACATTAATTCTATTAATTAATAATTTTCTGTTTAATTGATAAATCAAGAAATTCAATTCATCCATTATTTGTGAATTATAGTTTTGGCACTTTTGGTAAAAATTAATAATTAAAATGATTGAATCAATTTATTTCCTTGGAGATTAAAAATAATAATCGCTTTTCTATTTTCTGGAATTAAAGGAAAATTAAATAGTATTTTTTTTTAAATTGAAAAAAAATCGGAATTATTTTTTGCCTTTTTCAAAACTTTGATTGATAATCAACGAATTTAAAAAAAAAATTATGTAAAATAACATATATAAACTATAAATTTAAGTAAAATTCCAGTATTGGGGCGGATATTTTTCCGGTGCTCAGGAGCGGCGTTAAGTTTAAATCCGGCCCTGCATTCACGGGTAACATTCGCATACATATCAGAAAGTATTATAGCTATTTACGAATAAAACCTAAACGGTTATTCCAGATGTTCATCTAGCGCAAGTAATTATGAAGGCGTTTGATTACTTTGAGAAAAGAACCTGCCTCCGCCTGCAACGGTTGAGAGAAAGGCCCACAGATCTTGCATCGTTAAAAACAGTGGAGTGGTTATATATCACAAATCCCACTGGCATCAGGCAGTGTGTCCACAGCAACGAAAACGCTAATATCAAAGGAGTTCAGGTAGGATATATTAAAACAAAAACTATCTAACTACATATCATTAGACAAAGGCTATAAAATTAAAGACGGGTCGAAACGCCTCCAGCCACACACCTTTTCAAAATTATGCGTATTTGCTCAAAAATTATCACCACCCGATAAAGAAAAATCACGCTTTAAAAAAAGTACTAGCAGATCCTTCAATCATCAATACTAACAAGTAAGTAAGTCACGAAAAAAATCAAGCTAAAAACTGTCCATGTGAATATATACTTACACAGGTACATCTGTTTACTAACGAACTGAGACGAAGGCTTTAAAACAGTTTTAAGTTCAACGTAATTACAATCATGGCACTTAGTAATAAAGTCACAAATCCTTAAAATATTATTTTAAATTTTTATGATTCGTCACAAAAAACGAGCAAAGTAATAATTTACTAATGCCACTTAAAAGTTAAAAATGACATTTACTGTAAAATCAAGCTTAACTAGCAAAAAATAAAGTACTTTTTGAACTAATCAAAATAAGATCTCACTTCTCAAATGCGATGTTATTTACCGAGATGGATTTTTTGGGCAGACGCGATATCTATTGCATTGATGATCGAAGAATAGATCTGTAAAAATAGGTTCCACCGCAGTGTCAGTGTTAACCAGGCTTGAATCTCTGTGTTACAATATATATTTGAGATAAAATCCACTTATATAGCTACAGCTGATGTTTCTGCATTACATCAGGCTAAGCGTGATATATTATTATTTGTCATCAGCTTAGAAATCGTCTGCGCATTCGAATTATATTCTAATTACTTATCTTCTATTTGTGTGATTACTTCTTCTGTTCATGCTTTTCCATTTTCTTAGATGGTAATATTTGGCTACGACTGCTTGTCCGTCGGTGACATAGTGCATGAATTGATGCATCTTCTGGGCTTTTCCCATGAACATATTAGGCCAGATAGGGACCAGCACATTACAATTCTATGGGATAACATTAAACCTGGTAAGCAGCTTTTATTTACTTTAAAAATACATGTATCATTCATTAACAAATAACAAAATTGTGAATCAGTTACTGCAATAATCTTCCACCACTTGATTTTAAAGATTTACTATAGTTTTCTAATACGTTCAGCTTGAGAGAGATTATATTGTAAGAAAAAAAAATCTTAAGAATAAACTTCTGCCGCCAGTTAATATATTTTTTTATCCTAATCCTTTCCATATACTATAGGATTTTATAGATTATGTGTAACAATATATAAAAAAGTGCTAGTTATTTAATAAATGTTCTTAAGGCTACAAGAAATTCTTCGAGATTTATAATGCATCACTGTCTGAAACCATGCCTTACGACTACGCCAGCGTGCTACACTATCCATCACGAGCATTTTCGAGGAACGGTCAAGCTACTATTAAAACGAAGGTATGCTCAATAGAAAAACTTGACTAAGATTAACTCTTTTTTGTTTTCTACGTACGTGTCCCTAATTTATACTGCATCTCGATGGATAACGCAATGGTAGAGTCAAGTACGGTGGAACGCACGTCAATGTAAACCCGAGTAGATACAGCCACAACGAGGAACTGAACCCAGCCAGGTTGAAAAAAGTTAACTATGAGCACAATCACGCAAATAAAAGTTCATATATTACTTGGAAAATCGTATTACCAAGACGAGAAACTCCGAGTGTCGATACGATTTCTTTATCTTGTACGACGCTGACTAAATGGATGGTAGCATGTTGTAGTCTTATTTTAGTCACTGCGAAAGTTAAGCTAATTTTGTCTCTTCCACAGACTGAAATCAAAATAGGTCAACGTGATGGTCTTAGCCTGTTGGACACGGAAAAGATCAGCTCTCTTTATTCCGTGGAATGTATGAAACGCAACAAGGAATACTTGCTAACAACCTGTCCGAGTGTTATCAAAGCTAGCAAGATCAAACCAGCGGCTACCACACACACAGATATTGACAATTATTACGAAAACAAAATCTGGCCATTTGGAATAGTTAACTATAAATTAAACAATGTGCATTTCTGTGAGTATTAAAAATATAAGGTAACATGGCTACGGGTGGAATTTCAACCCAACAATTGTACAAATTGGGTATACATAGCGAATATTCACTAAAACTTTTTCTAGCAATTTTCTTGTAAAAAGCGCCTGATAGAATACACACTTAGTTATTATTTATCTCCTCCATATTTTAATCATTATACACGTTTTCAATAATAATAATTCAATTCACACAACTAGATAAAATTTGAATTACATCACTTTTTTTAGAAATTTTTATATGTATTTTTAGCATTTGACATGCTTTTTACCTAATAATTTTTACCTAATAATGACACAGCCCTATAAATATTTAGAAAATTTTATATATATTTTTAGCATTTGACATGCTTAGCCATATACATTAAACACGATGTCACGATGGCTGAATTGGCAAAGCATCTGGACGGTATCCAGGAGATGCAGGTTCAAATCCTGCTCGTGACTGTTATTTTCGATTTCACATTTTCCACTTTGTGTTTAATACATCACTTTTGAATATATAGATATTTTGTCTTAATGAATAACACGTTGATCTCAAGATATGATTACGCAACTTCTGAAAGCGTGCTTCTGGAAATTAAATTTTTTTATACTTCGTGGGTGGCAAACAAACTTACGGCCTACCATAGCCTATAGACGCTAGCAACACCAGAGCACAGTAAAAATATAAGCAAAGAGAGGCATTAATCGTGACCCGTCATCCCTAAGTAAATGGATACACAGTGGATAGCTAGGATAATAAGGATAGGTATAGGTAGGATACTAAGTAGAGTTTAGGAAGAATATTATGGAGAAGATAGGGAGGTTTGGACCTCCGGTGCTCTCACTCACCAACCGAACCACAACGGTAAAAATACCTCCAGTTGTTGTACGCTGATCTTCTGTAAAAGGGTGGGACTTCCCCGATTGAGCCAGCCCAGTCATGCTGGGATAATCAAGGCTCTACCACTGTAATACAAAAAAGTTATAGGATTTTCCCATCAGAAAATTGCCAGTAAAACAGAGAGTCTGCAACTGCGTGCAATAGTAGGACCTTGATACTAAAATTACATAGGCAATATGTTAGAGAATAATTGCTATGGTTTATGTACATTTGTCGATAGCGTTTTTAAGTCACGTTCTGCTTACAGCATATTTAAACACTTTCGAAAATCCTAAAGTGCACGCCTCATAATCTTCATTTTTCACAATAAAATTGATTATTTGATAAGTAACTAATAATGTATTGGTCTTATTAAGTAGTTTTTAATAAATCACATAGACAGTGCTAATTTCAAAAAGTATCTTCTCATGTCTTATACGCCATCTAGCGCTAATTTTAAGAAGTACTTCTACATTGGTCTATAGAAATAGTTCTCACGAAATAAGGATAGCACTGATTTTAGTGTCGCGTCGAGCGTAAATATTCACTATATTTTGTTTATTTAATAACAATTAAACCACATCGAATCAGACCGTGAAAAGTGATAGGTCTCTATTCGTAATCATAATAATTCGTAAACGAAAAATAAAGGACGAGATTAGTAAAGTATTTTGGTCGTTATCGTGTTAACATACATTACCTACAACAAACGGACGTCCAAAACAGAACTTTTTCAAACAGTTTTTTAACTAGTTTAAATAACAAAAATGACATCAAAAATATGATGAGTGTTAAAAATAGTGATTGTTCTTTATATGTGTGTGTAGGTATTATTTTACAAGTGCAATATATGATAAATAGAGACATTTTAAGTTAGAAAAATCAGTTTTTCTGCGCGTAACGAGAATAGTACACACCTCAACGCTTCGCTTATGAGGCGTCCAAAACGATCAATCTTAAAAATGCATTGGTTTACATAGGGATTTTTAAATAAATTAACGTAAAATCTTCCTTTACTTTATACAAATAATGACGTATATGTGTTGGATTAACTTTTACGTCCAATACATATATGTATAGTTTTCTTACCAAACAATTTTCCCAACAGCCGAAGAAGAAAAAGAAAACATACGGGCGGTAATTAATCATATTGAAGAAGAAACATGTATAGAATTCCGAAATATTGATGATTCAAATAAAGATTCGTCCAGCAGTGAAGAATCCGCGGCTACCATTAAAATCCCAGATAAAGGAGACAATCCAGAAAGTAAAAGTGATAACAGTAACCAAATCTTACAAGGAGAACAATCAATAAACGATACAGAACAACAGAATGGACAAACTAACCCAATTGAACCATCTAATGCTGAAATTGTATCTGATCAAGCGGCTAAAAATGTATCAGATGAGAATGGTGTATACTCGAACGACGAGCTTGGCTTAACGGAACAGGAAGGGACACCAGCTAAAGCAGGCAAAAGATTCCTGAGACTGAAGGAATCGGCTTCTCCACGAGGTAAAATGAAAAAACTTTATTACCTACAATTCCAGGTGACATCACGGCGACAGGCGGAGTGTAATATTTAACACATTGCAGAATCCCCAATTCTTTCTTTTTCTACCTTCTTTCTCCATCTACTTTCCTTCTTATTAAGTGCAGTGATTGAATCGGAATATTTTGTAACGTTACTAAGATATCGTTATATCGATCTAGGCAATAATGTGCATACTATTTTTATATTTTTTAGAGCTAAGGTATGCATTGAATGCTATCCTTTACAAAATATATTTCACCGGTCTTAGTTTTCTTTAGTAGTTGAAACGTGGCGTAGAAATCTCTCTTTAGAGTACCTAAAAATCTAATATACATCTACAGGTAAGTAATATCCTAAAAATCATTTTTTCTGTTTCCCCCATAGCACAGTATATACGTGTAGGTATTTATTAGCTAAAACAATAAACGTGCTATTACGTCGAATGCAATTTGATGTAAGACCAAGTTACGTATCCTCATGCGATCGACAAATGAAAGTTTTATTACTTTATTCTATGCTTTAATGCAGGGGTCTCCAAACTACGGCCCGCGGGCCAAATCCGGCCCGCCAGTGCCATCAATCCGGCCCACGACAGCTTAAGACTAGTGTCATCAATCTGGCCCGGACAACCAATATCTTGTTGTACTACTATTGCTTTGATAAGTTGAAGAAGAAAAGATAACTACTCGGTTTTAATTACTTGCAAGGTAAAACTTAACGACAGAAATGATGACGCAGAAAACTTAATTTAAGTATCTAAGATTAAGCATATTAATAAATAACAAATAATTGAAATTAATCCTACTAATCTCAGTAAAACAAAAAAACACTAATGAGATTTATGTAAATGTGTTTTGGCTCTTGGGATATACTGAAAAAATCATTATGGCTCTGAGGCTTCAAAATTTTGAGACCCCTGCTTTAACGAATAATAGGTATTATTCCTATTCATTTCTTAAATAACGCTGTCTGAAGAATCGCCATATGCCAACGAATTGAAATCTCAGATTTTTCTTGACCTTTTTGAAATAAAACTACGTTTACGGAATCTATCGCGTTTACTTGATTTTTATACTATCCTCACGTTTCGAATGCAGTTAAAGCTTTACAGCATTCATGATCACGGGTGGACTTAAATGGTAGACGTCCAAAATATCAGAAAGTATTATTTTCATGACTTGCTATCCATTTTGACACATCTATTTAGAAAATGGCACTGCATCACCTTTCATGTTGTTTAATATATCACAATGAGCTGCGACTTGATTGTACGTTGGTACGTAAACGTGGAGAATATACTATACCACCACGCTGGCTCAGTGTGGACTGGCAGACTTCACAAGCCTCCGAAAAAAATCTCCTAGGCATGGTTTCGTCACGATGGTTTCCTTCGCCGAGCAATGACAACTTGTAAATAAATAGATGCATATTCTTGAAAAATCTCGAAAAGTCAAGAGTGTGTGCCGTGAGTTTGGACTGGGGATCTAACTCGATACCACTGTCCTTTCAGGCCTTGGTTTTACAACTAGGCTACCACTGCTAAGCCTACTGTGAGGAAAAAATCTTGAACGAAAAACAAATATTTTATTACCAATAGTGTATGGAGTATATTATCTAGCAGTCATAACTTCAAATTGTATATGTATATCTGTTGCACTAGCAGTTAAAGCGTCATCTAGTTTCGAGTTAGCATAATGTACTGTAGCGGTTAAGTAACGAACGCGACTGCATAAATAATAATTGTATTGTAATGTAACGGCAGTCTGCTACTAGAACGCACCGCGCATTGTCTTGACGTTTGTGCGCTTTCAAATTAATATAGTCTCGAGTACTAATAAATCCGTCACTTATCCGAGGTCGTTTCACTCAGTCACCCAAATACCTAAAGTAGTATTACTGATTTTTTTATAATGGTAATTATAATAACATTTTATCCACTAATTGTTACTGTATTAAGAATTACTATAGTCGTTTTCAAAGATAACGTACCTAACTAGAAGTTATTTCAGCAAACATTTGATATCAACATGTAATTATATTCTATGTTATATAAGTCAGTTATTACGCATTTCACAGAACAAAAACCACTAATCAGTAAGAAACCTGTGAATAAAACAAAGATATACATTGAGAAAATGAAAAGACTTAGAAATAGTAGCAGTCCTCTTTCGGCGTCACGAAGACATGCCACCAACGTTCTTACGTTCGTTCGATCTTCAAAGCCTGGATGCACTTGTACCAAGTCTCCAGGAGCACCCGGGAGCGTCAGTGTAAGTACCTCTAGCTTCATTGCTTTTTGTCACTTTGAACAAATCAGGATTTTTCACCGAATAATATGTAGCGTTCCGATAGATGGCGTTGGTCGTTAAGACAAATGTGATGAGGAGATTGGGTATGGCCGAAAGGTGGTGGAGTGGATTAGAGTACTTCCCTGGATTGGAAACGACGCATGTTCCATTCCCGCTCACACTAAAGTTCTCTTTTTCCTCATTCACAAATAATAATTTGTACTTTAATGTAGTTTTGGCAATATAATCATCGATGGCCAACTCTTATCAAAGACATTCACGTTATAGTAGGATTTTTCTTGTTGTGTATAATATAACAAATATGATTGACCTAGGTCTAACAGATGGAAAATCTACTACGTCATGTTTTTTTTTCTACGGTGAACACTATTTTGAGGAGCAGGTTTGAGGATTGGCGTCATTCCATAAGGGAATTCTGAGAAGCGGCACTGAACCTGAAATTACGTGGGTTTCAATTTGTATTGGTGAAAGTGGGAATTTTGCTCCTCTCTTTTCCTTTGCAGGAGCTTTCGGGAATACAGGGTCACCTGTTAGAAAAGTTACAAAATATTAACAAAACATTCCATTGTGTCATTATAATAACTAAGTAGTATGAACGTTTGACCCAGGATATGGCAGAATGAATAGGTATATTTTGAGTTTCACTTTCTAGATTCTATAAATTGATGAATAGGATAAAGGGTTAATATAGAAAAATGTTTTTTTAAGAAATATTTCATGTCATTAATATTGACGCTCTTATTAGATTTGGGCATCGTATAAGACTGATTAAGGGGTTCCTTAACTTTTGTTTTGTGCAGTGTTATGTAAAGAGTATCAATATTAACTAGTATCTATTTATTATAGGTAACATTTAATTGTGTAAAATTTTATTTAATTAATTTGGTGCTTAATTTATTTTCAGGCGGTTAAGTATTAAACCCCAATAACTAATTTTTCAATAAGTATTTTTGATTTGACTATTGGAGGTAAACGAGTCATGGCCCACTTGATGGTAAGTGGTTACCGCCACTCGTCAGAGACTCAAGTATAATATGTGTATTCTCAAGACCCTACTCACCATTTCATTTCATCGATTTGATCAGAATGGATGGCTATCTCCTGCTACTAACTACGTAAATGTGAACATAAACTAACGTGAATGTGAACATAAATAAAGACATTGGAATGGCGTGCAATTTTACTCTTTTCTCTTTTCTGTGAATGTTACATTCCCATAGACCCAGTAGCTACTACTTTAAATAAAATAAGCTATTTATCTAATAGACTATTGAAATCAACGCCGACTGCTTTAACTCCGTCAACGACCTGCTTCATCTTTTCGTTCACGTTCTGGGATTGGGTCATCAGCACAACAGCTATGACAGAGACTCATATCTTCATATAGTTTGGGACCAACTAACTGACGGTGAGTTTTTAATTCTTGACGGTAAAACAAATAAGTGAATATTCGAAGTAGGTATGTAAACTTATCACTTAAGTGCGCAAAGGCAAAAAGGAGTCAAGTACCACCAAACAGTTTTATTAAATAGAAAATAGTAATACTTAGGGCTCATTCATACGTCCGGTCGATGGCACTCTACGGCGCACCCGTGTGGACGGAGTCCCTGAACGCACTGAACAGGGCTCTTCTGTGGAGACCACAGAGGGTCATTGCGTCCAGAGTCATACGCGGATATCGCACGGTGTCGACGGAGGCGGCCTGTGCATTGGCCGAAATCTCCCCATAGGACTTAGAGGCGGAGGGGCTCGCGGAGGTGTACCGGCGAGGGTCGCAGGTGCGGGCGGGACGCGGGTGCCCCCAACCCCGTGAGGTGGCCAGGTAGCAGGGCGAAGCCCGTCGAGCTGCCATGGCCAGTTGGAGGGCACGGCTGGAGGCGCCCCGGGCCGGTCTTTGGACCATAGGGGCGCTTCAGCCGGTACTGGAAGAGTGGGTTGGGTGGCACGGAGTCCTCACCTTCCGACTGGTGCAGGTGCTGTCGGGGCACGGTTGCTTCAGCAGATACCTGCACATAGTCGCGAGAAGGGAGGCGACTCCGTGCTGTCACCATTGCTGGTGTGACGAGGACACGACGCGGCACGCACTTGAGTCGTGCCCAGCTTGGGCGGGGCAGTGCCGTGAACTCGTTGCGGCAATAAGGGAAGACCTCTTGCTGCCGGGCGTCGTTAGAGCGATGCTTGGCAGCGACAGAAATTTGGCCGCGGTCGCTGCCTTCTGCGAGGAGGTCATTTCGCAGAAGGAAGCGGCGGAGAGGGCCAGGTAGGCCGATTCTTCCGCAGACCCGAACCGCCGCCAGCAACTGTGGCGGCGCATGCGCCAGTACTTGCGCCTGATGCGCCCTAGCTGAGGCTGCGGGTGGATGGACCGGGGAACGTCCACCACCCACAAGACCTCCCCCGAAGGCGCGACGCTCCGTGCGTGGATGTGTCGCTCAGTAGAGGGTACCCGAAAGGGTAAGCCGCCGGCGGACCACTGAAGGAATGTAATATGGTTCCGGTGGCCCGCCAATATAGGCGGAGAGACGGCACACGGCGGGTTTATTTAGCGAGTGAGTGCCACACACTACCCTGTTCGTTGCCCTGAACGACGGGGTGTGCGGTTAGGTAAATTATTTCCCACCTTAACAAAAAAAAATAGGGCTCATTCATACGGGATCCGTCAATGACGATTCGTCAAAAACTAAAACGTCATGACGCACGTGGACGTTCAAATTGCATTGTGTTTTTCTACGATTTGCTTAGACAAAGAATATTATAGACAAGCTATCAGCGTATGCAGTGTCGAGATAGCAATAGTTCGACTTATGATAACCGGAATAATTTTAAAAGATAACTATGATTATAACTTTGATTATAATTTTTTTTTTTTCTATATTATTCTTTGTCTAAGACACACATGTCCGTCATTTTTAACGATTCGTGATGCGTGTGAATGAGCAAAAAGTAAAAAACTTACAATTCTTCAAAAAATACGAATCGTCCTCGTGTGAACGAACACTTACCCGTGGAAACGCATTGGTCATTTTAGTAACTATATATCATACAGAAAGTGGTGTGTTGGTTCGTCACATTTCGTTCCCACGGCGCGAAAAGTGGGTAATAGAAGGGCGTTTTATGTAAGTGTCAATCCATTGTCTCTGCTAAACATGCAATAAATACATATATTGCAAAACTAAACTAGTTTTGATATTATTTTATGCACTTTTGATATAATTATTATCTATAGAAATTGTGAATTATATTCTAAGTATTGTTTTACAGATGTAAGAGAGGATATGGATAAGAAATTACCGCCGGCTGCATCCGCAGGCTTCCCTTACGACTACCAGAGCGTCATGCATTTCCCCTGGTTGCAGATTAAAAACGGACGCACAAACATCATGTACCCTATTTGGGTAAGTATAGAACACTAGGTGGACTGTTATAATATAATATCTCTTCTTTAAATTCCCCTAATATTTACAGAAAAGATTATGGATATATCATGAATTCCCATTCCTCATTCGGCCCGAAAAGAGTTTTTACGACGTCATCCGCTTCATTCCGCTTTTACATAAACCTTACAATTATTATTATAGTAATTTCTCGTAAATCTACATATTGATAACTGTAGCAAATTAAGCAATAATGATCAGCACATCTTTAGCCTTAGATACGAATATAAAAGAAAATTAAAAACAGACCAAATATATTATTTGTTGTATATATAAAGCTCTACCTTGACCATTTTTGTACATATGCATTTTTAAATTTCTGTCTAAATTATTTTCTTGTTTCGTACTTTTTAGATCACTATTTCCGTAGTCGGATTGCAGTTTTTAAACTTTATTTTTTTGCAGATTGATGTCAATGTGGCGCGTGTGGGGTTTAGTTTTTTTTAGATTCTTTTAGTGGCTGTAGTCCATCTACTTGTATAAGTGACTAGATTCTGCCCTCAACTTCGTCCATATAAACCTTATAATATGAATACGTTATTCTACGGCACATTAATTATCTTTATACAACTATCCTACAGAAACTATCGACTTTTCCGGGACTACAACTAGCCTTTTGTTTTGTTTAGGCGGGAAAAGATGTACCTAATCGCACACCCCGTCGTTCGGGGCAACGAACATGGTAGTGGGGGGCCCTCACCCACTAAATAAACCCGCCGTGTGCCGTCTCTCCGCCTATATTGGCGGGCCACTGGAACGATGTTACATTCCTTCAGTGGTGAAAGTAGCCTAAGCCTGTTGCTGGGCTTCAGACAGTACATATATTCAAAATTACATAGTGTTTCTGTTTCACTTATATGCTGTTTAACAATTATGTGGTTTACAGAACGATGGTTGGGCAATGGGCCATTGGCAAGGTTTAAGTTCTACAGACGTTAGGAAATTAAATATAATATACAATAAGCAATGTGAGATGAGAAGAAAGGCAGCCAAAAATGCAGAATCACAGAAGAACATAAAAGGTCATAGTGTAAAGTCAAAATAAATAGCCGGTGAAGTTAATTGAGTTGGACGTGTGTGTGAATATTTTAAATAATAAAAAATCCTTGAGGCTTATGGTAAATGATTTATTTCCTTGTTTCACGGAACGCTAATTCTAATGATACATCAATTTCAATCTAATGATTAGGTACATCTGGTATGGCTGGAACATGGGCAATGACAAAGTATTCTATGTGTATTAAGGTAATAAACAAACCTGTATACCAAATTATTTTCATCTAAATGTGTTCAGGCATTTTTGCGTGATTAAGTAGCAAACATCCAAATACAGAAACTTTCACATTGATACCTATTATTGGTGGGATTATCACATCGCCATCATCATTCATCCGTGTGGTGACGGACTAAGAATACAAGTGTCACCACCCCATCCTTTCCCACGGATGTCGTACGAGACGACTAAGGGATGTAAGCAATTATTACCCATTGCATTACTGGTGTGTACAGTGAGAGTGCTCACTTGCTATCGGGCCCGAACAGGTCGGTACCACCGTCTCCTGTGGGACCAGTCATGAAGCACGTCAATGTGTTTTGGCTGTAGCAGAAGATAGCCGTTTATCCTTTCAGTTCATATCTGTGAAATGAAATGGTGCGTAGCGGATTGACAATACTCTTAGTATAGTTGAGTCCATGAGCGACGGTTACTACTTACCATCAGGTGGGCCGTGGCTAGTCTGCCATCATAAGCAATAAAAAAACATAGGTGTTCGGGCAGAAATGTACAGAATCGGATATTATTACAAACACTAAGTATGTGTGAACACAAAAGAATACATTACGAATAGATGCAGAGAATGCTAGAAAGCGTACTATTGACTTTGTGATAGTTGATTGAGGAAGAATGTGTTAAATATACAAGAATCTATCGTAGTACCGGAATTCGGTAAAACGTAGAAATTTTAATTTGCTTCAATAATGTCGTATCGTCGTATGGGGCCAAGTTCATTTTAACATTGAAGAGATACTACCTACTTGTGCATTATTTTATAGACAAGCATATATAATACAATTCTTGATGAATGCCCATGCTATATAAACCTTAGATTAAATATATCTAGATGGTCTGTCACTCTTATAAACGTCATAAAAATCGGGCGGGAATTATTATGCTAGTGTGCGTGACAGCTCTCATTACGCTTGTGCAATTTGTGTTGCGTAATGATACCAGTTTCAGTGGTAGTATTAAATTATGGGAAAATTATATCATCACTAGCTGACCCAGCGAACTTCGTACCGCCATATATTTTTCATGAATAAATATTGCAATTATAAATTGAGATATAAAGTATCCTATCTCTTAAGTTGGAACAAAACACACATTTAAAAAAAAGTTAAAGTTGGTTCAATAGTTTCGGAGTTCATCCCGGACAAACATCGTGACACTGGAATTATATATGTATAATAGATAATATAAAGTATCCTATCTCTTAAGTTGGAACAAAACACACATTTTAAAACAAAAAAGTTAAAATCGGTTCAGTAGTTTCGGAGTTCATCCCGGACAAATATCGTGACACTGGAATTATATACAATAGATAGATTCAAGACATTCTTATACTACAAAATGTTTCGTAGGTATATAGTTAATTATCTCTTTCTATTTACTCTCATAATCTTAATATATTAAATAAAATATATATGTACTACTTATATATAACCTTGATAGCTCTTGATTAGACTTCAAAACTGGCATACATTTTATCCCGCTACTACATCGGGCACCTGAGATATCACCTAAAAACTAGCTTTTGGCTGCGAAGCCGCGGGCAAAGGCTAGTTGTTAATAATATGGTAGAGCCTTGCATATCACATTGATTATATGATATAAAACCTATTTAATGGATAGTCAATACATTCGATAAAATTCCAATAAATAAAAGCGGTGCAATAGCACACTAGTGCCCAAGTGCGCATTTAAAAAAAAAGGTTAGCGATTTTAACAGTTGTCATTAGTGTAATAATAGAATAGGTTCACAGTTCATTGCTGTATTAGGCCTGACAGACTTCACAAGCCGTTGAGGAACTCGTATATATTTTCTCGAGATGTTTTCGTTCAGCGATAATAGTTTAATTTAAATTATGTACTCCACTTTCTGTCTTATGAGGGTTTGAATTTTCTAAATAAGCTAATGTATCATGTCAAGTAACAGATTGGCGCTACATTTATTCATACCTCCTGATGGCAAGGTGTTGTCTGTCACTACGATATTATTCATAAGCCCTTTGCTGCATCTTCAATATTAACATTTTGATAAACAAAACCTTTATTATCGCTTTATAAACTTTCCTCATCTTCTACATCATCATTTTCATCATCAGAGGCTTCGGTACCATTGTCTTCCTCATCTTTGACATTATCAGTTTCATTTTCTGCACCTCCATCACCAGTGTCTAAAATCTCTTCATTGCTGATAGTAAATAGAGTTTTATTACATGCCTCAATTACACTGTCAACCTCGCGTTGAGTACATTCTTGACCATATACTAGACGAAGCTTCAATTTGTCTAGGATAGAGAGACTATCTGATGGATTTATTAGAAGTCCTGGTATCTGTAATTAATCACATAATATTTATTTATGTAAGATGCTATAGGAAATCAGAAACAAACTCCTTATAACTATTTGTTGACCATGGATTCTTAGAAAGGCACCCACAATAGGCTCTGCATCTGGCTGAGAAATAACATGTGATCTTTTAAAAAGGAACATGCGAGCTACCATTTATCTTTTACTGCATGATTACCTGAATCTTCTGCGGAGAGTGTTCTTAGGAACTGTTTGACATGACCCCAACACTACCTTTCTATCAATTACCAACGTACCACTCGACGTTGCAATAGGATTCACCCATACCATATCTTCTAAGACGGTACTTTGATTTTTTTTTTATTTTATCTTGCAGACCTTAGAACGAACGTATATGCTGCTTTAAACGAAATTTCAGTAGAGCATCTTTTTCACAGTAGCTGACGGCTTGGCTAGTTCACAGGTCTTGTTAAAGTCCATGAGCACGGATAACTTCTTATAAGAGCGCCGGATACCCAAACACCCGACATCCCCGACCCGATATCTTCACCTTAATATCACTGCTCTTCCTAGTTTCCCCCTTTCTATCCCTTTCCTTGGAGTTGGCGACGCGCGAGTGATGTCTTTGGTGATGCTGGAGTCTATAGGCTACAATAACCACTTACCATCCATATGCCTGTTTGCCACTCGCGTAGTATAAAAAAACCATCGGATGTGTAGATAGCTCCTCTGCCATCATTTTCATAATCCCTCACAAATAGCGTCATGTTACCTAATGTCCTCATTTAGTTATAAAAATACGGGTGTCTTAATTAAAAGTAAGGTCATTTTAGGTAGAAACCAAATATGTAAAGAAAATTTACCAATGGAGCAATAGTGGCTGCACCATTAATGGTGAAAGCTCTATCGTGGAAGTGCATGATGCTCATAGTATCATACTCGGCCAAATGTTGGTGAGCCGGTGGGAAATTCTGAATTTGAAATAGATGACGATATCCTGAAACATTAACCAATGACAGAATATACCCAAACGTTCATCGCATTCGCATGGATTATATTTCACACTTCATCATCTAGAATTTAGTACTTGATAGGTAATGTCATTATCTTATTTTCTTCATCCCAGATATCGTAGTCTTTATCATATTTTTTTTTTGGTAAGGCGAAAAAAAATACCTTACTGCATGCTCGGATCGCATCGTTCTGGGCACCGTAGTATGAGGCCCTCACCCACTAAATAAATCCGCCGTGTGCTGTCTCTCCACCTGTAATGGCGGGCCCATGGAACTGTGTGACATTACTTGAGTGATAGTCTTTATCATTCTAGATATTCAAATCGGCTTTTATTCTCTTTTGATTAGATTGAGTAAAATATCGACAGAGACCAGTGCCCTCGTTGTCTTACCGCGTTTGTCATGTTTTAATTCAACGCAATATTGAATACGTGCAAACTTTAAAAGTCAAAGCTTAGGCTGGATTGGAAAACGTCAGCTACACCGATGTTCTGACTCCCCACGAGGGAATCGCTGCTAATCAACTATATATACTATGATTAAATATCATAGTGTCATAATATAGGTTATATTTTCTCACGTGGTTGTATATTCTGCCACAAAATCCTGACGTAGGAATCCCGTTGCGGATGTGTCACTTCATCTTTAAAGCCGAGGACATGCAGCAGAGCGTGCAATATGTCATTCAATTGCATACAGTCGTAACCGATGGTCATGATCTAATAGCGTATACATAAATGAAGCTAAATATAATTATACTTACATTATACACATAAAAGTATACTTAGCCCTAATAAGATAATTAATTGTGGTCCTCACAGGAGAGCTTGCAAATACAAAACCATGATAAAAAATATATAATTTCATATTGCTGGTTATAAACAGAGGTTAGGAGTTGCCAGATATAACAAGCCTTCAAAAAATCTCTAATGTACGTTTCGTGGCTATGTTTTCGACGGTCCTCGTGGCGTAGTCGGTAGTGTAACCAACTTCCGTGCACGAGGTCGTGGGTTCTATTCCCATTCAGGAAAATTATTTGTGTGATGAAAACAGACCCGAAGGTCATGAACTGCACGCTCAAAGCAAAATACCTTATCCTCTTTATGCCTCAGATTGATCTACATATTTCAGCAGGTGGTACAAAAACATTAACCTTCATCCATCCATCCATCCATCAGCCTTTCAACGTCCACTGCTGGACATAGGCCTCCTCAAGAGAACGCCACAACGAGCGGTCCTGTGCCGACACCATCCAACGGCTCCCCGCGGCTTTGACCAGATCGTCGGTCCATCTGGTGGGGGGCCATCCTACGCTGCGCCGTCCGATACGTGATCGCCGCTCGAGAACCTTTCTTCCCCAACGGTTGTCGGTTCGTCGAGCGATGTGGCCTGCCCATTGCCACTTCAGCATGGCAACCCGGCGGGTTATGTCGGTCGCTCCCGTTCTCCTAAGGATCTCCGTATTACGGATACGATCACGTAGGGAAATACCAAGCATAGCCAGCTCCATGGCCCGCTGACTGACTTTGAGCCTTGATACGAGGCCAACATTCAAAGACCACGTCTCTGTTCCATATGTCATCACTGGCAACACACACTGGTCGTAGACCTTCGTTTTCAGACACTGCGGAATATTGGACGAGAAGATCTTCCTTAGCTTCCCGAACGCTGCCCAGCTGAGTTGGATTCGTCGATTGATCTCTTTCTCGAAGTTGTTAACCTTAGCCACAAAATTAAATCATCTTCCACTCATTATCAGCTGGAGTATTGTCATGAAACTAAAGTTAAATTTAGAAACAGAAAATTCTTACTCTTTCACCGTTTGTACCGATCTTGGTCTCATGGACACAGTCCCTTTCTTTTTGGGGATTAGTTAAGTGTAACCAAGTAGATGAGTTGGCTGTGTTTATTTTCTTAAAAACCACACAAGAGGCACTTTCGATAATATTCATAGCCATGCGTATCCGAATACTAATTGTACGGCCTGAAACCAATTATCCATTAATCCATTAATCTTCAAAAAGATTTTTGGCCGAATAGATTTCTCTCATTGGTGCTATTTGTAAGTTAATAAATTCTTTATGCTGTGAAGCACCATCTTGGGCCATGTTAGCATAGAGGCTGGAGATCATTAAAACGCTCTTCGAGATTCAATGCGTCTTCCGTTGTATGGAAAACTGCTGTTTATCTTCAGTACACACTAAGCTGACTCTTGTCTCTGAGTTCTATATCATCTCTGAGTATCAAATTTATACCAGATCCCATATTTATAGACGATGTCGTTCCACTAACACTCGCTTCGACTCGGACTGAAAGCGAAAGGAAGAACCGTAGTGAATACACATTGGTACTCTATTCAAGCTGAACCGTCCTCAACTCCAGCATATCTATACAGTGCCGATTTCTCGTGACTATCCCAGCAATGATGACACCGAGCTGGCTATTCCTAATGTATATAATACTACCATTTCCAAGGAAAACATACTCGTACGCAGGATTTGCACTCCCGCATATTGATTGTCAAATAACCTATATTAAAATCAAACTAACAGTACACCAAATCTTACCATAACTATCCTTGTCTATATAATATGGTACGGTTCCCCTGAGCCATGAGTAAATACTTGGTTGCGCGATATCTTGGTTGACTGTTCCTGAAAATTATGAATTAACTGAATTTAAAATTAGTTCTAAATATTGCAACCACTCGAAAAGATTTCTATATGTACGAAAAAAGACAGAGGGGCCTAGTCGTATCTAAGTACACTAATATAATAAAGCACTAAACATTTTTTAAATAAAACTACGTTTACGGAATCTATCGCGTTTACTTGAAACGTCAGGATAGTATAAAAATCAAGTAAACGCGATAGATTCCGTAACCGTAGTTTTATTTCAAAATGTGTAAAATTCGCGTAAATGTTAGAAAGCTCTAAACATTGTTCGTAAGGGGTAATCTCTGGAACCAATTCTAAAGATGCTAAGAGAGAAATAGAAAGATACATTCGTTCAGATAGGTGCATACGCTAGACCCTACTCGTATATTATGTAGCGTGCGCTCGCGGTTTCGTTGTATAATAATCTTAGAAATTATCCCAGTATAATTACACAAAAACGCCTTCTCTTCTGACGAAACGACTGAATAAAATTACTCTATTAAATGAAATTGTGTAGTTATTATAATCTGAATCTTAATAAAAGCCTATTTTGAGTATGTATGAGAACCTTCTAGAAATTATTTAAAGTTTCATGTTTATATCACCTGTTGCCACTGTACTGTCATTTTTATATCCAATTTCCTTAAAACTGTTTTCTAATATAAGAATGTTGCCTCTTCCTGGCTCAAAAGGCTCTTCGCTTTTTAACTTATTGCCTCTGTGTTCTAGCGATTGGTCTTTAAATACATTTTCATTGTCACTTTCATATGCATAACCACGCGTTAAAAGAATTAGAAATGAAATACTAAATGTAAAATACATTTTATTTCTACTGGGATATTGTGTAATAATCAACTTATAAGCTGAAAATACATAATATATTTACGAGTATTTGATATCAATTAAAATTCTGTATGGGTATTTCAAGTAGGTACTATTTTTTATTGGTCATAAACATACTCTAGGAACATTCACTGCTTTTCTGATAAATGATAAGGTGGTTAAACAATGGTGGTGGTGGCCGTGTGGGGCCGGCTGGCCGTGTGGGGCCGGCTTTAGGACTGTTCCACCCCTCTCCATCCATGGGAGTCGTAAGAGCCGACTGAGGGAATATCGGGGGTGTGGGCAGCAGCACTCCCTCGAGTATTAACAACATCCACTGCGATCGCCAACCCGCCTGCCAAACGTGGCGATTACGGCACTATCCCCCCATATGAACGCACAGGCCCGCTCGTTGTGGCGTTCTCTTGGGGAGGCCTATGTCCAGCAGTGGACTTCGAAAGACTGATGGATGGATGGTTAAACAATGTAATTTTCTGTCAAAAACAGAGTTCGACAACCAGTTTGGTATAGCATACACCACGCTTGGCAGGCGGGTTGGCGATCGCAGTAGATGTTAATACTCGAGGGAGTGCTGCTGCCCACTGCTCCGGTATTCCCTCAGTCGGCTCTTACGACTCCCATGGGAGGAGAGGGGTGGGACAATTCTAAATGGAAAATATGAAGGATTACAAAGAGAGAATAGGAGAGATGATAAGCAGAGGATAGGGAGTAGGTCTGGGCCTCCAGCGCTCTCACTCTCCATATGAAATACTATGATAGGAATACCTACCGTTGTTTCACGCCAATCTACTGTGAGCTGGTACTTCCCCGATTGAGTGAGCGTGTATGCGCCGGCTCAATCAGGGAAGTAGGTACCTACCACCCTCTACTAGGATAAGGAAGCCTGTACCACTTGTAGCAAGGATCTACCACTTCTGAAGCTATATTATTTAAGGCCCCATGATAGGTGAAATCGCCTTTTTTCAATCCAAATATTATGTAAAATACTGAACCAATAAATATGTAATAAATATATAGTAAAGTTGAAGACATAAACTAAGGTTTATGCGTGGTGAAAACAAGATTACTTAAAATTTTCTCGAAAAAAAAAATTACAAAGTTACCTCTAAATAATTAAATAAAGCTGAAATATTCAATAAATACTTTAAATTAGCTCAAGAAATTTTGAAAATATAATGATCTAAACCTACCTACCAGGTATCATGCGTTTTAAATTTTAGAAATAACCATTATTTTTAGTGTAAAAAGGAAATACCTAAAATGTCGTGTTAAATAGCAATGTGCCCTGCCGCTCGACCAGGGGCCGGACAATGCCAAACTTGACCTATGGTTAGAGTTTATTACAAAGAAAACGTCGCCATCTTATAAAACACGCGCGTAAATAAAAGAGCATTTAGTATCTTAAGCTGATGTAGAGGTCACTATTATAAATTTTACAAGTGTCATTTTTACTATGGACGTAGTGTGTTTGATAAATGGAGGACAGACCAGTAATCTTTCATAGTCAGTTATAAAATAAAAAAGTATATAAAATAAAAACTAGACGTCGCGGGACGTCTACCAGATGTGAAAACATCGAAATTATTTTGTAGAAATAAAATGATCATAACTTGACAAAGTACTCCTCAAGACGAATGAAACGAGTATAAACTTGATAGGGTTGCGTTGTTTCATTACAGAGTTACTCTGATCACCTTCCAGCTCTATCGGCCCTGGATACCATCTAGACATAAAGTACTCGTCAAGACAAATCATACGAGCCCAAACTCGATTTAGTTATGTCGTTTTATAACGGAGTTCCTATGGCCACCTTCTAGCTCCATCATCAGACCCTGGATACCATCTAAAGACAAAGTACTCGTCAAGACGAATCATACGAGCCCAAATTCGATGGGGTTGCGCCGTTTCATTGTAGAGAGATGATGGAGCTGGAAGGTGGACACTTCCAGCTCCATCATCAGATCAGCTCCATGTCATCATAATATTGCATTGTCATGCGCTATACAGATGCATGTAAAATTTCAGCTCAATCGGAAACCGTGAAGTGTGTCAAATTTAACTTGCAATATTTGAACGGGACAAGTAAATTAAAAGCGTCGCCACGCTAACAGCCGATTTTACTCTCCCTCCGCATTAGATGTTTCACATCAAAAATAAAACTGACATTACTATAAAAAATAATTGTGACAAGAAATTTCACAAAATTGAAAATGGTTACAATATATACAATATTATAAAAATTATACTATAATACCTAGCCATTGTGCTATAGAATGTACGTCAACTAGTAAGTATCGTTTTCTAGTTCTACTGTAATTATTACTTTTACAATGTAAAGTTACTATATATGACGAGTGACTGAAAAACAAATTAAAAAACCACACTTTTCTTTACTGCGGGTTTCTCACGAGGCGTAAAGAATTACGAAGATTTTACTACTGCGAAAATTCGAAGCTATATCCTTTACCAAATCATGTAGCCAGTTGTACTATAAAATTAGAATTATAAGACTCCTTTGGGGTAAAAAGCTCATGGCATGTCCGACAGTGAGATTTATAAAGTCTAAAAGAAAAAGCATTGTGTGTGTCTGCACCGATCCATAACTGAAGTCTACTCCTAAAATATTCAATAAAAAAAGACTGAACATAAACACATATTTTATAATACTGAAAGTATGTATTCACATTATTTATATTGATTTGATAAAATATTAACATCAATCATGTTCATGCAATGGAGTGGTGACATTAGTCCTTTACTTTTTATGCGAAATGGGGTGGTATCATTATTCTGTTACTCTGTAAGCAAGGGGTGATGCTATTATTCTGTTTCCCATTATTGTTTATTTTTTCCTTTATGAATCCATATTCTTCCTTTTTTCTTTTACATATCATCAGCTGGCAAATCGTGGGTGTGTAATACACCTCTGCCTACCCCTTCGGGGAATACAGGCGTGATACTATTTTTTTATGTTTATGTAAGTGTCGGATAGGTGGCGCTGGTGACATTTTTATCTTTTGAACCATAGGTTGATTTAATATGAAATATTGTACGTATTAAAAATGGTAGATTTTTTTAGGTGAAGTGCAGCGCACCGGGCAACAGCTATTTATACTATATATCTAAACAAATAAATAATAGGTGTCTGTCTGTAATGTTAAATAACAACTTTTTACTAATTACTTATGAAAGTATATACATACATAGAGCTAAATACCAAATTTTTGAGATTTGGATGGGTCTTACTGACTCTCATCTTATAAGGAGTAAATTAGGCCATTTAAAATAACTAAATTTCACGTAGACCAAGTTGTGGGTAGCAACAAAATAAAACTTAAATTGTTTACAATGCTAAGCTGACTGGTAACCTATACCTAAACTAATTTTTGCAGAGGATGTGTTTATATAATACTACATGTGTTTCCAAACCCAGTCAAGTTCCCTGAGCAACGCTTGGCTTCAAGTTATGTGGCCACGAAAAAAAATATTTTTACTATAAAAAGATGAGAATATGTGAAAGACACGTCACAGATAGTTAAATGCACTAACAATGCCTTCTCTGTTTTTGCATGGTGAGTAATAGCAGCCCAATTTTAATTATAATAAATATCCCTGAAGCAGCATTGTCTCTATTTGAATACTTCAAATATTTATTTATCTCATGTTCCTTTAAAGAAGTACAAACCCAGATTTTGCGTATGCCACTTAGTCCCATGACGGGGCGACCCATCATTTACCATCGGGGGCACTTCCAGATAGTTTTCAGACAGAAAACTCACTTTCAATCTGTTCTGTTTGCCTACCCTGCAAGGAAAATGGCGTAATGATAAGTTAGTTAGTTAGTTGTATGATAACACCCTCGTTCAAAGAAAATGGATTGGTGGTGATTGTGTCCTGACATAATAATTGCTTTTTGCAGGTCTGATTAAAGAAAATGCTTTGTAATGCATGAAAAAAATAATTGAAGAAGACAACAATATAACAATTAATGTCATTGTATATAGTTGGTGGAGGTCAATGAACCGGATTTTAGCGGGAAAGTTTTCATATGATGGTGATGATGAATTAAAAATATGTGCCCAAAAATATTTTAATAAATATTGATATAATTAGTAAAATAGATGGGCACATTTTTTTCAAATATGTAACAATATTTTATTTAGTTTTTTGTACTACATGGGTGGCGAACTAGCATACAGCCAATCTGATGGTAAGTGGTTACCGTAGCCTATTGACTTTAGCAACACCAAAGGCATCACTCGCGCGTCGCCATCTTCAAGGAAAGGAATAGGTGGTGGATAGGCAGGATAATAAGGAGAGGATACGAAAGATGATAAGGAGAGGATAGGAAGGATAATAAGAAGAGGATAGGAAGGATGATAAGGAGAGGATTCATACAATTGATGGAAGGTTAAACCAACTACTTTTATTACTAAAATATTCTTTTGCCGTGATAGAGCCATTATTTCGATATTTTTATATATATTTTTAGTATTTGATATGCTTAGCACTATACATTAAACACAAAGTGAAAAATGTGAAATCGAAAATAACAGTCACGAGCAGGATTTGAACCTGCATCTTCTGGATACCGTCCAGATGCTTTACCAATTCAGCCATCCTGACAATTGCTCCTGACTGCTAATTTCGATAAAACATCATACTTAACGTCTTTGGGTGACGCCTGCGCCATCTGTCGGAAGTATTTTCATACATACCGACCAGGTAAACTTAATTTTACAATTAAGATTTTACCTAATAATGACGCAAACCCTTAAAATATTTAAGATATTTTTATATATATTTTTAGCATTTGACATGCTTAGCACTATACATTAAACACAAAGTGAAAAATGTGAAATCGAAGGTGTTATCGAAATTAGCAGTCAGGAGTAATTGTCAGGATGGCTGAATTGGTAAAGCATCTGGACGGTATCCAGAAGATGCAGGTTCAAATCCTGCTCCTGACTGTTATTTTCGAATTCACATTTTTCACTTTTTGTTTAATGTATAGAGCCATTATTTTCGCAACCATTATAATTCAAAAGTGTTTTTACATGTATGCAGTTTTTATATTGTTGAGACAATTTTTTTTTATTGTGTATGGTAGCAGTCGAGTCACAGCCCACCTGATGGTAAATAGTAACCATCGCTCATGGACTCAACTATAACGAGAGTATTGTCAAGCCGCTGCTTACCATTTCATTTCGCAGATATGAAACGAAAGAAGACAGCTTTCTCCTGCTACAACCAAAACACACAGATGTGCTTCATGGCTTACACGGAAAATGGTGGTACAAACCCGCTCGGCCCTGATAGCCAGTGAGTTCCCCCACTTAGGACCCAGCCCTACCACCAGTCTTGCATGGTGATAATTGCTTACTCCCCTTAGTGGCTTCGTAAGACGCCCGTGGGAAGGAATGGGGTGGTGACACTCGCGTTCTTGGTCACCACGCGGAACGAAACATTCATTCAGGATACACACAACTTGCCTCTGACCAAAATAATTTGGAATTGTCTAATTGCTAAGTCTTATCTCTTAGAACTGATGACTGATGTTACAGATGAAAAATACAATTTATTTTCCATCGGTAACATCAGTTATTGTAGAATTATTTACTTTAACATAGTGCACTATATACAAACTGCAATTTGTAAAAACTATTATTAACTCCTACAAATGTTTTTTTTTAATAATTAAATCGGGATTGCAAAGTCATATAATATAATGGATGGAATAGTCTAAAAAAACATTGCCATTACTATTTATAAGTTTTCTAAAACTAACCACGTTTTAAGTAGTGAAATTGTAATAGCACTATATATGCACGATAAGCAGGTACTTTGTCAGTGTTAAGTATTTTAATATATTAAATTACACAATATTACAATTATTCAGTGAAGACTCCTAATAAAATAAAATGGATATAAATGTTTAACGACATATATTATATGATGCACATAAAAAACGAGCCCATTTATTTTCAATAATACTGTAAAATAATGTAAGCTAGTTATTATTACCTACGTAATGTACTGAGTATGAGTTGTTGTTATTATAGTATGAGTTGGCAAATTATAACGATTATTTTTATATAATTTTTCTATTAGCATGGCCTATATTTTACAAATAATGTGAATGCAATATCATTTAAAAATATAATATAATAAAATTTAGTAAATATCGTCATGATGAGTAAAATAAAGGAGATCTATAATTACATAAACTTTTATTTCTGTGCTAGCATTTATTGTAAATATAACTAATTAGATACCTTATTATTAAACACAGAAGTCTTCCAATTTCAGTGGTCCGCTAGTATAGGCGAGGAGATGGCACATGGTGGGTTTAATCAGTTGGTGAGGCCCCCTCACTATCCTTTTCGTTACACTGAGCAACCGGGTGTGTGGTTTGCACAATTTTCTCCCGCCTCAATAAAAAAAAGTACCTAGTAGTTAAAAAACAGCAAAAAAAAAAAAGGTACCTAGTAGAAAAAAAGGTACCAAGTAAAAAAAAAGGTACCTATACAGTAAAAAAAAAAGTAGTTTAAGGGATATGCTATCAGACAGCGACACCATCGAATGTGGGTGACAAAAAATGTCGAGATTGGGGTCTCTTTCTTTTTTTAGATTATTCTACTCTTTGCCGCTCGACCCTCCGCTCAGTCCAAAGAGTAGAATGCACAGTCCAAAGAGTAATACGTATGTCTCTCTTCGGAGCTCGCAGAAGAAGGCCGTATCGCTACATTTAGCACAGAACGCGGCGTAAAAATATTTATTATTTCAGTAGTTTTTTGTGAGATACGCAATAATCGGTAATAAGATCCGAGCCGAGACCTGAGTTGGCATAAAAAATAATTTGAACACATAAACAACGAAGTGTAAATAAGTGCGTATCTCTGCTTGCACAAGGATAACCTAACCAGTTGTTAATACTAACAATTTTTTTTTTAATCACTGAAAATGTGAAATCGTAAATAACAGTCACGAGCAGGATATGAACCTGCATCTCCTGGATACCGTCCAGATGCTTTGCCGATTCAGTAATCGTAACAATTGCTCCTGACTGCTAATTTCGATAACATTATAACAATATAACATAACATTCAAACTTAACGTCTGTGATTAATGTAGGTATATGCCTGAGCATGTCAAATGCTAAATATATATATATAAAAATACCAATTTTTTTTTTTTAGTCGGGATAAATTGTCCCTACAAACAAAAAATGTACAAAGGGGGTAGTGTGGGGCTCTCACCCACTAAAACCCGCCCTGCGCCCTTACCTACTCGTACTCGGTGGACCATTGGTACCGCGTATTCTCTTCAGTGGTCCGCGCGGTGGCAAGCCCCTTCGAGATTTTTCTCTAGCAATTTATTTATGATAGACATTTAAAGAGAAAAATGTGGGAAGAAGTGTGCTGTAATATTTATTCCACTCCTGTCCAAACAGGAGTCCAACTTAATCTATACATTTTAATCAATTAACATCCTGATGGTATTCCCATAAAGGGAATATCATCAGGATGTTAATCTCGTCGTCAAGTTCCCATGACTCGAATGCGTGCCCTGGAGGAATGATACACGATGCCTTGTGAGTGACATCCCCGCGCATCTGGGACCGGCGGCCGGTTGGGACAGAGAAGAGATCAGCATTTGCCGCGGCTCCTTCCGCGAGATAACATTCTCGCAGAAGGCAGCGACTGCGGTCCAATACCTATCGCTGCCGACCATAGCTTGGACAACAGCCGGCAGTGACAGGTCCTCTCCAATGATTGCAACGAGATTACAGCGCTGCTCAGCCCAGGCTGGACACCACTTGAGCGTGTGCTGCGCTGAGTCCTCGCTTCAGTCGCAGTGATAGCAACAGGGAATCTCCTCCCTCCTAGCGACCGTGTATAGGTACTTGCCGAAGCAGCCGTGCCCCGACAGCACCTGCACCAGTCGGAAGGAGACGACTCTCTGCTACCGCCCCGCTTATTCCTCTAAAATCGGCTAGAGTACGGTGCGAAGACCAGCCCGAGAAGTCTCCAGCAGTATGCCGATGATGGCGCGGCGAGCGTCACTCTACCATGCGCTGATTTGACTTGGTGGGAAACTTCGGCAAGCACCTCCGCCTCCAGGTCCCACAGGAGGGCTCCAGCCAATGCGCACGTGGCCTCGCACTACACCGAGCGATAGCCACGGATTGCTTAGACCGCCACGACGCTCTATGGTCTCCACAGGAGAGTCCTATTGCGGGCGGTCAAAGACTCGGCCCACACGGGTGCGCCGTAATGCGCTAGCGACAGGACCACCCCTGCGTACAGAACTGCGTATAGCTGAGGCTGCAGGTAGATGGACCGTGGGTCGTCCGCCACCCGCAAGGCGTCCCACGTAGCTTCGACGCTCTGTGTTTAGATGCGTCGCTCAGTAGAAGGTACCCAAAAGGGTAGGCCACCGGAGGACCACTGAAGAAATGCAAAATAGTACCAGTGGCCCGCCAACACAGACGGAGAGATGGCACACACAGCGGGTTTCGCGGGTTTCACACAGCGGGTTTCTTTAGTGGGTGAGGGCCCCACACTACCTTGCTCGTTGCCCCGAACGACAGGGTGTGTGGTCAGGTACATTTTTTCACGCCTAAACAAAAAACAAAAATGTATGTACTTAGATTTTCAATTTTACTTACCTAGCAATAATGTTCAATGTATGATATATATATATATATATATATACATATATATATATATATATAGCCACAGCCCATCTGATGGTCAGTAGTAACTGTCGCTAATGGACTGAACTATACCGAGAGTATTATCAAGCCGCTGCTCACCCTTTCATTTCACCGATATGAAATTTAAGAATAAACGGCTATCTCCTGCTACAGCCAAAACGCAACGACGTGCTTCATGGCCAGTCAAACGGGAGATTATGGTACCAACCCGCTCAGGCCCGATACCAAGTGAGTACTCCCACTTGGTACCCTTCCCTACCACCAGTCATGCAATGGATGATAATTGCTTACTTCCCTTAGTCGCCTCATACGACCCCCGTGGGAAAAAATAGAGTGGTGACACTTGTATTCTTAGTCCGTCACCACACGGAATATTTTTTTTATAATTAATTATTGGAATAATTATATCTACTATTTATTGTATAGGTAGGTACTTACTTATTTTAGTCAAAATAAAAATATTATCAGTATAATCACTGCGAGCGACAGCTTCGCAAGTCAAAAGCCGAAGAGAGACTACTGAATGGAGGGTAGGACAGCGGGACACATGACTATTCTGCGCAAAAGTTTAGGTATTTCTTTTTTAAAGGAAGTTTGGTCGTAATTTTTAAAATTTAAAACGCATTAACCCTGATTTTGGTTTAGATCATTATTTTTTCAGTTTCTTTCTGGGCCTTAAAGGATAGGGGTTAAGCTTTGGCGTTGAGCCTGGACATCGCGAAGGCATTCGACAGGGTCTGGCATAGGGCCCTTCTGTCGAAGTTACCATCATACGGAATCCCCGAGGGGCTCTGAAAATGGATCGCCAGCTTCCTCCATGGTCGCAGCATCAAAGTTGTTGTAGACGGACGCTGCTCCGATACAATGTAGAATAATTCTGGCGTTCCTCAAGAATCGGTGCTCTCCCCAACGCTGTTCATCATGCATATCAATGACTTACTCTCGATAGAGAGTATGCGTTGCTATGCGGATGACAGTACGGGTGTTGCGCAATATACCGGCCATCATATATATATTATTTATATATTTTTTTATCTATTGAGAAAATTGTATGTATTCGTGTTTGCGCCACCCACTTACCTTATTTTAAGTCTTCCACTTTACTATGTATATATATATTACAAAGTGATAGCTTCAATATTCTACATAAAATCCATATTGTAAAATGCAATTTCAACTATTATAGGGCAATATCCAATGGCATAATATTTCACTTTATTATTATAAACA
This sequence comes from Leucoma salicis, assembly GCA_948253155.1. Classification (NCBI taxonomy): domain Eukaryota; kingdom Metazoa; phylum Arthropoda; class Insecta; order Lepidoptera; family Erebidae; genus Leucoma; species Leucoma salicis. The sequence goes on along the minus strand of OX411822.1, from coordinate 6,282,045 downwards.
GGAAAGATTTGAATTTGTGTATTATGTATACAAATGACATAGGCTATATTTATTACTATAAATAGATGTCTTGCATAAAGAAACATTTACTCTACGTTTATCCCAAAATGTTTAAAAATAAATGTCTAACCATGCGAAGCTGGAACGGGCCACTAGTATGTATCATAAAGATTTGTATTTTTGTATGTTTGTAACGAATATTCTCAAAAACTACTGAACTGATTTCAAAAACTCATTAACCATTCGAACATTACATTATCTACAAGTAAAATAGGCTATATTCATTTCTAAAAAAAATAAGGATCCCTACTATATCGTCAATAATGTAGGTTGATGCATAAAAATATAAAATTTTATAAGAAAAATATAAATAGTAATATGAAAAAAACTTATATCCTGTATAAAAATACATACATAAAGAGGAAAGATTTGTATTTGTGTATTATGTATACAAATGACATAGGCTATATTTATTACTATAAATAGATGTCTTGCATAAAGAAACATTTACTCAACGTTTATCCCAAAACGTTTAAAAAATAAATGTCCACTGACGGGCCGCTTGTTATTACATAGGTACAAAGCGAAAATTTGCTACTAATCAATGCGTGGAACCCTCAGTGCAATGGTATCTACCACTTTACTAGAATCTTATAACATTACTACATTGAAAAGCAAAACAACATTTTACGTTCAATATTATATTTGGTAATTTAATTAGCTAGTCCGACAAAAGTGTACTTTACTCTAAGAAATCGTTTTGACCTCGCGTGACCTAACACTAACTGTGCGAGCAGGATAGAGAGCGAGTTTGCGCGGGGAAAGGGGATGCAAAATTTGAATTCTGGCTGAGGTATTGTAGACCCTTAAAAAAGGCTATCACTGCTATTATAATTTATATAAATATTAAATTTATATAAATAATAATTTATATCAATCAATTTATATAAATAATAATTTATATAAATTATAATAGCAGTGATAACGTGTAGTAAAAAGTTGTTATTTAAACATTATAAACAGACACTTGTATTTGCTTATTAATTATTTGGCGTAGGTAACTAAAGTAGTGTATAAACTTCCTGGTGAATTACAAACATATCTTTCCATCAATGCAGTTTGCAATCTGAATAAAACTGTTAACTATCCAATTGGAATTTTAAACACTTATAAATGTGCCTGATCTACCCCGTCACAAACTAGAACCTAAGATTGGCGTAACCATCATCCATCCATCCATCCATCAGCCTTTCAACGTCCACTGCTGGACATAGGCCTCCCCAAGAGAACGCCACAACAAGCGGTCCTGTGCCGACCGCATCCAACGGCTCCCCGCAGTTTTGACCAGATCATCGGTCATCTGGTGGGGGGCCGTCTTACGCTGCGCCGTCCGATACGTGGTCGCCACTCGAGAACCTTTCTCCCCCAACGGTTGTCGGTTCGTCGAGCGATGTGGCCTACCCATTGCCACTTCAGCATGGCGACCCGGCGGGCTATGTCGGTCACTCTCGTTCTCCTACGGATCTCCGTATTACGGATACGATCACGTAGGGAAATACCAAGCATAGCCCGCTCCATGGCCTGCTGAGCGACTTTGAGCCTTGATACGAGGCCAACATAAAGAGACCACGTCTCTGTTCCATATGTCATCACTGAACCATCATACTGCTCCGTAATTTAAACCCACCGAAACTTTGCAATGGTACTACATTGCGAGTAGTATCATTGCAAGGAAACGTTCTTTAAGGACTTTTAATGTCCGGATGGGCAAAAGGTGAGACGATATTTATACCACGAATTCCCATAATACCGTCGAATTTTGGCCTTTAAATTCAAGACTTCAATTTCAAGGGTTGCTTTATTTATTTTTGTTAAATTTCTCACGGACAAAGTCGCGGGTAAAAGCTAGTATTATTATGTATAAAGCTGTAACAGAGCTATGTCTGTACATTTAAAGAGACTTCAGAAAATTAAAGACTGAATTAGGCTATATCGGCCATAGCCTGGGAAGGAATAATATCGGCATGTCGGCATGAACACAAAAC